>JAOXXN010000446.1:109579221-109599979 GCA_026770055.1 Myrmophylax atrothorax | reverse complement strand
TATAAAGTAAGAATCAAAGTAGCTGTTAGCATAAGATGTAAGATAGAATGTATAAAGGAATAAGCTTTGTAAGAAAGTAAAGTTAAGAAAGTAAAGTATAGAGTATAAAACACACGTGGTTCTCACCCCTACATTGTTCCAAGAGAAGGAGGCAGGACAGGCTGCCAGCAGTTACCCTCGCAGAGACATGGCATTTTCCCCCTCTCTGCTTGAGTTTAAACTCCACACTTTTTATACCTTTTTTTTCTTCATGTGGTTTCATGTGACTAAGTCAATGCTGAGGGGGTGATACACATGTCTGAGGGTGGTGGCTCTTTCAGTGGTCATAGAAGATATCGCAAAGGAGGGCCATGTCATTCTTAAAAAAACACTCCACCCTTTGTTAATCTTATCAGTTTGAAAGCCTTTGTTCTTGGCTAGGAGCACCCCTCCAGGGGGCTGAGAGGTTTCCCTCAACCCATCAAGGCTTATCAGGGCCATCACCCCACAAAAGGTAAATTGAGGCAGTTTACATCTTGGAGATATAGCTTCCCCTCTTTTATTTCATTATTCAGATGTGCTATAAGGAGTGTGCTCTCCCAGGCAATTGTTCTACAACAATGCACCATAAAGCATAGCTACCTTAAGGAAACAGCATTGAAATTAAAAAATCCTGAATTCTATTAATTCTAGGAGAAGTTACTGGACAAGTAGAACCTTAAATAAAATGTTTTTGTATACAACTCACAGAAGTCATCTCCACAATTATATGTCTTTCAGCATCTGTTTGGCCAAGAAGTACCTAAATGGCATTTGTGTGCTACAATTTTTGACCTGAGAGGTGGTACAGCCTTTATCCTTGGAGATACTCAAAGCCAACTGGATGTGGTCCTAGGTAACCTACTCTACATGACACTTCTTGATCAGGGGGACTGGACTTTTTTTTTTGACTTTTGCCTTATACCTCTGATGGGCAGTTGGGGCCCAACCTTCCCTCCAGTGCTGAAGGTGTCAAGCCCTGAAGAGGCAGGAAGAGCCAAGTTTACCCCGCCCTCCACATGAACTCTGCACCAATCATGAAAGGCGGGAAAAATATTGGGGGTTCATGGCCTGGCCGGTGATGACACTACTACATGGAAACAACTTCCAACCTTGGGGGGGGGGTGCAAAAGGTTGCTGAGGGTATATATATTGACTGATGACTTCGGGGATTTGGGTTCTGTTCTTTGCCCCCACTGCCTGCAAATCAAGACCATTGCCTTCAGGATTACTAAGTTGCATCACTGGATCCAGTGGGCGGTGACTATATAAGTTTTTTTTTCATTGTCATCTTTTCTTTTTCCTTACTCTCCCTTACTATTATCCTGTCTTTCTCTCCCCTATGCATTTTCTCCCCCCCACAAAGGTTATTTCTATGTCACATCGTTATATGACCTGCTGATACAAAATTGTTAAAATAAACCCTACCTATATATGTTTTCAAACATCGATTATTCAGTGTCATTTCACTCTAATCCATCCCAAGGGAATTATTGATAAGAACCTAGGTTACCTCCCTCCCCTTTTTCTGGGGCGAGTCATAACATCAGTGATACAAGATTTGTTGAAGACACCTGTTCTGACTGAGCTCTTCAAAGGGTTGGTCAGTTTAAGAGCTAAGCTCTTAAACTTTGGATAATGAAAAATAAAAACAATCCCTTCTTCAACCCTCGTTCCTGATTTCTCAACCTCCTGCCCTGAGTAATGTGGGAGGACAGGGAATGGGAGCTGTGGTCAATTCGTCATATGTTGTCTCTGTCACTCCGTCCTCCTCACACCCTTCCATCACTCCAGACACTCCCAGAACTTTTTCCAATGAGTCCTTCCCACAAGTTGCAATTCTTCATGAGCAGCTCCAGTGTGGGTCCTTTCCACAAGGTGCAGTCCCTGAGGAACAGACTGCTCCAGTGTGGACTCCCCTCTCCATGGGGTTACAGCCTCTTTCAGATTCATCTGCCTGCTCCGGTGTGGGATCCTCCATAGGTTGCAGGTAGATATTTGTGTGCTGATTTTGGCTGAGATAGTTTTCTTCACAGTATTTTGCACGATGCTGTGTTTAGGATTTTTGCTGAAAACACTGTTGTTAACATAGGGATGTTTCCATTGTTACTGAGCAGTGCTGATGCAGCATCAAGGCCTCTTCTGCTCCTCGCTCCACCTTACCCCAACAGTGAAGAGGCTGGGAGTACACAAGGAGTTGGGAATTGGACACAAGTGGGACAACTGACTCCAATGATCAAAGGGAAATCCCATACCAAATGGTGTCAGAAGATAAACTGGAGGAAGAAGGAAGAAACATTTTAAATCATAGTTACATATGAGGGAACCCTGGGGATGGCTGAACACCTGCCTGGCCATGGGAACAGGCAAATAAATTCCTTGTTTTGCTTTGCTTTTGTACACAACTTTTGCTTTATCAAAGCACAAGTTTTCTCCCTTTTACAATCCTGTCCCCCATCCCACTAAGAGGGAATGAGCAAGAGGGTCTCTGGGGTTGATTTTGCAGGTGGTGTTAAGCCATGAAAATCCATGCCACTGTTAACCTCCCTGGGCAGCAAGGGACTCTCTGCTCTGGATCTCGGAGCACTTCCTCCCCCTCATACTGTGCTCTGGTTTCTGCAGTGCCGTTTCATACAGTCTCACTCCTCTCTCAGGCTGCAGTTGCCCTTCTGCAGCTTTTCCCCCATTAAATTTGTTATTCCAGAGGCCCTACCACCTGATGATCACTGATGGATTCAACTTGGCATCAGCAGATCCATCCTGGAGCCGCCTGGCATTGTCTCTGTCAGCTACGTGGGAAGTTTCTGGCACCTTCTCAGGAAAGCCATCCCTGTAGCTCCACTGCTACCAGAACTTGGCCATATAAACCCAATTCAACATGGCAGTCCTATACCTGCATTGGTCAGACTTGTAGAAAAGAGAAGCAAATGCTGGTGAAACAGATTTAACTCTGGACATTGTGTGTACGCAGTCAAGGCTTGTAAGAGCAAACTGCAATCTCATGCAACTCCTTTGCCATTAATTTTTCAGACTCACTTGGGAAACTATTATAGAAAAAAGAAGGCTGCAAGGAAACCTCATTTCATCTGTAGAACTAAACATATTTATCCTGGGCTATCTGGTCAGCATATAGACTCTCTAGTAGCCTTTCTACTGCCACTGTCCTCAGTTTTTCTTTTCTTACATAAGTTCCTTTCTCTGGCAAAGAAACACAATCAGAGAATCAGAGACCTGTGAAGAATTCAAGCAAATAACTTTTATGAGACAGTGTCAACAATACCATAACCACTCAGATAGATGTTTGCTTTCTCTTTAAAAAACCCAAATTCTTAAAACAGATTATCTATCATTCATGTGCAGTCTGAACCAATGCTTGGTCATATTTCTTGTACGTTAAAAAGATTTTTTTCATTTCCTTGAACCTTGGAGAACTCTCAGTAATTTTTCTCTTCATAAAACATTAGAATTTTTTTAATTGAAGAACTCTCAATCCCTTATTGTTGCCTTCTCCATACTAAACAAACTGCATTTTTTAACTTTTTTAAATGATTTTTTCCTTATAATTCAGGCATCTTTACAATTAAAAAAAGAATAAACTGAATTCAAAAAGGGTTCTTTTCCCCTCATCTTATGTAATTTCTTTTCATTTTGCTTTCATTGTTTCCTTCATTCCTTATCTGTCACATTTGTTATTTTCTGAATTCCTATCCAAATCAGGCTTGAATCCCCCTCCATTGTTTATATCTCACGTATCTGAAACAAAATATACTGCAAAATAAAAGGAAGAATGACAAGTTGTCCTCAATGCTCTTCTAAGCACCAAGCATCCAAACAATTATTTAAATGAGTAATAATTACAATTATCAGCAAAAGTTATTACATCCACCTGGAAAGCTCAGTCTTAATTTTTTTGCTGCCACAAATATAATGTGCCACATTACAATCTTTTGAATCAAAATGTAACATTTTGCCAGCCAAATCTGTGTTATTCATTATTGAATGTTTGATCTTTACAAAAATCTCAATGTATCTTTAATTTCTCTTCCACAAAGCTCCCTGTTGTTAAAAATAGAGCAACTTGCTTTCATTTTGTTTCTACTTTGACTTTTTTTTGTTGAAAACTCTTTGGTGCAAAAACTGTCTATTACTATGTCTGTAGAGTACATAGCAGAAGAAGCATTAATCCCACTTGGGCATTCTCCTGTTGTGTTCCCAGGCAAAATATTTTAGCTCTAGCATCTCAATAAATTTATTTCTCTTGCTACTGTCTGTAATTTCTATTTCTGGGGGAAAAATAAAAAGGGGAAAGCTAGAAAAAAAAGTAAAAGTAACTTGGTAATGTTCTATCTTTCATCTCAATGGTCAAAAATCAAAAGATTTATTCTGATAGAAGACAAATGGTTTGGGGAAATAGCAAATGCATATGAAATATGGTTTGAAAGCTCTCCTGTGAGAGGTTTAAGAGGACACAAAGCTCTTTAAGTGTGCGGGGGGAGCACTTTCTGTGCCATTAGTGCTTGATTAGATAGTATAACAGATAATGTAAGATAAAATTAGACTCTGACAAGGAGCAATTGAACCTTGAGTTTTGACAGTCATCTGTTGGACATCTTACCACTTTTATCCTTAGGGCCTCTTAGATGACACATAAGGACTTTATTCCAGTGGATAATTACCATAAGTGCATAGTGAAATGTTATGCCTTTTTCCAAAGATGTGTTGCTTAGCCCCCGGCACTGCCACAGTGGTGGATATTTGGGGGCCTGGTTTTGTATGCTGTGCAATACAGCAACTATGGTCTTTGATGGGCCGTAGGAAAAATACAAAGGTCATAATATCAAAAGTCTGCAAAGCAGAATAGCCTTCAAGTCTTGACCTGCTTGATTGTTAGACAGTTTTAAACTTTTGAGCATAGATTAAATGGAATAGCTGTTGGATTTGTATTCTATGTGCAATCATTTTTTAAACTTATATCAATGTCATAAGTCAAGGAGTGTCTTATCATGAAGTGCTTTAAAGAAGCAAAAAGGATTCACTTTAGAGTTTAAAAAGAAAAAAAGATTTTTGAGATGAGACTAAACATGATGTAACTTCCGTGAAAAGTAAAAATTTACCACATTAATTAGAACCTGAAAGCCGTGGTCTTTGGTTGTAGTCTCAAGTGAATGTTTTATCCAGGTGTATCCCATAATGACACTTATCTGTTAACTTTTGGCCTTGTGACAATCATTTCCAGAATGTTCCAGTGAGGTTGCAGGAATCTCTTTATCTAGTAACAGAGTCCAGAGGGTGTCTAAAAACATAACTCTGTCTAGGATGTTAACAATATCTGTCCAAAACAGCTTGCCATGAAAGATTTGAATTTCATAAAAAGAACTGACTTTATGGCATCACTGTCATTTGGGAGATTTAAATGCCATTAATATCACTGTGTTAAATCTATACCCCAGGAAAATTCCAGTTTCACTTAAGGCTAAATGTAATCTTTATCTACACACAATTGTGGATTTTCTTCATAAATAACAAAGGAAAACTGTACGAAAAATTGCTTCAATAATGAATTGCTTCTAAATGACACATCTTTCAAGGACAAGTGTTAGTCAGACTTTTTTTTATTTTTAATGGAGATAGCAAAATAGTTACTGCAGTAAGACACCCAGTAATTTATTACTGCAAACAGTATTTTCTTAAAGGGATTCAGTATAATATTTTGGTTGTTGGGGTTTTTAGGGGTTTTTTGTACTGTTTCTAAGTAAGGAGAGAGCCTTTAATAGCAGGAAATTCTCTCTATTTTCTGTCATGGGAGAAGGTATAAGCACACAACTTTGGATGTAATTTCATGATGTGATAATTCACTCTGAAACATAATCTGTATGGATTTGTCCACAACTTCAAATATGGTTGGTCTGCCAAGTTTCAGAAAGTGAGTTCAGGTACGTAGTTTTCCATTTCATATGATTAACTGAAGCACTCCTGTCTAGAGTATATGTGGTTTACAAAGGTCATATGAGTGATCTGTGTAGAATAGAGTTAACACTTTAGTTATTTCTACCTGATTTTTGTTTTATAGTCTGCACAACATAGGTATTTAGTAAGAGAATAGGTAAATTCATAAAACAAGAAATAAATCGCAATGTAATTTTGCAAGGTCAGAGTAACGGGGAAACTATTAGAGGTGAATTCATTGTTATTCATTTCACTTCAAAGTTAAATGTCAGTTCCCATGACCCAGTAAATGGAGCATAATTACTGAAAGTATATAAATGATATAACAGAAAAAAATCTGACTCCTGTAGATGTTCTTGGGAAAGGGTTTTTTTCATACATCTGGGTGATTAAAAAATTGAACTCCTGGACAGCAAGATCAGTCAAATTACTTCCCCATCTCCTGACAGAAAAAATACACTTTGAGGGGTCTTATTAAGCAATCTATCTCTATTGAGCTCATTAAGTTCTGGACAGCTAATAAGAATATAATAGAATCTTGGATGTCCTTTATAACATAATCTGACAAGTTGAAGCTGCATTCCAACTTCATTTGGATGGGCAAACAATGAACCATATGCTAGTTTCAAATTCAGCTTGGCTTCCTTCTTTTTTTAGTAGGACTTGTGCCTTTACAAAGAAAGCTAAAATATAAATCAAGCTTGCCAATTCAGCTTCATTCTAACCTCTCTTTTTCCCTTTTGAATGCTGTCACAATTTATCTCTCTTCTTACTCTACAAAAGACCTGAAGAGCCACTTCTTAAAAGATGCTTGTAAACACCTATGCACAAAAATCCATTTTAATACATAACAAGATCTTGATTTTAGTCTGACAAAACATAGCGTTTAACTATGAACATTAACCAACATCCAGTGTCATCTGACATGCTACATATTTCTATACTGACGTTCATATCTCTCATTTCCAAAGTCCCATTACAGGTTGCATACAGATCTGATTTATTCTTCTGCCCATTTTCTTCCCCTTTTTAGAACATGTGAAGCTTTGACCTCTTGTTCTTTTCTTTTTTCCTATTGGATCAGAGAAAAGACCTGCTATATTTAATCCTTATTCTAGTATCAATCTACTTGATAATAATGCTGACGGAAACTCAAGTCACCAGCCAGTGGCTAAGTCTGTTTTTCAAGCACAGCAACCTTAATAGCCAGTGGCATTCCAGGGTGGGAATTGAATAATGTTAGCAACTTGTATTGACCTGTAACTTCTTAGCCCAAATGATCACATGCAAATTTACAGCAGTAAAAGCTTCTCAGTCTGCAAGAAAAGTCTCTGAAGAAGACTCAAATTCTCCCTTACAAAGTAAAAGATTATATCCCTGATTGAACAGCAAAACCCTCCTGCTTTTCCTGGAGAGAAAGAGCCCTCCCTGCTCCAAGTGTGTTCTGTGAATTTGACCTTTACTTGCTGTTAAAACTGTGCTTCTCCTCCCCTTTCCTTAGCAGCAAGTGCAAAGGCTGAGCCATAGAAAGCTTTCCCAACTACTGGAACTGAACACTGGGTTTTCTCAAAGCTCATCCTCCTTCCCATCCAAACAGCTCTGAGGTGAATGAGCTCTGCTACTGCAGAAAGCGCTGCAAGCAGGGCTGTAGATCTTGTGTTGCTGCAAAACCTCCACTAATAGTTCACCCATTCTTCTTATTAGATGCCATATATTGCCTTCAGATCACCTGAATGTACCTTTCTCAGGTGACTTTTGACACGGGTGGTTAACCTTTAGGGTACGTAAAGGCATGAAATTCTACTTTAGGCTATAGGGCATGTAGAGAGAAATTGTTTATGAAATCAATCCAAATAAACTAGTCATTCAGAGGAAGAGAACTGTCATCAGAAGTTATCCAAGCCCCTGGTAATGTCAAAGGAATAATAACACACTGAAAGGTTTTACAAATGGGACAATTTTTTTAACAGAAGTTTTTAAATTGAAATTCATTTGACTGTAATAAGATGAGACTGGTTTTCTGCTTTGGATCATCTTTGTGAGTTACTGCGACTGAATCAACCTGGAAGAATCAACTTTTATTATCATCACTGCAATTGTTGCCTCCCAGATTTCTGGGATCTTCCACAATACCACTTGGACCTCCTGAGGCAGGTCATGAAGTGCATCCAGACAGCAAAAGGACAGTGGAATGGAATTAGGTGTTACAACACCTCTGTGTTTGTACTAAACTTTGAATATCAACTGTAACATATTACTCTCCCTTTTCCACAGTTTTCCTTCAGCTACATATTTCTATTCACCTCTCCTTTCAGCTTTGTTTTGTTAGAATCAAATTCACTTTTTCCAATGCTGCTAACCTGGGACAAAAGTCGAATGAAAATACCTTTTTGTACAGCCCAGCAACCCAGTGAGTATATCAGACCACAGTTTGCATGATCTGCATCTCACACAGCAAAATTGGGAGCAAATATTATCCCCAGAGACAGAGTCTGCCTTTTATACCTTTGCTGCTCTTTTCTCTCATTTATTTTCATTTATTTTGCTTTATCTAACAGTAGATAGGATCAGACTGCCACAGCAAGGTTTCAAGTTGCCCTATACTCTCTTTTCTCCCTTCAATGAGAAAAGAAAACAATAACTGAAAGAGAACAAATATGACCTTTG
Organism: Myrmophylax atrothorax; assembly: GCA_026770055.1. Taxonomy (NCBI): domain Eukaryota; kingdom Metazoa; phylum Chordata; class Aves; order Passeriformes; family Thamnophilidae; genus Myrmophylax; species Myrmophylax atrothorax. The sequence goes on along the minus strand of JAOXXN010000446.1, from coordinate 109,591,348 downwards.
AATCCTTTTAGCCATATATATTCATTCCAGAAGTTTTCAGGCTTTGCAACTCAAATTAGCCTCTGTCTGCTGTTATGAGAGTGCCTATACTGCAGGACTATATTCAAATACTCTCACTGGTGTTGCCCATTTTCGTTCACGCCTTTGGTATTTTGAGGACATACTCAGTGTCTCAATTGCAAACTGAAGATCTTTGTGAATGAATTTATATTTGAGATGCACTCCCAGGATCCGTCCTAACTTCTGCAACAAACCTGGATTCATGTTGAGAGCATGTCCATGAGGGTTTTCATGTGGTTTTTTTTGGAAATCAAATTACATAGAATTCTCATATAAAGAAGACTGATGACAGCATGCAAGGGCAGCCAGGATTTAAGCATGGGTACCTGCTGACTTGAACAGCCTGATGTTCACCGATACAGATGTCAACTACCATTCTTTCCCAATTCATCATGAAAGATCCCAACTGTCCTGCTGGGAGCTATCAGGCCTGTGTGCTGTCTTCGTGGTGGATTGTCAGCTCAAGAGACAGCAGAATGCAGCTTAGCCAGTTAGCCCACATGATTCTGTCAAGAAGCTCATGTGAGAGAGATTTGTGTGCAAATGGGAAGAAATTAGAAAGAAATTTAACTATGTGGTGATGAGAATATAATCTTTACCTGTGTCAGGCAGGGACTTCTCTGAGCTTAAAAAAAGAAGTGTTGAAATTAATGAGGAAGGAGATTTTTAATACTTTTTGCTCTCAGTGTTTGTAAGCTTATTTTGTAAGCAAGTGACAGGTAATAGCAATCTGTCACAAAACCCTAGACCATCAGCGACTATTTAAGCTTATACCAGTAAGATTTTTATTAGTCCTAGACTTGAGGGTCCTGAAATCCCCTCTTGTTACAGCATCAGTCATCTCTACTTACACAAAGTAGTCAAAAATTGCCACCAGCACCAAACTGCAAATGGATTAAACCCAATTTACAAGATGAGACAAGTACTATGCAACAGAGGCTCAGAGGTTTGAAATCTTGTATTAGCATACTCTTGGTTCTTAACAAATAACTCATCGAGAACAGCAAGATAAACTTCACAATTAAAATATATGTGTAGATATGTAAAGACCCTTCACAAGTAGAGCATAAGCTTGAGATACATCACACAGTTATTGTTGTTCTGTTTATCACAGAATCATGGAACGGTTTGAGTTGGAAGATCACCTAGTTCCAACCCCCCTACCATGGACAGGGACACCTTACACTGTATTTCATGTGGTGTTTTGTTTCACTAATACCTCTATAACAAATCTGCTACAAAATGACAGGCCACAGCTGAATGTCCATAAGGAGAATCAATGACTTAAAGCAAATTATCTTTTGAGGGTTTTTTCAGTCTATCCTATTTCCTTTCCACATGGTCCTTCAGAAGGTGAAAAATGTAGCACAATCCTATCTCCCAGTTAACTCTCCAGCTCAAGAATAATATGAAATGCTTGTTATTTTTTTGTTGCTGGTGGTGGTGGGTTTTCTCCTTTCCACATTCATTTTGCTCTCCTTAGAGGGAAAAGAATATTTATCCAAACAGTTGCTGACTTAAAAAGCATCAGATGAATACCCCAATTCTACCTGTTCATGCATGCATATAGTGATATAGACATAGAATTTGTCATGCAATACCTCCTCCTCCTAAGCCAGTGAGGTGTGACTGGACATCATAAGCATCTCCATATGATTATACATGATGTATCACCCCAGCTCTGTTGTCTGCAGTACACAAAAAATCAGGTGGCAAAAAACAAACCACAAAGATAGAACTTGACAGAAACAAAACAAAGTGTTTTTATTACTTTGTCACTGCCTGAACTTAAGGTCATGGTTTTCTGAGAAATAAGAATGCACATTTTCCTCTATTTGAAATAAAGCAATGAAAGGAATGATGCAGTGGTTTGTTTTACATGAAATAGTCTCCCATGGTCTCCTGGGAATGTCACTGAGCTGGAACAGGGGCTGGGATTTTTCACTGGATACCTCACTTCTGAGGAAAAGAGCCTTACATCTGCTGTACCTGTAGCCCTTGACTGAGTTACTTGATCCTTGGCATTGTAGATGCACAGAACACCTGGAACCATTCCTCTAACAGTTCAAGAAGAAAAGAAAAAAAGAAAAGAAGAAAAAAAGAAAAGAAAAAAAAAGGAAAATCAAAAAATAAAATGAAATAATCTCTCACCTTCTCTTTCTTTCTTTACATACCTCCAGAGGATAACACCTTTAAGAACCTGTCTTTTACAATAGGCAAGACAGTACTGCTTTTGAAATAACAGCTGCTGTATCTTATGCAAGTGTGAGGAGCACATGAAGGTTTATGCACAATATATTGCAGAGACATGTTTTCTAGATCACCACTGTGCAAACAAGTAAAATAATGGACAATTTCCAAGGAGCTCATCATCATGGTTACTGGCACACACTGTGCTGAAGTACAGACTCTGACCTCCTCGTTTGCAGCTGAATTTCTACTGCAACACATGAATTTAGAAATAAAGGAAAATTCAAATGTAATAATGACATTATTTCAAAGGAAATATTCTGTCTGGCTGAAACTTTAGACTTTATTAATTGCATTAATAGAAAGAAATAGCCTGAATGTTGCTTGCATTTCAAATTTTAGTATTGTTTCATAGATTTGTATGAAGTGAATTAAAATCCTTGTGCATCATAAAATTAACGTTAAAGAAGGTACCTGACAGGGGTAAGCACTACCTATAGAAATTTCTGAAAATTCCAGATTAAATGACTGCTTGTTAATTACGTTTCAAACTACATTATGATTTTGGTACATATAGCTACTCATCACTGACCACAGTAATCATATGGGACTCTTTGAGAATCCTGAAGTCTAATAGTCTTATTATTTATTTATTAATATTTACCTTTTAATTTCACGTATTTTGGGGGAATTTGGTTTGAGACAGCAACTCATACATCTAGGTAGCTTAACCAAAAACTGAATCCCACCCTTTAGGTCTAATGCAACCTCATCATCTGCTGTCAGGAGCTGTTCAACAGCTCATATGATTCAGAAATAATACATTACAAGATCAAAAGGTGAACACTATGTTAGAACTGTCTTCCAAATGGAATTTCTTTGCGTACAAAATTCAGACTTTAAATGTGCCTTCATTTCTAAAGAGTAACAAAAGTCAAAATCTAAGGTTTCCCTGCAAGGCACAAAGTTTCATAAAACTTTGTTTCAACTACTCTGAAGCAGCATTTTGATAAGGTAGAAATCTGCTCTTATGATAAAGTTGAAAAAGTTGCTTCATATTTTTGAGTTTTACTATATATTAAAAGATAACATAAAAACATCAAAATAAAATATTATAAGCTTATCAAATTGTCTCATTTTGGTAATTTTCCCATTCAGGTTTTAAATTAAATTGGTACATTCTTGAAATCATTTAGGTGTTGCTAAATTGGCATTTTCTTCTGGCAACCTGTTACACTGGAAAAATCCTGAGTAGCTCTTGTCAAGAGACTCTGCCAAAATAGGGCAGTTTTCTCCTGGAAACCTACGTGACTGTTCTGTTTCAAGCTCTCTTTGTGAGGTAGATTTGCCTGCACTGAATTAGATGAACTGAAATGATTTTTAAACGATGAGTATTAAGAGGTGAACTGTGACTTGTGTCGCTTGTGGTTTCCTTGTATCTCCCAATTTGGAGCTATTTCAGATGCTCAGTGATGTTACAGTCATGCTGGGTGGTTTGGGGGTTTTGGGTCAGTGCTTCTGGAGGGAAAGAAGCTGGCAGGAGCTGTCACTTGTAGCCAGCTCTCTATCTAGCCCAGCACCCTGTGATGGGCTAGGTAGTCATCACCATCTCTCCTCTCTCATATTTCTCCTCCACATGAGCTTTCTGACCATATGCACATGTAGCTGCAATGGCTCCGACCATGTGGAAACTCTAGTGGGCATGTACTACTATGAGCATTGCTGGCCTGTGGTTGCTTCAGGTTGGTTTAGTGTTTTACCTTCCTGAAGGATAACAGAGGCATAAATGCTGGTATGTTCAAATTTGGTTTATTTAGATATGTGTACTGGACCTCTAAAAGACACATTTATTGCTTATGGCAAAGGTATAGACAAAGTAGCTATACCTGAAATTCCACCCAAAAGAATCTGCACCCTGGGCAATGAGATTTTCATAACAGTCTGTTAATTTGATTTGTATTCTCCTGTGGGGCCCAGAAAGAAAAGAACAAAAGTTGCAGAGTAGCAAAAGTGAGAAATCATGGCCAAGTACAGAAAATACTGACATCAAATAAAGCCACCAGCAATGACTGATGTATCTCCCAGTGTTGGTAGTAAGCTAAAAAATCTGTCAATAGCTAATATTTTCTATATAAGACACTTTTTCTATATTCCTGTTCATTTCTAACATCTTCACTCTGCTTCTTATCTTGATTAAAAGACTATCTTCCATCTTCACAGATGTTTCTATTGAAAAGTTGAAATTTCTGTTTCAGAGAGGACAAGATTTACAGTTACATTAACTCATCTCTAAATAACAACAGGAGGAAAGGCAAAGAAAGGAATTATTAAAAAATGAACCTGAAGAAAACTCCTAAGTAACTTCTGGAATTTTCTCTGTCCTGTGGAAAACTCGGTTGGTATATTTTGAGCAATAATTTTTTTTAATTGTGTGCAGAAGGAGTTCCAATCATATGCATTTATTCTGCCTGAACTTCTTACAGAAAATAGTACTTGAAAAGCTAAAAATAATTCCAGTTCAGATGAAATACTAAATAGTAAAAGCAATTCCTTTTTCCCTTAGAATCCAGTGTTTGATTTTAACATGACAAAACTGTGTTTGGGTCTTAGCACTGACAGAGAGGATGGGAGTGGATGACAATTTTATTCATAAATGTACATTAGAGACAAATGGTGTATAATTCAGATTCTCTCCTGGCTTGTTGAATCCTCAGGCAGGCATACTTTCTGTTGCATTAACATTTTGATTGAACGTGCAGGGTCAAAAACATCACTTTTCTTATCTAGGGAAGGAAAATTATTCTGAAGCCAATCATCAATCAATTTATTCAATCAGCCTTTTTAAAGTATCCAGGGTTTTACCTATAACTGGCTCTCTGTCATAATAAAATCCAAATATCAACATATTCTTTATTCAATAGTCATAACACATATACAATAAAGTGTTAAAAGGCCAATAAGGACTTGAAATGTGTTTTGGTACTAACAAGATTATTTCAATGGATTTATTCCAAAGGTTGCACCACTTCAACTCCATGATCTTTGGTATGATAATTAATTTGCATAAAATTGGTTTTATAATATTGTAAGGTATAATATAATCTTGCTACTTTATTCATTTTCTTGAAGTTAATGGCTTTTAAAATAAATCCAATAAAGTCAAATAAAATGTCACTAATATCAACCAAGTGTACCTTTCAGTATAATTTAATAGGCACTGACACTCTATGAGCCATAAAAGCATCATGCAACTATCTTTTAACAAGATATTGGGTTTTTTCACAATACACTGAAGCCATACAAAATTTTGTTGGTGGCAAGTATCAGAGCAGGAAAGGTGGTTAGTAATTACATAGCAACTTTCATTTATAGTGTTTCACCAAGGATATTCAACTTGACACATGGGAAGTGAAGACACTGAAATTTAAAAACCTTGACCAGGTTTACATAGTAAATCAGTAGCTGAGCCATTTCCAGAGGGAGAAGCTCTGCTTATCTCTTTACTCGCATCCCTTCTGTCCTACCATCATCAGTGTGTGATAGTTTTATGATAGCTGTCCTACAGACTGGAATTTGTCTGGACAGTATCTGGTTGGCGAGCGGTTTACTTCTGCTAAATATATCAGGATCAGACTTTTAATAAGCAGAGTGTCATTAGTCACATTGTTTTCTGAAGAGTAACACCTAGGCTTATAAGCTTTAATCAATCATATTATCATTATCAGATTGTATTTGTTGTTAACACAGATATCAACATAACATGATTTTACCCCTACATGAATGTGTGCCTTTACCACGGTGAAAGAAATATCATCAATTTCAGTACACCCAGGTGAGGACTGCAGCTAATTTCAGACTGTAGTTTCCTTGACTATTAGGATACCTCCACTGGACCAAATCACTGCTTCCTCTGTAAACTTAAACATCAGACAACACCTCATAGTTATAGGAACTGATGAAAAATTAACTTAGGACCTCATAAGACACACATAAATAATTTATGTCCAAGGGTAGCATAATCACTTCCACATACTCATATAAAATCTAAATATCATGCAACAGTAAATATGTGGAGGTTCTAACAGCCCAAGCCAATTATAAGGTCCTCGAACCTCATATGGCATTACCTCTTCTATTTGAACTCGGTGCGGAAAATGGTTCTAAAAACCTCAAGCAACATTCTGTTCTCTGCCATAAATAATCTGATTGCTGAATGGTATGTCACTAGGTGTATTTCTTACTGTAATCGAAAATCAGAGAAGTTGCTTGTGTTAGATCCTGAATCTCTTGGACTTGTTCCAGGTCTAAAGTCAGAAAATAGACACCTGGTCATTTCTCCACAGATGTTGGACCCCCACCTAAACATCTACCATTCACAGCTCAAAGACATATCATAAACATTCCAATTAAAAGAACTTTAAACATACAATAGCAAACACTGTATGTAAGACCCTACCCTATCCCCCTTGTCAGGTGAATATCTGTATCCTTGGAAAGTTGACAGAGCCATTAGTTGGCTATTCAAGACAGTAATCAGATTTTCTGAGCATCAATCAGCAATCATGAAGTCAGGAACATTTTATCATGAAGTCAGGAATACAGAGGGTTTTCATAAGCTAATCAGCAGGCATCAAATAGACAATCAATCTAATTAGTGGCTCACATTTGCGTGGCAATCACAGCTGCCAAACCTAGACGACAAATTTCATTAGTAATGAAATCTGAGAACTGTGATTTGTGAGACCTATCATCAGACTGGAATTGTGGTTATTTTAAAAAGAGAGTCATTATGGCTGTTTCGGACATTTGAGGAATTTAATTTGCACAGTGGACTTCACATTCTGGTGTTTCTTTTTTTTGTTTTCAGAGCAAATCAACATCTAGGGTCACAATTTTCAAAGAACTTATCTTTCAGGGTAGAACCACAGTTTCAAACAAAGCTAGTGCTCAATATTTGAACAGTTCTTTTCTTTCAAAAATGTAACTGAGCCTTTTGCAGGTCCTGATTTCCAAGAGTTCTTTGAAAAGTACTAGGCCAGAACTAGTTGTACCCAGAGTAGAATCACAGAATCTGAATCTTCCAGCCCTTAGATGACCTTTGTGGCCTCCACTGGACTCATTCCAACAAGTTCACACCCTTCTTACACTGCAGGCCCCAGACCTGTTGGGGTCTCATAAGAATGGAGTAGAGGGGGGAACAGTCACCTCCCTTGATCTGATGGCCAAACTGCTTTGGACACAGCCCAGGACATGGCTGGATTTCTGGGCTGTGAGTGGGCATTGCTAGGTCATATTGAGCTCATCAGTCAACACCCTTAAGTCCTTTTCTTCGGGGCTGCTCTCAATCCATTTGTTGTCCAGCCTGTATTTGTGCTTGGGATTGCCCAGACCAAGGTGCAGGAACTCACACTTGGCCTTATTGAACTTTGCAAGGGTCACACTGTCCCACCTCTCAAGCCTGTCAAGGTCCCTCTGGACTACATAACTTCCCCCTCAGTGTGTCAACCACACGACACAGCTTGGTGCCATCAACAACCTTGCTGGGGCTGCACTGGATCCCCTGTCCACATCACAGACAAAATGTTAAGCAGCACCAGTGCCAATACCAATCACTGAGAACAACACTCATCAGTGATCTTGACTTGGACGGCAACCCATTGACCACAACTCCTTGAGTGTGACCATCCATCCAATTCCTTATTGACCAAGTGGTCCATCCATCAAATCCATGTCTCTCCACTTCTGCCAAGTACTTTACTGCAGCAAATATTTCTTAAGCTAAAAATTTAAGACACACACATATGTGCATATTCATGCATAAATTAACCATCTACAAAGGAAAAAATAACCAACTGAATCAAAAGGAGAAAATGTTCCTGACATGCAATATGCCACTTACTAAGAGGAAGAAGAGATAGTAAATCCATCAAGGAAATGCTTTTTTTTTTTTTTTTTTTGAGGAAGCAGTGCCTCCTGTCCCTTAAACATATATATTTGCTGGGTTACTTTCCTTGGCCAAATACTGCATGCCAGTCTTCAACATATTATAAAATTAAGGGAGTTGCTTTTGTCTTGAAGAGGACTGGCACAAGTTCATCAACCATATTTTACTAAGACGTTTTGCTGTAGCTATATGTTACCATTCTGGGCTCTAGTCTCAACAGCTATTATGTACTGATTCCTTTAATCAAGGAGTTGGAAACTTGTGTTCCTGTACTCTGAGAAATGGAAAGGAACACATGGAATTTCAGATTATTAATGCCCTAGATGTTGCAGCCATGGAATGAAAAAAGTGATAGTGACATCAAGGAGGACTCTATTTTGATGTTATTTATGTATTTATGGTCTAGTAGCTCTGTATGATACAGTGCCACCTTACAGCCATATTCACAAGTAATTACAGAGTCTATTTTTGCAGTGGTACATCTTTTGGCATTATACTCACAGAATAATGAAGCACTTCATATACACAGAAAAGAGATAACATATTTAGGCTACTCTGTAAAATGCAGTTGAAGCCTCCTTATGAATCAGTGTTGAATATTGGATCACTACCTTATTTGAATGTTCACTGATTTTGACTGGAACAGTTCCAGATTTCTTGTCATAACTAATCCAGCTGCTGCTTTCTACCACCAGGATTAACACTGAAAGGAGTGCAATGCTTATCATCATCTTAAAATAAAGACAAATTTTTATATATATTATATTAATCACATATTTATTGCTAAAATAATAATTTTAATGCAAAAAGTCAGATTCCTATGTCAGCCATATCTAGGCATTAAAATCAACCCTATGTTTAGATCAAATTTAAATGGATGGAGACTTCCAGGAAGCTCAAATGATATGAGCTTATCCAAGCTTTCCTAGGAAAATCTAAGATGAACCTTCAATCATTAATTTCCATGTTTTCTTAACCTGTAGTTTAATCTTTTGTGGCATGAGGTTGGAATACTGATTTTAACACCCTTTCCATACAAATTCACAATGTTAAAAAAATGGCAGAAGTACAAAATATTAAGTAAAAGTTGCTGTAGAAGGGAATATATAAGCAGCTTGTATATTTTTTTCTTTCAAACTAAGAATCACAGTGTGAATTAGACTAAATGCCAAGAATAAAGTAACAGCTTAAAATGAACAGTTGAAATTAACAGGTGTTACAGCATATGCTACATTTAACTGCCAAGTATTTCACACCTTCATTAAAACCTTTCATGTCAAATTTAAGGCAATGTTAAAATAAAGACAAAAAGCATAGCTTAAAAATGAATAGTTAATTGTTAAGCTTCAGGATCAGGATATATAGTGGCAGAGAAATTCTCAGTTCATTTTGTGTCGGAATGCATTTTAACTGCAAAGACACTCAACTAGAGTATATCATACTCGATTTTTTAATTCAAGTGACTTTGTGTTTACACTTTAGAAAGTAATGTGACCTACAAAGCATTTCACTGGGGGAGATAACGGAACAACAATGCATTCCTGTTTCATGGGGGTATGAAAAAGGCAGAACAGAGCAAAAGCAGTGAGAATTACAGACAATGCTGAAACACCTGGAAACCTGTACCCCAGAAATCTGGCACTGCTTTGGCTAATAACAGCCACAGGCTCTCAACATAGTTTTCAAGGTCTCAGCAACTTCTCAGGATAATGTGTTAACTTATCACAAAAAAATGTTGTTGCTTTTTTTTTTTTTTCTGGCCAAGTGGCTATGACTATACGGCTTTGGTTTGGTTTTCATTATTGTATGGTAGAATCATATTTTCATAGTATGAATAACAAGAAGTTTTGCTGTGTAGAACAAGGTATTTCTGACTCTAACCATATAGGACTGCTGACCTGGTGTTATAGCAGAGTACTTTGAGTCGTGGATAGCTTGCACAAGAGTAACAGCATAAGCTTTGGCACAAGTTTGGCACAAGTTTGGCACTAGAAATCCCACTTCTATAAACAACTCACCAATTGTCACTTAAAGAATTGCAGAACTAGAGGTGGGCCATGTTTGACTTAGGAATAAAAAGGAGAAAAAAATAAGATATTACATAGTATACAGAAAAACCACTTTATATAATACATTCAACTGCAACAAGGAATTACAGACCAATGAAGAAAAAGCAAATTGTACAAGAGTTTTAGCAAACATGTAAAAATAACAGCAAATGCATCTGCATTTCACAGAGCTAAGGACCAAGAAGGGACTGGAATGGTGAACATAACTCCCAGAAAAAGGGTAGAAACTGCGCAGTGTGTCTATAACAATATTAACTTTATTATTATTGTTGTTGTTGTTGTTGTTGTTGTTGTTGTTGTTATCATCAAGACTTTTTAATCATAAAAGTATTATTTCTTGTTATATAATAATTAGACCTAAATTAAGATTAATTCTTAGAAGAGTCCATTAAGATTTCTTTTATAGAACTGATGAATGCTTAGTTTTATGAATAAGCAGTTTGCCCTTTGCCCACAGAAGTGATTTTGGGCATAATGAACTCTGAGCAGGAACACAGCATCAGCTCCCTGAGACTTGTACTGTTTTCCCATCCATAGCAAGAACTATTTGAAAATTCCACGTAAGTTTTATTCCTGGTGAAATCATCACCAATGCATTTTTAACAAAAGCATTCCCTATACAGAAATGTTTCTCTGTAAGTAATTGATTTGTCTGGGGGTTTTGTTTGTTTTCAGAAAACTGTATTGTTAAAAATGTCTAAATCAATGGGCAGTGCATTCCTACATTATTTATGTCCTTTTATCTGCAGCTTGGAATCATAGTTAAAACATGTTACAGACTGATTCCCTGGGTCACTGAGCTTGGAGTTGTTTTTATTCTGAGATTATTATTCAGAGAGAGAAATGTAAACTTTGTATTATACCTTGCAAACATAGCTTTTCGTTTTTTATTTTCTGCCCCCAGATAAATGTAATAAACGTGTAATAGGGAATTTATTTGCATTCCAGTAACACAGAGAAAATCCAAACTGTATTGACAGAGGTATTGTATGAATACATAACAAAATGGCTCCCTGAAGATTATAATCTTAAATCAGGTAAAGAGATCGGATTTAGGCTTCTCAATACAAATGCAATAGGCATATTGGAGAAGTGAGAATTTCAGGAGTATGTGAGCATGTGTCATCAATGTACACTGGTTGCTTATTCAGTCATAAGAATGTAAAATTTCAGAGTATTCTTTAAAATTGTGAGGTAATAAATAAACACTTGAAGTATGATTTCCTAGTCAGAAAACTTTAAAGCAAATATTTAAATTTAGCACATAACTAAAGAAAAGAGTACCGTTCATTGCACTAATTGCTTTCTGGCATATGAAGCTATGCTAAAGGACAAGTCAGGAATACAAAATCAGCCATCTTCCAAAAAATAGTTAAATCAGGGAGTTTTTATTCCCAGTTTGGAAGTTGCTCTAGAACTCAATTCCTCTGGTAGCTTTGTGAATGCATTATGATAATGCAGTTCTAAAATATTTATTTTAGCTAATCGCTATTTCCTTTAGGGGAACACAAAGGGTGCTGAAGAATGCTGTAAAGAGACTGGGAATGAAAAAGTATGTTAATCATTTTGGATTTTGAAAGAAAGCAAAGTAATTTTTTTCAGATGGATGTTTCTAAAATACGTTGTCCTTAGCCAATGATGAAATCTGAGAGGAATGCTTAGATTCGTAGCCAAGCATAATGTACTTTAGAGGTTTAGAGGTGAACCAGCAGGAGAAAGAAACTCCCCACAAAAGAGATTATAAGTCAGAGTTACAATTTTAATAACAATATTACAATAAATACAATAATACAAGGAGAAATTGGTTTTAACCCACAAAGAAACCAGTATGCCCCACCACCCTGGGGTACAAACCCCACGTGGT
>JAOXXN010000446.1:109563604-109573660 GCA_026770055.1 Myrmophylax atrothorax | reverse complement strand
CCTTGCCACCCAGTCTGCCCCCCACCCAAATGATCAAGCAGTTAACTACTTCTTTTGTTAACTAATGGCATGGGAATTAGTGGCAGGGAGGGAATTTACATTATCATTCCAAACTACAACAATGCTACATCTCTAAGACAAAAGAAAAGCAAAGCTGAGTTTTGGGATTTTTTCCTGTTTCTCCAGCAGCTTCTGTGTATAAATTATACATTTTCTTAAATATCTGCATTTTCTATTTCAGGTTTGAGCTGATAACCTGTGTTTTTGTGCAGTAGGTAAACCTCATGCTGTCACAAATGGCAGTGATACAGCTTTGCATTTCACTTCCCTTCATCCCAAGGAGCCCTTTGCTATTATGCCATTAGAGATAATATGGAGCTTTGAATTGAAACACCACAGACACCAGTGGTGCATGACAACCTTTCTAGCCCATAAACTGCCACCAAACAATGGGACCTGCTCAGCTACACCAGCCCACGTTAAAAAGAGATAATCAATTCTGCAGAGAACAGTGACAAGCTGTAATACCTTCCCCAACTAAGATGCTGAAGGAACTGTGTGCTTCTCATCTAAGATGGAAATGCATGTGTCAAGATTGCAAACATAAATACCCTTAGAAGCCAAAATAAATAACCAAACCAGTTTAGATGCAGGATGTAGAGTGGCACTGCATGTGTTCTGGGAATTGTTTGCATTTCAGAGCACAGGAGCTTGGGAGCAAAGGTGCTATTGTGACTCTCTCACTGCAAAGCTCAGAATGGGTACACAGATATGTGGCCATCTAAGTCTTACAGCAAACGAGTGGTATTAAAAACCTTTTAAATCTTTTATGAAAAATACAGAAGACAAGCATAAGTATTTGTTATGTAAAGTATTCAAGGAGACTTTCATTTTAACAGCATCCATTATTCCCCTTTCTTTTAGCTGCAGAGCATTTTTATGAGTGTCTTTTTATACAGTATTAAGATGATATTAATTCCCCGTTTTGGGAGAGAATAATAAAATAAAATGCAGCTGGGATAGTTGGAGCTGTACTTGTTGTCTCTTTTACTGGAATCTGGGCCTACTCCCTCAAAAATAAAACAGGACAAGCACATACACAAAAGGAGTGGGTAAAATAGCAAAAGAAAAAAAAAGCTTCTCTTTGTATTGTTGACTCTGATTTGTAACCTTGCTGCTGGAGAAAGACAAGCCCAACACATAGTCTTATCAGCTACTCCAAGCCCTGGCAAGCTTGAACACATGTCAAGCTGTTTAAGACTTTAATATTAGCTGCCTTTCTGGTCACAGAGTTAACAATAACAACAATAAAACCCCTCAAAGAAACAAAACAAAACCAAATTAAGAGACAAAAAGAAAATGAAATTAAGAAAATAGAAAAATAAATTTTAAAATAGAGAGATTTGGCCAAGCTAAGCCATATTCCAATTAAACAGAAAAAGGGGGAAAGGGGGGTTAAAGATGAGGAAGGACAAGGCTGAGCTATACAAAGGGCATAAGACTCATGCTGTAACTGGCTTTCAGGACCAAAGCTGGCACTAGAAATGCTGCTTACACTCTTCCTCTGTGTCTCTGTTGTCCACTCATCCCATTTCTGCTTCTCTGATTTCTCAGAATCAGAAGCACAAAAGCATTACTGCAAATTCAGAGCACCCAAAATATGGCAAGCCTGACAGCTGAAATGAAAACCGTTATTCCTTTCTGTTTTGTTGTCCTTCCAGCAGTACTGTGAAACTATCCCTGCCAAGCATGGAGACTGGCATAATATCCCATCTTCTCATCTTTTTATTCATCTGTTAAAGCTAATTTTTTACATGCCACTATTGCTCCATTTCTTTCTCATCTTTGTTCTTCTCATTTACCAGAAAATTGGAACCATCATCCAAGATATCAGGAGGCCTCCTTGTTTGGACTGATTTTTTTTATTTATATGTAACTTTTATTTACTTTTGGGAACAATGTTTTATAACATGTTTCGTTGGTCTTTTGCTGTCTTGAATAATGGAGACCATAAATTTCTTTACTGTAGCCTGAGTAAAGCAACAATTCCAGTATGCTGTCCACGCAGCCCTGGTACAGTGCACCTAAGGTCAACTTCCCACATGAGGAGAACTGGAGTATTTTCTGAATATTCTGAAGGATACTTATGGGAAGAAACTTACACTTCACTTTTATTTTCCCTAAAAGAAGCCTTCAAAATAAACAAGATCTCTGCACTTGATTCACATCTGTATGAATTTTGCAAGGTCTGTCAGAAGACCTCTTTGTGAGCTGTTTCAGTTCACCTCTGTGTTTGTTCTTGCATATCCTGAGTACATGCTAGTTATAGCAGTAATGGAATGGGTAGACCATCCTTGGATGGCAGCTGAGCATGGCCTGAAGTTTTTGTGTGTCTCAGTCCATCTCTGAGGCAAAATTCATGCGTTTGCATTTGAGAACAGGTAGTTATTTTACATTCAACATCAGCAAAGTGTTTTTATATGTTACAGCAAGTCTGTTTTCTTGATTTATTGCCCATATCTTTATTATTACCCTGTCCTATTCTTCCCCTAGACCTGCCACAATCCATTTGTCCCCAATCCCTAAGAAAGAAAAACAATTTTCTTTTAAATCTGTGCCAGGGTAAGAGTCTTGCTGGGGAAGGGACCACACATGATGTGAGTGCAAGTCTAAGACATGGCAGTAAGATCTGGCCTGGGTTTCAGGTAAGCCAGAGAAAAGTCAAGAGAGAAAGAAAACCATTGGCAGCATCGTTTGCATCAGCCTTGAGAATGTTAACTGGGAGAGCTGTCCACTTCCCCTGGTGCTGAGCTCTGATCCTACCTATGCCTGGACGAGTAGGATAGTGACAGGGAGAATGAGAGGTGGGGAGCATGAAACAGTGTCTACAAAATGGAATTACAATGGGGTCTGTCTGTCCTGGTTCATGTCACCCTTTAGCAGAGCTAAGTTTAATTTCTATCCCTGGAGAATATATTTCTGAGGGAAGGAAATCATGGAGAACAGACACAAACCCCATGGGGCTCTAGACCCTGTTCCATGTTGTGCTATTGAACTCTACAATATCTGAATAAATAAACAAACAAAAATGCAACAAAAACCCTCAAAGAGCCAGTTTTTTGCTACATTGGACACATACATTGCAGAGAGAAGTTTAGACAGTCTTATCCATAGCATCACTCAACAAGATATAGAGATATGGGATTTATGCACTGTT
This sequence comes from Myrmophylax atrothorax, assembly GCA_026770055.1. Lineage (NCBI taxonomy): Eukaryota > Metazoa > Chordata > Aves > Passeriformes > Thamnophilidae > Myrmophylax > Myrmophylax atrothorax. Next base: position 109,570,443 of record JAOXXN010000446.1, on the reverse strand, counting down.
CCTCTGTGGTGCCACTCTACTTATTTCAGAGATAGGTTTAGGCACCTCAGATACCTTTTTTGGACTTATGTAACTGATTTTTTGGGGAGGTTGATGTTAAATGGACAAAGCAGATCTCATTTTTCTTCTAAGCAGATCTTCAAAGAGCTGCAAATTAGTCTCAATGTTTCTGAGGGACATTATGTCTTTCAGAGAGTAAATATTTTCTGTGAAAATGCAATCCCACTATTCAAATGCACAAAGCTGTTAGAAGATTCAGATTGTTGTATATCTCTTCCTTTACCTGTAATATGGAAAAAAGCAAATTATATTTCAGGTTTGATGGTTAAAACAATTGTATTTGCATATTTGTACCAACCAGAGTATAATTGTTTGAGTTTTCCAATCAAGTGTTTTTGTATGGAATAATTTTCCTAACTTTTAAGAACTTAGAGTTTGAGCAATAGTCTTTTATTTAATCCCTTTGTAGTCTGCTGTATCATTTAGGTATTTCTGATGAGTAAGACTTTTAATATCTATACCTTTATTGCTGTTTCTTGTTCAAAAAAAGTAATCATCATTCCAAATGAGATAATCACCTTGTAAAATACCCTGTTTTTCTTAGGAGCTATAGAAGTTATTTTCTTTTTTTTTTTTTTTTTTTTAAGACCTACTTAACAGTAAAAACCCAGGAATTACATGATCACAGAAAGGCAAATCCAGGCATGGATCTGGATCATGTGGTCCATTTTTTGTTACTGCAAGTGACTGGTATAAAACTGGCCATTGTATGACTTGGTCCCCTATCTACTTTAAAAGACAGAGGGAGTCAGTAAACAGGAATGGGTTAAATACATTTATTTAACTCTAAGGGTAAAAAGGAAGCTAAACAGAAATGCTAGTCATTCAGTAACTTTTTATTATTTTCTGGTTTATCTTGCTTGTCAAATGGAAAAGCAATTGTAGTTTGTAGCTGCAGGAAGAAAGAAGTCAAAATAAACATGAAGGAGTAACATGAGGAAGGGGCAGACAGTGGAGAGAGGGAAGACGTATGTGAGACTCTCTGAACACACAAACTACGACAGTTCTTCTCCCAATTCTGTCTAAAGGCTTCATTTTTGGGCTGGCTAACTCCTGTTATTCCTGTTTCTAAAACACAGTACATAGACTCATCCTTCAGCAGGTGCTTTCAGTTTGTATGTTTGGTTTTTTTTCAACACAAATCTAAAAATTGTGTGTTTTGTATAAAAAACAAAACAAAATAAAAGTTAGCAACATGACTTGTTTCAATATTTCCTTTTTTATTTTTCTTTATTTGTCATCACTACTTGAATAAATTTGGGAGGTTTGTTCAGGAAAAGATCATGCAGTCTCCTTACTCATTAGAGTGATTCATGTGTAAGTCAATGGAAGTCACTCCAGTTATTTCAATGGAGCAGGATCTGTTCTATAAGTCATTGAGCACCTGAAGTTGTTCTGCAAATGTTGAATCCCTCCTAAATTACAAAGCACATTCAGGAGCAAGGAACAGGCTGTAATAAGGCTGAGGGAGTATGGGGTGTATGTATACAGCACTTAATTAAACACATCATTCTATACTGTCATAAAGCATTTCCCACACTAAGTATTGTTCACATTACTCATAGGAGATGTAGGGTTTTGAAAATCCCCACAAAACATTCCAGCTATTCTATATACTATATCTTACAGTACTTGTCACTGTGTATAGGAAGGGTAATTAACCTGAAGAACATTATATTTCACTGTCAAATGCTAAATGTCAGTATTATAAATTTCTTAATGGAAACAACATGTTTAGAAACAGTAGGACAGATAGAGATATTCTTTGAAAGGGTATTTCACTAGGGGACTGAATGGCCCAGGATACCTTAAAGTAATCTTTTCCAGTTCTATAGTGTCTAACAAATCACTAGTATCTAGCTGTGATGGGAGGTACTTGAGGACTTAATGTAGTAGATCTGACTGCACACACTGTTATTCATGAAGAGCCTAATTCCTTGGTGAGTACTATGTTCTTGAAATTGTTGAAATTATGGAACTCCTGTCCAGTGAGACATTTAAGGTTGTTTTTTTTTTTTTCACAAATATATCCCAAGTTATAATGAAAAAAAAAGAATATTGCTTAGTTTTCTACTTTTTTGTATGGTGTTTGGTGTTTTTTGCTTGGTTGGTTGATTGGTTTTATTTATTTGCTTGTTTAAAGTAGAATCAACCTTCCATGTTTTTTTCTCACTAAAGTCAACCTTGAACTTATACTTTTCAGATATTCTCAGCCTCTCTCTTGTTCCAAAAATGTTAACTGATCTTTCACAGCTTGTGAAAGATTTTGGCAAGTTAAATAGAGTTGAGTATTTCAGAGTCAGGGAACACTCCAGCTATGAGAAATTCACAGCTCAAACAGAGCTACTTCAGACTCCAAACATCACTAATGCAGAAGCAGAAGAGTAACTTGGGAACTTCTGCTCCACCAAAGACACTTGGAGCTTGAAGGCTCCTTGCTCTGAAAAAGCCTGATGGGAAGCCCTGGAGTCCATAAACACAAGTTTGGTGAACCTCACTCTAAAATGTGGATTCTGAAGTGTATCATTCAACAAGAGCTAAACTGGGTCTTTTTTAGACTGGCAAATCATTTATTTGAAAATGAAACTAATTCAAAATGCTTTTCACTCAGAAAATGACCATGTCTACCCTTTCCTATTATGTGGTCTTTGCTAACTTTATAGGACTAAACAACACAAACTTCTATGGCCACCAAAAAGGGCCTTTGAACGTTGACCAACCTTGCCTTATTTTCTAATATCAGACTTCATCAGAATTCAATGATGGAAGTCTGAACAGATCTTTCATTTAATTGAGAAAGTCTGATTTCTTGTCCTGTTTCTCACAGTGCTGTACCTGGAGGGCAAAGAACTCTGGGCAAAAAAAGACCAAAAAGTGAAAGAAAGAATAAGAGATGAAAGCAAGATTTTGGAGGGTTTGGACTTTTAATACTTGCTCTACAAGTTCTCATTTTTTACTGTTTCATACAATTTTTGAGAAGCAGTCTTAAGCCACTGGTCAGCAGAATTTCCTTTCAACAACATCACAGCAAACAATAAACCTGGGTTGACAGGGATCCTTTTAAAAGGAGGGGACAGTCAAAGGTCTAGGTTTGCATTTTGCTTTTCTTTCTTTACTTCATTTATTAAAATTCTCACTGCAGTCAGGATATGGAAAATGAGAATCCTGGCTACTGACAACACATGCAATTATTACTGTGACTTTTTCATGGAAAAAATGCAGGTGTATTGTTTTGTACTTACTCATCTGGAGAAAAAGCTTTCCTCAGCATCATGACAATTATTTCCAAGACGAAAATTACTAAGTAGTTCATCTCATTTTTCCAGCTGTCAGTTTTCTTCACTGTCTTTTTCTTCTTGCAGAAAGTGAAATTGCACAATATGGTTTCCAGTTCTCTCTTTAAGACCAAGTATGGAAGAAACAAGTAAAAATCCTTTATCTAAGAATGAAAAAGGTCTGAAACTGCTGATGAAAACTTGTCACATGAGTTTCTTGTCACCATTACAGAATTTTCCTGTGAAAGATGCTCTAAAACATTTCATCTTGATACTACTGTATGCAAATAACTTGCAGTATTATTAACTGATTTGCTAAGGTTTTAAACAGATATTCCTGAAATTGGATGTTTTGATTACAGAGATAATAGAGTACACCATAATGAAAAGATAGAGCTTTCCAGTTTCATTAGCTGCAAAACACTGACAAGCAAAACTGTACATTTAGAATGCATTGTAAAATATGGTACAAAAAACTGAGTAATGTACTTGAACTGTCTCATTTAAATGTTAGCTGGATAGCTATAAAAAGGATATTTAATTCTGAATAATACTTTCTGAGTGAAATTCGCCCATTGAAAGCTAAGCAATTTCTATATAATGATAAAATCTTCCAGTTCTACCTATAGTGTTACATTGCATAGGTTCACATTGGCAAACTTTCTTGCCTAAGTTCTTGTTATTTACCTACTGATAATACAGGACTAAACATTTACAATAAAGAAAAACCTTGGGGTTTTTTGCAAAAATCATTCTTTATAAAAGACATTTGTAAAAATAAAGAAAAACTTAACTGATTCAGGAAAGAGCTGTGCTCCTCTGGGAAATTTGAGGGTGTCAAGTATGCATAGGCAGATAAATCCTCATATATTTCATGTTCATTTGCATTTTCTGGTGGTCCTATCAAAACATAGCTTCTGGTTGATACAGGAACATAAAATTTTGCCTAGCCACAAATAAGTAATCATCTTCTCTATAACTAGTGGCTACTATCTTCAAAATCTCCTCCTTGTTTAAGAAATTGATACCATATTTTTAGACAGAATCAATTCCTTTTTAATAGCATATCTATTATCTAGCATATTTCTTTTACTGCATAAAAATTACCGATGAGATTGCACATTTCTGATCCCATTAAGGATCCATGATTATCTCTGGAAATTACTCAGGAGTTTGCTCACACAGGATTTATGTTTCATTCCAATGGTTTATGGAAAGATTTGGATGCCCACAGTGTATATCACAGACACTGTCAAGAGGCACTATGCAGCTACTGACATGGTATATTGTCCTCTATGGAAGTAAATAAGTACAAGACTTTGAAAGGTATGTTGTGGAAATAATTATATGTTCTACAAACATTTGATGAGACTTGGAGCCCAAAATTTTAATTCTCTGTTTTGTTCTTCCAAAATAGCCCCTTCCAAAATAGGACAATGAAGGACTTATTTTTTCTTCAAGTTAGCTAAGTTAGTTACCCTGTGTAACTTCACTCCTGTAAGTGAAACTTCTGGAATTTTTCATACACTTAAGTTACAAAAAAAAAAAAAAGAACTAAAAGCAAAGAGAGTGAGTATTAATACATTTTCATCCTAAGAGTGACCCATTTATCAAAGGGGATTATTCCAGGTACACAGGTCATTGTGAAACCCCTTCCTATTTATTTCCCCCATATATTAAATTTTCTTTTCATCATAAGTAGACTTAATAAGAACAAAGTTATGCATCTACTTAAATGCTTTGCAAGACTGACGACCTCTTCACTCACTATTTAACTCAAAAGTAATACAGGCAAATCAGAAACACTTAGAGAAAGAAAAGCTGGAATCAACAGGATTCTTTGCTTTCACACTGTATAAATTTATGCTGAAACATGGGCACTGACATTTCATTCTTAGCTGTTGTCACACAATACTGCATAGCAGATCAAATGCAGCAATTAAAAATGTTTTGAAACTGGAACTCCTACTCTATAAATTACCGCAGTCTTTTGTTACAGAACAACCGAGTCAACTTCCTGTTTGCACTTAAACTATTCACAGCTTTAGCCGATGTCCTGCAGTGTCTTTTCCAAAGGTCACACCACAGTTTTCGATTCACACATTTGATTAAAAATATAAGAATCACAGTGTCCTGGGAAATGATCTGCAGTAAAAATAGATCAAACTACCTGCTGTTTCCAGAATAAACCAGCTTCCTGTCTCTTTTCCCCTTTCAGTTAGCATTGCAAAAAGAGGAGGTTATATGCATGTCTGCAGAACTAGGATATTAAAAGTGAGGCATTTGTTTTATGATTTTTTATTTTCTTTTAGAGCACAAATTCTGTAACTAATGAAAATATGCTCTGTTTAAAACATAGTTAAGGAAAAACAAGGGACAGAAAACTAAGAGTACTTAGATTTTATGAGGAATAAGATCTCTCATTCTTCTTCACCTGCTGCAACACACTTTTGCACAATTGTCTTCAGATCATATTGTCAAAACTTTCCTTATGCTGACAAGTGTCCTCCCTGAAGTCCTATTTGCATTTAATGAAGTTACTGTGGAAAAGACTATGCAGACAGAGTCTACATGTCATCTTTTCTTTCTCTCAAACTCACGTCCCTCAATATGTGTAGTAGAATAATTAAATGTCTATTCCTATTATCAATAGTCTTAATACTTTGGTGTCCAACAGCTAAAATTTTGAAACAGCTTTTGCAGCATATGGGGGCAAAATCTTAGCCCAAAGTGAGCGGAATACAGAAAAAAATGCCATGGTGAAATATATCTCTGTCAAATTACAAATTCCATTGAGAATTCCTTTCCATTTTCAATTTGGGAACTTCCTTTTATGCAAGATTAAAAAACTGAAGCAAGGTTATTATATTGTGCAAATTTAAAGCAACATTATTCTAATCTAAAGCAAGGTTATTATATTGTCTAAGAGAGACGTTCACACCAAACCATATGAATAAATTTCAAAATCGAGCCCTTTGCTGTATCTTCACCTTTCCTCCTGCATTTTTCAGGGAGACATTAACACAGAATCTCCTAGGAAGAGATATCCAACTGGGAGAGTGAGGATGTGGGGTGAGAGTGTGTATTTCACAGCCCAAAGACTGACCTGGGGAAAGCTTCCTTGGAGCATTTGCTTCCTAGAGGAAGATTTGGATACATGAAGAACTGGAAAATCCTGACTAGACTTTACCCAGACCCTGTAGTTACACAAAGAAAAACATGGAATGTGGTGTTGAGACAATTTGTAACAGACTGGTGAGCATTTTGAGTGGGACTGGGCCAAGTTTTAAGAGCAGATCTAACACATGTTCTCTCAAATGTAAATTGGATTAAAAACTGTTCAATTTTACTTACTCTACTGTGAAGCGACATTCTGGTTTATTAGCAACGCAGGTCTTGAATAAAATTTAGTATGATTTTTATCTTAAGAATGACTCTGTGGGGAACTTTACATTTCTTTGATGATTTTCATTATAGCTTTAGCTGTATTTAAACTGAATTTTC
>JAOXXN010000446.1:109552693-109563591 GCA_026770055.1 Myrmophylax atrothorax | reverse complement strand
ATCTTGTTCAATGGCCAATTTCAAAAGCAGCACATCTTGTGCCTGTGACTGTTTAATTTGTTTGGGAATAGTGTCTTATGGATCACTGGAAAAGAAAATAGATCCATGTACTGGTAAACAAGTAGTGGCTTAGATCTAGTCAACCCTGCTTTTGTAACATATTACTGATAATTTCTGCTTCCAGTGATAATTTGACCCCTTCAGTTACACATATCAGTGCTGCTATGGGACCTGTCAGCACAGAAGTCCACAAAATCTCCTTCACCAGGCCTCCTTTTATCTGGGTTGGAGCTGAAACACACATTTCCATAATGAATATTGTTAAGCTGATGGACTAGACGTTAACACAATCATTTACATGGGTATTCAGGGAAGCAAATGTAGTGATTTACTCTAATGGTTCCATTACAGTTCTGAACATTGGCAATGTATGCACTGCCTCTTTCAGGATCTTTCCCTCTGAAGAAAAACAATTCTGAGTATTGATATTTTGGCCTAAATAACTGTTCTTATAAGTTATTCTTCTGAAAAGTACTTTTTTCATCTCCATTAAATATATATATTCTTTGGTCAACATAAAATCTCAAATTGCAATATTGGAAAAAAGAAGCCTTGTAAGTCTCTACTTTTATATTCTCACAACTTAAAAATAGCCACAGCAATCTTTTTTGCCACTATATTTTCTGAAACTATACTGTATAACAACACTACATCGTTTTGATAGCTCACAATTGCAAGTGTGTTTTCCTGATCCAATTTCAACTTGATATTTCTGCAATAGATCATATCACAAAAGCGATGTAGTCAGAGCAAAGATTTAGCATAATTCCTATATTTAGGGTTCTGTCAACAGATGTTGAAAATACAAAGAAACTATTTTGAAAATAGAAGTCATGGTAAATGGACATTTGTCTATCAAGCCTGAAAATATGTCTGGCTACCTGGCTTGCAGCAGTCGCATACATTACTGTCCTTGAACTGTAGCTGTAAATGCACCAGCATACAGTGAAGCTGCCTGAAGAAATAAATCAGTCTAAAAGTAACCTACTTCTTTCTTTCAAATTACCATTAATACAATTTTGCTTTTGCAAGATTAATGCACCTTTGCAGACAAAGATACAGTGAAACCAATTGTCTTGTCTGTGCTCCAGTTTTCAGTCATGTTACTGTCTCTTTCTGCATTACTTATGTATGTAATGTTTCTAAGCAAATTCAGAGCTCGGATGTACAGCACAGAAGACAGGGCAGATACAAGTGAAGCAGCAGCAGCAACGTAGCTTTCCTAATATTTTCTTCCTAAGATAAAGGGAAACCTCTGTGATAAAGAGAATGTCTCTCCCCAGTGAAAACTGAAGCTAATGGGATTGGTTTTTCCTGAGAAAGAACAGAAAAATACCAAATCATATTGAGAACCCCATCCCAGAACCTCATGAATTCAGTGGTTCTTTGATGAATTTTGGTGTATTTCCAGACAGCTGTGGTTCCTGGCGTCCCAGTACTGCCACTGGGCAGTCCTTGGGCACACACCCCGCAGAAGGGTAAGGGCTCTGCCAATGGGAAAGTCTCTTTAGTCAAATAAAGCTCCATATAAGCCAGAACCTTCACTCTTAAAGAGCAATCACAGAAACAGATGTTTTCTCGCCTCTTTTCCTACTTTAATGCCACTGTAACTTTGAACACTTTTCCATGTTTTTCAACTGTGCCTGCTCACTTGCTTGAAGTGCAAGAACCTATTTAAATGTGCACACCTGTGCCTGAGGTCTAGGTCAACCTGTCCAGCAGTGATGAGTTACCTGCACCTTCACAGAGCCCTGCCTGGCTCCAAAGCTCAGAGCCCCAAAGCTGGAATTCATAGAATCTTAAGGGCTTTCAGCATTACTGTAGCATTCCAAAACTTCCAGACTGCCTTTTGTGAAACAAAGACTTGAAGGACAAGCTCCCATGATGGGATTCAGCTGAGCAAGCACAGAGCAAGAATTCAGTTCAGGCTTAAGGACACCTAAATGAAGGTGCCTAAAGGGACACTTGAGGCCTCACCTCCACTTGTGCTTTGTGGAGAACTGCTCAATAGATTTCAGCCTGCCAGACACTAGGGAAAATATCAGACATCTAGTACTATTTGAGATGTTCTGTAGTGTCTAAGACATCCTTAGACATCTGGTAGATCCAACACAGGACCTGCAGAAGGTCCTGTGCAGCATCAGCCTAATGCAAGGTGGAATGTACCAGCTCCAACTGCAACAGGCACTGTCCTGTGAGGAATTGAATTCATAGCTACTTTAGAGTGATGTGAACTTGCATCCACGCTCCAGTGGCTGTGCTGATTAGACTTCTGCTGGCTGTAGTTGGTATCTTGGACCATTGATTGTAATGGACACCTCTGTTTCTGTGCTGACATATGTGTCTGCACATAGATTCCTAAATTTATATGTCTAAATTAGTGAGCTGATCGCATTGCCGTATCTAAACTACTCACTTGAAACTCTCTTTAAGATAAGTCAGGAAAGAGATGCACTTCTAAACTGAAAGTCATCCTTTCTTAGTGTGGTAATTCAGCACTTAGATGAGTATTTTTATCTCCACTGACTTCTAGAGACCTTTGGGTGAATTCAGGGGCAGGAAGTTACACTGGGGACATACAAGGGACATACAAGGGAGGGAGTCCATTCTTAAAACACATATTTGTCATTTTGTGCCCTGTGGATTTCCTCCTTTGTCTCCAGGTATTGATGTGGAAGATCAAGTCTTCTGTGCCAAATCTTGAAGCCATATGTGAAGGACAAAATTATTTCAACCTTTTTCACCCAAATGTCTTTTTTTGATTCTTCTTCTTTTTTTTTTCCCTAAATGGGATACTGACTGCCCATCATCTTATTTAGAGAAAATTTTGTTTCCCTTCGTCAGGTAAGTAAATGAATTTTTGTTAGACTGATGGCCACCTCTTGAATTTCTTCAGAAAACATCTCTTTCAATGAGATGCAAAAGTCTCCACCCCTCTCTTATGGTGGCTATTCCACCTTTCCCATTGTAAAATATGTATTTCACTGAACCTTAAATTCAGTAAATTGGTCTCTACATGAAAAATGTATATGATATGAATATTCAAGCACTCTAGGCTTTCAGTGGAAATTATGTATGTTTCTGGTTCTTGATTGAGACCAGACACAACAAATACTCTAGAATGATGGAGTGTACTGCAGCAGCACAAGTAGTTTTGAAATACTTGACTTTCATACACAGGAGAAAGGGTCATCTTTTGGCTTGCCTTGAAGGACATGGCAGGGCCAAGCTCTTCATCTTCCTTTGCTATAGTTTTCCTGTTTTCATGGTCACAGATTTATCTCCCAAGAGACTCAAAACCAAGGTTAGTACATGGGCTTGCAAGAGCTCTCTGCTCAAAAAACAGTATAGACCTAGACTTATTCTCTTATCTCTTTATTTCATTGATACAACTGAAATAAGAATGCTTCTTTGTCTGCCTGCATTCATTTAGATTCCTCTCTGACTCTCTTGCTAATGCACTTCTCGAGTCCCATGATCCAACCCCTGAGGTCTGTAGTTGCCTTTGCAACCATATCACTGGTTATGAATTTTTTAACCTCCCTAGTATCAGGGAGATACTAAACAGAAAATGCACAGAGAGAGCACTGAGTGGAGTACAGTGCCTAAAGCACACAGGAACAGCTGTGCTGATCAGCAAATCACCAGAACTCACCTGGGATGTTCAATGACTCATAAATTTCATTTCCTTCCCTGGGCTGTTTAGACTGTCGGCACCACCACCATTTCAACATATTCCCTGTACACATAGATTTTCCTCCCTTGAAACCATTCAGTGAATCAGATTATTTCAAAGCTCCTGCTGCTGTCTGTGCAAGCATTGGTCTTCTGTTTGCCTTCACAACTTCAGTGGGCTCATCACCTACGTATCTTGTCATTTCTCCCTGTCAACATGAGCACCACTGCAGCTGCAGAAGGACAGCAGAGAGTAAAAGCTCAAAGGCTAAGTGGCTAAGTGAGAATGAACACAAAAGGACACTTAACTCAACTTGACATTGTAGGTGACATTTCTAATTTCCAAAAGCCTTTCAGCCCTTGCAAAATTCAGGATGACAAAGTTTCTCTGAAAGACTGGCAGACCCATCTGCATTGCTATAAATGCTAACAAATTACATCTGCGATGAAGGTCAGAGAATAGCTGGGTAATATTTGTCATGAAGGAAAGAACTGAAATAAAATGGAAACTTTTTTTCTACTGAGAACAAATTTCAGTGGTTCATCATCTCACTGAATCCTCCTTTCCTATCATCTCCCTAATGCCAGAAATCTTACATTTAATGCAGTACAAGAGCCTTGTCTTATCTACTGAAGTTAGGACTGTTTCCTGGAAAATATAAACTGTGGGTCTGTGTCAGCTCAAGTTGAGATGAGGCTTAAATGTGTGTTCTCTTCTTTTAATAAAGTTACTCTCATTTATACAGAAAAGACAGACACTATGGTGTTTAGCTTTGGTATGATCTTTTTTGGAAATTTCATTGGAGCCTCCCTGTCCTCAAATCCTGACTACTGATGGCTCTTAAGTGTCAGATAAACATCTAGGTCTTATTTGGTTTATTTCTGAGCATACACCGGTGACTTTGTTTAGGCTACTGGTAGAAATTAATGTCCTAAAATGGAGGGGTTGATAGGTTTTCAGCTTTTGAGGATAGGCAGCCCTAGATTATAGCTTATCTGGACATCTAAATCCATTCTGGTTGCCACAATAGATAGTTTTCCCAGAAAGTAATGGAAGGATTTAGAAAATGTGAAATATGTTGAGGGAAGTTATAGGAGAATATTGCACCTCCTAAAGCTCTGTGAAATCTAAATAAATATCAAAAGATATATTCTCTTATTTTTAAAAGATGCTTTCCCACAATACCTTCTTTATCTTGCCCAAATTTGCATCTTCCTTTTTTAAGCATTTTAGGGACAATATATCCCTCCAATCCAAACATCTGTATGAACATGAATTTTCACATCCTTTCAACATTAAAGACTTATCTATAAAATGTGATCACTTTCACTCAGCAAGGCAGACACATTCGATGCTTCTTCCACCTTCTTGGCATACAACATCTAATTTTACTTGAAAATATGTGTACTTACTCCACTGAGATAAGCGTATATTGATGTCTGTAATAAAATACCCCAAAACTTGAATTGCTATCAGCTTTGCATTTCATTAGGAATGCTTTGTGTGCCTCTGATAAGTATTTGCCAGTTTGGATTTTACTCAGACTGTTAGAGTCAATGGCTCTGATATCTCAAAAACATAAATGATGGTTGGTCTTTATTAATAATGGGTCTCCAGGCACCAGGTTTACATTTTATATAAGAGTTTTATGCTTCCAGCAATATCATGCATTACAGAACAGCATTGTGTCACTGATTTAGTGCCTGCTTCCCCCTGACTGCAGCAGTGGTGAGCTGCTTTGCAGATCTGCTATCTGCAGGTGTGATTCAGAGCTCCTTGTAAACACAAAGATTCTCATTGACTTCACCTTTTATAATAACATTTATAATTTTTATAACACATAAAGGCCCCAGCCAAGACTGTCACGAGTTATGCATCTCATCAGGAATTCTTTGTGCATTTCTAGTGACTGTTCTCAGTTGCTCTGGAGCCTGACAATGCTACTAGCAAGAGGCACCTTTACTCTAAACAATTTATTATGCCAGTTGAACGAGACTGGCAATCCGAGGCCCAAATTCTTCCCAGGATTGCCAGTTCTGGGTGCAAAACTAAAACAATCTGCATTTCAAGCCAGTTCCTCAATGCCTGCCATACATGCCACTCTCATTACTCTCACTTTCCCATTGTATTTAATGGTAACGGCCTCCTCTTCCCACTCCCATGTCTCTTGAGTCAGGTACTGCATAAATATGTGCAGTACTGAAAAGTTTTGGAACTTATGATGTTTGGGGGCCATGCTCTAAGCTGACAAAGGATGAATTCTGTTTCACTTACTAAACACGAGAAGATTGTAAAACATGTATCTCTGCCATGTCAGTAACATCTATTTTGTTCGTAAAGTGCTTTGGTAACAGTACCAAAAGGTGAGTGCTCTTGTTTGTGAATGTGAAAGTAAAAAAATCAGAACAGTGATTCTGTAAATGGATGTGTCTAAAAGGCTTGTACAAGTACAGATGTATACATATTATTTCACACATCTCGGCTCTGAATATGTACAGGAGTTACAGGTGGAGCAGCAAAATCTGAATTAACTCAAAATTAGTATTTTGAAAAAATGAAGTAAAAAAAAATCAAGTAATTTTATAACTTAGTCATTTTCAAATATGACTTTGAGGTGATAGTGAAGTTCTTTGTTCTTTTCCATAGTATCATCAGTTTTGAAAGTATTACTTTAACTTAGACCTAAAATGTTTTCAAAACTTGTTTAGAATGAGAATAAAGTAAAAAAAATCATATATAAATCTTCTCATAATATCAAAAGGTTTTTTAACTAATGCTGTCTTAAAATTTAACAGCTGTATATGAGAAACAAAGAATCTCTTACATACATATCATTCAAATTAATGTTATTGCATACAGCAATACCAACAACAGAATTACAATTGTTGAGGCACATGAAATTTCAGCTGATAGATACAGATTGAAAAACAGTAAAATCTTCAGGCAAAACTCATCATTATTTATTTGAAAGATACGTAATCAGATTTATCGAGGTGATTAGAGGCATAGCTAATCCAAGACTTGGCAAGGCACCCTCAAAATTTCAAAGATTCACATGTGGATTTAGCTCTTTGCAGCTGATAGGAGTCACACAGACTAGATTACATGTGTTTCTCTGAAAAAGCAAGGAAACAGCCATTGAAGGGGAAGTGGCTCAGAGAAAGCTGGATAAGGTGATGTGTTGTTTGCATACTATTATATTGAATTGCAGGCTCTGCACTAATTTCTAATGGAGGAAATTTATCACTGCAGAGAGGACCTGTCAAAGCAAAGATGAGGACTGACAGACTGTTTGACAGGGAGAAAAGAAGTGATCAACCAAAGCCCATTCCACAAATTGAGGACAGTATGAAAGAACAGCACAGGGGTACTTGTGCAGAAATGTGGGCAGCAAGAAAGATGTCACTGAACAGGAATAACTATAGTGGTGTGGGGAGGGTGGGTGCAAATCACCCAGAATACATAAAATGACTGATCAGAGTGAGAATGTAAGGATTGCATTTTTATAATCCAGTAAAAAGATATGAGACGTACAGACCTGGCAAGTCTAAGTTAATGGGAGGACTTTCTAGTGCATCCTCTGCCTACTTGCTGGAGAGAGAGAAGGAAAACCAGAAAGCCTCAGTGCTGAACAAGCACTGCTCAGCAGTAGCCAAAACACTGGTGTGTTATCAACTCTGTTTTAGTCACAAAGCCAAAGGAAAGAACTATAAGGACTGCTATGAAGAGAATTAACTCCATCCCAGACAGACTCAGTATGGTCAGGTACATTGCTGCAGACAGACCCTCTAGCTGCCTATTGCTAGACAAACTGCTCCTCCTGAACAAGAAAGTGCAGTTCCAAGCTGGTCTGACAGGACTGGCCTTTTTCTGCTATCACCCATGGCAGCACACTGCATGCAGTTCTGCACTCAATTTTTCTTTAAAGAAGTCAGTGCTACACAAAACTCAAACTGATGGGAGCTTTCATCCAGTACCGGTTGAGAGAGGAGCCAGGAACAACCAGGAACAAGAAGGGGAAGAAAGGAAAAAGTACAACTTTAACACCCATTTGAAACTTGTGATGAAGAAAGTGCAATGGTGTTCTGAGCTGGAGGCAAAAAAATGAGGTAAAATGAGCTTTCCATATAATTTGGACAATATTAAGTTTCAGGTAATGAGAAGAGAGTTAAGAGGAGATGTGAAAGTCACAGACAGAGAAATATGTAAAAGACATACCAATTCAACAGGGTTAGAAAATAAATTTGTGAGACAGTATCAAAAAGATGGCAACAGAACGGTGTGACCTGGTGAGATAACTAAAAAAGCAGAAGTGTAAAGACAGTTATATATTCTTTTCCCTTTTTACAAATAGGATTTCTGAGTTGATATATTGCCTGCGAGAGTGCCATCTGCTGATCCACAGGTACGTTGCAAAAATGACCTTCCCAAGCACACTACCCTTATAGCTGGAATACAGATATTTCAGTTGCTCAACCATCCACTGCTTTCATTAGACCAACACACTATTATAGGTATTGTACTGAGAACATAAAAATTATTAGAACTCACAGGGGAAAAGGCTGGAACAAACATACTCAACATTTAAATAAAATACAAGCAAATCTTTAAGCAAACCCTTAACAGAAGGTATACATGCAAAATCCTGTTTGTGCTGTGAGCATGGAAAGATGCTTTACACAAAAAGGAGAGTTTGGGGGAGTATTTACATAGGGTTTTAACACTCTATTTAAATCTTCTCTCTAGAGTAGATAAAATGTTAGGTAGTAAGCAATAAAGGCAGATTCAGTAAGGCTTGTACTTTGTCTTTAGTGCTCTTTCTAAATTTACTTTATTGTTGTTTGGTTTTTCTTCTAACCTCTATAACTAGAATTTGCTGGCAGTTCCCCCTCTTACAGCCTGAAAAAAAATTCTCACAGGCAAAGCAATTAATTTTGTTGTTTTCGTCTTCTACAAAAATTGAGATGAAAATCTGAATTTGCATTAGTGTTGATGATTTCTTCATTATCAAGAGGGGAGGTCCCTGTGTCTATCAGTTTGGTGTTTACATGACCTAGAGGACTTGCTTTGTGTAAAAAAATAAATGCTTCATGCAGAAGACTGAACCAGAGTTAATACATCAAGAATCTCCAGGAATGGTGTGAGAGGAAAGTTCTCAGAGTTATATAAGTGAAAACCCACCATCTCAAAAGCAGTGACTTTAAGTTTTCACCAAGGGCTAGGACAGAGTTGGACCCAACTCATAAAATACCACTATATAAGAAGCACTGCAGTTTAAGCTCTCCCCTGCTGCAGCAACATGAGCTCTGAGCAAGGACAAGCTGCCCAGAAAGGAGTCAGAAGTCTCACATTAACCCTTGAAATCAGGAGGTTTGATAAGCTGGTCATGATGGCACCTGTAAGGAAATGGAGACATGGTGAGATAAAGTAACTTGTCAAATATCACACAGCAAGTCCTTACCAGAGTTGGTAACAGAGTCTGTCTCAGCCTCCAGGCCAGAGTGTGAACTTAGATGCTGGACCAGACTGTCCTGACATCCCAAAGCAGAACATGAACCTGGCTTAGGAGCTGCAAACACTTGAATAATAATATCCATAAACAACACTAATTGTCAACTTAATCAGTCACATTTATCTTCATTTAGATGTACGTGAAGATTAAGCCTCTCCAGGGGTTGGGGAATAGCGAAAATAAACACAAAGCATTGTCTTTGGAGACACTAACCACAAGCAGTTGCTCATTAAAATCAGCTCTATTGCAGAAGACTGGGAAGTAGTAAATGATGTACCTGGATCGAAAGAGGAATGGATTCTAGCAATAGCAGTCAGAATAGATTTTTCTCAGTACCTGGTAAAATAGCTGAAATACTAATTAAAGCTAAATAGAGTAACCATGAACAGCAGTTAGCAAGGATTAATACAGTTTGGAGAAAGTCAAGTCTTGCCCTATAAGTGCTAGAAATCTTTTATTGCATTAACAAAAGAATCAGTAAAGAAGATCCAGTTAAAATAGTTTATTGGAACCTCCTGGAAGCCCTTGTTACAATCTTTTACAATAGGCTGTTAAAAAGACAAAAATCCCACTTGGACTGGGATTTTGCCCCAAGGAGGTGGAATGCAATGTATTTTTAGAAAATGGCAAGGCCACAGAAAACCAACTCAATGGGGAAAGGCATAATTTGACATATGGAAAAAAAAGTTATGAATGAGACACTCTGAGCTTCCAGGTTTGGTCCAGTGTTGAGTAATCTATGTGAAAAAAATCCACTGAAACTCCTATCAGTAAAAGATGCATTTAGACATCTAGAGAACACTTTGGGAAAAACTTGAGGATATCTAGTAATGATATAAAAATAGACATAAGCATTAGGCTTGTAGGTTTTAAATTATTTAAAACAACAAAAAATTAATCACTTGATAACAAGGACAATTTTATCTCCTAAAATAAGTGGGACATCAGACAAAAAACATATTCTGTACCTTTTGTCCTTCATTGCTGACTCTCTCGTGAAAAAAAAAAATAAACCCTAGTTCCCACTTATTCCTACTTGTGCCCCAAAATCCACTTTTTGGTAACAAAAAGGAACTGTAGGCTCACAGTTTCTCATCTGGTTACTGGGTTGCCAAACACCTTTGGACATTTGCGCATAGCAGTTCGGTACATGCAAATCTTTGTGTGTGGTGATACATGTTTAGGACAGCAAAATTGTTCTTTTATTTTCCAGTCAAATTTACAACAAAGCATGGCTTGAAGACAACCTACAAATTTTAAGTGCAAGTGAAGAGATATCAACACTTCATCTGTAGAACAACATGTACACCATGAAAGAAAATCTCTTTTTAACACCTCAGAAACACTGTTAGGGATTTTCATTTCTGCCCCTGAGATCTCGATTGTCTGCTTCACAACTTAGTGCTCACACATCTGAGTTATTGGAATGGACTAGTATAAAGCTGTATAATTTCAGAGAGAAAATCCATAGTCTAAGCAACTGATCTCAGTGTTGATGGAAGCTTTCTGAGAAATTTTGCTAGGTAAAATCCTCTGCCATTCAAGTTAAGCTTTAATTCTGCAGTAAAGAACGATTATAAAAGAACGGACAAACGATTATAAAAGAATGGACAAATTTGGAAATAAACATTAACTCTAAGAACTTTTAAT
>JAOXXN010000446.1:109512091-109525904 GCA_026770055.1 Myrmophylax atrothorax | reverse complement strand
CTCTGTTCTAAATATCAGACCAACTGCACTGAAACTGGTTTGTATTTAAAAAAACCCAGATGATTTGTGAGGAAGAGGAAAGGAGGAAAGAACTCACATAGTCCTCTTAAAAGACAGATAGAAAACTCTGCAGAGCACCACCGTGGTGGACACCTGCTGTGTTCTGAGTGGTGGGTGATAAATAGCATGCAGCTGTAAAATGGTGGGTTGGGCACTCAAGAGCTCTTTTAATTCTCATTTCTGCATATCACAGACTTGAGTTGTGTCTATTCCTGTCTACAGAGATCATTAAATGTGTGTTCCGCACTTCTCTGCTGATAGACATTAAACATTCCTTTTGGATCCCTCCCTATACTAGTTGAGTTTGAAAAGATCCTTTCAGTGAAAAATGGGTTGAATGAGTATCCTGAAAATTTTCCTGATGACTGTTTAAGTGGGAGTCAAGCTACTTTGGTTCGTGTCATGGAAATCAAAGCAATTTTTCTCAAAACACAGGAAGGTGAAATATGACTGCTTGGAGTTAAGGGTTATCTTTTCAGTATGAAAAATAGACAGTCATAGGGTTAGAGGTGAAATATGCAAGTACCTCAATCTAACTGACATACTCCTATAAATAAATTTAATTTTAATGGGAATTTTCCCCGGCTAACAAATGACTAAGGAGCACTTTATAAAGCCCAAAGGTAGTAGCTAGTATTTCAAGGACACTTCTTTCTTCCTGAAGGGGATTGCACTATATAACATCTACATGTAGCAGTTATGAAATATACATAACTAGGAAGGTAGAGAGAGAGCATAAAATAGTAAAATGAGTGTGCTTACATATCTGGAAATCATGTCAGTCCCCTATTTCTGTACATATCCCCACAAGTGAAGAATTGCTCCCACAGTCACACATGCTCAACTCAAAAATCATGTTTTAGAAGAGTTTTGAAGAGTTTACAAAATTTCCCTTGCTAGAAAACATACTCAAACATTCAAGATGGTGTGAGGGAATTAAGAAAAAAGGTGAGGAGGAGAAGAAAGTTAAAATGAACATGCATCTATGTAAATATCACTGTACTGATCTAGGGGTTTGCATTTCTCTATGAAAAGGATTAGAAAAAGCTGTTGAAAAATATGAAAAACTAAAGCCCAAAAAACTCCAGTAGCAGATCAGAAACACAAAATTGCTGAACATCAGACTCCAAGTCTAACAGTGAGAAGAGTTGAAAAAACAGTAAGTTCAGCTGTGGGGTTTCTTCTGGGGAAAGAAGGAAAAGGACTGACCAACTGGGCCTAAAGAAAAGAAAATATGTTTGTTATTACAGGGCATGGGATGTACTGCTTTACAAAGCAGAAATCCTTAGATGGGAATGAGGGGGCAAACCCAGCTGGTGGCCAGCTGCCAGTGCCATCCTGAAGCCAGTGCTGGGGCTGACAGTGTTTAATACCTTCATCAGTGACTGGAGAATGGGGCAGAAGGGGCAGATGTGCAGGCAGGCGCTGGCTGCAGAGAGAGCAGCTGGCAAGAGATGGAAAGGCTTCAGCAGCATAACAAAACACCATGGCCAGACTTTTCCTTTCCTTTACATAAACTTTATTTTCTTCCTTTTTGCTACTCTCTGAAATAATACTGAGAAAACAAAAAAAAAAAAAGGAAACTGACGGGTTAACACACTTGAATATGACAGAGAGCCCTGCCACGTGTTTTGAAAGCCATTTGACAACACAGAGCAGGAGGTGTGGTGCCCTGTAGTTCAGAGGGTACATTGTTTACCATGAAATGCCGGATTTGCATATGGTAAGTACTTTCTTTTATTAAAAGGCAATGCAAATAGTCACACAAACTCCTCTGTAAATAGCAAAGGAGAAAACTTAACCACCCTGACTGAGGAATTACACCAACTGAAATGGCAGCAGAATCTGGCCTAGACATTGAAAAATGCCCAACTTATCTCTGAGAAACTTAAGTAATTTTTCTTTCCTCTCTTTGGTGGCAGCTTTGCTCCTTTATCACCTGTAGAAAATCAAAAAGAGGTCAGCCCCTCCTGCATATGAGAAAAAGCCTCTTATTTAAAAATAAGATTTCAGTCTTATGTGGGTTATGAAACCCTACTGGCAAACCAAGCTCACAAAAACCCTTATAACCTATAGGATACACAGTTTATCTTTGCTCTGATTAGATCTTCCATACATTTTAATCTCTTCTCTTTCTTTACACACTTTATAATAACACTCTCTTCAAGCAAACACTCTTTAATCTTATAATTTGAAAACTAATTCTATTTCAGCTGTCTTTTTGGCAAGTGACCTTTTCTTCTTCTTTGCTACAGGTAAAAAAAAAAAATCCTGTCTTTCTGATTTTTATCCTCGACATTCTGTATCTCAGAACTGTTCATCTACTGAGGTTTTTGTCAGCAATAATATTTCTCATTCTGAATTTCTCTGTGAACAAACCTTAGAAAATATTCCTTCCTGAAAGCCATTTGATTAATTTGTCTAAATGCATTTCTTTTGTAAACCAGGTTGATTATTTGAAAATGTCAGGGTCTGGGAGCAGTTCTAAGAGTTATCCTGGCAAACACTATCGACCAGATTAAAAACAAAGTGTAGAGACATGACAGTGAGGTGGACCAATGACTGGCCTGCCATCTGTCATGGATGGATTAAAACAGTCTTTCTGTACTGATATCTAGGAGATGCTAATTCCAGTCCAAATACATGGATTGGCTCATGAAGAAGAAGATTTACTCAGAGGAAAGTTTTTTTTTCTGAGTAGTAGAAAGTCATCTGTCATCTCACTAAAATAAACTGCTCATCCTGATCACAGGAAAACTTACATGTGTTATGTACTATTTTCTAACTACTACATTTAATTAACTGAGGGAATCATTACAAAAGATTGGTGTACATCTTGAGTGAACTAAAGATAAAATATTTAAGAGCTGTAAACCACTGGTTTAATATTCCTAGTGTTTTTACCAGTAAAATGGCCATTGATCATACAAAGCCTGAAGGATTTTCCCACAGAGAAGAAGTTAACGAAGGAAGATTTCTCTGTCAGTTAAAGCAGCATGAATCCAGTTTAACTCCACTGGTCTCACATACATCCACTCCAGACCAAAGCAGTGCTAGCATTACGTAAACAAAGTCTCAGTCATTTTGCCCCAGAAATTAATTTGCCTCCATTATTTGATTATTTGACAGTCTTCTCAGAGGTGCATAGCTCTGGAGTGACAGGCAACAGAGACAAATGAAAACATAGCATAGCAAATTCTGATTAGATACCAGGATGGGGAGAGGGAGAGAGAAGCAGTAATTCCCTAAATGTGGTCAAACAATAATAGAGAGGTTGAGGTATCATTATCTTTGTTGGTGTTTGAGTAACAGCTACTTAAAGATTTGCATAACCTGCCATAAGATCTGCAAAGGAGTTTGGTCTAGATGACCTCAGGAATTTTCTTCCAAGCTAAATTATCCTTTGATGCTATAGCTGATATTTGGATGGGTAGTTAGCTCATGTGAATGTTATCTAAACAAGTCTTCACAGAAAAAGGTTTAACTTATCAGCAATGGTATGAAAGAACCAAAATCTGAATTTCCTGGATAAATCTTGTGTTTTGCAACATAAGGCTCTTCAAGTAAGTCACATTATCATTTTTAGGTTACTGATGTCTTAGTAAAACATCCTTCTACAGGAGATTTATCAGATTACACAGATCTGGCAAATATGATAATACTGGACAACAATAACTAAAATAGTACACTATGGTTTTGTGTTACATTAACTTCAGTTCTTTGAATTTAAGTTTACTAGTAAATATACCTATCAGGAAAAAGTACTTAAAATAGGTAGGACTGTTCATGGTTCTATCTCCCACTTCTGTATCTTGGCTGTAGTTTGAACTAGCAGAGTGAAGACTGGAAATTCCTTGTTTTGATCTCTGTCCTGTGAAACATAACAAAATAGAGTTTTCCTCCCACATTTTCCATTTTGGAAACAATTATAAATGTATATTTAAATTAGTTTTATTGGGTCATAGTAAACAGGTGGTGTAGATACTAGGCTGAACAGGCCAATAAAAGAAGTCAGTATCCAGTGTCTAAAACCTCTTTATACTGAGCTGGAGACTAGGAGAGTAGAGAGGAAAGCATTGATTACATTTGTGGGTCAATGCCTTAAAAAAATTGGGGAAAAGATCATTCCGTCACAGAATGACATCTCTTTCCTATTTCCCTTTCCCAGTCAGCAGAGCTAGGGGTATCTGAGAAGAGAAAGCTGAGCTCTGAAAACAAATTATTCCAAACATATATTGTCAGCTGCTGCCCACAATATAAATAACCTAATTTGCCCTGTACACAAGCCTACAAGTAAATTATTCTAAC
This sequence comes from Myrmophylax atrothorax, assembly GCA_026770055.1. Classification (NCBI taxonomy): domain Eukaryota; kingdom Metazoa; phylum Chordata; class Aves; order Passeriformes; family Thamnophilidae; genus Myrmophylax; species Myrmophylax atrothorax. The sequence continues at coordinate 109,521,536 of JAOXXN010000446.1, read as the reverse complement.
AGCACTTCAGAAAAGATGAATTTTCTACTGTGGCTGCATTATTTGCATTTCCTGATCAGCACTTAAATGGGCAGGAACCTTTTTCCAGTTAATTTTCTAATTAATCTAGAGACTTAATGAATGCCAGGGAAAATGCTTTGAGTGACTGAGATGCTTTCTTCATCTGCTCTAAAGTGAGAGAAGGGAATAACGCTCATCCTGTTGCAGAGCAAAGCCAGGGTAAGGGTCTCAAATAACCTTCCTGCACCAAAATCCATTTTCACTGTGCCTCCACCTTCCTTCTCTCTTTATTCTTTTTGCTAGTGATTTATCCAACATGGGCTATAGCAATAGCAGTAATCTCAACACCAGCAGGGACAGTGCCTTGATTTTGAGGCAACCTGGCACAGTCTGGCTATGCCTGTGTAACACCCTTAGGCACCTGGGTGGCTTTATCTATAGGTCTTTTGGGGGAGAACCCCTAATTATGGGTGTCTTATGAACTATTGGGCAATTTGTACCAGGAAATATTTTAACAATTTAACAGTCAAACTTTAATGCTCAGGTCACAGACACAGCAGTATTCAATTTACTGCACCTTCAAGGAAAAGAAAAAATATTAAAAATCCTCTCTTTCTCTTTTACCTGACAAATACTTCAGCCAAATTAGCATGTCTTTATATCAGCAGGCACAGCATTCCAAAGGAGAGGTTTCTAAAAGGAAAGAGCTGATGTTGGTGCTGGGTCATCCTCACTATATGTATATTGCAGGGTCCGCTCCAATAGTGGTCTCTTAGGGGATGGGAAATAACTGTATATCTTTTGGGTTAGTTTCATCACAACTAAATCCATTTTTGGGGCTCCAAAACTGCTTCCCAATTTGCAGCAAAGCATAGTAAGCAAGCACTTGCTTTAGGGTTGCACACTTCCTCTGAAATAACCTGCTACTGTACACATATCCCTACAGAGCAAGCAAAAGAAAAAAAAAATAAAAAAAAAAATCTTGGATCATAATGAAGAAAGGAAATGTGTGAGGTTCAGTGAAAGTGCTCAATATAAGTGTGAAGCATTTGTGTCTGGAAGAATATCTGCGTATCAGTCTGAAAGCAACATGAGAGCCCTCAGGAATCAGAGTGGTGATGATGGGCTTATGGCATGTGTTGAAACACCATCGAGGTATTCACTCACTTTCAGTTTTGGAGTAGGGAAGGGCAGATTCCCCACTTTTAAATGTGGGGAATTACCTGTTTTTAAGCTCTGACTCCTGCCAGGTGCACTGCTTTCCACTGGGCTTTCTCAATTTTGTTGCATTCCTTTGTAGACCACTTCTCTGACTGTCTCTTGTAATAAAGTACTTCACACTTAACAATAAAACTGGTTCCTTAAGGTGATGTTTCATAAGGTAAAAACCTGTTGAGTTTTGTTTTTCACACCATTTACACTAATAAAAATAAAAATTACCACCACTATGATAGCTAATTATTGAAGTTTAAATGAAACCGAGATGAAACACGAAGCAGCTTGAATCCTTTTTTTTTTTCCAGTTCTTTTCAGAAACATCTTTGTAATTAGTGGATTTTTTTCCACCTGAAAACATTAAAAAACGACTTTGCAGTAAGAGGACAATTGGCATAATTAAAAAAAAAAAAGAGAAGTGCAGCTGAATAGAAGAAAAAACTTCTCCAGCAGGACAATTCAACATTGTAGTAGGTTGCCCATAGGAGATGTTCAGTCTCCACACTTGGAGGGAAGATCCAATCCTGGTTGTATTTCCCTGCTGACCTTACTCTGAGGAGTAGCTTGAACTAGCGAGTTCCTCAGTTCTCCTGTCACAAGAGTGAGGCTTTGGTATTTAGGATCTGGCATACTGTTAATTCCTCATTTCTCACTCATGATGTCAGTGCACTTAATGGCACATACCACCTCATTCTGACCACAGGGTGTGCATGAGGGTACACCTATTACGTACATTTTTACACATGTGGAAGGAGAAAATGAACACATCAAAAAAAAGAGTGTAGAACACCTTGTTATTTCTTATCACAAAGGAAAGGTTTTCCATAACAGAGTCAGAAAGTTTCAGTTAATATGAAGTGGACAAGGTGCTGAGAACCCTGAGAAGTTCATTATTTCCTGTTTGAAGGCTGTTATAATTTACATGCTACATTTAACAACCATACGACAATGATGTATATTTACATAATAGCCTTCAATAATATATGCTTAGCTGACAAAAAGATGAATGGATGATCATTTTTATATCTTAAAAGTTTTCCTAGGAAGTAGGATGATTGAGCCATTTGAAAAAAGCAACAACTATTTTCTTTGATATAGCTTTGATAGCTCCCGTTTTCCTCCCTTAAGGACCTTTCAGAAGTGAAGCCAAAGAGATGGTCACATTGATCATTTTAGATGATTCACAACAACAGGATAATAAAAGTATTATGATCAGCATGACCTGCACTGAAGGAAGGAGTCACACACTGCCCACCTCTGACCCTGCCATTCTGGTCTGTGACAATGCAGGAGGAGTTACTAGATTTCAGATAGCCTCAAGATCTGTTATTGATTGCAAAGGCAGGTTCCTCTTCTTATGGACCAATTTCACTTTGTGTGACATAAACTTCCCTACTTGTGCTTTCTTTGGGTGAGAATTTATATAGGTTGACTATTTCACCGCTCTGATGAAACTAGTTAAAAAAAAAAAAGGAAAAAATCTATGTCTACAGATATAGAAGTAATGAACTAGCAAGCACATATTTCACTGTAGTTTAACTGTCTTTCAGCTATAACCCTAAGAACCCAACACAAGGACATCTTATGCTCCCTCACTTCACTTTTTTAAATGAAGTTCACACTTTGCAGGACTTACTTTTCAGGATTCTTACATTTTGAGTATTTTAAAGGTTTTCTCAGATAATTATGTGGAGTGGAACTAATCTAAAGTTACATACCTTATCTACATTAGTCATCTAAGGTTTCTCTCCCGACACTGGTGAGAGACTGGCACCTCCAAAGGGCAATTTTCATACCATCCAAAAATAAATGTATGAAAGACTATAAAAGGCATGAAATTAATTCCAACAGCAATGTTAAATTTTGAGCTTGGATACAATTTCTACTCAATTTATATCATATCTATACCCTACATGAACTTCCTCTATTGCTTCATGTGTTAATTATTCTCAACTGTATTAAATATTCTGTATAACACTTCTAAAAATGATTAGGACAGGGGCAAATAACTAAGACTAAGAGCTTATCATGGTTTTTAAATGTCTTTTGGGAAATTTTTCATTGGAAAATGTTGATTAATTGAAACTGATCCTTTGGTCCAGGATGGAATTTCCGGTAAAACATACAAAAAGACAGCTACTCTTCTCAGAATAGCAAGTAGTGAAGTTGTAATACTAATTAAGTGTGGAAATCTTTTTCTTCAGGATGGGAACTTTATTCAATCTCTCCCATTCTAGGTAACTTACCTATTCCATTGGGATATGAGGTGATTTCATGGTCTAATGAATCTTTAATTAATGATAGGGTTTTGTATAATTCCAGCAAAAAGTACTGAGGACAGCCAACAAGCTTCTCACTGATTTAGCTCATCTGGGTCTCCTGCATTTCCATGAATTTTTGGGGGGTACCAGAGCTACTTGAGGATCCCTTCTTTTTTTTTTCCTCAATTTTCATTCCGCAAGACACTCAAACAGAACTTCCCGCAGATCAGCTGTATCTTTCACATATAAATTTGTTTTCTCCCCAACAGGAGTAAGGATGCATTTCAAGTCTTTAAAAGTGAGGATTAAAAATAATTTCTAGACTTCTCAGACTTCTATTTTAAACAAAAAAGATGGGAAAAAATGGTGTGGTTAGTTATAGCATACAAGCATAATGAATAAACTTGAATTTAAAAGCGAGCCGTTATTTACAAGCTTGTTATTAATTCTTTCATAGTGAAATGATTGAAAGAAAGGGGTAGTCCCATAGGAGCTGATTAGTGGAAAAACAGACACACTCAGTACAGGAACGAGTGGCAGAAAATTAAATAAAGAATAAGGGGTGTCATAGACAGCAATGGAGTGAAGTTGCATAAATGAAGTTGTTGAAGCAAAGGGCTGAACGAGCAGCCAGTCAATAGAGAAGATTTTCAGAACACAGCCCTTGGATTGTCCTGTATCTGCTTGGGAGCCTGGTGACTGAGTTTTGGTGAGGTATTCTTTTATATTTATATTTACTTTTAAACAAATCAGTAGAACTCATCTCAGCATTTGACATTGACATTGGAGTTATTTCCAACTAAGACAAGCACCCAAGGTTCCTTTTCTGAGGAAAAATAGATACTGTTTAGTTGCAATTCACCTGATCTATTTTCATCGTTTTATGAATCACACAGTAGAGGATGACAGTGATGGACTAGCCTGGAAGCTAGCATCACTCTAAATGATAGTGCTGCTTTTGTTTCTCTGCCTTTCCTCCACTGCCTAACATCTGCATCACAGGAAACCAGTGATTTTCTCTTCCAGTCAACTCTTCAGTGATAGTGACATTTTTAAAACCTTTATAGTTTAAACTGTTTCACACAATGCACATAACAGTATTATTTGCACACGCAGCTGTCAAGCTGATAAATGCTGACTTATTGCGAGCTTTTGATAGAGCGTATAATTCACCTCCACAAAACTAAATTTGGAATGGCCACTGGCCATAAAAATAAAGTTATAGTTTGGGAATATCTCTGAAAAAAACTATGTACTCCTCCTATCCAAGCCAGTCTTCTTTCAACATTTGAGACTTCTGAGTTACACAGAGCAAATTCAGTGGCCACCAGTCTGACAGCTTGACATCTATCCCCACAATTTGTTTAAAAAATTCTACGACTTCTATTACAATTCCAGAATTTCTCAGACAGATGTATGTTTCAGGATACATCAAATATGTGCTGTAAAAAAAAGGATTATTAAAGAACTTCCACAATATTTAGATAGCATGGACAAAAAGCTTTATTCCAATATACAGCTCTTTGCAGAAGAACAAAATGTGAAAGTGGGAGCAAGAAAGAGAAACATCTGCATTCAAACCTGACATCATCTGAAAGCAATTTGAATTCTGTTACTGTGTGTTTAAAAGGGGGATAAGAAAGTTTAGACAGTTATTTTGAGTAGCTGTCATGAAGGTTATTTAGTGAACAGTCTTGACGACGTTACATGAGGAAGAACTCTGCGTTCCACATTATTTAGCTTAGACAAAGAAGGATGAAGTCACTTGCTAGAGATTTCAACCCACTCAAGAACAGAAGGGATATAATGTGTGACATTTTTTAGGTAGCTCCCATAACTGTGCTAAAAAATATTTGTTTGATACACATATATACCTCAAATAGCACTGGTCTGAAATCTTAAACTGCTCTCTTTTGCTATCACATTTATTATATTTCATAAAAGATTACCAAGATTGAAGTGAAAGTCAAAACAGACATACGTACCACCAGGAAAAAATTATTAGATGATATATATACCCACAGCTTTAAAGACAACAAAAATGCAGTATATATTAAAAGAAAAAAAATGAGGTGATATGTAGAGATAATAATTTTTAACATGTTTGAGTAATAAATTTTCATGCATTCTCTCATGTGTCTTTGTGGTAAGTTGGCTAATTTGTTACATTTTTCAGTTTATTCAGCAAGTACATTAGTAGAAGAAAACCCAAAAGAGAGTGAAGACTTATAAAACAATTTTAGAATGTCATACAAATTTTTACCTGTTAGAGGGAAAGTAAACCAGGAGAACCACACAAACAGGAAAGGTATAGTCCCACTCTGTACTTTCTTCAATGACACAAAAAGATTTTCATTACCTTTACTTAGCACAGGATCAGGGCCAGAAAGAGAGAAAAACTAGTGGCTAGTGCTACAGGTAAACAAAACAGGATCACAACTCTACCCTTGAGTTGAATTTGGAATAATCAACCGCTAAGATTACTCAGAATTACTCAAAATCATATTCTGAGTTGGAAGGGACCCACAAGGATCATCAAGTGCAACTCCTAACTGAATAGTCCATACAGGGAACAAACCCATGACATTGGCATTATTAGCAACCACCTCTAATCAATCTCATATCAAATGCATCCATTAAATTATACGTCACACACATAACAAAATGTGTTCATCAGAGTTGTAATTTTTGATTATTGTTTAAATATGTAGTATAGAAAAAGTTTCCAAGTATGAGATAAGCTCTTCTACTTAATGGCATGAACTCTGACACATTTGTACATGTAGGCTTCAGTTTATAGAGACACATATTTTCTGTATTCTAACATTATGCCTCAATGCTCTGGGCTTTGAGGAATAAAAGAATTTCCTGTAATGTGCTAGATACAATCTTCCATTTTTTTATGGGCTTGTGAAGCAAGCATTCATAGCAATGTCAACTTCCCTTTAGGGATTATTTATATTTAGTGTGAAAAGTCATTAAAATTTTCAGTCACTGGATTTTCCTATAAGCCAACACATAGTAATGATTAGTACCACTTCACATTTCTATTCCTTCTCTTTAGCAAAGCTACGAAAAATATAGCATTATCCTAAAATTTGACATGCAGATATAGAGGAAATATTAATAGAGCAGTTGAGTAAACCACTTTCTTTATCAGACCACAAAGATATATTCAAGTCTAAGCATTAAACTGAGCTTCCTCCCAATACTTATTGCAGAAAATAACTGATTATTAATTAAAGCCTTGTTTGCTCTGGAGATTTTCTGCACCAGTTGCCACCATAAGTGGCTAAATAACAGAATCATTGCAGCAAGTGTAGAGAGGCAAGGCTGATATTTGCATTAGAAGTGTTTACCCCTTTATTCCCAGTCTGAATAGATCCAGCAGTGCAAACAGCTGCTTCATTTCATTACACTAAGGATTTCATGAGGGCAACTAGGCTGATAGTCCCAAATAAAAAACCTAAGACCTCACTCCCTTGGGTTTCTGGCTTAGGTTTTGCCTCCTCACAACCCCTCCATACAGAAATATTATCATTCAAAAATTAAACAGGTGCATGAAAAATGGCAAGTGTTCTCTCAGATGACTCCTTCTGCCTTGTTGTGCATCTGCTGTCTGAACTCTCAAAGTCCCTTGCTGTTCGGCTTCTCAAGCATCTGTCATTTGACTTCCCAACCTTGCCATTAGATGCCTTCAGTGTTGTATTTTTTCCAGGATAGATGTTTCTCAAATGTTATCTCTGCCCACACCAGAGACCTCAAGGCAACAAAATTGTGCATGAAGATTTCCACTTTTAGTTTCTGTAAGTAACACATACTATTAATGTTAATTTTATGCCAAGATGCTCCTTAGATTCCAGGTATCTTGGCTGCTTTGTGGGGGATTGGACCATGTGTGCAAAAAAGTAGGTATGTACAAGCAGTTCTTCACTATGAGTTTAATGAGATGCTGGCACAGGTTGCCCAGAGAAGTTGTGGATGTCCCATTCATGGAGGTGTTCCAGCCCAGGTTGGGTGGAACTTTGAGCAAGCTGATCTAGTGAAAGGTGTCCCTGCCCGTGGCGGGGAGTTGGAACTAGATTATCTTTAAGGTTCCTTCTAGCCCAAGACATTCTATGATTATACTATTCTTAATCCTCAAAACACTTAGCCCATTGTACTGAAAATATTTGGATTTGGTTTGTGGTCTGGTTTTTTTAAGAGTTTTTGCTTGATTTTGGCTGAATAACAGGAAAAATTAACACCTTAGACACATCTAAGTTTCTATTTAAGCAGCTACAGAAAGAGGTCACATTATCAGATGCAGTGAAAATTCAGAAATTTCTCAGTTTTGTGGAATCTATACATCTTCATTAATATTGAAAACATAACTTTTCTTACTTAAGTGGTGAACTATGGCATTTAATGTATGTCCAGTCCAGATGACAGCTAATGGGAGGGCAGATTCCCAGCAAATAGCTTCTATGCTCTTTCTAGGTCAACTGTTTAGTTGTTAATTGGCACTGTTTCAGCAGTGGCTGAAAGGGTGCAGAGAGTCTGAGCTCCTTATGCATACACCTAGTAAGAGAGACTCTCTTCATCCAAAATTTAGAATCAAGGTACATTATGGTACATAAGTTGTCCAGGCATCATCCAAAGGAGTTTCATAGTCTACAGATGAGGAGACAGAGATGTAGCAAATGGTACATTTGCTCTGCCTAGTATTTGATATTCTGCTGAAAAGATTATGTGCCTGAGGTCTGATTTCCAGCATAAAACAGGCATGAATTTTACTAGATCAGTTTTTATGAAAGGCTGTGGCCAATCAATAGGCTCATCTGTTACTTAAAAGTCAATAAAAACTGTTTTTAATACAGTTTATAGCTGATGAAAAGAGAGTAAAAATGTTCAATAGTGGTGACGTTGAAATAAGTGACTTAAATAACTTCCTAATGTGACCTATTCAATGTGACAAAATTGTGCCGAAATAAATGAAAGTACTTTGTGTTGTATATTATTGTATATTAAACACACATAAACAAGTAGAAATCTCCCCACAAGTATTGTTTAAGATCTAAAAACTAATGCCTCAGGATTGAATAAACAAGTTACCTTCTATACACAGGAGAAGGGGAAAAAATTGTGGATGATAATTATGCTCTGGGGAAAAGAATAAACACTTTGGCTGTATTAGACCATCTTTTAAGAACAGCATGAAGTCTCCTTTATGGATATTGTTCAAAACTTCCAGGCACAATCTTCAGATTATGCCAGAGAGGTGCTGTGAAACCCTGGATTATGAATTATTGAGTCAAACCAACTCAAGTGTGCATGGGTTGGGGTGGAAAGGACAGGCTGTGATTCATGGAGGTAGGATAGTGCCTTATCCCACATGCCAGCCCCTGTGAGAGTCCTGGGGGGACCCTGGAGCAGCTGTCAGTCCAAGGCAGCCCAGGAACACTGCCCACAGAACATCCCAGAACGTCCCTAACCCAGCTCCAAAATGGCTGGCACACTGGGACTGCTGCCCACATCACAGCCCCTGGAGCCCCTGACCCAGCCCCAGAATGCCTGGCACACCAGAAGCACTGCCCCTTGACCTGCCCCAGAGCCCCCCGCCCCCCGCGGGTGCCCCCACCCCACTCACACTGGACCCAGACGGTGACGTCGTGCTGGGCCGTGCCCAGGGGGTTGGTGGCCCGGCACCGGTAGGTGCTCGTGTGCTGGCGGGTCACGGGGGTCGCAGTGCCCACCGGGAAGGTCTGCCCGTCCCTGGAACACTCCACGAGGGGCGGGGGGTTGCCCCGTGCCCAGCACTGCAGGGTCTCCTCGTGCCCCTCCGTCCAGTTCTGCTGCGAGGGGCAGCTCAGCTCGTCCAGCCGCGGCTTCACTGCGGGCACAGCGACCCCCAACTCAGCCCCCCCCGTGGCAACCCCACAGCATCGGGACCCCCCGGTCCCTCCCCGTGCCCCTCAGCCCACGGGCAG
>JAOXXN010000446.1:109452468-109478388 GCA_026770055.1 Myrmophylax atrothorax | reverse complement strand
ACTTCTCTAGAATGATTTGTAGTTAGAATGGTAGAATTTGTGCTTACTGGGGAGTGGGAGGTTATTTCTTGTTACACATAACTTGTGTAAGTGTGTATGTTATATTGTAATTTTCTTTTAATGTTCTCTTTTCTGTATAAATACCTATAGTTAGTTTCAGCATAAACCTAGATTGGAGGGTTTTTTTCCTCTCCCTCTTCTCCTCTTTTCACCCTGTACTTGGGCTGTCGGCATTTTGCCAGCTCAACCCAAGACAGTCACTTAACACTTCCAGCCATGGCTTGCTCTCCTTCTCATTTCAGAGAAAAGACAGATTACTGCCATTCTTTTGTCATGGTTAAATAATGAATGTACCAGGCTCCCTATTCATGTCACAGTCTCGGTAACAGCCTTTGTATTATTTCTTCTTCTAGCAATATATGGAACACAGAAGTGGGTTTGTAATACAGATTAAAAAAACTGCTGAACTGAATACCTTTGCATATAGCCTCTCCCAATCAATAATCCTTCTGGAGGTTTCGAAGCAGCTTTGAGTTCAGATTACAATTTTAGAGAAAAACTTGGGGAGGTTCTCATGATATTGAAGGTAGTTCAAAGTACAATGAAAACTTTCTTTTATTTATGACAAAATCAATTCACTGCAAACAATACATAACACGTATGTGAAGTCTGTTTATGTAACATTTCCTTAGTGTTATCAGGCTTCCACACATTCAGAAGAAAAGGAGGAAATTGTAATTTTTTAAAATTTTTTTTTAAATTCATAAAAAGTGTCTTCATAAATAGTGAAAGGGCAGAACGAGTGTAACTAACTATGCTAATTGCTTGCTGGTTTCATTGCCTATCACAAGGGAACAAAGCAAAGATAAAAGTGGCATAAAACAATGGGACTAGGAAAGGAGAGAAAAAAAATACCACGACAGTCTGAAAGAACTGCTGTAGTAGAAGGAAATAATTCACTGAAAAGTTGATGCTGAAAAGAAACAGAAATGTGTGGGCTGAATTGATGGGCATCCTTTCTCCATTTAGCAATGCAGAGTTCAGCTGAAGTAAATTGAGTGCAGACTGTAATGTCAGAGCCATGCACAAAAAAAAAGTCTCAAATGTACAATTGTCTTCTATGTCCTCAATCCCCTTTTTTATCTCCAGTTTCAGCTTTCATTCCACCTTTATTATTTGATTGGTTTGGTGCTTGAACTGACATGAATGTGGGAGCGAGGCTAATGAGAAGCTAAATTTGTTCTGAAATGTTTATAAAACACAAGATTTCTGGAAAGAATTGGTATTTTCTGCTAGGATTTACTCCGTTCTCTTTAACCCCATCTGCTGTAGGTTGGCTGTCAGTAGACTGCTAGATAAGTTGGATCTTGGGCATCGAAGCTTAGATATCGAAGCTTAAGCAACAAGAACTTACTTTGTAAACCTCCAAAGGGACCTATTTTTCTCTAGACTGCTAAAATGAAAGACTGTGGGAAATCACATCAACAGTCTGGCAGTAGGAGTGTTGGCTGCGTGTTAACTGGTATTCTGGCATGATTTATGGGAAAATCAGTGTATTAAAGAATGAACAGTCATTTCACATGTTCTAAAACATGCAGCAACCTGTATAAACTTTGTATTTGGTTGCATGATCTTTTTTTTAGAAAAATCATTCAGCTGATGGAATAACCATGAAAAAAGCAGGATTTTAGCAGCACAGTTCCGGTTTGCTACATTAGACAGTATGGAGACATAATTAATTAGAAATCAAGGCACATAGCAATTGCAGCATTTCCTAGGGCTTTAGGAATTTCAGGGCACAATAAACACAGGCTACCAAAAGCTCCTAAGGCTAAATGTATGGATCGGATGTTCCTAAACTCTCTGCCAATAAGATCACAATTGTTAAAAAAGTTTTAAGGAATTAATGTGGTTGCTCAGATTCTCACAAGGAAACTACAAAGACTCATTACTAGCTGATGGGAGATTAATGTTGTGGAAAAAGGAGAGACTTCATGGAATTATTTATTAGCTTGCATGAGACATCTCTGAGATGGAATGAGAATACAAAAGGGGTTAAAGACTGCTGCAGTCTCCTACTGAGATAACTTGTTATACAAAAGGGTAAGTGCTAAAAAGCTTTCAAGCACTGCCTCACCTGACAAGGTGGGGAAAGTAGGTATTATCTGAAAGGCAGACCATACTTTTCAGAAGTAAGGAGGATGATTCTTTTTTGGCTTGCAAATGTCTACCTACCAGACAGGAGGGGATTTAAATGGGAGTGTTCATCTGTCTGCTGCTGAGACAGACTTACTGGGAACAATTTTAACAGACAGCAAAAAAATTCTGTGAAAAGGATAGATAAAGCAGCATGAGGTCATCTCTTTTTTTTCATTACAGAAGGTCTCATATCCTTGTCTCTTCTCCTCCATCAAAAAATAAATAGTAAGACATTCCAAAGATAATTCCTCATCATCATCACCAGGAGCTTCTGGATTCATGCTAGTTTTAAAGCCAGTATACTTATTAAACTTGCCTTATTAAACCCATGGGATTAGAGCCTTTAGGTCATTAACTTTCATTTCAGACCAGCAGCTCACAGAAACAGCTAGAAACAAGTTTGTGGGCTTAGATTCCTCTGTTTGAAGCTTTATAATACCCAAGAAAAAGCAGCCCTCTGGGATAAAGTGAAGCATTTATGGAGTCACACACCATACATTGGGTTCTCTGGTGTCCTGTTTCCATGCCAAGCTATGGAAATTTGCTACTGTTCTAAGGGCTTAGGTTACTCTAGGAGGTATTAACTAAAACATAGGAAATTTCAAAAGGTAGGAGAGCAACCCGAGCACATGGGGCAAGTCTGAAAGTAATGGGTGCACGATTTGCCCAGGATGGTGTCAGAACTGTCTTTTCTCTACTTAGCTAACAATATTTCAGGTGTTACATGACAGAATGATTGAGGTTAGCAAGAATTGAACACAGTGGTCTAGCTGTTGCCTCACCAGTGCTAAGTAGAGATGAGGGGTCACCTCTCTTGAACTTTTGCTGTGAGGGTGCTTTACTAGGTCATGGTCATCTTGGTGTCCATCAGGACATCAAAGTTTTGCTCAGGCAGTTGCTTTCCAGCCACTCAGCCCCCAGCATGTACTGGTGCATGGAGTTAACCCTCCTGAGATGCAGGACTTTCTATTGCCCCATGTTTGTAAGATCCTTCTCTGACCATTTCTCCAGCCTGTCAAGGTCTCTCTGAAGGTGACACAACCTTCTGGTGTATCACCCAGTCCCCTCAACTTTGATCATCTACAAACTGGCTGAGGGTACATTCCATCTGCCTGCATTTTCCCAGTAAGGTTATGTGAGATGAACTCCATTCAATGTGTGCATGTGTTTACAGCATCGTGACTCTCTTAATGCAGATATACAGCTTGTTATAGTGAAAATTAATACAGTAATAAGAACAGCTATTTTCAGTAAGATTTCCTTACCCCTCAGAAAATAATGAAAGCCACCACCAGGGCAGAAGAAGGACAGTCAAATATCAAGAAAAGGAGAGAAAGAGGAAAAAAAATTCAGGTTGGAAGAGAAAGATTATTCCTATAGAAAAGAAACCAGGTCTTGTCAACAAGAAACTCAGGAAATCAAAACCATTAATAAAAAGTATGAAGCTAAAATTGATTTGCTAAGTCTCACAAACCTTGTGTAGACACATTTGTTCAAAGTTGAAGTGGTTAAATCTGACTTAGCTTAATTCATTTATAGTATGTATCAAATTAAACAAAATTAAGGTCTTCTTTACTTCTAACAAGGCTGTCAACACAGGGATTTAATGTAGCTCAAGTGTGAACTTTAACATTTAATTTGGATTGACTTTCCTAAATGTCCCAATGCAGAAAAGCCCTATTCACTTTCACAGTCGCAAAAATTAAAAACAGAAAACAGGCAATGGATGCGAGCCAGGTAATGGTAAAAGTAATTAAATGAAGACAAAGAATCTTTCCAGAAGGAATTATGAGAAGCCACAGATTCTGGCCAAGAGGTGATCAAAGCTGTTTATTAGCATACAGAGAAAGGGCCAGGAACAGATGAAGAGTAATCATAAAACAGATCAAATACTGTCAGTTAGAGACTGGCATTGCAGAATATCTGGAACACATGAAAATATACAGAATTACTGTTTTTAAATGCCCAGATGGAACTGACAAAAAGGCAGAGAAGAAAAAACCCGCTAGACTACTACAAATAATCAAAGAAATGGAAGAAGTTTTAAAAGACAGAAGAGTCTCTTAGCTTTAAAAAAAACCCAAACCAACAAAAAATAAAACAACAACAACAAAAACAACAACAACAACAAAAAAACCAAACTGAACCAAAAAAAACCCACAAAACACACAAAAAAACCACAAAAACACCTCACAAAAACACAGGCATTTAGAGAGGCAAAAGTGCCAAAACTGGAAAATAGAGGACCAATTATCCTGAAGGGAAAGATAATGTAGTTATAAGTAATAATGACTCTGAGGCATTTCACTTTTATTTCAGGGCACAATGAAATGACACTGGGTTTCATATTGTACCTGTTCAGGTAATACAGCTATATAGCACCTCTAAGGGAAACGGTGACTGATCCATACTGTGCTTGCTGCCTATTTCTAACAAGCAATAGAATGTTGTGATTTAAAAAACCTACAAAATAAAGGATATTCTTAACCAAACTAACCATACAGCACCATAGGTATATGCTTTGCTTTCTACAATGGTTCTCTGTACCTATAGAGACAGACTCTGTAAAAAATTAAAGCTTCACCTGTTCTCCAGATGGGTCACAGTGACTGAAAAGTGAAGCTACAGCTCCACTGATGAGCTTTGCTTCATTTTATGCTGCCCCTTTTTACAAACACCACAGGGAATGATGGACTAACCAGCTGACACACTGAGTGGCCTCTTTCTATGACACTCATCACATCACTCTTCTGTATACTGAAGACTTCTGAAAATACTTTTTTTCAGCCTTAGACAAACTGCCTTTATCCAGAGTGAAATATTTTGTGAAAATAGTAACCATCTGATCCTTTTTTATCTCACAAATTTGTGAAGCTATAGCACAGATCTGAACCAAGCAGTGCTAAATCAAGCAGATAAACAGGTTTCCCTAAAGCACCTGCCTCCTCCTCTTTACCTTACATGCTCAGGTCCAAAACAAGAGAAGAACCAAGGCCAAGTTCAACCTGGAGACTCTTTGGTAGCAGAGCACAGCAAGCTATAAATCTCAGACTTCAGTGAAATGGCAGTGGAGCCCACACTGGTAAATTGAACAGCGCAAAAGATCAAATATGAAGAAAATTGACTTAAATGAATTCTTAGTGTCTGAGTTAGTATTACCCCAAAAGAGTGTAGCACAGACACAATTTGAGAAAAGCTTAATTTGACTTTTCTGTCCAAACCACTTGCCTTTAGAAAGCCTGTATTCCCAGTTTAGCTGAGAGCTTGGTTTGCCATCTATAGGCATAGGCTATATGTAAGCATATTTTCTATTCATGCCACTAGAGTGCCAGAACAAATGCAGTTTGTAACCAAATTTATTCCAACACCTGCTCTAAGAGCCCTCATTTGTTACCTTGCTAAACTTTCACACTTCAAAGCAGGGACTAAATCTAAGCATATGCAATGTAGCCTTGCCTAAATTAATTTACAGCAAAAAGACTTAGTTATTTCCTGCCCTTGGTATAGTCTGATTGGCTTTTGTGACAGCTGTAAAGGGAAAGCTGCTAAGAGAGACAATCACATCTGACAAAGAACATGCTAATGAAATCAGGCTTTCTAAAGGGAAGTGATTTTGACAGATTAGAAATTATAGCTTTGTATGGATACTACCCAAGTTGTCAGCCCCTCTTCCCACAGTAGCAGCAGGCTCTGTTCAATTTGAGGAACACTCTGTCTGCTCATCATGTTATATAAAATCAACCTCTAGCAATATCTGGGTGATTTCCTACAGTGAAAAACTCAGAAACAGAAGGCAAAAATTCCCCATTTGGCATCTTAATCTTCTATTAATGATGCAACCTGTACTGTACCATCTGAAAAACATGAATCAACACTGAGCCCACCTTTCCACAAATAGAACTCTCTACCCTATAATGTGGTGATCTTTCTCCTTCTAATTGCATCTTACAGATTTTTAAAAGGCACTTTAGTCCTTAAGTGTAAAATTTGCATTCAAACTACTGTACAAAGAAACACTAACAATGATTTTGAAGCAATTCCTGCTAAAAAAGAGCAGAGACTTCTGATCACACACCATTGGAGAAGATGGAAGTGTACATGGAGCATTTTTCTTATCTCATTAGCAACCATTAGAAACCCTCAGGGGGAACATAATGACCAGTGGAAAAAGGGCAGAGCAGACTTCAGTGAACAAAACAGATGTTTAGTGCATATAGATATTATCCAACACCAGCATCAAACTAGTGAGTTTAGCCATTTAGGGCATCTCCTAGGAAACCATCAGATAACATTAAAAGATATTGACTAACATAAAAAGAGCTGCAGGGGAAATGGTGTATATTTGATAGAAATGGGATGTGCTGCTAAATGCAACAGTTCTAATTTCTGCTGAATTAAAAGAAATGGTTCTGTTTTTCTAGATTCATATTGTAATTTTGGTTAAAGGGCTTAAAATTTTCTGTATGTTACTGTGTCTTGACATTGCAGTCCTTAACTAAGCAATGTGTAAAATGCAGTGCAAAAGCAAATTGCAAAGTGAGAGAATATAAAAAATACATCTTAAATATGTTCCAACATGTATAGAACATAATATTGTTTTGGTTTTTTTGTTATTTTCTTTTCCCTGCCAGTTCTTTCTGGGTGAAATTTTCCACATAGACTGAGAGCTATAAAACTGGCAAAGGTATTGGGCACTTCATTTCCTTTATGGTCCTTCTAGGAAAACTTCTTCTGCACATTATGCTCAAAAAACGACTTTAATTGACCAGGACCAACTGGCAGTGTGTCCATCACACCATGTAAAGTGTTCTCACTCATAACTGCAGCACTTCACTTCTGTGTTTTGTCCATGAAGAGAAGGCACCAACATTTTCCTTTCCTCTATCCAATTTTGAGTCTGATCAACATTTATTGCCTGGTGGGTTTCTTTTTAGAGTGCTAAGGACACCTTTTCCACTGCGATTACTGTTTTGCCCTCTCTGCAAGTCAGCGAGTAGAAAGGTTAGCTCTGAATTTCGCTAATGAGAACTTTGCTGATCTGTTCAAGTTGGCTGATACGCCTTTTGGGCATGACCAATCAGAGCATAAAGTGTCAGGAGATTTGCTGTCTCTGTACAGCCCTTGCAAATGTGTTCCTGCAGTCTACCAGAGCATCAATTCTCTGCCCAGTTTATATATCTGTGGCAAGGGACAATGGCACATACTCACCTCTAGATAAATCACAAGCTATCCATGCATGTTGTGTTCCTTCTTCAGTTTGGTACATTTGCTTAATGTGTTCAGGTCAAGTTGTATCACCAGTTTAGCTGAATTCATAAAATAAGGAGGAATGCCAGAGTATGAAGAAGGAAAACACTTCATGAACACTGATGTTTTATTTTTCTGAATTGAGAGTAATCTAATATACACAGAGTTGTCTGCTGTACAACGGCATTGGATCAATCATGGCAGTTTTAAAGGAAACCAATCCAGCCCCCGCATGCCATGGTGTTAAGCTTGGTAGAGAGTTGAGAAGAACTGAGGACCAAAAATGGATCCACTGCCAAAAATTTTTACCCTCTTAATTCTATAACACATATGGCTGTCCCAGCTTTCCTTAGCTCCCCTATAATACTCCTGTATATATCCTGGGAGGCTATGCACATCATTTTGCAGGGTATCAGCACAGCACCAATACCTTTCTTAGGTGTTCATATTCTGGGAGGTGATTGCCATGTGGTTAACTCAAGGATCAGAGATTTATGAAAGGACAAAGATCTGTTGCCTTCTAATTTGACCCAAGAGACTGTTATATAACAGACAAGCTATCAAAAAGCCTCTGTGAAACATAAACCTTGCTGAACTTCTTTTGATGTTTGTATTTTATTTTCCAGATGGAGCACTGCCAAATAACAGCTGCATAGACAGTTAAGCTTGAACATTCACAGAACTGCAAAGAGTTTGATTGATCAGCTTAGATGTCAGCAATTTTGTAATATGCTTGGGCACCAAAGGAGCAGAGCCGGTTGGGAAATGCAAAGGGGAAAAAAACATTGTGTATTCTGATTGTGTCCTTTACACAAAATTACAAGCATTTCCAACAACAAAGTAATTCACTTCGTCCAATAGACTGCCCACAAGTTCAGGGTAATAAAAATGAAGAGCATCTTTAGCTGACAATTTAAGCTCAAATCATTTTTGACTGGCAAGGTGTGGTATCATGCAGAAGAATTGATACTATAGTAGTAGCTTCAAATTACGGGGTTATAGTGTGTTTGCTCAACGTGCAGCACTTATCAGTGGAGATAAGGGGAGGGATAGGAAACAACTAAATAGCAATAATAAATGCTTTCTGTAAGCTCTATAGCTAATTAAGGATAAGAATTTGTATACACATTTATATTTGAAAAGAACTCAGAATAAAAAGTAAAATGGAAGATTTTGACTGACACTGAATACTTACTGAAATGCTCCTTTCAGACACCATTTTCCTGTTCAATCTTTCGCATGATTTTTTTGAGAGAGGTCTGGGGGGAAAAATGCATCTCCCTTTCAGCAAAGGAAATTTGAAACAATGTCATTTTCTGAAAATAGTAGTTTACTAAAATTGCATGTTTCTGTTAAGCCAACCCATTCCACTCCCTGTCCAAAAATAATTCAAGGCAGGATGTTGTGTCAGCAGTTGTCAGTCTTTGTTAGCAAGCATCAGGGCTGAGATAATCACTAATGTCCTTCTCTAGCTGATGAGTATAAAGGGCATTAAAGGAAAGACTAATAGTCAGTATTTTGGAAATAAAAAAGTAAAATCCCTTGCCAGGTTTTCCTTGAGCAGCAGAACTGTTAGCACACTTTGTAATGAGCTTCTCACCCCAACAGAGCTAGATAATAGACCAATAACTATAACCTAGAAATCCATCCAATTGTAAGAGTTATTTAAATATTACAATAAATCAAGCAAAAATAACTACATTCAAAAATGCCATGTTGTTTGAACAGAAATGGTCCACTAATACTAGAATGTATGTCTAACAAGTTAGAAACATGTGAGATTAGAAATCCCTGTAGCAAGATGGATGAGTTAAAAATTAGACTTAAGTAGTAATTAAACCATGGTTATTTCACACAGAAACTACCTTTAATCATTCTCAAGAGAAAGTTTGAGGACTAAAATCATTGACTATAGAGCCCCTTGCTCCACATCTCAGCGTGCCACACAGCTGAGAGCTCTGAAGTTGCCAGGAGGATGGGGAGCTCATGCAAAGAAACTCCCTGCCTTCCCTGCTACACTGAGCTTGAGTCTCGGGATTTTTAACAGATAACCTTTACTCACTGAGACACTCATAGCCACACAAATGCACCCAACAATCCCTACTGGGTCAGCAGGAACACCTGAATGATACACACAGGAACATATTTTATGTTCTATCCTGAGAACTGGCTTTTCCCCAGTTACTATTGAAATGATTGTATTGCTTCTCCAAATGATGTGTCCCTTATATCAGAAAGAAAAAATGTTTCACAATGACCATCTCAAGATTCCACAACAAAATTATCAGCCATTTTTATTCAACAGTTATCTTTTGAAAAGGGATACACAGACATTGATTAATTAGCTCAATGCTTTCATAATCTACGAGTGGTTTTCACTTAGGTCTTCTTTTGTGCATTTTAAAATTATGTATTTTCTATTCTGAAAGTCCATTTCTATAGTATTAAATTTCTTGTGTCTGTGCAAGATGTGGAGGTTGACAGACTCCTCACCATAAATCCCTAATCAGGTTTAATAGTCTAATGCTGCACAGCAACAAGGTTGTATTAAAGCAAGTGACCCTTCAGATCAGCTGATTCCGTGGAAATTAGAACAGCATGTCTCAACTAAGTGCAACCATCTCAAAAGTAGGCATTGATTCTGGAGTTGGGACCCCTCTAGAGTAAATAGCAAGAAATAGGCACAATTTATCTTACAATACTTATCTCAGGATACGGTTGATTGCCCTCTCCACTGCCTACATCTCTCCATTGACTTTACAGGAAGCTTAAAAGAATTTGCTTAGAGAAGACATCTAACTTTTAGATGGATATGGTTAATCGAGGTGAATCCTTGCTGGATGTCAATATATGATTGCTACAATGCTGGCTGTCTTATCCGAAATGCCACCTCCATCTTCATTGTCATAGATTGCTCTGCCTGTAAAGTGCAGATCAAAAGATACAGCAGACTGGGATGGGTTTCCTTTGTAATGGGGATTTGCCTGAGAGATACTATGATTACTGCATCTGTACAAGTAGTGTTAAAGATACACTTGTGCACTATTAACAGGAGATTTAACTCAGAGTATCTGCTGTAAAAAATATATCTGTTCACTGTTCAACATAATCTTCACTGTGTTCCAGAGCTTGGCATTTTTATTGTATTAATGTTTATATTTTATCTGTTGTATTTCTTCCCATAAACAAACTACCAGCCAAATGCTTCCTGGCTGATCACACCAGAGCTTCACTATGTCTGGCTTTTAATCACAGTTTCACCATTTCTCTGAAAACATCCTTGGTCTTCTGGGTAACACAAGCCCTGTGGCAGGCTAACCTATTCTGAGGAAAGGTCAGATAACTGTTGAAGCAAAGCACAAGGAGAGCAAAGCGTGCCACACAGCTGAGAGCTCTGAAGTTGCCAGGAGGATGGGGAGCTCATGCAAAGAAACTCCCTGCCTTCCCTGCTACACTGAGCTTGAGTCTCGGGATTTTTAAACCTTCAGATTTGCAGACAGTCTCCTCACTTTGAATAGCTAACGGGAATCAATTTAGCTGTCAGCTGGAGAAAGCACTCAATGTGTGAGACAAATGGGGATTTGGTTTGGGGCCTGGGGGTGGGAGGCGGTTGCCTGAGACAACTTCAGAAGACAACTGCATAAATAATGTCAAGCTTCTTTTCCCCTACCATATTTCTAGGTTTCCCAAGGAAGTCATCAAGGCAAGTTTGACAGCAATCACAAGGCTGGGCCAGTGTACAGTCTGCCAGGGTGTGAAAAAGTGGAAGATATAGCATTTGAGAATACCTGAGGAGGACAACCTCAGGTAGGGAGTCTCAATGATCTTTATAGGCAGCTAGTGATGGTGGGACAAGGGTTAACAGCTTTAAACTAAAAGAGGAGAGATTTAGAATAGATGTTAGCAAGAAAGTCTATACTGTGAGACTAGTGAGGCACTGGAACAGGTTGCCCGGCGTAGTCGTGGATGCCCCAACCCTGGAGGTGCTCAAAGCCTGGTTGGATGGGGCTGTGAGGAACCTGGTCAAGAGGAAGGCATCCCTGCCCATTGCGGGGGGTTGGAATCAGATAATTTTTAAGGTCCCTTTTATCTTAAACCATTCTATGATTATATGTGTACATGATCTTTCCCAGAATTCCAAGATTCTGCCAAGGAAGAATCCTGCTCTGCTCTGCAGCAACCTGGGCTCCATGAACCAGCTCTGGCTGCAGTAAATCCACTCAGCTCCAGCAAGCCTTTTGCAACAGCCAAGCCCCAGCAGTACAACAGGGATAAAGAAACTGTCAGAAAGCCATTTTGATGGCCAACACTTTATTCTTTAACACAATACAGTTGTAAGCTATACAGGAATTTCACAGTGTGGAATAGTAATATGCAAAAGGTAAAAACTCTAAGTCATTACCAGTATGATTTATTAGCTAAGTTGTGCCAATGCCTATCAATCAGGCTTTAAGGTTGGTTCCCGAGAGGTTTTTGATTTTTCTCATATTGCTTTGCTTTTCTTCCTCCATGGCAGCATTAGCAGGCGACAGTTACATTATATATCTACTCAGTGCTCTGGTGAGAGACCATTATGTTCACAGATCATTACTGACATCCTGACATTTGTCATCTCCTTTCATAGCAGTTAAATCTTGCTTTATCTGTAAATGTCACCACGTCATTTATTCATGAAAAGGGGTCACATTCCCAAAATAGTACACTCAGCTTTTAAAAGGGAAGTTGGTTTTATTCATTCTGGTAATCCTTGGACAAACTTCACTGCTGCTAAGTACTGACATTTTTCCCTATGCAGTTGTTTACATCCCCATGTACAGCTTCAGGTTTGGTTTTTTGAAAGTAAAACCCAACAGAAAGACAAATTATCTGGATGAGAAAATAATGCTTAATTTTTCAGCTTCCTACATTTAATCCACGTGGATTTACCAGCACTGAATCTACTGTTGTGAAGCATAATTTTAATTTGACATTGTTACTGGCTAAGAACCCACTGGTTGTCTGTTTTACTAAGACTTTGGCATGTAGTTCTCAGCTGGACTGTATTACAAACTCACAGAAACACAGTTTAAATAATCCTTGATAATAATACTTTATTTTTCCATCTTCAAATGTCTTGAAAGTTTAATTAATAAAAGTCTAGGCCCACACTGTGAGATAAATGGACATTCTTGTCTAAAAAGTAGGGGAAAAATAGAAGTTGAGGCAAGTAGGATGCCTAAAGGACTCTTACTTTGATCTTGGAAGAAATAAATCAAACGCACATGTAGAATCTGAATTTAGTAGGGTAGAGGCTCCCTCTTACATCATTTATACACCAACATACATCCTTCCTGCAGCAGGATTTCCTCTATCACTATGCCTCCCTTCTGTACCTGTTTATATATTAGCATTTTAGTGGAGGCCTTGAAGCGCTTGTGTTTTCTTGATATTTAGGAAATTGATGTTGAATTTCTTGTTCAGTTTTCCTTCACATCCATTTTAACAGCCAGGTATGACATCTGGAGCACCGTCGTACTCAGGTTATTATCGTAGCACTAGCATTATTTCTGAAAAAAATTGGCTGTGGACAAATTTTGAGGCCAGATTCTAAGATAGCATGAATTATCTTAACAGTTGGGATCCATATGTATATTTATATATGTATATACATATTTATATATGTATATACATATAGTTATCTAGTGATCTGCCATCTCGAGGTTTTCCGTAGTGACAAAAACATAGCAGCTCACTTCTCTTCAGTAATTTCCAAATCATTTTATAAGCCATATGAAGTATACGCAGCAATTACTTTTCGCACCACTCACAGCAGCTGCTTTATGAGCTCAGCAACGCTCAACAATAGCTGAAGGTAGAAAATAATATAAACCAAGGCCTGAGTTTACCAGGGGGCTAAAAGGGCTGCATCTCCTCCATTAACGTTGCCCCCTGAAGCATATAATCAACAGCTGGATCCATTTCTGAAATTGTCACATCTCTTTGAAAATAAAGAGAATAATTTAAGTAAACTGAACAGTATCACAGGAACACAGAGTAATTCAAATTGGGAGGGATCTTTGGAGGTCATCTTTGCTGTGAGAAAAGCCACATCGGATCTGGTTGCAGGACTTTGTCTAGAGAGTATCAACAACCTCTTTTCCAGGCTTTGACAGCCCCCATGGTGAAAAAAAAAAAAGCAACCAAACAACAAAACATTCCTCATATCTAATCTGAATGTCCTGAATTCCAGCTTTTGAATTTCGCACTTCACCCTATTGCCATGTATCTCTGAAGATGCTCCCAAGCCTTCTCTGAACATACTTCTCATGCTCCAGCCAGACCAACAGTGTCCCACACTGGACTTGCTCCAATTTGTCCCTGTCATTCTTTTATTGGAATGCTCCAAAAAGCACCATGTGTGGATGCTGTCTTTGCTGCCATTTCACACATGTCAGATCTAGGGGGAGAATCGTTTCTCTCACAGCAAGACATCACTGCTGAGGTGAAACCCTGGTTCTCCAGGTGCCACTGGCAAAACATGTTGCATATTTCCTCCAACAAGTAATTCAGGTTGCCATAGTTTCTGCTTCAAGTTTTCAGTGTATCTTTTCCTGCCAAGGTTCCTGCCACTTTCCCCCCACCCCAGCATGTCTTTACAACTTCCAGTTATGTGATATTTGAGACCAGCTGGAAAATAAATGCTCCGTACTGAAGAACAAATATAATGGTTGCTTTCAGAAAGTTAGCAGATGAAATTTACCTCTGTGCCAGATATCTGTTGAAGTCAAGGTCATTACATCTACTTAAACCAGCTGAGAACTTCATCAAGTATTTGACCACAGCTTCCAATCACACCAGGTACAGGACCAGCTTTCCCGGAGAAATCTGTAGTATTCCAATTATGCTGAGTTCTCAGTTTAGACACTTGCTTACTTCTTAACAGTATTGACCATATTGTATTTTCTAAACAATAAAAAATTCTCATCTCTACTAAAAATTGGCTTCTGAAATTTGCCTCTGTAGTACGTTTTGCCAAATCAGTAAAGGAGGTCACAGAATAAACCTGTATTTGAAACTGTTATATTTGAAAGATTTCAGTATCAATGTTATAAAAAAATACTGCCAGCACATATTTTGAAAGGACTTATTAAAAATAGAATCTGTCTCTAACAAATCCTGAAAATAGCTTTATTGCATGTTCTAAAACACCGTCTACTTAACTGGGCTAAGTTTAGAGGAAAACTCTTTACCTTTGTGATCTCTACTGATAATTTTTTGCGAGAAAATGGATTTATTCTAAAGAAACACACTTTTTCCTTTTGAGATGAAGGGTAAAACATTGTTTACAGATTTCACTACAATAAGGCAAAATAATGATAACCAAAAGGAAAGGAATTAGGTTTCTGAACTGACACCATTTCTCAGGCTGGCATCAGTTTTGCCACATAACATGCAGTGTTGTTGGTGTGAACTGAAAGTTCCTACAATTAACTTCACTTATTCTAAAGAAAGCTGCCTTTTTTCTCTCCTTTTGCTTTTTTCCCACTGGATTTTTTGCAGCTTTCCTAAATATACTGGAAAGCCACACATGCAGGAAATGTTTTTGTGCAAAATATATTATTAATATATTTTTGCATTTTTCTATGTGTGTGTGCACATGTATGTACACACACGTGTGTATACAGAATCTTTTATCAAACATTAAACAGTATTGTGGATATAACAAGATTTCTGTTTTCTCAACTCACCATGAAGACTATTTTCTCCTGATAACTACAGCAAACTCTATTGAACTCTGGAGACTTGCACTGATATTGCATAGTGTCTGTTAAAACAATTGTAAAACCAACTCTCCACTTAAGCAGAAGCTGCACTCATTCATGTGAGATTTTGTTCCTGAATCCTTAAAACAAATTTTAGGATCAAATGCTGACAACTCAAATACTCTATTTCTTATTGCTAGATTAAACTAGTAAAAATTATCACACACAACCAAACAGTCCCTTTTCTTTTAAAAATGCTTTTATTTTCTCTCAGCACCTTTACTCTCTATTCCTTTCAGAAATAGCCTTCCTTATATACCTATGCAAATCAAGATCGTTGACTTCAAACATGGATCTGCTTCACTGGTGTTACTCTCAGTTTACAGCGTGTTTGTATTACTAGCTTCATCTACCCACTGATCAATTGTTTGACCAAGTACCTCTCCAGTTTATGGTCTCATATTGTTTTTTTTAAATCAAATGCTGACCAGTGACACTGCCACTTGTAAAACAGCAGTGTCTATGATGTACAAAAATTGAATCACAATAAGGGACACTGAAGGAGGGATAATCCACTTCTTTACTGACATCTGGCTTATAGCTATGGCTCACATTTCATGTAGAGATATTGCTCATAGTGAAACTGAGTTAGTGGCAAGTGACAAATGGTGGAAAGACTATCTTTGAAATTCAAAGATTGGTAAGCATTTTTATGTCCAGGTTCTCAAAGATGCTTCTATCCACATGCTACTGATATTATGGACAACACTGATTACAGATTGGAGCACCAGTAATGACTGCATAGAAAATGAGGATAATATGTCATGGGACATAACTAATGATGGATGATCTCCTGCCATATGGCAGGCATTTAACAGAGGGTCTACACAGTGAGGGTCAGCATGGTCTCAGCTTAAAGTCAGGTGCCCAGAGACAGGTAAAGAAGTGCTGGTGTTAGCGAAAACCTCCAGATAGCTCCATGGACACTAAAGAGGAGAGTTAGCTCCTCTGTGGTTCACAAGTGGGGAATTTACCACACCCAGGGGTATAAAAGCCAACCTACAGGGTCTGCCAGCAAGGACGGATGAGAAGCAATGGGCAGAAACTTGTGCACAGGAAGTTCCACCTGAACATGAGGAATAACTTCTCTAATGTCCAGGTGACCATGCAGTGGAATTGATTGCCCAGGGAGGTTTGGAGTCTCCCTCACTGAAGATATTCAAAAACTGTCTGGACACAATCTTGTTTTCTAGGATGAGCCTGCTTGAGCAGGGAGGTTGGACCTCATGAGCCACTGTGGTCCCTTCCAACGTGACCCATTCTGTGATTCTGTGACAGTATCTCAGAGCTGTGTTTGGTATTTCTATGAGATAGATGCAGGACCTGAGCACATTTCTGAGTACAGACCTCTACCTCTTCTTCTTCCTAGTCAGCCATTGAAGGATTTGGGCATCAGTTACAGCAACTAAGGATTAGGCTATCCCCAGCCTCTGGGAGAGCAAGCAGACAGCTCCTCTGTTCCAGCATCAAGATATCTGGTAAGTAATCTGCCTGTAAGAGCTAAGTCATGTCCATGAAACAAAAAGGAAAGTAGACAAGACTTATACCACACTGTCTAGGAATTACAAGTCAGTAGGAGGAAAATTCTATGGTCTCCCTTCTCCACAGACTATCCAGTTTTTTGTCATTGTGAAAAATTAATTAATTCAGTGTACACTTGCTGTCATGCCCTTACATCATTGGACAAGTTTTACTAAAACTCAGTACAAATTAGCTAAATTCATGCAACAAACTGGGCTCTAGAGAGATCTCACGTGTATGAATGGCTGTTTCCTGAATTACTCAGGAGAGAGATCTCCTAAGCAGCAAACACAGTAAATATGCGATCCTGCTGTGCACTCTCAGTGTTAGAACTTTGGGTGTCTGAGGGAAAGTTTTCCCAAAAAGCCTGTAACAGGTCAGACAAGTCTGATGACAAACAGCCTTGAAGAGGTTTTCTTGAATTATACATTTACAATTCTAATTTAAACTTAATCATGTTTTTTAAGTGTTGTGCTGATTTCCTAACTGTATCATAGACAGGGATTGTTTTGGTCCACTACTGCTGCCAGTGGGACACGTAACTGGAGCACCGTTGGTCTACAATGGTGAACTTTCTGAGGCAAAATTCTGAAATGCTTCCGAAACAGTTCAATTTTCCCCAGCAGAGACGTGTTCCAGACCAAATCCAACACTCAATGAAACTCAATTTCCTTTTCTCCTCCATGCAGAACATACAGTAGCATCAAAGGGACTCATTCCTGGTCATGGAGGAAAAACCCAATCTGTATATTAGGGAACCAGGAGGAGAAAAGCCACCCTTTATTTAAGTGTAACACCTGTGGCTCACTCTGTCAGCTGTACAGAGTGAGCATATGCTGAGGACATTTGACCAGACATGTATAGAGCTAAAAGCTCTATAGTATTGTATGAGAAGTTTCTGTCTCAGCACAATATGTTCAAGTAAAGAGACAATACCCAAAAATACATTTCATGTATTAACCTGAGTTATGTAGGTACGCTCACAAGGTTTTATTTCACCTTTTCAGATATGTGTTATGCTCTTTATGCTAAATTTTGAATAGAAGGAATTTGATGTGAGATGAAAGGTTTGAATAGTCCCAAGAATAGCAGAAAGGATTATTGTGTAATTTGTTTCACCATCTCTTTTACAACTCTATTTCTTAAACATCCCCCACCTGTGCTCCTACCATGCCATGAAAAGTTGGCTGACATTTTCCACAGTGCTTTACAAATGTGGCAAAATAAGAAAAGAACAGAATGGATCTGCAATTATAACCTACTGTATTTCAAGACACTTTAACACAGGTAACTGCATGTTATAACTTACTAAATAAAATCCCTTTCTGATCCTCTAAGGATTACTGGAAAACCAAATAAACCATCTGGCTATTACACATTTATTTGCCTAGAAAGTATTTTGGATACCCTCCCATTAATATGTCATTTGAAAGAATATTTAGTTCAGTAGGAGATGAAGCGTCACCACATAGGTCACGCCTAAATCAACAGAACAGCTTGTCTCTCTCATAGCCAATCTACATATAATTGATTTTCATCTTCCATATTCAGTGATAAAAACTGTTTCTTTGAGAGATTCCAGTGCCACATTTCACAGCTCTCTATGCACAACTTTGGGCAAGGTCCATCTTCCACTGCTACAGCATCAATGAAAAATTATATATTTGCAGCATTCCCAGACAATATTCTACCTATTGCAGCTGGGTAAAAAGTCATAAAACAAATTGAGAAAAATGATAACTGAATTTATTAAAACATGATTTCAAGATCCTTTTTTCAGATGACTTACACTGACTGTCACCCACACAACACCATATTCAGTGTTAGTGAGAGGTGTTAAGCAGACTTGGTTTGCTCTTCTTCCTCTGCACATTCTTGGTTTTGGGAACAAAGAAATTCCCACATAAGTTGAACAGATGAGCAGACATTTAACATTATCACCAGTCTGAGGTAATTTCCATAACAGCAAACTGCCATATGACACCAGCCTAGGACACAGTACTGGAGCCAGATCGCACAGTATCAGTTCGCAATTTAGATTCCAGTCTCATTATAAATCTTACCCCACAGCTACTTCATTGCTAACAAGGCGTCACACCACTTTAGTACAAACACCCACAAAACAGCAAAGTATCTGAAACAAACTGAGTAGAAATTTGTGGGGTTGGGATTTTCCAAGCTCGCCCACAGATAATGATGCACACACATAGATATATACAGAACCTTGAAAACAGCCCTGTTGTGAAATATTCCCTCCTAGGGAGGAAGGTTGCATATCCATGACATTCCACCGATCTTTGCAAGAGGGGGCTCCTGGATAAGGCAAGCTCTGGGAAAGAATCACCAGGGCACTTTTCCCTCACCACTGTGCTAAAACCATGCTTGAATCTGCTTCAAATGCTTTTGATTCAGTGGAAGTTCTTTCTGTTTTTTTAGCAACAATGCAGATATGTGAAAAGTGCTATTCCTCCAAATACCAAATGTTCTGGAACAGTGTTGTTGTTCTTCAATTTGTATTCATATTATATTAATTTTAGCATAAAGTACATGGATGAGTCTGGGGGTGTAACGCAGGAGGCAGGGAGAAATGTCAAAATTCTTCAGCCATGGGAGATGAAAATCACAGAAATGTAATCTTAGCTGCAAATTACCAAGACAGAAAGAAAGTGAAAATGTTCATTTGAACTTATCCTGTTAACCAGCATTATGATAAAGCAGTGACAGTCAGTACAGATTATTTTTATTTAAATTCTTGGGAGATAATTATTATTTTACCTGAATAATCCATGAGTTATTTGAAAGAAGCACTGGCAGAAGGAAGCAAGCTTTAAGCTGTAAAATACATTGCTATCAATGAATATATAATTTGT
Source organism: Myrmophylax atrothorax (assembly GCA_026770055.1). Lineage (NCBI taxonomy): Eukaryota > Metazoa > Chordata > Aves > Passeriformes > Thamnophilidae > Myrmophylax > Myrmophylax atrothorax. The sequence continues at coordinate 109,458,749 of JAOXXN010000446.1, read as the reverse complement.
GCTTCAAGCCCACATACAGTAAAAATAAGACTACAGAAACACCAAAAAAATTTAGTTTGTGGCAAATAATGAATTGCCAAGTCAAAGACTATAGAAAATGTTAGGGATATACTTTTTCTATAAATGATGCTCAAGGGGGAAGAGGAAATGGGAGAAAAAAAGAACAGCTGTGAAATGTAAGATGGGTCTCCTCATGGGTACTGTTAATGGAACAGCAAGAAGGACACTGAAACATATTGCTCACTTTAATATCCATACCTCTTGCCCTCTCTTCCTTTATTCTTCTAGACACATTTAGCAATGAGAAACAGGTTCATGTTGCAATCATTTACCTATCCACCAACCTAAGTACATTAAATAAAAATAAAACAATGTTCTGGAACAGGATGAAGTAACTGCACTCAAGCTTTAATTTATGTTTTGAATAGCACTGGGTTGAGGAAAAAGAAGTAAAAAATCCATTTAAAAAAGTCCTCTTTCCCTCCAGAAACACGTAGCTGTGAAACACATATATCTTAAGGAAAGAGTTCTCTAGGGACCATTTCTAAACACATTTAATCTTGGAGGCTAAAGACACCATCTTGCTGTTTCCTGGTAATATGCATTTAAGAACCTGGAAGATCTCTGTTTCACAGGCCTTCCCACGTGGAATGACAGCCAGGCAGACAGTGGGGAAAGGTGGGGGAGGATTTCACCATGGGGCTTTAGAGAGGCTGACTCACATCACGTGGAGCACATGCACAAGTGCATTGTGACATCTGGGCTCCTATATCCAAACCTGAGTCCTGGGTTATGTGTCCTGGGCAGGAATTGAGTATCTGACAAAACCAGGGATTTGCCAGCCTGCTCAGTTCTCTAATACAATTTCTAATGTGTTTTGGTCTGGTTTTTATTAAATAAAAACTAAAGACTGAAAACAATAAGACTCTGTAACAAAAATACAACTCCAGAATTGAAAATATCAGGATATAAAAATCACAGGATTGTCTTAAAATGTATTTGTCTCTCTCCCTTGTTGTCTCTTTCTTTCTTTCCATTTCACTCCAACCTCCCAAATATATGCAAATAATCCAGTTCTCTAGCCTGAGGGTTTTTCTCAAAATTTTCTTCACTAGATTATTTGCTTATTTTTTTTCCTTTAGAAAATAAACTTCACACTGACTAGTAATAGCACCTTAGTATTAAAACAATTTAATATATTTCATCATCATAAGGAAAGGCTAGGAGTTGGCAACTTCACAGGAAGGAACCTTAAAGCCACATTTTATCTTTCTATCTCTTCAGAATATTGAGGCATTTCCCTCTGCCTGACTCCAGTCCCTTTTACCCTGCTCAGAAGTCTCTCTAAGCTGCTGGCTGACCCAGCCATGTCAGGAGCACACGCTGTACTGCACACTTTGTTGTTGCTTTCTCTTCCCTGCATCAAGGAAATAGTTGTTCTTCTTTGATCCTTCTCTCAGCTGCATGACTTTTAGTTCCATCTGTCCTGTCTGCCATTTATAAAATACACTTTTTTTCCAGTTCCTGCCAAATAACCTTATTTTGATATTTCCCTCTTTATGCTGAATGCCCAGGCATATATCTTTAATAACTGCAGGGTGTGTTTGGTTCTCTGGGCTGTAATTGCAGGCCTGAGATCGAAGGGTGAAAACTTCTGTTGTTGAGGGGTAATTTATCTGCGTGAGTCCCATTAATGTGAGTGAAAGGTAGGTGGCTAAATCCCAATACAGCTCACAAAAAACATATAACTGACTCTCTATTCCTCAAAAATAATTCACTGGATGTATTATTAATTGTATAGTGAAATTTGCAGGGACTGAAATATAGGGTTGTTTAATTTAGAGGTTGCTTTATGTGGATTTAAAATCAAGACAACATTTGCTGAAGATTAAACAAAAATTCAAATCAACAGCAATACATCAAAAAATGTATTTAGATAGTTTCTAGTTTCCTATATAATTGGAAACAAAAACTCCAATATTTGTACTGTTCAGGCTATTTGTCTGGCTATTGACAAATTCTTCTTGCTATGGGAGAAAATGGAATGCTGAAGATAACCAAGGACAAAAACATCCAAGAACTCTTGTTTTTTAATTTACAGCAGCCAATGAGAATATTCTTCAAAGAATAAAAGCTATGCCTTGCACTTTTCAGGTAGTCATTTTCTTATTGTCATCAATTATTGACTTGTCTATTTGCCATTTATGCATTGCCTTACCTTTCCTCCTTGCCTTTATTTGTATCTTTTTATTTTACCTTCTCAATTTTTCATAACTTAAATCTTCTCTATTTTGCATTCCAAGAACTGTATTCTTATTGTAGGTCATTAAACTGTATCATCCTGTCTTAATACAATTGCTACATGAAGACACAATACCAGAAAGAGTGTAGTGACAACTAGGGGATCAACAGGTTGTAAAATGAACTTTAAGTTCCACCATGTATCACAATAAGGCCAAAACCACTAAAATTGGAAAGCAGGAGACACAGAAAAGAGCAGAATTAAAAAGTAATTCCTGAGTACCAATATATATCCTAAGGTTGCTTCACTATGCAAGTGGCAAGATTTCAAGTGTCATGACTAGCTACAGAATATATTTCTGTGTATCCAAATACTTAAAAATTACCTCCTATTAAATAATCATAAGGAATGCTCTACATGGTCTTTGTAGTTGGCCGAAACAAATAGCTTTTGCCATTCTTGTGTGGCATACAGCTCCTGATGATTGTACTATCACCTGAACTCTTCGTAACATATTTTCTATTTTAATTTTTTTGTGATGCTAAGCAAAACCACTGAGTTACTCATCACAAGTGTTGACCAATGTTCCATCTGCAATGCAAATGTATGAGGATAACTATGAAAAAAGAGCTTTTTCACAGCTTCGTGAGCAAGTTAAGAAGCAACTGAACAACTGGAGACATACACTAACAGAAGGCATGGGCAGCAGCCAGGACAGCATCTCCAGGCACTCCATATGTGGACTCTCTGTTGCCTACAGCAAATAAACTTTTGAAGCCAGCAGTGGTAGGAAAGCTGACAGAACGAATTAAGAAGTGGCAGCAGGGAGCCAAATACTGCTGTAATGGAGGTAACAGGGAACTCCCTGAACTCCGGGTAGGACAGGCAGTGAGAGGGTTGCCAGTGACAGAGAAAATCAGCAGAGGGCAGGGATGGGTACACAAAAGGTATTTTCAAGGTCAGGAAAGGTAGAAGTAGAGGACAACTGTAACTACTACAACTGCAATTTCCAGGAAACCATGGAGGAAGTTTCCTTTGAGGGATGACAGAAATACAAATTCCTGCATGGAAGTAGGTGTAGCACAGCGGACAGTCATGAGCATGTGAGGATGATTTACTGGAAACATTCAGGAGCTGTCAAAGAACTGCCAGATTTCTCTTTCCAGAAGAAATCTCCAGAGAGTGAATGACGAGAGGAAATGAGGCTCCAAATGGACAAAATTCAAGCAAACTAAATTTGCCTAGAAATTCCTGAAACCCTATAGTTAGGAAACATTACTCATTTTCCAATAAAGAAAAACAAAAATTCCAAGCATGCTCCACATTTGTACTAAAAACTGATAGAGGACGTGCCAGCACATGACAGTCACGAACCCTTAAAAATTGCAGCAGCATTCAACCAGCAAAACACCTTGCTGTGCACCAGAAATGGCTTCCTGTGTTTAGTTTTTCTACACGTCATTCCTAACACCACTGTCTATTCTCTCATGTTTTATTATTTACCCTGTGAAGTGCAAATTTCTTCTTCTGTTCTGAAAGTCTTGTCACACATATACAGGCACTGTAAGATAAAGTGATAGCTTTCTACACAGTTCTATTATAAGAACTTGAACATCAGCCCAAATTACCTGTCATCAGCTGTTCAAGTCTTCTTTCCATTACTGACAAAACAAATGAACAGCTGCTTGCTCCACAAACCTGTGCACTGAAAAAAAGACACACTAATAAAAAAAGCTGTAAACAGCAATCAAAATATATATATAAAAGTTCTAAACATAATACCAAGTGGGTTAAGGCTGCCTGCATTGCCGGCTACCTAAACAGAAGAGCCTCCTCTAAGATGCTATTTTGTAAAATGGTCTCATTTATAAAAGCATTTCAGCAGCAGCAGCTGCTGTATGAAGATGCAAAGAAACAACTTAATTCTTTGTGGATATAACACTATGGTATTTTTTTTTCTAAATACTGAAGAAAAAGTAAAAGTACATGGGTATCATGAAAATCATTTAATCATTAAATGCTAGGACATGACTTTCTATTTATTTAGGACTGGTTACAAATTTTTCAAAGTTCATTAGGCTTTGAAAAAATGTCATTGTATTGTTTCATTATTTTTCTGTGCATATGTCATGAAGGAAATGAAAATGTGCTTTTCAGTTTATTTTCAGATAAAGAATGATTTTTTTAAAAAAACTTAAAGCTAAAAAGAGAGGGGAAAAAATGTTGGCAGGTAAATAAAAATATATAAAATTAAATATTGTATATTTTTTTCCAAAAACTTTGAAAAATTAAGTTGCAAATAAATCAAACCATAAATTTTAGATGCAAAATCAAATTTAAACCAAATGGATGACTGTGGGAGTGAAAATTTTGTGTTATTATTTGTCATTGTCTCATTTTATCATTTCCCTATTTTTCACTTTCCTATTTGCCTTAGTTAATAATTTCTCCCAGACCTCTTTGGAACTTGAAGCAACACTGATAAATGTACAATGCTACTTTTCTACCCTATGAAAACAGGTTTTGAAATTTATACATTTCAAAGCCAGAATGAATAACTCTGAGTATTCAGTCTGTTGCTTGGTGCATCCCGGGCCATAAAATCTTACCACGAATGCAACCAAGCTCATCTCTTTGCTTTGCATGGCAGCACATCACTTAGATATGCACTGAAGGCAATGAGAAGCTTCTATATAACCAGATAAGCTTTACAGTCAGTAGCTGTGACAGTCACACAGCTTCCTCCATATAGCTTCCTCCACTGTAAATAATATGCCCTTTAATTTCTACACTTACTTTGTGCTAGTTTAAGCTTTCAACTGTTGGATTTTATGCTGTGTTTTTGGTTTTTTGTTTTTTGGGGGTTTTTTTCTGGAAGATTAAAGAGTCTCTTATGATCAAAAACTTCTTCAGATGTAATCGTAGGTTGCAACCTCTTAACCTTTCTGGGCAAACATTGATTGCACTTCTTCAGTTTCACACTACAAAGTATCTTTTCCAAACTCTCCAGATTGTCAATATTCTTTTTCCACTGCATTGGGTTGCTATCATCTAATATCAGTTTCACTGTCTTTCCCCATAATTGATGGAGGGAAGTTCAGGACCCTACAGTGATGTTTCTACTCCCCCTTAAAAAGGCATTTCACCTACGTCAGCTGAAGCACAAGGAAGGGTACATATTTTATCTGTTGACTGTAAAAGGAATTGAGTTTCAACTCAGGAATATTCTTGGATACCTTTAGTGAGGCAGATGAATCCCACTCAGTGTGGTCACTAGGGGACAATCCAGCTGTCTAGACACAGGAGTTCTATGCTATTTCAGATACCTCAGGCATCACACCTGGCTGCACCTGTGCACAGTGTGTCACATCTGCCAGCTGCACGCAATGTCTCTCAAACTATAAAGCGTATAAGTATTTTTCATCAGGATAATTGCTTTATGAAAATATTTCACAATATCATCCAGACACCTCATCATTTAAAAAAAAAATTCATAATGTTTCATTGACTGGCATCAATTGTAATTTTAATCTCAATTCAATTCATGAAAGAAATTTTTCCTAGGTAAGGTTTGGTCTAACTAACAAATTGTTTTCAAGGCCAATTAACTCATTATTTGCTAATGTTGGGCAATGAGTATTCTTCCATGCTTTTGGAAGTCCCTCAGAACATACACATTGGCTAAAAATTTTATTTAGACAGCTCCACAGACAAGTAATTTTCTTGACAGTGGATTATCTAATTCTGTAGATATGAAAATATTTAGTGTTCTTGCTTAGCACTCTTTCTCAGAAATGGGAGAAAATAAAATATTTTATTCTTCTTTTAGAAAACAGAAGTATTTACTTAATTCTGAATTTTCTCTACCAGGCTTAACAACTTTACCATCCATAGTTCTACAAAACTGCAAGCATTTGGTTCCTGTTTAAAGAACTTCTTGTTATCTTTGCCCTATTACCCATACTTCTCCGGGGACACCCCCTTGTCGCGGGGGAGAAGCTTGCGTGCCCTCATGAGGTTGAGAACTACGCTGGCGGTG
>JAOXXN010000446.1:109421350-109431778 GCA_026770055.1 Myrmophylax atrothorax | reverse complement strand
TGGGGCCAGTTCTGCGCACGCTGAGCCTCACCTAAAAAATCCACTGCGCAGGCTGGAAGGGCACACCCACGTGGGGGGGAGTCCTTCCCAAATCTTCGTTAGCGAAGTTTGGCCATACACAAAACACTTCCCATTTTTTCTAGTTTAAGCACATAGTTAAATTATCTTTATTATCCTTTGTTTTAGAAAGTACAAATACTTATTTCTTCATTTCAGACCGGAATATTGACCTAGCCTTCATAGTAACAACTATTTGAAATTCATATATTTTGAGGAAAAAAATAAATGGCAGCTGCTTTTAATATGCTTTTCAAGAGCATCTGTAACAACAGCTAGAGAATCATGGCAATTCTGCTAGCCACGAGAAGTAGATTGGGTTGGTTATTTCAATCTCACCAGCTTCATCTTTGATTTTAATAAGATCTTTAGAAATGGTTGCTTTTCCCTGGAGAACTTGCAGTAACACAACTTATTCTAAGTGTCTTCAATTCCTATTGAAATGAAAAGAAACCACAAATCCTCTAGAAAGGTTCAGTGTGGAAGACTCCAAACCAATATTTTGTGTATTGTGTATTTACTGAGATCCTAGACACTTTGCACAAGAGCACAGTCCAGGAGAAAAATAACATAAGCAAAGTATTGTTGCCTGTTGTCTAAGTTCCTGTGAAAATAGACACTCAGAAACAATATTAATGAAGAAAGACAGATTTTATACCTTTATTGAAAGCTTTCAAGGTGCACACCCGAAGTCTGCACACACACACACATGCACAGGCCCACCCACACATGCACACTGACATGCACACCAACATGCACGCACATGACCAAGGATGTCACGGCTTTGATAACTTCTCCAGCAATTAACATATGAGATATCTATAAGCAACCATGATTGCCAATTCCCTTTGTGCCCCACCCATAGGGGTTATCAGAACTGCCCCCTGGAGAAGTTCCAGAACTTCCAGGCCTTCTTCTTGTGCTTTGTCTTCATGCTGTCTACAGGTGGTTTCTCACAAACACCATGGCCTTTTGGCAGGGCATGAGAAAGCTCACAAACCTGTAAGAAAGAGCTTTAGTAACTCACCTAAGATGTGACCAACCTAGGAAAGGCCATGTAACCTATATAATCCCAAAAATATACACTAAAATCCTTAGGCATCAGTATGCCAAATCTGAGATGTAAGCAATATTGCTTTTTTCCAACAGTAAAACAAATTCAAATCTCCATTTTATGCTAAAAAGTCAAATCAATGTAATACTGCCTTAAAAAATAGTTTTGTTCCAGGACACTTAAAAACCTCATTAAGAAAATTTAAAGGAAACAAACAAACAGAAACAAACAAGCCCAGAATTTCTAAATCTGCCTGCAGTTCTACATCAAGCAACATGACAGGATATATAGGTCCAGTGCTACTAACATCAAATTAGTTGCTCACAAATCGTGTTCATTTAACTGCGCAGGCAGTTTAAGCCCCACTGCCCATTTCAGAACGAGCCCCTAACAGAACCTCATGTGGCTGTGTGGAAGAGGGAGGACAGTATCTCTCTAGAGCAGCAATAAACACTGATCAAGTGTGAGGGGAGAAAAGATTAGCATGGGGGAAAACATGCTGCCAACTGGTTTCCATGCTTTGTGCATGCCTTTGTACATGAAAAACAGAAGCATCTTTGCCCCCAAAGAGCAGAATTTAACAAAAATGGCAGATGTATTTATTCTTTCATCTGTAATAGTATCCTGCCAATGGATTTAAGAGATCTGTAGCTGTCTTCTTTCAGCACATCCTTAGACAGGTAATAGCTGTGCTTCCACATTCAGCAACACCACTGCTTGTGCTGAACCTGCCTCTGGCAGCTCAGTCCAGCCTCCTGGGAAAGCAATACAAATCATGGGGTTTTAGCAGCCTGCATCACTTCCCCAAAAGAGCACTGCAAAGAGCACAGTGTGGATGCAGGCATGAGCCAGAAATTAAAGGGTTAGGAGTGGCTATCCTGGCACTGCCACTGGAAAAAATAAGAGATGCCAGATCTGAGACAGGCAAGGGTACCAGAGCAACTCCTGCTTGCATCTAACCTTCCAGCTACTCCTCCTGAGGTTTTTCTGTGCTACAAAACAATCATACCAGTGTCATCAAAAGCATAATAAAGTTACGTGCAAGCAGTGTTGTGTAATAAGCTACAACTTAGTTCACTACACTTTCTCTTCTGAACTTTGTTTTAACTCTTTTTTGAGGATCAATACCTGATCTATGTTTGCACAAAATGTTCTAAACCTTAGACCATGTATGTAAAAACTCATAAGCAAATTATCTGTAACTACAGCAAGCTTTCAAATAAAGTATCATATACTGTTTTGAGTGAAACTCATTCCTATTCCGAAAACAAAGGAGTACATACAGCATTCAGAAAAACACAATTAACAAAAAAATTTGAGGATGCTATTCAAGCAAGTCTGTATTTATTGCTACTGCACAGGTGTCATCAAATTAAGGACTGCAGCACAAGTACTTCAGGCTAGTGCACCTCTTATCTCTGGCTAGCATTTGAATAGCACCTCTGGTTGTTGTTGAAGGTTTGGCAGTTAATTTACAGAAAACATTCTGTGGCCACTCGAGGCCATGGCATCACCTCCCTCTAGCTCCAGCATTTTACCTTCACTCCAAAGCCTGGCCAGTAGCTGAATCTTTCATGCCATCAACAGCACAGAAAGTTCCTATGGCAGCAAGGAGTTAAACAGCTCACCCCTGGAGTCATGGGGGTTTCAGGGATGATGGGTTGTGATGGTTATCCTTCTCCTCCATACGCCCTTCTTCCTCTAACCTAATGGACACCCAACTTGGTTTTGCTAGGGCAACTATTCCTTGCTCCTGGAGGATGTCACTGCACTGTTCACATTTCACAACAAGGTGACATGAAGATTTCATCTCCTCTTTCACTACTTGGGCAGAGGATGCAGGGACTCAGCTCCTACACTGCCTCTCCCTCCTAGAGCTGAAGCAGAAAGACTGTGCCATGGCTTGAATTCCACACAGAGAGGTATAAAGAAGGCAGAGAAGGAGGCACAGAAGATTTCCACAGCAGAAAGAAGGTCCTGTTTCAGCAGGAAAGGACATAACAGAGTACCATCAGAACAAGAGTGCTGTTTGAACTAGCCCTGGTAGTACTTCCAAATTTTTAGACTGAAAGTCCTCATATGCTGTGCTAGAAACACAGATTACCTCAGAGAATACAACTTCTTCCTTTCTGTTGCTTTCTCTTCCTCTGGGGTAAACAAAACAAACAAACAAAAAAACCCAAAACAAACAAACATACAAACAAACAAGGTCAAATGTTCACAGTAAATGTTTGTGGATTTCTCATACCTTTTCAGTTTGTGACATGTATGTAAAACTCCATGTATAAAATGCAGCTTTGCCACACTTTGCTAAAAGAGAATACATACCAAGTGAAATGGGAACTTATAATAACCTCCAAAATAAAACAAGAAGAGTTATCATTTTGTTTGTCGATACAAAAAGAAAGAACTGAATATTGGCATGTAGGAAAGGCTTGTTCCTTTCCCAGGCAGGGGGAAGCTCTGTGCTGGGAGACAGGGATGGATATTATACATACTCCAGCGCCATCTAGCCCAAGGAAATAAAATTCCACCTTGGACAATGGCTGCTGAAGGACACTTTGTAGTGCTAAATGTTAAGTTCATAAATAATTTCTGACTCTTGATGAAACTTAGCTTTTGGCTTATTGTATGACATTTTAGTATTTTTTTTCTACCCTATAAATGCAGCTGAGCAGGGTAGAAGCTCCTCTGGGAGCCACCTGCTATGGGAAATAACTGGCACATGCTATTTTCATTATTTCTCATCCAAACTAAAACTTGAGATAACCTGAAATGCTGCAATACATGAAAACCCACGGTACATACATTTTGTGGGTGTTTTAGTAGAAAACAGAGAACTTCAATAAGAGAGGAAAATAATAAGAAAAAAATTCTAATAATGAAAGAAGGATCTTGCCAGTTTCATCATAGTGAAAATTTGTTATAATGGGAAAAATCTATAGTGTATTCTCTTACTAGTATTTTATTTCTAGAAATGTCAAATGAATTTCTTCTCTCTTCCATACAAAGTTCAATTAACTTGTACCAGTTTGAAGTTTATCTAAATTAAATATCTGGGTTTGGATAGAAGTGATTTTAAATCCACCAGGAAAAATAAGAAAGGCTTTAAAAAGTCTAGATAGCTTCTCCATGATGATGTTCAGTCTAGTCAATTCAAAATGTGACCACAGGTCGTCTAAATTGTAAGTTTTCAAAGACCACATTGATATTACTCCACTGTTTTTCCTTCACACTGTGCATTCTGCAATTTTTTGAGGATTTCTAGTTATAGCAAGTGAGAATTAATTTTAATATAAAGTAAGAGCACATCTACCTTTGAAATTTATCACAGAATGAATCATCCTGTCTCTTCATCATGAGGGAGCTTACATAACTAATTTAGCTCCCACTGTGTACACCTCAATTTTACTAGGACAGACTTGCTTCTCCAAAGAATGTACTTGAGCCACAAAATTATCAGAGGTATTTCTTTTATTTGTTTTTTTCTTTGAGAACAGTTTTCATTATTATTTTTTTTCAGCTTCAGGAAAGTCTTTCCATACAAAGGATAACCTAAATCCAAACAGGAGATGCATTCCATAGCATTGCTACACTGTGGTAACTCTGTGAGCTCTGAGAAAGCAGGCTCAGGAGTCAGAAACCATGTAGAACCACTAAGAAAGGTTCTTTGAGAATCTAATACATGCTGTTCCTCAGGTAATTATACAGCTAATTCGGAACTGTGTATCACCACAAGACACTGTACTGTGATACAAAGACATAGTGTAACACTTCAGTTGATGGATAAAAGCTTTTCCACCAAGAAAAAAATACATGTGTTGTTGCTGAATGAGAAGTTGGCAGTAAGCACACCCACAGGAATTTTTAATAGCACATTTCTAGTTTTTCATAATAATACTAAAAATACACTGGTGCACAGGTGGCCCAGCACTGTTTAAAAAGACTGGTCAGCAGGGTAAAAAACCAATAGGAAGAATTGCAGCCCCCAAGAAAGTCAGATATGCGTCAACAGAAGAGCCAAGATGTGGTGTACATATACATGGGCTTGTGTTTGCATTACAGAGCCCATAGTCAAAACAAGTCATACAAATCTTATAATATAATGTGCTGTATTGCTGTGCCTTTACTACCCTCCAGCAAAAGAGGGGTTTTATTATAAATCAATGTATATGCACCAGTTACAAGGTACAAGTTAAAGTTCTTAATAATTTTTAGTTATTGTTACTTACAGTGATATCAAATAATTACAATGAAATAGAGTCATGTTTTTCCATCAAAAGTTGACAACTTTTAATACAAAGTCTTTATATTATCACTTATTAATTAGAAGTGCTGCATCCACACATACTATTACTGTACCATTAAATCTGTATATAATGTTATGTTGGATGGATAGGAAGGAGGAGCTCTATTTTGCATATATTCAATGTCTAACTAGGTTTCATAATTAGGCTTTTGACCCTGCTTTCAGCTGGGAACCTGAATTAGCAATTGAATTTCTGTTAGGCTGGTGACCCTATTTGCAGTGTCACAGCCTGAGACAGGAGAATGCGTTCTTTGGGAACCCTTGGCTCACAGTTACGTGTTCTTGAACTCACTGCGATTCCCTGGGAGACTCAGTTAGGGTAGGATCAAGTTTCTCCTTCTTGCATCAAACTTGCTCCTATAATTTCAAGGGCCTAATGAGTCAGACAACCAAAAATGAGTTTCATAATATCAGTGGGAAGATCATAAAGGCTTTCTAGGGAGAAAATATATGTAATTTGATACCTAACCAGAGACTGGTAGATTCTTCCTGTGGAGTCACAGAGTCCTAGAATGGTTTGAGGTGAAAGGGACCCTGAATATCAGCTATTTCCAATCCCTTGTCATGAGCAGGGACACTCTCCTCTCGACCAGAGTCCTTCAGAAACGTCTGCTTTGTCTACTGCCCACACAAGCAATTTAGACATTTATCTTAGGAAGACTTAACTGATAAGACATATAAAAGTCAGATGCCCATGTGTGGTGGGTTTGAGCTTAGCTTTGTAATTATGTTTTAATTGATAACTCCCATAGGCTACCAACATCTACTTTTCACTCATTTTGACATATTTACTCATTTAAAAACAAGTAGAAATAGGTGGAAAAAAGAGAAAATATGAGGCCTGGATTTAAATGACTGTCATGCATGAAAAATGGAACTTTCATTCTCAATGGCATCACCTCTGAATTTTGCCCTTAGAATTTACATTTTATCATCCTCATCAAGATCCAAAAAATGCTTCCCTTCCCTTCCAAAACAACTCTAAACCTTGCAGCATAAAATATAGTATAGACACCCAAGCACCAAGCATAATGAAATCTAGCAACAATAATTCAAATGTGTGTCTCCTTGTCTGAGTCACTTTAGAGACATCCAGAAACATAAATATATGTTTTCCCTGAAAGGTAACAGTTTTCTTCTTTTTAATCTGAAATAAAATTCTCTCCCCATCTCCCAGGGAACTAAAGGTGACAATAAGAGCTCGAGAATGTTCAGGAGATGTGCTTTTCACATTAACATTGCCAACAACTGCACCATAAATACTGGGTATATGGAAAGTACATTCAATCATTATAGGAAGTATAATTTAAAATCTGAAAATCTCTCAAATAAATCACTAGAAAAGAGTTAAGGGGTCTAAGTTTCCAAAATCTAAATGTACTGCTTTTCTCTTCCAGCTTTATTTGCAAGGAATTCTAAAATCTACTGGAACAAAATATTCCCCTCAATGTTCTATAAACTGCTTATGAAATATCAAGCTTTGTTCTGTTCATTTTTCCTTTTCCTGTGCTACCCCCTTGCCAGACATCAAGAGGCTGATGCCAAATGTCTGTGAATTCATGGCTTATGAAGGGCAGGATTGGATGAGTGAAGGAAAATCAGACAAATATATTACCCTCCCCCGACCTCTTCTCCTTTATCAACACCAACACAGTTTCACACAGTGAGCCAGGAGCCAATATGAGCATCTTGGAATTATTTGAGATATAGCACATGCTGTCAGGCCTCTTGCATTCAGCGCTGGAGGTCCTCCATTCTGCTCCTGAGGAAATCTGATATGATGGCATTGACTGCATGCTCTCTGCTAGGTTTGCTCTGCATACTAGAGACCCTAAAGAAGGGGTACAAGGATCTTTATATTAGCCCTTGCCAAAGACACTCTGTCATTGAAATAATGCTTATGTCCTGCTGGCATGCACAGAAAGTGCCAAAAAATCTCGAGGGATGCCATGAACTGCAGAAGTAATTCAGGTCAATATTTTTTCTATCCTTGCAGTATAAGGAACAGAGAAAGTATAGGGTGAAAACCTTTCAAAAAGCCAACAGGGAAAACATTGGAAAGTCCAAAGACAGTTTGTACCCAGGCCACACATCCAAGAGAGCACTGAGCCAGTTGCCATTCCTGAGGTAGACCTGGTGACTAATTCATGAACAGCCAGAAAATGCCATGTTCATTAGAAGACTCTTAACAAGAAAACAGTTGAGACAACACTAAAATCATTATTCACTCTCTAAATTTCATAAAAGAAGTCTGATCTTTACCAAAGATATTAAAACTTCTTCTATCGATTTATCAGATCTACATGTAAGACTTTTTGCTTTATAGTATCTCCATTCTTGAATGTCTCATCCAAGATAATTAAAGTAATTTCCTAGTATCTCCTTGTAACAAAATTAGTTCCATTAAAAAGTGAAGATAAAGATGGGGGAAACAGAGGAAGATATAGAATCTGCTATAAAATATAACTGATTGATTATAGTCTCTTTAATAGACTGATCTAACATGTCTAATATGTCTATGTCTAGCACCAGCCTCATTTGAAAAAAAAAAAGTGCATTCTCAAAGTATAGCCCATTTTTATAAGCCATAAATTTCAAGAATAACAACAGTTTCCCCACACACATCTTATAGGCTGTCCTTATCAATAACCAGCATGGGAAGTTCAAAAAATGGAGTACAAGATCCAGGTGAAATACAGAAAAAAAAATGCCCTGCCTCCTGCAGTCCAACAGCATCTGGAAGATCTATGCTGCAGTCATCACTGCATTCCCTTCACACTTGTAAAAGATACCATGAAGTTACATATTTACAAACCTGGAACAAGCCCTATTTCTTCAAAAACAAGTCCTAGCCTTTAAAAGTCATGCTGATGACTCCTGGATCACTGAAAACAGGGGTAAGGATTAAAGCAGGATGAAAACATATTACAGTGTGCCTCAGAAAACAGTCCTTGGGGAAGTGCATTTGTAAATAAAAGCAAGGTATGAGAAATTTCTAATTCCATATCTCCCATTCAGTTTTCACTGTTATTGAAAATGGTGTATCCAAACACACAAACCGTCTCTGCAGCCTGACATTCTCTTTCAAGTCTCTCGGTGCTACTGAAAAGGAACATTCTTTTCATTTATTTTGCCCTTCAGAGCCCATTACTCTATCCATTTAAAGTACCTTCTAAAGTTCTTTATTTTCAGTATACAGAAATGTCTATTTTATCCAAAAATATTTATGTTTTTTTTAATGGCTCCCTACTTTTCTGTAGGACTGTCATGCTTTAGCCCTAGCCAGCAACTCATCCCTGCACAGCTGCTTGCTCATTTATCCTGTGTCATGGGGGAGAGATTTGGAAGGGTAAATGTGAGAAAACCCATAGGGTGAGACAAAGACTTTTTAAGAGGAAAAGCAAAATCCCCACACTCCAGCAAAGCAAAATAAGGTATTAATTCACAACTTCTGATGGTCAGGCAGGAGTTCAGCCACTCCCAGGAAGGCAGGGCTCCATCACATGTAATATTGACTTGGGAAGACAAACACTGTTACTCCAAACATTCCTCGTTTCCTTCATCTTCCTCAGCTTTATACGCTGAGCATGACACACTATGGTCTGGGATATCCCTTGGGTCAGTTGGGATCAGCTGTCCCAGATGTATCTCCTCCCAGCTTCCTGTTCCCCTGTTCCCCCTCACTCTGGGATGAGGTGTGAGGCAGAAAAAGCCTTGACTCTGTAGGCATTGCTAATCAAAACCAAAAATTTCTCTGTGGTTTCAACACTGTTTCCAGCACAAATTCCAAACAGCCCCACACCAGCTACTATGAAGAAAATTGTCTCTACCTCAGATAAACCCAGCACTTCTCACAATATTTTCTATGTCTTAAGCAATTCTAAATGAATGAAATGAGAAACAGGCATATATAAGAAATTTAGGGTGTTTTCAACATAGCATACATGCCACTGTATTGTAAATGACCATTTTATAAAATGATGCAGTCCTGTTTGATTCCAGTTGCAGCTAAAAGTAAAATAAAGCCATTTCCTGGTTGATTTCAGTTGGAATTGGAGATAGTTTTTCAATATGACCCTCGGCAGTGCTTAAAAAAGTGGGAGAAAGAGGCAGATAAGGCACTGAATGAAATAAATGGATCCAATCTGAACCCAGTTACTTCAGAAGTTGATAGCATATTGGAAAGGCAATGCTCAACCAGTAACCTCAGCCATAAGAAACTTAATGATGGATGAAAATGAAAAATGTCTGGATGCCTATTTGTTTATGAGAATTAGAATCCTTTAAACAAGTTATGAGAGAAAGAGCTGTTGCTGCACTGGATTTTAAGCCAATTAGAAATGAATGAAAAATCTAATTTAAATGGACATCATCTTTCACTAATATTAGAAAAACAATACTTTCTGCACTTTATTGGAGGTGATAAATTTATTGTGACACCTGAACAGGACAGCTATTTTATACTAAAAGACAGTTTCCTCTGCCTAGAAAATAGCCAAACCTCACTCTCAGTTTTCAATTTTGCTTCCTGGTGGTCAGTCAGTCATATTTTTAAATTATTCTTATTAGTTTTAACACTAATGATGGATGGATTAAAACAAACCTTTGTTAGCATAATCAACAAAAATAGTTTGGATGTTGCTGCATCACTATATCTAGGACAATTCTGTCTAATAATCCAAAAGATAAATAACATGATGCATGGTATTTAGAAGATGCTGGATTCTGGTCTCCTCCACACTTCTGAAAAGTTACAAATCTTTATATTCCTGGCTATGTAAACTGAGTTCAGATCTGTTCTGGTATATCTAACATATGTATCAGTTTTTGGCATCAGTTGGCCATTATGTTGTGCCAATCTTATGAGTTACACTGCCATGTCCTCTAAAAAGCCTCATGTGGGACAAAATTCAGGTTATGAACTGTCTTTTTTCAATTCCTACACATATTCATAAAGAGTAAAGTAGAGAGAAGCAAAAGAACCTGTGAGATCAAAGACTTTATCATC
>JAOXXN010000446.1:109408381-109419795 GCA_026770055.1 Myrmophylax atrothorax | reverse complement strand
ATTAAAATACATGTATTTTCCTTCCGAAAGGAAATACAAAAGCAAAACCTTACAAGAATACTGTCATTTGAGCAATTGCATAAAAATTGCTTTTCCCATTCATAACATAAGCTTACTTTAGAACTGAATGGAAATTTTCAATAGGAATGCCAAAGTATGTTACTTTAATTCCAGATATGTAGTTCTTCACTATTGTCAGTTTGCTAATATGGCATTTTCTTGTTTTCTACTGAGGACATCTAACCCAGCGCTAGGAGCACATGCCTGGAATAATTACAAAGTCTTCTAGTTCTTGAAGAAGCTCTATGGAAGTTAAAAAGAGAATACAAAAAAATCAAAATACACTGAAAATCTCCCAGAAAGTTCTTATTCTCTAAAAGTTAGCCATTGTTTCCATACTCCAGATTTTTTGAATGATGTTGAATGAACAGATGTTCCCCTATACAATCTTTTAATGTGCTGAACACTCATAACTCCTAAAAAAGAGCCTTGAAAGATCGCTCCTTATACAGAATCCAAGTCTCATAGTTCTCAGTACGTTCTTCCCCACAGGAGATGCTGAGCAGGGCTGGTCTATGGGATGCGGACAGCTGCTGCAGATCTAGGCTACAGAACACCCCTGGGCTCAGGGGCACAGCCAGGTGGTAAAAGAGTGCAAGAAATAAAAGGGACAAGCCAAAATCTTTCTTTTATTGATGGCCTTTAAGACTGTAATCCAGTCTTCATCAAATAGTACAGAAAACCGCAAGAAAACCTTTGTTCTGTGGATCCTTGAGAAGGTAACAGAAGGTAAGAAACAGCCCAGGGCCAGAGAGACCAAGATTCTCATAGCAATGAAAGGTGTTATTTGTCAGCCCATCTGAATGATTCAGGCTTCTATCAATGTTTGAAAACAAAATAAAAGAAAATAATTAAGAAACATGGAGAATAAGTAAAAAGTCTGAGAGATATGAAATAAAGCCTCTGATGTGTTACCCAAATTTATGTTTAGTGCCATATGCCATAGACTGGCTGTTGGCAACTTCTGAAAAAAAATCCTTCTGATTGCTGGCACATGCAGGACCATAATCCAGGCTGTCTTCGATGAACTTGAGGTACTCAGGTGATGCAAAATTTCCTCACAGGGAATTGCAGTGTCCACCAGTGCAAACTCATAGGGTAGAACCCACAGAAGCTCTTGCAATGCCTTTTAAGTGGTGGATTGTCATGGCTGGATAAGAGGTACTCACTTTCCTTGGCACTTAGAGACCACTACAGTAACACTCCTTAACCTCCTTACTAGTAGTGACTACACAACCGGAAAAAAGGACTGTGGTAAATATGGATCTGCAATTATCCTTCTTGAGCAGCACTGGAATCATGTTACTATTGAGCTATACAACTAACCCCATCAGGAATTTTAAACCATCCTCCTGATCACCAATTCTGTTGCGCTGAGCACTGCAGAATACGCTTAGCATATGCAAGGCTAATTAAAACAAAATTCTAATTAGTACCTTTCTGGTTTTGAATCCATACAGCATCATGTATTGAGAATTAATTTTAAAAAATTAATTATCCATTGCTGTTTGTCTCAGGTTATCAGCAGATAATCTACGTAAAATACAATATCTGGTTAAAGATAGGTCACCTATTAATTAAGAGCAATGTGACCAAACTAATGGATGGAGGTCTTAGTATTTCATAATAACACTGTTAATGAGAGCCATGACTTGCATTTAAAAAATATTAATGTGTACTTTGAAGAAATAATGGTATCAGAGAAGCATCCTTTTACTCCCATCAAGCCTGAGTCTTGCCATAAACACAGGTTACTCTCTTTTGAGGATAACATATTACCAGCTACAATCTCTTCTTGATGCATAAAGATCTACTCTCAACCTAGCACCTTTTGAGGAGGGACCATGACCTTTTTTTATTTCTCAAGTTCTATTACTTCCATTTATTTGTAGAGGATGGGACAAAAGTATTTAAAAAGCAGTGAGTGCACTCTTGTTCACATTCTTCAGTGTTGAGAATGATGTCAGTGTAATCAGCATTCTTAATTATGTCCTTGAAATGTGAGAAGTTTGCAAATCACTTAGATGTTAAAAAGGGAAGAAGAAAGGGAAGTAAGAGGCAAGGGGTCGTTTGAAATAAGAATGCATTCCTTAGAAAGAAATCCTAATTTACAGAAGGTCCTGATTACGGTTACTTTAGCAAGACCTTGCTGAAACAGAGAAATGATTTATCTGTGGCATGACCTTGATAAAGCTACTCATTCTGCAAGGAGAAAATTGAAAAGTAATAGCTGGCAATGACACATTAGCACTGAAACTCAAACTGTGTATTTGGTTTCCTGTCTTTGGTTTTTTGGTTTTGTTTTTTTTTTTCTGGGTCACAAAGAAACTGTCTCTTGAATTTCATTCATTTAAGATTCAAATCTCTCAGGTACGAAGCAGCACTGGAAGCTGCTTAGCACAGTAAATTTTTCCCTCCATCACCACAACCATTCCTTTGGGAGATGAAGATTTGGCTCTGTTTCTTGTAGGATCACATCTTTAGTAATGAGTTACTTGATCCAACTCCTTATGAAGCCAATGGGAATCTTTCTCCTGATTTCTGCAAAGAACTGTATTGATCTCTCAGTATGTTTAGTAGGACTTTTCACTACATAAATACTGTGGGGTTTGCCATTATATTAATTTTTATCTTTTGTGGTGCCAGGTTTCGCAAATTGAAGAATTCTCTCAGCTCGTGCTGAAGTCAACGCAATTCACAGGAGGTGCTAAACTGCAAGTTCAACACCCCATCTGTACCCTGCCTTTTGCAGCAGCCATAAAATTATGCTTGGAGACTGGATTATGACAGGCTTGTGCAAGCAGATATGCTTAATGACTCTTTTAGCTAATCTGCGCAATTGCCTCAGTACACAGGACATGGTTCTTAAAAATACTTGCCAGTGCACACAGCAAATACTTTAAAAGTTAAAAAACTAATTAAATACACGAAACAGGGCTTTGGGGAAACAAAGAGCCCAGCACACAATTATCATACTCTAAAAATCTGAGTTAGAACAAGATCATCATATTTTGCTCCAAGGTAGCTCACGTATTTCTACCATTTTACACATCTCATATTAATAGGCCAACTGAGTGAGAAATAAAGTAACAGTGGCCAAATCACAGATAAAACTCCAGGAGAATTTCTGACAGATTGCAATATAATTCCACCCTTTTTGTTTATTTGTTTGTTTGCATTTTAGTTGCCAGACACTTCCACAGATCCATTTTTAATGCAAAAATTTATTATTTGTTCCTTTAATGGTTTCATAAAATATTTAACACGGTCTGTTTAAATAAAGGAATGACATCATGCATAAAAAATGAAAAATAATGTGCCTGTAATAAGCTAGAGGTTACATTTAATGAAACAATGCCCATAAATGAAATTTCATTGTGAGTGCTGATGATGCTCATTTCAGATGAATGCACTTTGTATTTATTAGTTTAAAGCGTGTTCATCCTCAGCTTCTGTAATCAGAATTACAATATCCACTCAGATGAGAAAAGTAATTAAATCATTAAGACATACTTTCTTAGGGCTGGGTGATTCTGTGGATATGCAACAGTTGGCTGGCTCCTTCCCTAAGTCCCTACTGCAACAGATTAATTGTTTTCTCATTATTTTCCAGAGGGTATCTATCCTCATAATGGTATGTATGTACAGTCTGAGAATTATGTGCTTCATGTGTACTTCAGTAGCATGTGTATCTATCATTCTATCTATCTTTGGGCTACCGGCACAAAAGGCAGAATATTCCTGGTATAAATAGCCAGGGAGAGTTTCTTACCACAGCACACTTGAGGCAAGACTCAAGAAAGGCAGAGATGGCTATTGGACCACATCAGGGTTTGGTAGACACTTGACTTTGCCTGTATTTGTTTAACATATATTCAGCACATGAGATGCAAAGTTGCACATATAGAATTCACTTTACATGCACAATTTCAGTTGCAGGATAAATTATGAAGCCTACATTCATATATTTGTTTACTCTGTTCTTAATGTGTTGCATTTTTCCAGCAAATGCCATGGAAATGTTGAGGAGATTCATAGTCCTTTAAGGTTTACACAAGCATTATAAATGATTTTAAGGCCAGGATGGACCATGGCTATTAAGAGTATTATCACGTAGTTCCTCACAGATTCAGCCCTGTATCACAACAGCATAAAGCTTCAATACCCTTCACTCATCTGAATCTCCTACACCTCAGTCCTATACTGTTTGCTTTGCCACAGTACAGATTTTGAATGACAACACTGCTAAGGTAGGAATGAGACAAGGTCACTATCAAAGTTGCATAATAGCAGCTGATGGAAGAGTTAAAAGCTTTAGAGCATTCCTTATAAATACATTCTTATTTTGGTGCTTCAAGCAATCCTTACAGAGGAACTTTCAAGAGATCACCCTCTCTGAGTTAAGCTCCTAAGTGTTACTCACACATATTCCTGATTCATGTATGCACCTGTAAAGTCCTCAGTACTGTTGTCTGAAATCATCTGATTTTAGATGTACACAGTGAATGTATCTACATCTAAGCTAGTCACATCGTGTTCTCTTTATAGTCAATAAAAAGAACTGACACAGAGCTGCAGTTTGTATATGCAGGAGGAAGACACGAAAGGCCAAAGCTCAACTAGAGGTGAAACAGGCCAGTGTCGTGTCAGGTAACAGGACTTTTTTAAAGTACATTAATAGCAAGAGGAGGTGTAAAGAAAACATTGAACTGATATTTGTCAAGATGGTCATCTAACTAATAGGGATGAAGAAAAAGTGGAGGCATTCAATGTGGTTTTGCCTCAGTCTTTAATAATACTGATAGATCTTGGGCTGCCGAGTCCCCTGAGGTGGAGGACCACAAGCTGGGGAATGGGGACTTTCCATTTGTGGACACTAAAATTGTAAAGGAGCAGCTGTATCAGCTTAATGTTCATGAGGCCTGAAGGGATTCATCCCAGAGTTCTGAAGGAGTTAGCAGATATTATGGCACAACCCCTTGTGATCATCTGCGCATCCTTTAGCAAGTTTTCTGATGATAACAAACTAAGAGGTGCTGTTGACTCTCTTAAGGGACAAGAGGAATATGGATAGTCTGAAGCATTGGACAATCATTAATCGTGTGAAATCTAATAGGAAAAAATGCTGGATTCTGCACCTAGGACAGAATTGTGAGATGAGTGGCGAGAGATCAGTCTTGCAGAGAGGGATCTGTGGGTGGTGATCAGGAGGAGGCTCAAGAGGAGTCAGGCAGTGTGCCCTGGCAGCTAAGAGGGCAAACCCCATCCTGGGTGCATCAAATACAGTGTAACCAGTCAGTCAAAAGAGAGGATTGTGCCTCTGGACTCAGCTCTGGTGCAGTGTCACTCTGAGCACTGTGTGCAGTCCTAGTCCAATAATTTAAGATGGATTTGAAGGTGTCTAAAAGCATCCAGAGGAGAGTAATAGAACTGGTGAAAGGGCTGGAAGCATGTCCTCTGAGGAGTGACTGAGGACTCTGGGTTTGACTAGTCCAGAGAAGAGGAGGCTGAGGGGAGACTTCATAGCTCTTTACAGCTTCGTGAGGAGGGGAAATAAAGAAGGAGGTGCTGAGCTCCTCTCCTGGGGATCTTGTCATAGGATGTGGAGGAATGGTTCAAAGCTGCACCAGAAGAGGTTGAGACTGGGCATCAGGAAGCATTTTTTAACAAGAGGGTGCTCAAACACTAGAATTGGCTCCCTAGAGTGGTGGTTGATGCCCTAAGCCTGCCAGTATTTAAGAGGCATTAGGAAAATCCCCTTAATTACATGTTTTAACTTTTGGTCGGCCCTGGGGGGGGTCAGGCAGTTGGACTAGATGGTTGCTGTAGGTCCCTTTGAACTGAAAATATTCTATTCTATTCCATTGAACACCTAGAGCAAGTGATTCATCCGATCCCAAAGCATACCTCTTAAATGGATGAACACTGTACATATATCTCCTCATGTCAGAATAATCCTTTTCTCAAGTATTATCTTCTCTGAAATGTAAACCTATTCTTTAAAACAAAACTGTAATTTTTCCTATGATGATTAACTTCCGTGGAAAACCTATGAGATTTATAATGCTTATGTGCTTTAATCTTTATTATTCTATATGTCTGTGGAGAATGAAGGGAAAAAAGTATGTTGTTTATATGATATTAAGGTGTTAAAAGTCATATAAACACAGACACCATGCACCATTGCTCAAAAGTGCTGTGATCAGACCGGAACTGTTTTCCAGTCCCACAGAATGCTTCCACATTTTAAAATATTCCAACTCCATATGAGGACAAGATGAAATTATGTGAAGAGAGGGGAAAGAGGACTGAGGAACACACACTCAAGCAAGACAGTAAGACCTTCACCTCAGGTCTTTATCTTAGATGAACATACTCCCAGCCAGAGCAGTAGCTTGAACCAAGCATACTGGAGAGCTCAAAGTGCATGTTCTTCAGTTTCCAATTATTGGCTATTGTGTGCAGTTAGTGTCTTCCTTTGATGAGAGACCCCCTCCTAAGTCTAAGAAACCATTTTCCAATAAAAGATTAATCAAAATTTTATTTCATTTCCAAAACAGCTCTACTTGCTATGTTTTGCCACTAAAAGCAGTAAAAATCCACATACTCGACTGGAAAAAAAAAGGAATTTGGTACAGTTATTAGAAACTTTTATATCGTATCATGATGTTCCAGTGGTGAAGACCTTAAAAGTTAATAGCAGCAGATTATCAAGTATTTTGTTCCTCGGCTAAGAAAAAGAAAGGAGGGCGGGAAGAGTCCTTGCATAATAAGTTGATTTTTAAATGTTCCAGTTCGACTTTGAAGTTCTTTCAGTGAGCTGAATGTTAGTGGTTAAATTTACATTTTCTGCAAGCTTTGTGTTAAACCAGGCGAGTAAAAAATGCCTTTTCAATCATGTATGACTCTATTTTTATTTTTTCCCTCAAACCGGGAAAAGCACTGATTCCTTATATAAAAGAATCTATGTGTGAAGATCTGAGTTTCATGGTGCAAACATTTTGCTGCAGTTCTGTTCAAAATTTTGAAAAAATATAGTTATATATACTTTTAAACAATGGGAAAAGTGTGCTTTCAACACAAACCTATAAGTCAAAAATAGCTGAAGGAATTGTACCCTAATGATTGCATCAGGTTCCCAAATAAACTATTTTCTTAGATACATAAAAGCATGAAAAATGTCCAGCTCCTAAATGAGGGCTTCAGAAAGACGTCCAATTTTTTGAGGCCCTCAATTACTACATCTATGACCAGTGGCTGCTGTTAAAGAGCAAGAGTAAGCTGCTGGCCAAAATAATTGCATTATAGAATACACCATACTTTTAGTCATCATTTTGACATCTGATAGATACAAGGCATTGATTTGACAGTGAAACTATAAATTCAGACCATTAGAACTTCATTTCTGACATTAAAACAAGAAAATCCACATGTTATTAGGACAGCATAAGTCCTCTGATCAATATGCACCTGAAAGATGATCTTCCAAAGACAAAAAACAATCCAAAAGCAATTTTGTTTAGATACCTCTGTGCTACTTTGTCTTTATTAACTCACATTTAAGTTTCTTATTGTGGAGATTAACATTAAGCCTTTTTTAACCTGCAAGTAGTTTATCTCTGAGTTTTTAAAAACTGCTAACTAAACAACACTACAATTTTTAGGGCACAGATACAACTGATGTTTGTTGATAATTTTGAAATTTGTCAAGAATATTTTTGGATTTTGTGAGGGAGTTAATCACTTATATTGTGCAGACAAACAGTTTGAAGATTGGCCACTATTTTAAATGCTGTGAAATTCCTCATGATTCGTGACAGTGAAAATTCTTCATGATATTTTGCAATATTTTTGAGCTGTTGTAGTGAAGCTGTTACCTTTCCAAGGTAAGAAAAGCTACAAGAACAAAGCAATAAACAACTGAAATATCTACAAAGGACAAGCTACACAAATGTGATGATCAAAAGCAATGATATAAACACAGTGGTAAAAGGGTTAAAAAGGTAAAGAACACATGGAAAATTGGATGTTTGCACAATAATGAACTTAATACAGCAAAAAAAATCAAACTGCTATTTGAAAAACAAACTTGCATCCATCCTTTGGTGTGACTGAGGAATTCTCAACATGGAAAGCTGTGACTGCCATAATAGTAAGTAAAGCACTTTTGAAACCTGTAATTGGAAATAATTTCTTATACTTTTAAGTAAAACCAAAATGATAACTCCCCAGATTCCACTCTGGAAGGTTTCTGTCCATTTTCCTTTCTCCCAACAGATAAAATGTTTCCATGGCCATAGTTGGAAGGCTGAAAAATTCCACTGAAGTTTTCTCAAATGGAATTTTCATTAATTCTTAACCACAAAAATTTGTGGACTTCCCTTCTCATCTTGATTAAGGGTTATTTTTTAAATTTTTTTTCAAGGGAAATAATTTCCATTTTCCCATCAGTCTCAATTATAAACATCCTGTCTCTGAAAAAAAGCCAAACTTTTTATTTCTCATTAATCTCTACAAGATGGAAGTGAGCCTTTTACATAATTCTTGGATCTTTCTACCAATGTAAGTCCATACAGCAACAAGGGAAAACTGAAAATACTGAGATCTTAACTGAAGGAGAAAGCACTGTGTTTGGTGTGAAAAATATCATTTTATATAATAGTGGTAAAGATTTCTTTCTCCAGGGTTTTTGGGAATGATTTCCTGAGTGTCCTGTGTAAGGCTACACTTACATAGCTGTGTCAAGATTTCACTTATGTGTTATCCCAACTACATCCAGATATACATGACAGGTAACACAATACTTTCAAATTTCTCTTTAAATTTTAAAACTAAATATTACGTTTGTGGTGAAGAAGCAATAACTGAAATATTTGTTCATAAAATTAGCAATTCAATAAGCTTTGCCTTTAGGCCCACTCATGAAGTGGTCAGAAAGATTACAGATGACCTTATTTGCACTTCCTAAATAAAACAGTTGAATTACACCAAAGTCTAATAACTCTATGTGTATTATTTTATTTTATTATTACAGAAATAGAATAGAAAGAACAGAATAAAAGGCATTTTCCAGAATTTGAGAAGCAATTTACCTGAAAAGTTAGAGAAACTAGTGTTTCAGCTGTTTGAGCTGTATCTAATTTCAATGGTTGGCTGCATCAGCCTGAAAACTAAGACTACACTACTGCAGCTCCATGAATAGTTATCCATATCATGCAATAAATAGCATTACTGCTTCCTGACTATCTGACCTAATTGTGCTAAACTGCTTTCCATGTTGGCACAAATACAGTACAGGTTAAATAAACCTTTTGTGAAGGTTTACAATCCATAAGCTCTAAAGAAAGTTTTACTTGTACAAGTGTTCACAGACAGTAATGGGAGAACATGTTGAACTGAAATCCATTTGGACAATTTTTCAGCAGCAGATTTCCATACTACCCAGTCATCCCTGTTAGTTTGTGGCGCACAGTGTCTGACAACTGAAAGATATGTAAATTGCTCTATACTTGTTATGAACACTCCTCCAGATTTTGCTCAAAAACTGTAACAGACTGGGCTGCTCAGCATAATTTTTTGAAGCATTTGCAAAGCTGGTACCAAATCCTGCCCTTTTTCCATATGTATACCCCTCATTTGATTTCCATGGAAGAAATGCCCATTTACCTACATGAAGAAAGTCATTTAAACTCACCTCCATTTCCCTCAACTCTATTTTCCTCCCATTATACACACACATTACACAGAAATTCTCAGTCTTGGTTATTATTTATGGAGAGCTTTCAGTATTACCTTTTACAGCTGATTTATAAAAGTAATCACCTGCCTCAGACCAAAATGTAGCACTTGAACTTAAAATGCTGCTTCTGATTTGAAAGATGTCATCTGCTTGAATAAAATCCTTCCTTTGAAGTACAGAAAATCTTTTTTCAGATAGAAAAAAAAATCCAAAATTAATTTAAAATTCAAAATATTCTTTTTACAGAAACTGCTTGAATATGTACGCAGTTACCATTGGATAAATATTGCACTTTTAATTAATTGTATAATGAGATATGCACATTGTAAAAACATATATGCACGTATTATTTCATTAACTGTCACTTGAACTAATAATACTCAGAGCTCAAAGTAGACGCGGTTCTTCATGTGCATGCTTATGAGAATCCCAGATTGTAAAGACAAACATTATGCTATACAAAATTGATTCAAGCAATGTAAAAAACATGCTCAAAATCTGTCTCTCAGATATCCAGAGCAGTTTCAGACCTTGCGCAGAGTTCTGCTCTAATGCTGTCTGCTCTGCATCCAGACCCTCCACAGTCCCCATCAGCACTGTGAACTGAGAGAAGACAGAAAGAACACCTGGCAGAAAGGAGAAGACATGCAACCCCTGAAACAGGCAGGTTCTAATGTTCACTCCCAGCCTTTAGGTTGATACCTTCATCTGCTAAAACCCTTGGAATGTTCTAATGGCCACACCTAAATTTTTACTTCATTGTTGTCCATTGCTTTGGCATCTGAAGAGCCATCAATAAGGAAGGACCAACCCTTTTGTCTTAAATTAAACAGCCAATTCGACTGAACAAATTTTACATGTGGTTTATTTTTCTTCTCTTTGGAGAAGTCTGCAGAAGGTGGCATTCCAGATTGTTTGCAGGATGTAGACACAAAGGTTTCATTTTTAGCACACTTCGTAAGTATTTTGCATAGACAGATGAAGATGCACAACACACTGTAAGCAAAAGCAACATTTCACGCCTTCATTCCATAATTAGGCTTAGCTCTTAACAAGTCACATTCTAATTCCCACCAAGCAAGTATGAAGAGGGCATCTGATCTCAAATACCTTATTCATGCAAAGAATAGGTTCAGCTAAAGTGCAACAATGAATAAAATATGGGAAATGTATTTCTGAAAGGTTATTTTACTGTGTCACCAAGTTAATTCTGGCACAAGATGACTCAAACCATCTGCAGCTTGAACAAGAAGAATTAAACATTTTGACAGGCCTGAAACCTCATACTTTGATTTTCCATTTTTTAAAATCCCAGTTTAATTCCACCTCACTCCTCCCTTTTTCCCCTAATGGGCTCTTCACCATTATCTCACCATTAAATCCAAGAGCAGAAAACCCCCCACTGTGTGACACTCTCAACCATGGGTTGCTCAGGTTGGAATGAAGTACATGGTAGTTGTTTGCACTCACTTGCTCAGAACTCAGGTTCCAGAACTTTTTGCAAGGCTGACTTAGAGCAACCTTAACATATTACCCACAGTTTGTGTGGGTTTGAAATGCAAATGTTTACTTTCTACTGTAACATAAACATGATTTGTTATGCAGGGCACTGACA
>JAOXXN010000446.1:109395595-109408364 GCA_026770055.1 Myrmophylax atrothorax | reverse complement strand
AAGAAATGGTACAACTGCCACTCTCAAACACATTTCTTAACACCAGGATGCTTGAAATTTATACTTTGGATAACAACAATGTATTACAGTGAATGTATAAACCAATATACACTGACCCTCACTTGAAAATTTAGGCTCTAATTCAGGAAAAACATTTGCATCATATTCTTCTGTGTAAGAAAGCATTTAAATATTGTCCTCTGTGAGGACAGAATTCTTAATGTACTTATAATGTTAGAGACTGTCACTGCATCCAACTCTTCCGTATTTTTTCCCCTGTCCCTTTTCTTTGCCATCTGCCTTTCAGTGTTAATTACATTTATCTGTCTAAAATTTTGCCACATGGTGCATTTTTTATTGAGCCAAACCATACAGTGCACATGCATTTTACTGGTGAATTTATGGCTAGAGGGCCCTCTTTTTTTCTGTCCTTTATGGAGAAGAACAGTTCTAGTTTTAATGCTTTGGCACATAAGCTTTAATAGCACCATCCATGCATCTGCTCCCAAGCTCCTCACTGAAGGTGCCTGTGTACCACCCAGGACAGAAGCTGTAACGCTGAGAGGACATTTCTCATCACTCCATTTTCACACTTGCTTCTCAAACCTTTCCATTACTGCCGAGCACATAGTTCTAAAACCTGAAAGGTAAGTCAAGATGCACAAAAAGCTTCTCCATCAACAAAAAGGCTCAAGCTCTCGAACACCGAGAAGATGATCAGATCCCACCCAAAAGTCACGTCTGCTTTAGGAGCCTTAGCCTTTCTTACTGTTGAGTTTCTGGGCTCTGCATGTGTGAAACTCTTTCTTTATGTTACTGTTCCTCCAACCTCTAAATGCCAACATTATAGATATGATGGGAAAATAGGAGCAGTCTTAGTCAAACAATTATGGGCAAAGAATTTTATTTTTCCATTAAAATCTGAATTATATTATTCTAGGCTTTATTTTGGGGTTTATTATTTTTGTTATTGCTGTTTAATTTGGACCTGATAGATCCAAAATGCTTTTCCAAATTGGATGCAATTTCTACACTAAAATACAAATGCAGTCCATAGTTTTAAGAACATTCCTTAAATGTATGGGCCAATCCAATAATAAGTTTTAAGGAATTAAACTATTAACATTTTGTAATGTCAACCAATTCCTTTTTTGTAAACACATTATATACTTCTGTTTGAATTTAATCACTTGCTAAGCAGCTAAATAATTTTTCCAGCTAATGAGAATTAGTTTTGAAGTTGTTAGTATTAATGAGAAATCACCATATCCATATTAGTGTTTCATAGTACTAAATATTTGATACCTCAGTTCACATTACTGCTTGGAGAATACTAGCAGCAATCAAAATTATTATTTTCATTTTGTCAGATAAAGCAAAATTCTTTTATGCTTTTTAAAAGCAAATATGTGTAAATGAAAATAAAACTATACTTCATTACAACAACAAATAAACTAACAAACAAACAATCAAAAAAA
Organism: Myrmophylax atrothorax; assembly: GCA_026770055.1. Classification (NCBI taxonomy): domain Eukaryota; kingdom Metazoa; phylum Chordata; class Aves; order Passeriformes; family Thamnophilidae; genus Myrmophylax; species Myrmophylax atrothorax. Next base: position 109,406,886 of record JAOXXN010000446.1, on the reverse strand, counting down.
CAGCCTTCAGATTTAGAAACACAATATTGTATACTTGTTTTAAGCCTTTAAGTGAAGGAGGGACAAAATCAGTGGCAATCTGGAGAACTCAACACTTCCGAGGAGATTTTCAGCTCCTTTTAGACATAAGCCCTAGAGAAATTGCTTCTTTCTTTCTTGCAAGATCTGCCCTATTCTCTTCCAACGAAAGAAATGCATGTTTTGAACCTCTCAAGATGGAACTTATCCTTCCTGTTCATTGCATTTTTAAAGCAGTTTCTATTTTGTTGGTTTTCTGAAGTATTCTGTATGGTCAGCTTTTCCTTTAGGCTAACAGGAGTGATTAGATGGCACTTCCCAGGCTGCCAATGATTTCAAAATTCATATCATCTTAAAATTCAGGAAAACATGAGTATGAATGTTTCTGGTCCAAACAGTATTACAAAGACAATATCGGAACACAAACAGTGAGATAAATTCTCCTCTGTTTATAAATCACCAAAATTCTCACTGCAAAAGAAATCTACTGATTTACACCAGGTGAGAACATCTGTAGAATGAATATAATGACCTTCTGATAACATATTATTATTTTTTAATATTCTATGACTTAATGATGAATACACTCTCATATCTTAAATCTTTCTATGCCTCTGCAGCAGTTTATCCCTCAATATCAAACGTCTCTCAATATACAACCTAATAATATTTTTTTTCTGCTGATCCGTACAACATGCATGAGTGCAGTAATACCACAGGTTTTGTAACATTATGAGGTTCAGCTTATTCACCTCTGTGTTTCTCACATCTTATGAATATGCCCTCCTAACTCTGTCTGGGAGTTCTAGACAAGCTTCTCAGAGGAGAATTTTCCAGGCAGTGTAGTTTTTAATTCTCAGTTTAGTTGTGGTTGTGGGCTAGCCCTGGCCAGCAGCTGAGCACCACACAGCCATACACTCATCTACCCGCAGTGGGATGTGGGAGAGAAACAGAGGGGTAAAAGTGAGAAAACTTGTGGGTTGAGATGAAGACACTTTAATAGGAAAAGTTACAAATAAAAGCAAAACGAAGCAGATAAAAACAAAACCAAAAAAAAAAAGCTATGCAAAAATCCCAAATTGCTCCCTACTAGCAGACCAATGTCCAGCCAGTTCTCATGCAATTGCAGAGCTGACAAAATCTCACCTCTCTTTTTTTTACTGCTGAGCATGACATCATATGGCATTTGGTCAGCTGGGGGTCAGCTCTCCCAGCTGTGTCCCCTCCCAGCTTCTTGTGCACCCCCAGACTCCTCAGTGGGGGAGCACAATGAGAGGCAAATAAGGCCTTGATGCTGTTCACTAAGAACTGAAACATCCCTGTTATCAGCACTGTTTTCATCAGAAATTGAAAACATAGCACCATACAAGCTACTATGAAGAAAATTAACTCAATCCCAGCCAAAATCAGTACAGTTGTACAATCTGTAGTTGGCACGGCTTCCCCAGCTTTCCCTGAAAAACTATTTCATGGTCTTTTCAAACTCATTGTAAGGATGCCTTCCTCTGCTGCATTTTTCCACTGGTAATTCTAGTGACTTTGGGGAAAAAAAATATTTTAAAATTCTTGATGTCCTTCCATCCATCAGTCTATCACCCCTACTCCGACATAACCAAAACTTCACATAGTTGGCACTTTTATCTGCAATCACACTTCCCGTAGCCCCACAACTATTTTGTTTCTTTTAACAGAAACACTTTCTTCTGTGATATTCTTTGTGAATATGCATTTGTCATTACACCTGACCTAGTCATGTTTTCTAAAGCACCCTTACAAATCCAGTCATTTTACACCTACATGTTTCTATGGGTTGGCACTCAGTGATTTATCTGAGAGAAACTCCCTTTCTTCTAGCTTTCTAGGACAGGATGCCATGGTTCCTTGATATTAATGAATTAATCCATGACAATCCTCTCCATGTCCACATGAGACACACCCCCGTGCTCTCCAAGACATTCAACCTGCCAACAAGGAATGCCCCATGGCACAAGTTTACTCCCAGATCCTGCCTAGGAACAGCCTGGAAGAGCACTGGGTAGCTCAGTGCAGAATACTTATAACAATGCCACAGCACAGTCAGTCAAGTTACAATACCTGGTCCCTTGATCTTGGTTTGTAGATACTTTCTCTTTTGAAATAGGGTAACCTCCTTGGGCTATGCTTTCAAATGCATCTTCTGGATCACTTTAATCACTGGTGCACTGAATGCTCTCATTATCCATTTCCCTGTCCAGTCTTTGTCTGAGTTTTTAATATTAAATAAAGATAACTACAGCTTGAAAAAACAAACAAACAACAACAAAAAAAGAACACTAGTGAAAAACTGCTTTTTCACAGAATCATAGAATATGCCACATTGGAGGGGACCCACAAGGACGGTTGAGTCCAACCCTTAGCACTGCACAGGACCATCTCCATAAGCACAGATGAACCATATGAACCAAGAAAGCCAACCACATCCTACAATGAGGAGGGCCTCCCACATCCTATAATGAGGAGGAGTGGGTCAAAATTAGTACCTTCTAGCCTGAGGTGTTGTGGTCTCTTAAATGTGTAATGGCTCCAGAAAAGCTGCAGGAGGCTATTTCTTCTTTTGTGCAAAGGTCAGGGGAGGGCAATTCTTCTCACTGTCTTCAGTAGTTATCTGTGGATCAGCAGGGAAAAATCAACCCTCCCTCCCCCAAGCAACCCCAACCCAGAAAGGTGTCATTAATATGCAGTGTGCTAAGTGACTTACTGTTGTTTCAGAGACACTAAATGTCCAAGGACTTGTAGATCAACAACTTGATCACAAACTTAATTTCCAGTCTCCTTAAACTCCCCTATTTTAATGTGCAAGCCTTTTCAGGAGATTACCAAACACCATCTTAAAATAACTTTGATTCCTTCTCCAGCTGGCTATTTGTTGAACACCATTCGAGTAATTCACCCTTTTCTTATTTACCAATTTTAATTTTTTAACTTCAGAACTTTTTTCCTGTTAAACTTTTCTTCTCCAAAATGATTTGCAGAATGTTATCCCTTTTGACACTCAGTTGGTTAGGTCAAAAAGGCAAAATCTTTTAATCTGTCAACTAGGGTTTAACCAGTGCTTTTTACAATGGAGAACACCTGAAGTCAAGTAAATTCCTTGGCACTTCATAGCTTCATCTTTCAGCTAAGGAATGAGCTTTTTTTGTTTTCCAATTTAGGAACTATTTATAGCAAAAAAAAAATCGTTTCTGAGTTCCCAGTGTTGTAATTTAAAACTCAAGTTTATCTCATACTTTTAATTTCAGCTGCCTGAGTCATCTGATCCACCCTCCCTTCTTTTTAATGGATGATTCCTTTCCCACTCCCCTGTTTCAGCATTACATCCCAGCTTTATAAGCAGTTCTGAATTTCAGAGTCCCATACTGAGTTCTCTATATTTGAGTCATTAACAAATACATTAAACAAGATCTGTCACAGACTGATCCCTTGAGGATAATAACAGGAGCCTTTCTTTGTCCCAGTATTCCCTTCTGCAGTCTCCCCTTTCAACAGCTCTTCAATCCACCCTGTATCCTCTATTAATTGCCATCATCTCCATCTGCAGTACCAAATTCCTATGCAGCACTGAGGAAAGTGCTTATCTGAAATTCAAAGGGATAACACCACTTATCACCCTACACAAGAAAAAAATACAATAAATAAAAAAAGGAAAAAATAATTATTGGCTGATCTGACAAAAAAACACTTTTGAGAAAAAATAATGTCATCTAAAGGTTGTATTTTCCTTCAAAATACTTTCTAATACTTTGCCTAGTAACAGGACTGGTTTTAAGCGTAGACACGGGAGGCAGCTGCCAAGGGCAGCCACTCCTTTGCTGCCTACTTACCTTGCCCTTCCTATCTTGCCTCTACTTCCCTGACAACACTGGGACTAGAAACTAAGAGAAAGAAGAAAGAAATGTGTGCCACTTCCAGCCCTTTCCTTCACTGTCTGACCAGCTCCTGCTCTTAATCCCAGCTGATGGGTGGAGGTACAGGAAAGAACACAGGAGAATGGGAATACTGGGAACAGACTGAAACCTGTGAGGGTTGCTGGGTGCCCAGTGTGGAGACTGATGCAGATCCTCATCTTGCTGTCCTGGAAAGAACAAGCAGGTGATCTCAGAGGCAGGTAGGAGACTCTGTCCTTTGCTGCTATGAACTGGAGACTGAGGAACTGAGACAGAAGAAAGGCATCCCATGGAAACAAATCTTATGATGGAGGAAGGCAAAAGGATACATGAAGGAAGGAAGAAATACATGAAATGGTAGAAACACAGGAATCCTTTCTTTTTTTTTTTTTTAATGGGCTCCATGGAAAAAGAGAGGCAGCTTTGGGGAGCTGAGAAGCCTGGGAGCTATAGTCCTTACTTCCCACCTCCAGCAAGGTAGGACCCATGTCCTGAGTACATGGTTCACGCTGAGCCTGGGCCAGTATCCTTTCTACGGGGTGAAGGCTCTCTCTGGCAGAGGCCAGAGATCTGGCTAGCAGCACAGGGACAGGGGGCAAAGCTCCTCAGACCAGCCTCTTCCATTTGTCTCTACTTCACCAGAGCTTTAAAAATTTCTTCAAGCCCCTTACTGCCTACTCTGTCCTCCCCAAATCCTTCTTTGCTCCATCACAAAACTAAAGTGTCACCACAAAAAAATGAGGGGTAAATTAGTATGTCTGATGTTCACCCATGCAGTGCCAAAATTCAGTTTCATTCACACTGAAAGAAGCCCTGAGCTGGCCCTGGTGAGAAGCAAAGAGCAGAAGGTTGTGAAGGAGGAAGGGGAGTTATTTCTTAAAAATTGTTACTGGTTTTGATACTCTCTAATCATCCAATCCTTACAGTCCATTAAAAATCCTTGCTCCTGGACTTGGCATTTCCTGCACTAGATTCATTCAGCAGTCCAGAACAGAGATTATCTGGATTTTGTCACGCTTAGCAATCTAAGCTTTGCTTCTTAGAGCTGTGGTCTGCTTCTTCTGGTTTTCCTAGAGTTACTGCATGTAATGCAGTTACAAGAACTGATTTATAGTTGTATCAGAGATAATGTACAATGCACAAACAAAGGGTTAACATGCTAATCTTCTTGCATTCAAACTGAAACACCCCAGTAGAGCCAGTCTGAGATAATGAAATTATAGCTCAAAAGGAAGATCCTGAGAAAGGAGTGTAATGGTTTGAATAAACAAGGATTGCTGATGTTGGGGAGAGAGGTTTTCTGGGGGGTTAATTATTCAAAACAGCTAGGGAACACCTAAGCAACCATGATAAATAGTGCAAAGCACTGTTCTTTATGTGAGTACTTAACCAAACAAGGATGTAACTTCCTAATTTAGCTGTGGAATGACACGGAGAGCACAGACTGTATACAATGTCCACAGGTTCATAAAATCATAGATATGTTTTAAATCATTAAAAAGATATATTATTCTGTATTGGCTAGGAAATGTGGTTAGGAAAGCAGAGTCTATCATCTGAAATGAGATGTCTGTTGTATCATTTTCCTGTAAGGGACCGTACAGTAGGAAATTGTATCTGGAGGTTGAATCCAAGGCACTTTATAAAAGCTTGGACAGCACCTTGAATGGCATCTTTTCTTTCAAGTTTAATAATATGTGATTGTTCTATCCTGCAGGAGGAAGGAGTCATTCAGGCGAATACCTGGTTCAGAGCAGCATTTCTTACACGTGCCCATGTGCTCTCCATGAGAAATGCATCACTCTAACAACACTTTTTATGACATCTCGGCATCAGCGGAACCAGCTGTCGAGGCTAATGGAAGTACACAATCTTCCTGATGATTTCTGGAGTAATCCAAAGGAGAAGATGATGACAATTACCTTTGAGACACCTGCCTCTAAAATAGCACATGCTCATTTTAAACAGGTTGTAATCTCACCTTGAGTGACTGCCAGGCTTCATTTGGATCCTTCATGTTTAATATATTATTTAGATTGCATGGTTTTAGGCCTGAAAGGAAGCAATTTAGATTGAAATTAGCAATAGAGTGTGGAATTATACTGACAGGCAGTAAAAGTTTAGATACTTATTTCAAAAATATCACTCTCTGTTCTACATGTGCCTCTATGGTACTAAAAATGTTTAGAGAATGTTAAGACATCACAGTTAAATGCCCAGAAATAACAATTCTTAAGTTAAGGTTTCAGGCTGTGGTTCTGCTCCTTCTTTGTTTCCCAGTGCACAACCAGCGCCAGAATATCACACACACACCTCTGGCTTTTGCCCATGGTAACACTGGGAGAAATGTAGGGGAGGCTGGTCAGCTGATCAAGGAAAGGAAAATGTTCTTTATGAGAAGTGAAGGAAGGCTGGTGGGCTTGTTTGCTCTAGTCAAATCAAACTTGATTGGAAGCTGATTAGAAATATACCCGAGATGATACAAAAAAAAAAGGACAAACTATTTAAAGCTGAAGAATAATGTTGGTATGAGAACAAAATAGTATAAGTCTGCCACAAATAATTTGAGACTGGAAGAAATTTCCTATTAGAACAGTCTGCTGATGACAGAAATAACAGGAAAAAACCCTTGCTAAATTTCAACTTTCTAATTGCAGTAGTCTTAATTCTTTGAAACACTGACCAGCTTCTCATTTTAGATCACATGAAATGTAGCCCTATGTCCTTAAAGTCTTGATAAGGGCAGAGTTGTGATGATTATCTTCTTTTTATCTTTTTCCTGCAGACAAATGGGTCAGGAAACTTTCAGCCAAACTGGTAGAAGTTTCTGAAAGTAGAAGGTAATCAGGAGCTCTTTGACATCCAGAAATAAATCTGCTAATGGTGTACACTATGTGTCATGATATATGGAATTGCCATTCATCTTAAACAGCAGGCAGTTATTCAGGGAAACTACAATTTGCAGACACTGACAAGCCCTCATGCATGAGTTCCAGCTTCATTTCTTTTACTTGCTGGGGACCACATACCAAAACCAGACCCCAATAAATCAGTTATGTTAGTCTAATCTTGAGGTGACACAGGCATGGACATGCGTGTTAGACTTGCACAGAAAAGAGGCAGGCAGACTTGCTAGTCAGCACTGGGTTTAGTTGCTTCTCTTACTCTGACAACATTGTTTTATCAAAATGCAGCCAAATGGCATTTATCATTTAACCATCTATCCACGCTTCTTATAATGGGGCTCACACTCCTATCTGTGCACCCACCTTAGTTATACCTCACATCTGCAACTTTATATTGCATCGTTAAGTTCTACAGAGACTGAAGAAAAAATTCCACTTACCAACTTCTTGCAATTTATTTTTTTTTACTTTTCCTATTTTTTTAACATACAGCAGCAACTTCTACAGCTTTTTTATTTTAGACAACGTATCTTTTCAATCCAGCCAGCCTTCAGTGGCAGTGTATATTTTTAGGAAGCTGTACAGCCATCTGGAAAGGTTTTATTTTTTTGTTATGTTTATCCTTTGCACTTTTCAGATTTCTGTCAACGTCCATGGTAACAGCTGCTGCTATAACACTCTCCATTCTTGTGTGGTTTAAGAGCTGCACAATCCAGTGTGGTTTGCAGTCTACACTTCAATCAACAATAAATTTGTAAGACCAATATTTGCGGAGGTTTGCCTTTGGAGACCACTACACAGCTGCCACAGGTGTCACTTCTGCGTCCTTTCTGCTCATGGTTTATTTCAAGGGTGGTTGATCAGAAGACTCATACTCATATGTGCATATATATATATATATATAAAAGCAATCTTGAAAATGTTGACTTTTTAATTATGGGGTTTGTGTTTGGTTTGTGGTTTATTTGGTTTGGGTTTTTTTTTTGTTTGAGGGGGGAGGTTGGTTGTTTGAGGTTTTTTATTATTCTCTATACTCCTATCATCCACCCTGTAAATTGAATTATTATCCTTGTTTGGGAGTGCAGATATTCTGAAGTGTTGCAGTTCATATATGGCTCTATTTTATTTTTCATGAACAGTAATAACTTGCACAGGTATAAAATTATTCAACTCACACAATTAAAAAAGGTGGTATAACCTGCAGGACATGGTAACTGTTTCAACAGTAAAAGCAGTAAATAAAGTAAAATTTCAAAAAAGTAACTAAAGCTGAGAGAGATGTTTGTGAAGACGAATTATATCAATCTGAGCTGAAATCTGAGTCACCATGACTCTTTAAAGTAAAAAGGGACAAAGTTTACCTAATGATTGCAAAATATTTTGAAACAAGCTCCCTAAACATTTATGGCAATCACTGGAAAGAAAAACATTCCAATAATTTGCTGTCCTGTATTCAGAAGTCTTATAGTATGTGATCTACATTCAAATAGTTGCAAGACTTTTAGGGGCTTTTATCCCAGAGAGCATCAGTAGCTCTGAGAAGGGTGTCTGCTGAGCACAGACCTGCCTGAATAACCAACAGCAAATACCAAGGTGCAATTGATGCCTGATGATGTGCCTCCTGGGGGCTTAGGGGTTTAGATCTGAATTTATCTCATGCATCTTTAGAGGCACACAAGGCAGGTGTCTATTCAAACCTGGAAGCTGATGCTCCCGTTGTAGTCAGTGGAGAATATGCAGAGAGTGATTCATCCCACGATAGGACATGAACAGGCATTTAGGGAAATTTCACTGGCAAAAATCTGTATATCTAGAATTTTAGAATCATAGAACTGTTAAGGTTGGAAAAGCCCTCTAAGATCATTGAGTCCAACCATTAACCCAACACCACCATATTCACCACTACATTATGTCTCCAGATGCCATATCCACAGGCTTTTTGAACACTTCCAGGGAAGGTGATTGCAACACTTCCCTGGACAGCCTGTCGCAAGGCACAGGGTATTAAAGATTTTAAGCACTGTTTACTTGGAAATCAGCATTTGATTTCAATTTCCTAAAATTAAATTTTTGCACAAATGTCTGTGAACTAGGACATTAGTCTCAGAGCACTATCTGTATATCAAGGATACAAACATGTCGCTTGCTTTCATAGAGCAACTTTAGGAGAAAAATATGTTACTGTGAGTTACTCAGATTTTGCAACAATAGGCCATGTAGGCACCTAAAGGAGATCTTGACATCAAAGAAAAATTGAGAGGCTCTATTTGGAACCCGCCTTCTAGTTAACCAGCTCTTCAGTTCACCAGTGAGGACTTTACCCTTCCCTTACACAAGCTAAACAAAAGAGCCAAATTGGAGCCAGCAAATTTTTATGACCTTATTCCACTTCTGTATCACATGATCATGGCAGTGCCTCCAAAAAATCACATGGACCTTCTAAGTCAAATCCTCTGTAAAACATTTAACTTTCTGCAAAGTTTGACCAGCATTAAAGCAAAATAGAGGGAGAAAAAACAGCTCCGTGGATTTATACCCAGTACACTGTGTTGAACTGTAGCCCCAGCAACGTCAGCATATCAAGGAAAACAGCTCTAGGGAACTCTTAACATCATCGAGCAGACAAAAATTTTGTATACAATGTATATATTGGACTGCCTGTCTTTCTGTATTGTTATTGCTAAGCTCTTTACTGTTTGAGCTGTGTGGTACAGTACTTGTCAGTCTCTGTTGTACCTGAAAGTTCCTGTAAACAAACAGCATTATGATAAATCTCTTGAGTTTCCCCAAGGCACTTCTGCTGCTGCTGGAAACCTGAGGTCACTGTGCAGTCAGTCCTGCAAATATCCCCCTTGACTATCAACTAGGAGGGCACAAATCTGGATGCTGTGATGCTGGAATGCTTTAATGAAAAACTCACAATACAGAGCTTTGGGAATCAGCATCTTTAGGAAGTCTGAAAAATCTTTTCATTTCTTCTAAGGATCAGGAAAAAAATCATGTCTGTCAAACTGTCAACGTGCAGCAGAAATTGTCCCTGAGCACATGCTGTTAGTGCACAGACAGATCTAGCAGTGAGAGTCCTGCTCCTTTACTGTGATCCACTGGCAACTCACATGAAGGTTCTTGCCTCCTTCAAGGCTCAAGCTACAAGGAAACTAATCTGTATTAAATACATAAATGAATAAAAATGGGCATTGGGGGTTTTTTACTATAGAGGCTGGAGGTCAGACTCAACCTACAGCGAGCAACACCTACAAATAACACACTGAGATTTAGTATGATGATTCAAAAAATCTGAGTTAGTCATCTTAGGCTCTTAATGATGGGAAGAGCTTGTAGCCTGCACTCTGACTGTGGAGCCTGATAGACCAGGCCAGTGACTGACTGACTGTGCTGCCTAACTCAGAGCTGTATGCTAGGATAGGATACAATCACTCCAACTTTAGGCATCTAAGTCAGTTTTCTGTCTCTATGCTACTTCTCTAGTCCTCACAGAAAAGTAAGATGGTTAAAGCACCTTCCAGGACACCTATCCCATGAGGAGAAATATTGCCCTAGATGTGTTTGTTTGTCTCCACAGACTTAGGCTTACACAGGTAACTTTTGAATGTGCACATTTCAGGGAGATAAAAGTCACTGTAGCTGGCTTAGCCCATTTCCTATCAAGTTACATAAGTCCATATATAAACATAATACTATGAGAAGGATGACACTTACTGTCACTGATTGGACTATTGTGGGTATTAATTATGTTCTCTATTTATTTATCGGTGTCTGATTGTTCATGTTTTAATGTCAACCAAAAGAAACAACCTGTGATTTGCTGAGTTGTCACTGAAGTTCTTCTGTATTTCTCAAAGTAAGCTACCCTAAGGAAAATACTGACATTTCTGAGATCACAACTCATGAGTTTTCTGACTTGGGTAGGCAACAAGTATTTGCTTATGTGAAGCACATGACTTTAGTGGCAAGTTTAAATCGACACTTGAATGGCTGTGCTGTAGCTCTGTTCTTCCTCTCCACTCCATCCAAATGAAAGTCCATTGCAAGTCAGAACATTGTTTTGCAGCTCCACTTTCAAAATTTATCTTATGGCAGAGAATGACCCACCTCACATGTACGACAAGGAACATTATACCACACATCAATACATGTATGAAAGCATAAATATGTACTACTCACACATCTTAAACATGAAACATGAAACCATTATCCCAGTCTCATTTCTGAGACAGACAATAAAGAAAACCTCATTCCGTGTGGACTACTTGGCCATGTGCATGAAGAAAATAATATTGTTTTATTTGAACAAAAAAACCCTGAAAAGCTTCAAAGAACTTTAAAAACAATCTTGCTTCTAGTTACATTAGATCCTATAAGAACAGGAAGAAGACAAGACGTTTCTTGTGCAATTCTAAGACATCAGTGCAAAACTGTTCCC
>JAOXXN010000446.1:109368545-109395495 GCA_026770055.1 Myrmophylax atrothorax | reverse complement strand
CTGTTCCCATTTCTCTGGATGACTTAAAACAGCTGGAAGATTAATTTGATAACCCAGGAAGACTCATTCAATCCATGTTTGCAAGCTAGCCTGGCACAGAATGAAATACAGAATCTCCCCTGAAACTGTAAAATCTCCCAGAGTAAATCTGTGAGGATTTGCAACACTCCATTGCTCATCCATCTCTGTGTCCTTGCCCCCATCAGTAAGGCCTCCTCAGGCAACTATCTGGGAAGCAATGCCAAGACCTATATAAAAACTGGTTATATAGCCAACATTTTTTATTACCTCTGCTAACAAAAATTTACACAGACCCAAGCTCTGCTCCATGACTGCTCACTGCAGACCACATGGAATGCACTTAGACTTAATGCTATCACAAGCTATATGAAATCTGAAGGCCCCTGAAATCTATCCCAGAATGTTCAGAGTCCTTAGGTACAGTATCCGTTCACAGTCAGTCAGGAAGCCTAAACATGCATGCAGCTAAAGATCTCCTGGGTGCTTGCAAGAACACCTGGCCATCTTTGCGGCAAAAAAAGGAGTGACCAAAAGCTGTGTAACATGCTGTATCTACCCCTCACACAGATGTGCACAGATGTGCATCTACCATTGTCCTCTGCTCTGCAACTCCACTACTCAAAAGCACTTCTATCAACAACTAACACCCTGAGATTAGCTCAGTTGGTTAAAACTTAGTTGTAATAATGCCAAGGTCATGGCTTCAATCCCACGTATGGGCCATTGACTGAAGAGTTGGACTCGATGATCCTTGTGGGTCCCTTCCAACTCAGAACAGTCTGTGATTCTGTGGCTCGATGATCCTTGTGGGTCCCTTCCAACTCAGAACAGTCTGTGATTCTGTGAACATAGACACATAATTCTCACCATTCAGCAGCTACCTGGCCAGCCAAGGATGATGCAGTCAAGCACCTCTCCCCAGGTGTCTAACAACTATTGAGGATGAAGAAACTTACATACAATACACCCTCTGCATACATAAATGCTGTTTTTTGTGTCTCGTGACTAATAAAAGGTGTATTTTTATGATTCAAGAAGGAAAAAAATGCACACAAGTGAAGAATATACATGTATTTTTGTAAATATAGATCAGAATATCCTTTATGTGTGAGTCAGGTTTTGTCCTGTAACATAGGAAATAAAAGGTTTCCTAGGAAATGGTGTCATGCAGATTTCTAATATTTATTATCCTGAGTGAGATGATGAAGCTATTTTTGTTCTCCATACAAAAGTGGGTGCAGTGAATTTGTGTGTGAGTTGCCAGCACATTTGTGTTTTGAAGGGTTATTGATGTGAATAGCAGGTGAAGTGTAAAGAAAAGGCTCCAGCTGTTTCTTGTTTTGAATTCTTCCTTGGTGCAAGCACCGAGAGCAAATACCAGAATGGGAAAAGTTAAACTCTAAGTGTCCCAGTTACACTCAAAGAGAAAAGAATTAAAACCCTTTTCTGTTGGTGTGCTGTGCGGTTCTGCAACATTGATTTTGTTCACACATAGTGCACAGCTGTTTATTGAGTCTGACCCTTGAGGGGAAGCCAAAGAAACACTGGAAATGAAACCACTCAGAAAAAGACAGTTTTCCTTTCCTGTTTACTTGATAGATGTTTCATATTAAAAAAAAATCAGAAAAAGAAGGAAGCATTTTTTCTAGAGCAGTGACTTGCAAATCACTGTTTTGAATATTGGCATAATTATTTCAATATTTCTGATGTTTTTCCCATCTCCATCTTATTCTCCAGAACAGTTGCTTTAACTAAAACTGAAAATAGAGGAAAAGCTACTGTTTTTATCGTCCAGGAGACTATAAAATAAAACTAAGCAATGCTGTCCTTTATTACAATGATTTAGTAGCCAGACCATCTCACTTTTTCATACTGCCTTAAACGCTACTATAACCAGCCTTAAATATGTCATTCCCATTCTGTTTGATTGTTTTGTCAGAATAGGAAATATAAAATACATAATGGATTCAAATAAAGAGAGATTGAAATGCGGTGAGCACATTCAAATTCCTGCAGATCCAATTTGAGGGTAGGGAGGATGACTGGGAAGTTGATTCTGAGTACTTTTTGCCAGACTCCTGCAGAACCTCTTACTTAATACAACCCTTCTTGAATCGAGCAGTACCATTATCGGAATGTAAGAATTTATGTAAAAATGTGAGCCAGCATTTTTGGAACTGAAACTTTTCTTTAAATTAATAATACTGAAGACAATAAATGTACAAAAAATTATGCTTTCAACCCCCTATTCTCTTTAGGTGCCTCTAACCTGCCAGTGGCAAGACTTGCACAGCAGAAAGTGATTTTCACAGCCATCAATTCTGTATTCAGTGCTGGGCAATTCATCACAACCAGAGAAAGCTAAATTCTATCAACTTCAAATGGCAGATGTCTATGCTTTGAGACTTTTAGAGCGATTCAGATTTAAGAATTCCTTTTCCTTTAGTTTATTTTATATTGCTACAGACCCAGCTCTAGTATATATGTCAAAAATTGAAATTCTAAGTCTTTGAGTAAAGAGACACAAGTGGTTTAGTGACTGCAGAAAAGAGAAATGTTCTTCTCCTGAAGGACAGCATGATAAAATCATAAATTACTGTGTGGATGCTACCAGCAAAACTAGTGTTTGAACCTCGGGAAGGTTTAAAAAGCCAGGTCAAGGGGACTTGACAGAACACAAAATCCAAGACAGAACCAGAGACAAAGCTGTCAAGTGCTCTGAAGACAGTTCAAACTCAGTGTTGCTTAGAGAAAGAGCCAGTGGAATACCTGAATGATGAAACAACTCATATATCAGAAAACACAGATTTCTAGCTGTTTGGATAGGAAATGCTGAATAAATGCAAATATTATTACTTGCCAACAGGATGGTTGGTCTGCCATCACAGGAGTGGAATAAGAAATGCAGATTTTAATTTAAAAATAAAAAAGGAAAAATTGCACATCCAGTTCAGAGTTAGTGGGAAATGTTTCCCAATGTATTAACTTTCAGATTACTGCACCAGGACAAATGAGTGTAGGTTTTCCTTCCTCCTTTTTAAGCCATCTAAGCTGGAGGTCAAATGTTTGGATAAAAGTAATCCCGTGCAAATTTTTCTTTTGTGTATGTAGACTATCTGTTCCTATTATATTACTTCTGAGTTTTATGTTAAAGTTATAATGCTCTTAATCTTTTCCTCTGTGATATCTGCAGGAACAAGGACAATGCTGGAAACCTTCAGCCTGAATAGTTCAGTACCTTAGGCCAGCACATGGATTGATCAAATGCAAATAATGTCCGTGACAGTCTATGTTATTCTGATTTATTTCAACAAATCTCAAAAGCTGTATTTAAAAAAAAAACTCAATAAAAGGTTTAATATTTTGCTGCAATTAATGCTCTTCTTTGGCTTAAGCATACTGGCCAATCATTAAATAAGGTCTGTCAACCTCACTGCCCTTTAAAGAATCTGTTGAAAGTCTTTTGCTCTGAAATACACAGACGAAAATAGAATAAATTTAAAAAGAAAGGAAAAGATTAAGGTACACATTTAGACCTGCAGATTATGTAACCATCCCCCTTTATAAAATGAACCTCAGTAATACAGAATCAAAACCTCACCTTGAAGAACTGTGGGTTGCACCATCATAGAAGGTCTAATAAGAGGATGAACCCTAAAGATGTGAGCACAAGCTTTGCCCCAGTTAGTATTGCACACTAAAAGTGGCTCCAAAAATGAGATGTCTTTCACACACAGTAATAGGAGGGACATTGGACAGTTTTCAGATCTTATTTTAAGTGCTAGATTCTCCTCCTAACCACATTAAACCATGTTTTACTGCACACTGCACTCTAGGAAAACCTGCCCTCAAGATGCCACACATCCTTCATAGAAACTGCACTAAAGCCAGGGTTTTATCATTAATTACAGGTCTCTTTTTTAAGTCTTTGGCTATTTTTCCAACGATTTATAATGAATTCCTTAAAAAGCCAAACTGCCAAGCACTGAACACCACCAATGGCTGGTAGTTAAAAAAGGCCAATTCATAATAAAACTAAAGATGCACATTTCCAATGACAAATAGTCAATTAGCCATGATGAATGATGTCATGTAATAACTTCAAATTAAGATGAAATACCTTTCCCAAATTTGTTCTGTATCTAAAGAAAAAAAATCAGAAGATAGATGTGGATATGGATAATAGAAAAAAAATAGTCCTTAGTCCTATACTGAAAACTGAAAGCCCATCCAGACTTAGCTGGCCTAAGGCACTCCAGAACTTTTCCACAGCACACAGGGGACGACTGTGACCCAGAATCACCTCTAGATGTACCCAGCAGAACTCGCTGGGTACCCTCACAGCTTTGTAACCGTAGGTTTCATACTAAATCTAGAGCAAATCAAAATCTGTAGAAAATTCCTCAACTGCCCAGCTCCCATGCACTACTTGATCACAGAAATCCTTTGGAATCTTTAAAACTGTTTTTCTAGTATTTACTTATTTAACTTTCATTTTCCTTCTTTTGAAACACTGTCAGTCACCATTTTTCTACTACAGCATCTCCCTCCATTCCACGGCTCCCTTTCACGGCTACAAACAAATACTGTGTTTGTCCCCAAGCCCAAAGCGGATGTCTCCAGCCCTGGCTTAAGCTTTAATTCCATTTGTTCTTTCTTTCAAATGAGCATTTTTCAAATGTGTCTGCCGATGGGTTACGCCAAAAGCAGCAATAGGGTTGGCATCCCTTTTTTTGCCCAAAGGTCTTCATGATGAAAACCAGGGAATAAACTAAGCACACCAAAGTGTACAGTAGCAGAATACTGCTGAAATCCCTGTGAGACTCCCTTGTTCCTCATTCCCATCACAGCCACATTCCTTACCTGCCTGCAGGTTCTGTCCAAGATCACCTCATCCTCTTTTTTTTCCTCAGATAAACTTCTGCACAAACTAAATCATCATCTGCTTCATGCCTTTCATTTCCTTTATTCACCCAGATTTACTTGCATATCACCCCTTTACAAATAACTAGTTGGTAGTTGAAAAATGGTATTATTGCTGATCAGAAAGAATGGTTTTATGTTCCTGCCCCATTACTGACACTCTGCAGCCATATTAGTTACAGGGCAATGGGTACTCACCTTTTTCTGCAGGCTCTTCACTGTATAAAAATGCACAGAAATACGGTGGAGCTCCAATTTAATATTACTCTGCTCCATATTAATAAATACCTAGACTGGAAAAACCAATTTCCTCTATAAATTTGAAGATTGTTATAGATGACACTGTCTATTAGTATTTGCATTTAGGGACTTCCACTTACAGAAAAGCATGCAATTATGTCTTTGCTATTAACTATGCTACACAAAGATAAATGTTATTTTAACCTGCTGCAAATTCTAAAGGCCAAAGAGTTTTTATAACTGGGTCATTTTTAATGACAATAATTCCAGTTTGGTCAATTCCCTGCCACTTAAAAAGGAATCAGGAAGATAGAACATATTTAACTTTAGCAAATTCCATTATTTCATAAAACAATTTAGCAATATGTTGCTAAATCTTATACTCTATGGTCTCCTCTTTTTTCCAAAGAATTAAGGCTTAGCGTTCTAAGATCAGCTTGGGAAACTTTTCATTGCAAGAATTATCTACAAGAAGACGTGGAAAATAAATGAGATTATTTTATTTTTGTGCAAATGGCTTCTTAGGCTAATTTTTTTTTGGTAGTTTTGTTTTAGGAAAAGTTAATACAAAGTCTCCACCTGGTGGCCAGTTGTATTTTGGCAAAATCGAAATATTTTACTAACTGGTCAACACATCTTAATCTCTTTCCTACTTAGCCAAGCCATTGCTTCAAATCGATTGTTATCATTAAATAGGGGAAAAAATGTGCTGCAGAAACAATATCCCTAATCTAGTGAGTATACAACTCTATTAATCACAATCTCCCATGTTTGTAATTTTGCACAGATTAGCTCACCATTTTTGCTAGTGTCTTGTTACGATCACACAGTTAATACAAACTGTAGAACTCTGCAAGTATGTCCTGCCAGAAACTGAAAATTTCATAGCAGATTTAAAAACAGGACACCCTCTGAGCTAAAGTAAAAATTAAAAGAAAATGTTAATTAGAGGAAGAAAGTTGGTCCAAGAACAAAGCTCAGTGTGGTGGGTTGACCCTGGCTGGACTCCAGGTGCCCACCAAAGCTGCTCTGTCACTGCCCTCCTCAGCTGGGCAGGGGAGAGAAAATATAACAAAAGGCTTGTGGGTTAAGAGAAGGGCAGGGAGAGATCACTCACCAGTGACTGTCACAGGCAAAACGGATACCACTTGGGGAAATTAGTTTAATTTATTACCAACCAAATCAGAGAACGATAATGAGACACAAAACCAAACTTTAAAGTACCTTCCCTCTACTTCTCCCCAGGCTCAACTTCACTCCCGATTTTCTCTTTCCTCTCCCCAGCAGGTCAGGGGGACGAGGGATGGAAGCTGTGGTCAGTTCATCATACATTGTCTCTGGTGCTCCTTCCTCCTCAGAGGGAGGACTCTTCACACTCTTCTCCTGCTCCAGTGTGGGATCCCTCCTACAGGAGAAAGTGCTCTGCAGATGTCTCCTAAATGAGTCCTTCCCAGGGGCTACCGTTCTGCACAAACTGCTTCAGTGAGGGTCCCTCCCACGGGGTGCCATCCCCTTCAGGAACAGGCTGATCCAGTGTGAGTCCTCCACAGGGCTACAAGTCCTGCCAGCAAACCTGCCCCAGCATGGGCTTCTGTCTCCACAGGGCCACAGGTCTTGCCAGGAGCCTGCTCCAGCATGGGCTTCCCACAGGGTCACAGCCTCCTTTTGGGCGAATCCCTGCTCTGGCATGGGGTCCTCCACGGGCCACAGGTGGATCTCTGCTCCCCTATGGACCTCCATGGGCTGGTGGGACACGGCTGCCTCACCAGGGGCTGCACCACAGGCTGCAGGGGAATCCCAGCTCCAGCACCTGGAGCACCTCCTGCCCCTCCTTCTGCACTGACCTTGGTGTCTGCACAGTTGCTGCTCTCACATATTGTCACTCATCCCTCCTGGCTCCTGTACAGTAACTATTTCCCCCTTCTTAACTCTGTTATCCCAGAGGCACTACCACCATGGCTGATGGGTTCGGCCTCGGCCAGCAGCGGGTCCCTCCTGGAGCCAGCTGGCATTGGCTCTGTTAGACACAGGGGAACCTTCCCGCAGCTTCTCACAGAAGCCACCCCTGCAGCACCCCCTGCTATGAAAGCCCTGTCACACAAAGGCAATGCTCTCAGAAAATTCATCTAGCAGTATCACTGAAGTGGTGAAATTTAATCACAATTTTAAAGAAATCTAGCAGGGGATGACAATAAGCCAGCTGGTGATGAAGATATGTTTGTATTACAGGACTGAACTTGCATAACTACTGGCCAAAGTAAGAATTAAAAAAAAAAATAGTGTATGAATTGTTTAAATGCACTGCAAACTATAGGGTTTTTTTCTAATGAAAGCATTGCAATTATATTGTAACATTAATGCAAATGCTACATAAATGTATTTCAAAGAAAAACTTAATTTCCCCTCTCTTTAAATCTTGCTCAAAACATTCTGTGTATGATCCAGCTCTTCACCATTAATTTTCTGTTTTGAGCATCTCTGGTCAGCAAAGCCAATCACCAGTACAACTGTTCATTGGTTTTGACAGGGAGAAAAATAATAGCATGCCATAACCAGCAGGACAGCTTTGGATCTAATGATCCAAAATTAAATGAATGTCTACACTCCCTTTGGCATCAGCTATGAAATCATATCTTCTTGGAGCAGATACTGTGGATTCATACTGCAGAACTGTAAATTCATAGGCCATAGATCCCCCTTAGTTATTTTGAGAGCTTGCACCCTGACTGCATACTTGCCAAAAATTTTTAATACAAATCATTTCTAAAACCACTGTAGAAGAAACTATCTCCTCTCGTGGAAGTAAAAACTACAAATAAGGAAAGCTCAGATCATACATGTCTAAGCTAGCGATCAAAAAAAGTGTTGAAGAGTTTCCATGTTTATGGGACAGAGAATTTCTGTGAAATTGTACAGTGCTGCTCCTTCCAGAAAAGCATGTGGGACAACCAAACAGTCATCTCAGATATGCAGTCACTAATGTCTATGTAGCCATTATCCTGCATCCTTTTATTTTGGGACTATTCCACTTGGTATAAAATAGCTATAGTCATTGATGTAGAGAATAATAAAACAAATACATGTGGGCTTTTACAGAGCAGCTCCACAGTTAACCCCCAGGCTCCCTCATGTACCCATCCAAACTGTGGCTGAGCCCTGGGCTGGGGCTGAGATCACCCTCCAGCACACAAAGTCTGCACTCACAGGTACACTGGGCTCACCACTGGCTGCACCCCTCGGACAGAAGAAAGCACCATGATCACAACAACTTCCAGGCCATCCATGGATATGTAAAGTCAAGGTTGCAAAGACAACCACCTTAACAGTAAATTTCTAATGCTAAAATCAAGGAAAAAAAATTAAGGCGTGTGTGGATACTTCTACCTATTCCTGATCTTATATTAAAAAAAAACTATTATTTTTATTCACAGTGACTGTGATACATATCAGTATAAAGACCCATAAACTTATACTATGGTAAAAAAAAAGTTCATTTTTAAAATAACGCAGTAGAAAGAGAAGCACCCACAAATTATTCTCATATAAGAATGAACAAGACTTTCCCAGACCACATCACAAAGTAAAATACTTCAGAAGGAAAAAAGTACCCTTGAGGTAATCTCCCTCAGCCTTACAGGAAACAGCCCAAACTTTCTCCCTTCAGGCACTTCATCTAATCTAGTTTTAAATAAGCCATATAATGAGGCTTCTACAGCTTCCCCTGGGAACTTATTCTACAGTCTAATAGAACTCATTTTCAGGAAGTTTAAATTATTTTTAATTTCCTCCCATTACTTCTAGTTATATATATCATATTATTCTTCATACAGTAAAACCTTTCTGAAATACAGTAAACAATAATTTTTCACTGGAAAAAACTAACCCTTACCACCATTAGTAAGCTTACTAATTGCAACAAGGTTTTCTTTTTAAAATTAATTTAATTCTGTTGAAAGGTTACAAAGTAAAAACTGACTAAAAATATTTTGCTGGTTTTATATACATGTATCATGTACAATATTGTTGTAAGGTATCCTACAAACATGGCCCACTCAAAAATTAGGATTATTAGTACCAAGGATATTTGCTAGGTGAGTATTTAAATTGAAAACCTCCTTGTTGAAAAATACTTGGAGTGTAAGAATAACAGAGAAGAGGCAAAAACCCACTCTAAATTCTTACTGTCTGGATGGAACAGTCATTGTCAAAAAAAGCTCCCTGTTTACTACTAAACCTTTTTATCTCAGCCAAATCTACACTCGAAATCATAAATATCCATAGAAGACATTTGCTGGGGAAAAGCCATAACACCAGAAAACATGTAAATTTGAAATAAATAAGCAAGGAAAAGGCCTTTTTGTACTATGGTACATTTTCTGACATCATTCAAACACATGATGATCCTGTTATTGATAGTTCTGGTAAGGGATATTTGTTCCTGGAGAATGGCATGGCGGTAATTGGTATGTCTGTACTATGCAATATTGCCATGTATGTATGTATTGCTATGAAATAGATTGAGCACTAATCCAGTTGCCCAAACAGGACCACGCTTAGTAACTATAGAGAAACAACCTGTCCCCAAACTGAACCACCTAAAATTAGTTCAGGTATTTGTACAACACACTGTGCATAATTCAAGAAAACAATAGTTATCAAAAAGTAAGGCTGGACTGGACTCCTCAAGGCCATTTGGTCTGACCTCTGCTCACAGGGGTAACCTGCGAGTGACAACTTGTGCTCAAAGCAGGGACAACCTCAAAGCCAGGACAGGCTGTCCAGGGCCTTGTTCAGTCAAGGGTTTGTATCTCCAGGGACTGGAAAGCCAAAGCTTCTCTAAGGAAACCCTGACAGTGCTTAGCTACTCTCACTGGGAATACACACTTTTTTTTTCTGTTATCTGTCTGAAATTTCCCATGCTCCAAATTGTGTCCATTGTTCTTCCACCTTGTACTGCACAGCCCTGAGAAGAGTCCAGCTGTTTTCTCTACCTTCATTTTAAGTACCTGGAGACTGATTAAACCCATTCCAGTCTGGGGGTAGATGTCCTCACCACACAGGCACACTGGTCACTCACACTGAACCTGTGGCATATCAGGAGCTCAAGCATCTGATTTAGGATACATCTCTCCTTTTGCTGCAGAGCTGCCTTCTGGCCAGTCAGTCCTTAGCTCGGACTGTTGTACTGGGTTGTTCCATTCCAGGTGCCCGACCCTTGGACTTGGGTGCATCCAGCTTGCTCAAAAGTAATCTCTACCTCAATCTTCCTAATCCACCCTCAAATATGAGAAAATGTTGATTTTTGGTGGAAAAACCCCATCATCAGTAAGTTTTATTATAAACACATTAAAATATTTCTGAAGAAAACTAACTGCATGGATTAGGGTGCATGGACTAAATGTAATGAAATATTACAGCAAGCATTAAGCAGAATTGTATTGTCCAGGTTCAAACTTGCTATTTAAAACACCTAGTTTGGCAGTACAAGGTGCCTCCCTGTCTGATTTCCCAATTCCCCAGGCACTGGGAACCACACTCCCCAGCATTCCCTGAACTACTTCAGTCTCAGCACTTCAGTGCTCCCACATACACCCAGTTGGAATCCAAGTACAGGCTTTTTTCAACTGACATCCCTTAAGGGCCAAGCAATAAAGCAGACTTGCTTTTTAGCCCTTAGGGGTCCCTAGTTTTGAACAGGTTACTCTGAGAGACCACTTTGCATAAAACATGGAGCAGTGCTCTTAGCCTATTTTTCCTTTTTTTTTTTCTTTTTTAAGAGTAGACAGAGAAGAGCGTAGCACACACTCACTAATCAGCAGCTTAATGGTTAAGTCATTCACCTAGAATGAGAGATGTTTTCAGCTTGACAGTGTCCAAAAACATACCTTCCATCACCAAGCCACAATGACTTAAGTAAACCTTTTCATTCCCTACTCTTGAAACCGTTCTAACGTGAACAGGTCACAGGAGCACATGTTTAGAGGACACCTCTTAATCCCTCTAGTTCTGTGCCCTGCCAGCCAGGCTACCCAATTACACCCTTTCCTCTTCTGCTCAAGGAACCCCAAATGCCTTCCTGCACTGCTGCACAGCTTCAGAAAGAAGGGAAACTGCTCCTCAAAATGTCATAGTCTGTAGGCACTTTCCGCAGGTTGTGGCCATGGGTTTAGTATGAACTTTTTCTTGGAACCCATAATAGCTGAGCAAGTGGTGTAAATAGTACACACTGTATGAAAAATTAGCACTATCCTCTTAACTGATGGATGTGTTCTGTAAATGACTGCTCACTGTGTTCAAAGGACTGTTTTCAGATGGGTAGCTCAGGCAAACACTGCACAGACAGATGTCCCTACTTACACTCCACAGAAAGCACCTTGCTGTAGAAAGGTGTAAAACTTAGAATAGACTCTCATCCTCATGTTTTGCTATATCCAATATGTAGATTGTTTTAAATCCCACACTGAGAGATCAGACCTCTCCCAGTCTGCAGGAAGCTTTCATATTCCCCAAAGGTTTCTGTAGCTGGGAAACAAAATGCAAATGTTAGGTACAGTCAAAGCCCTTTGCTCGATCTGGGGCCATAAACTTTTTGTAAGGCATTACTTCTCATTAAGCACCAAAAAAAAGTACACGAAGTTTCACTGACTTTTTCACGTGGCTATCAGAGTAGACTCCACAGCTCAGGGCTCAGGGCAGATGTTTCAGGTTATGTTCCTAACGACTCATGAGTCTGAAGGGAGAAATGCCTCAATCAACCAATCAGAAACACTGACTAGAGGTACCTGAGACGCCACCCTTCTTTAGCCAATTTAAGCTGCAGGTAGGTTCACAGCCCTTTAGCTCCTCATAAAACTAGAAGCCTAATTTGCCTCATACTCTAGTGTGCTTTATCCTTTAAAACACAAAATGAGGATACATTATCTTACAATGAGGCAGGCTGGTACAGTCAATCCAAGCAAAGAAAATGCAAAGCAATTCTCTGTTTCAGACCAAAGTTGGTCTTTTCCTTATTTTTAATTTCTTTCAGGTGCATGCTTTAATCCAAGAGCTATCATTCATTTGATCCCTCTTGCTGAAGGTGTCCTGCACTGCAGAAACGGATCCAAGATTAATTAGGGGAAATAAAGGGTGCAAAATGCAGGGAACATGACTGGATTATGAAAGTCACAGGGTCTGCTCCCAGAGTTGCTTCATCAATGAGTGTTTCATATAAAAATGCATAAGAATTCCTTTGAGGAGAAATTGGAGCATAGGTTTCCCCCTGCTCAAGAAATTGTCTAGTTCCTAGACTTGACTCCTGTGGCTAGAGAGAGACGTATCACACGTCTTTAATACATTTTTAGTACAGTAAAACAGCTTCAAGGGGGTGTAGCAAGCTTATAGCTTGAAGGTGGGAAATGAGAGATGAAGGTTTTAACCCTTGGAAGCAGAAGGGGGAACACTGGCTTAATGCAAAAGTAAGTGAAATTCCATGTTATATGGAATGTCAGATTAGAGGAGATCAGTGGGTCCATGGCTTAAAAGAAAACGAACATAATTAAAGGGCTTGATCATATATTATGTGTTAAGTTCAAACTTCTATGAAATCAGGGTGATTAAACACTAAAGAATTAATCAGAATCAAAGTCTGTCAAACAGTGTTTTCTCTCTTAACACCTTGGTATTCTTTTAACGTACAAGAAAAATAAAGAATATTAAACCCATTTAAAGCCCACTTTTATTCCATTTCTTTGTATTTGCAGCAGAATAATTTCACAGAACCAGGCCTAATTATATTTCAGGGTCACCCAGTAGGATTCCTAATGTTTATTGCTCACTAAAAATTATGCTGCAATCACCGTTTTAAGTCCTTCATTATGCAGATCTAGACATAGTAGTCCCAGAAACTTTCTTATTAAATCTGCAGGAATCAAGACAGCTGTCCCTAAAGTTAGTTCAGAGCTAAATAAATATTTTTATGACTTTTTTTCACAATGTTTATTACAGAAAAAAATGATTCTTGAAGAGAAATAAAAAAGGATTTTTAAAAAAGGATAAGATTTTAAAATGTATCTAAACAATTGAGAAATAGAAATTTACTGGGCATTAATGGGAACATGCATTTTTAAGTGCACTTGAAAACTCAATCTGCAAACCCAGTGTCTATTTTTCTACAGATAGCAGGACTTTGCCACCAAATGTTTTCTTGTATCAGATGCCTCCTAAAACAGCATCTCCAACCTTTCCCTCCCACTGTGTCTAACCATCAAATCACAGAATGGTTTAGAGGTGACCTTTAAGGTTAATCTAATCCAATATTTGTGCTACATGCAGGGAGGGACATCTTCAACTCGTTCAGATTGCTCAGAGCCCCATCCAACCTGCTCTTAAGATGTTCCTAGAGATGGAGCATCCATCATCTCCCTGGACAACCTGTGCCAGTGTCTGACCACTCTCATTGTAATAAACTTTTTCCTTATAGCTACTCTAAATCTACTCTCTTTTAGTTTAAAACCATTACCCCTTACCCTATTGCAACAGGCCCTGCTAAAATGTTTGCATCCAGCTTTCTTATAGTCCCCCTTTAGGTTCTGGAAGGCTGCTAGAAGGTCTTCACATAGCCTTCCCTTATCCAAACTGAAGCCCAGTTCTCTCAGCCTGTTTCCCATAGGAGGTGATCCAGCCCTCTGAGCATCTTTGCGGCCTCCTCTGGACCAGCTCCAACAGGCCCATGTACTTTCTGTGCTGAGGAGCAGAGAGCTGGACGAAGAAATCCAGGTTTCACCTCTTCTCAAAACAAAAGCAGAGAGATCTTCACTTAAAGGCCATTTAAGGGCGGGCTGAGCGCTGCAGGCAGGGCCAGGGCCGGCAGGTGTCAGTGCAGCTCGCAGGATCCAGCGCTGCCTCCCGCACGCTGGCAGGAGCGCATCCCTGAGTGCCTTCAGGAGGCGCTGCCACCGCACTAACACCTCCCAGGTGAATCCAAAGGGCAGACAAGCCAGTATCACCAACTCCTTTCACATCAAGCGTTTCCTGCTGCCCCACACGTACCAGATGCAGAACATTATTTCCAGCTGTAACTGGAGGAGCTTTCCCAGTCTGTGCTATTCACACTTTCAAAACAGCCAGCAAAGTTTTGGGGTTTGGTTTTGTTTTTTTTTTTGTGAATCCCTGCTCCCCCCAGGCCTACTCAAAGGGGATCATGACACTTTTCCCCTGGCAGATCACGTTGCCTTCCACTTACAATTTTCTAAGGAAGAAATCTTTCCTTTCTTGGACCTCTGTGTAGTATGTACACTCTGCAGTGGAATCTTGTATTTTACATCAACATATAATATAAAACATACCTGACACAGGCCTTTAATACCTAAGGCACAAGGTGCGAGATCAGATAAAACAGTGCAGTGATGGATCGCTGTTGGTCGCAGAACATTTAAGATCACTGACCCACACCAACTTTACTGTATTAGCATTAGAAACTTAGCATTTCTGTAAGACCTATAAAAGCAGGTCTTAAAAATTCACTAATTACCTTGAGGAACAGGGATATATGCACTCACTCCCTGAAATATTTTACACAGCAAGACCCGAAGACTGGGACAATGAGTAAATGAGCATACCCATTTTCAACAATATCATCACTTCAGATATAAGCAATTAGCCAACCTAAGAGCACTCTGTACATGGCTACAGACACTGGTGAAAGAGGCAAGTACACACCCCTAAGTCTACAGTAATGCTTCATTCCAGAAGCAAGGCTTCGTAAAGTACTAAGGTACAAAGTAGCTGCAGCAATAACAGGGTAATTTAAGTGAAAAGGTACCTCAAGTGTTCACTTAGTCAACCCCCTGCTCTGAACTGGTTCAGACTTGGTTTGTCAGAACTTTATCCAGCTGTTTATCCCATATCTCCCACCTTTCCCTCTGGACTGCTGCCTGTAGTCCTTTAGGTGCACAAGCTGATTCTCCCAGCTTGGTGTAATGTGCAAACTTAATGAGCAAACACTCCATTGCTTCCTTACTGGAGATAAGAGTGATCCACTTCACTTGAAAAAGAGAAGTAGCAATGTTTGCTGACAGAAAAAAAATTGATAATGTGACAGCAGTTTAACATAATTTGATGACAAGACACACTTGGTTATTTAGTGCATAGAGGACAGGGTTAGACAAAACTGACAGGGAGATCCTCCTGATGAGTCATCAGCCCTGGACTATTTACAGAGTAAGATAACTGACTCATAGCCATATTTGCGTATCAAATACAAAGTCAGTATTTTTGAAACCCAGTTTGAGTCAGGCCTTGACCAGCATTATGGCTGGGAGGGGTGCATTGCTCAGATTAGCTCTTGGCTATTGTCCTGTTATCTGTGTGCCCTGAATCCACCAAATCGAATGCATCTATCACATTTGGGGTGGTTGCGCTGTTTATTCGGGAGAAGTGTGGGGAAAGTTAAGGCTGCACAGGGGCAGCAAAAAAAGCAAGTTTAGCAAGTGCATTTGTCTGTGGACAGTGGAAAAACTTGTTCCCAGACTTCGATCTGCAGTCAAGAACACATACCCAAGCACAAGCAATCCTCTGCAGACATTATGGGTAATTAAAGGCTCTGTCAGAGGCTCTTTTCCACCCTTAAATTTGCCTTTATGAAATAGATGGCAATTTGTTATTTCTGAGAGCTATTCTTCACGCTCTACACTACTTAATTTCCTTTTTATTGCAAACTTTGAAAATCTTTAGATGCTATGTTAGCACGGAAACCTACATTTCTGACTGAAAACCAAACCTTTTATGCTGCCTGGCCCACACAAACATTCAGTAACTAGTCAGACATTTCAAAGCACCTGAACCACCTATCTCCTGTGAAACCTTTTCATTCTCTGCCTCTCTTTCTACATGAATCCTTAATGTCTACAGTCGCCTTCTCAGACTCACAACTTCTGGTGGCTCAGATCTAAACTCATTTCCTCTGGAGACAGAGTATACTGCTAAATCAGCCAGGAATGTTCAGCAAAATCAGCAAGAGGTACTTCCTCTAGGGAGTAACACTGCAAGCTAAGGTACTGTAAAACTCAGTTAAAACTATCTTAAAGCTCCTTTGAGAGAAAAAGTAGAAAAAATTAGACACATCTCTCCTGCTCCACATTACAGTGGCACTGCAGCAGTTTGCCCACCTGGTATGTAAGGCCTTTATGGAGCGTGGGAGCAAGAGCACGCCCGGCCAGGGCAAAGCAGAGGCAGGCTGAGCTTGGCCTGCATCTCATCGTGCCAACTGCATGAGCCGAAAGATGGTGCCATTTGTACAGCACTGCAAAACAAACCTTGATTCAGCACAGGGCAGATATAACCTATGCCACAATGGCTGGCCCAGAGGGCAAGGATCGTTCCTTGGTCCCGTCCCACAAAGAACATAATGATGTAGCTTCAGATGTTTTCCAATGCATTCAACCAAACACAGAAAGCTTCAAAATATTGAGAATGTCTTAGGCAAGGCAAGTTACACACAGAAAGTAAGCATTATTTATTTAGTATTCTTTTATTCATTACAGAAAGGCAGTATACACAGAACATTTTCAATTCAAAACAAATGAAAGTAGTTCTCTATCACTTTCATGGATTAAAAATAATCACAGTAATCAGTAACATAGTACAGACAGATACAGAAACACATTTAGGCAATACAACCACTTGATCAGCAACAGTTTTGAATTAAATTTTACCAAAAAAATTAACTACTATGCAAGGTAGTGTGTGTTTTCAGCACTATGCTTGCCCTAAAACAAAAAGGCAAACTCACCTAACTTCTCACACCTAAACTTCCACATCCTAAACAAATGACAACTTTCGAGTAGGTTCTTTCTGAGTATTGCTTCTCCTACTTACAAGAAAAATGCTGTTACAGCTGAGGTTGGAGACAGGAGATGTACACGCTAAAGAAAGAAGACTGGGCATAAAATACACAGCCAGACAACCAGGATCTTACTCTAACAATCATATCACATCCATGTAACCCACTTCTGAGACTCTGCACCAACAGCGGCAACAAGACATTCTCTGTATTTCCTGAAAATGCTTTCAATTATCTAGTTTTTACTTGAAGTACTTTGAGCATCAGACTTTTGGAAAAGCAACTGCTGTAACAAGGTAGTCTCATTATGAGTTGAAAACAAAACACATTCTTGCAAATAAATCTAGCACTTGCAATTTACAAAACATACAAACCACCACAGAGCTGGTTTTCTTCATCATTTGTCATTTCTAGGCTCCATTTTGCAACATTGGGTAAGCAAAATTCTACAACTACATTTAAGTTAAAGGACAATACACATTAGCAAAAAAACAATAATGTAACTTAAAATATGAGAGCGGTGCATTAATGTACATAACAGGACTAAATTTAGGGTATCCAAATGATTTTTAGATCTGAGGCATTCAAGCACCTACTTTTCCAACTGAAAGGTGACCAGAAGATAGAATCAGAGTTAATTAACCCTTAAGTGTCAGTGCCTCTAGATGAAAATTATTACTTGGCACTAAAATGGACATAATTCAGCACAGCAAGCATAGTCCTCACTCAGCATGAGTAACGGTGCACAATACAACTTTTGTGTTTATCCTAAGAGCAAGCAGTATGCCAAGCTATTGACAAGGTAAACTTTTAATTTTAAGTAGGAAAAACTTGAAATTCTAAAATATAAAGAAACAGTGCAACAACAAGAAAACAATCACAAATGGTTACAAAACCCCCTCTATTTAATCAATACATTAACATTTCTGACACGTAAGATAGTATTTAAGAAATTTCATCTTACACATTTCCTGATGTGTTACTAATGGGCATTTTTCACATTGGAAATATTTACATGCCTTCTTTATGTAGTGGGAACCTTGCAAAGATCAGCTGGCATTGTCCTGCCTCTTATTTGACTTTTTCAGACATGACTCTCTCCCTTAAAAAATTAGGTTCTGCTTTCCAGATAGAGCTCTCAGATTTTCACATTA
Organism: Myrmophylax atrothorax; assembly: GCA_026770055.1. Taxonomy (NCBI): domain Eukaryota; kingdom Metazoa; phylum Chordata; class Aves; order Passeriformes; family Thamnophilidae; genus Myrmophylax; species Myrmophylax atrothorax. Next base: position 109,377,336 of record JAOXXN010000446.1, on the reverse strand, counting down.
AGTAAGTACATTATGATGGGGGGGGGGCAGGCAAGGACTTGAGTGTTCTTTGATCTTGTTCGCTTGTATATGATATTAGATATGTTGTCTATCATTAGGGTTGTACTTATTTTATCACTGAAATTCACAAACAACCACAAGGTATACAGAGAAAACGCCTTACACTTCAGGTGTCTTCGTGCTTTATCTTTGTCCAAACAACTGAGGAAAGAGGTGAGGGAAAAATAAAATAGTAAACCAGAAGAACAGCTGACAAACGCTTACAATTTCAGAACGGACACTGAAAAAATCCCCAACCTTCTAAGATATATACAGTATACAATCACTTTTCAGTTTTGAAATTTCCTCCTTCTACAAAGAAAGGAAGAAAACTCTCTGAATATTTCCCTTTAAGATACAAACAGTATCTTCACTTGACAGTGTATTGACAAAGTGATGGAGAAAACTTCCTCTCCTCACTCTGACAGGTGGAGAGGAAGATGAAGGAGAGAGAGATCAGTGGAACACAATGCACTCAGAAGACTGAACAACCCCAATTGTGACACAACTCAGCTACCAAGAGAACCTTACGCTGGGTCAGTGACATCTGTACACCAAGAGCTAACTGACAACAACTTAATGCACGTCTCTCTCATAAATGAGGATCCAGGTTTTTGGATTATTATTTGTAAACACTCTCCTGATGACAGAAACTATTCTCACATGGAAAATTTGGAATCAGAAACAAAGAGAAGGATACATTTGGCATCTTTGTTTTCTGAACATCCAAAGCAATGAGGAGACACCACCACTGTAAAACAGATGTTCCTGCAAGTAACGTTTTACTAATACATATATATATATATATACAAACTGCAAGAGCATCCTGACAGGTTTGCCAATGATACAATTGTCTAAATAAATATATACCAAGAGCTGTATTTTTTTTCACAGAAGTAGCACTTTCCTAGCTGCAGTACCCTCATTATTCGACTAATTCTTTTGACAGTATCTTCATACACTGTCTTCCCAGACTGTAGAACATCAGAATCACACGTCTCAGACAGTGCTTCTTATCATTATAATACGGAAGAAATCCCAGTGTCACCATATTGTCCATCTTCTGCAGGTTTTCTTTTCTTTCAGTGTTGTGTGAACTCAGATCCTTTGTTAATGATACTCCAGCAGCCACTTTACTAGATTTCCTTACTTGAAACTTTATTATTGCTAGTCCTGTGGTTCAGACAGCTTTTCTTTGCCTAACTTCTGTCAGCAGAATCAGAATTTTCATCATAATCTGGTTCACAAAGGAAGCACAAGTTACTAGAATCCAGAGACTGCAAATCTGTTTCTTCTGCTTTAAGACTGTCAACTACAATGGGGCAGCACCTACTTTGAGAGCAAACTGCATGGCCTGCAGCAATTAAGTCTTCACCTACACTGCTGTCGTCGTACAGAACATCCACCTCTAATTTCATTTCAGAGCCATAGTGGATAAAATTAACTACCAGCACAGGTTTAAGAAGAAGCTTCTGAAACAGAACTATAGCTTCATCACTCCAGTGTTCCCCCTTGGCAGGAACTGTATCATGCAAAGAGCAAGAGTGTGCCAAGCGTGGAAAGTAAAACAGACTTTCTGGAATGACTTTAAGTTTATGGATATCAGAATAAGCGATGCTCTTCAGAAAGCCATAATCAATAAACGTAAGAACAACAGACTGACTTGTTACTTCAGTAATTTCTGCTCTGTACCACTCTGCTTTCAGTCCAAACTTGATCAAGCAGCCGGCACCAGGGCTCACACGTTCTTTAGGCAGAGCTGGCAAGTTGTCAGGAAGGTCAGAGAGCAGCAAAGACAACTTCCGCATGCAATCAAAGAAGACTTCAAACTGGATGCTGAAGTTTGAAGGATCAGTAACTGCAGTTGCAAACCCAGGATATGTTTTGCCACTTCGCACCCACGTCCACATGACTGAATTTATCTTGAATGACTCCTTAGAGTTTGTATTATTGCATTTTTCTGGTCCAACAATTGTCTGACAATTTAAGAAGTCATTCAAATACTCCTGAAGCATAACCTGCCCTACTAAAATATCTACCTCCCAGATACCACAGGATTTCAAATATCTCAAAAACAAGACCCTTATTTCACAGTCCAGGACTGCATTTAATACATGATCAAACTGAATTTTCTTCAGGTTTTTAAACCAAATCCATTTACAAAATACAGCTTGTTTAGGAAAACTTTTAATCTCATCACTAAGCATCTTTGCATTATTTAAGGACACCATTTCACATGTGCCATAATCCATGAAAAAAACCAGCATTAACTTCTCCCTGACAAATTTCTCTATCACTTCCGATCGATACCATTTACAGTTCCTTTCAGACTGTGTCATGCATTCCAGTCCTTTTTCGATGTCATCCACTCTAAGTGAATCACTTCTTTGTGCTTCTTTGTCAAGCATTACATTTAAGTCATGTAATATTTGCAAATTTTTAACCAACTGTACATAAAATTCTCCAGTCTCTGAAATATTAACCACTTGTGCTGCTTCTACATGTCCAAAATTTATAACTTGATGAAGGATACTTACAGGGTTTTTGGAAGTATTTTTCATCCTAACAGCCTCAGTTTTATTTTGACCACCCGAACCATTCGTAGACTTTCTATCTTGAGCATTACCATTTTGTTTTGGCCTACTGTTCCAAAGACACGTTTGTGTGTTTTGCCACCCTGAACCACCTATTTCCTGCAGAAGGTCATCAGACATAGACTTTCCATCACAAATTACATCTATTTCCCATTGCTCTCCATGTTGCTGTAAGAATTTGCAAGTAACTGGCTTATTACTTACTTTTCTTGCAAAAGAAGCACTTTTCTCAGTCCAGCTTTCAGCAGGAATATTTTTTACACTGCTAAGGAAACAATGAACACTAAACCTTGGCAGGGTTAAGAACTTTTCTGGAATCCTGCAGATTTTTGATGAACTTAAAACTGCAGCATTACCATAGTCAATAAACTCTACCTCAAAGGAGTTTCCCGATTTCAGAGTTTTAATAACTGCTCTGTAGTAAAAACAATCAGCTTCGTGCTCTGCAACAATGAGATCTCCTACCATGAGCTCATCTAAGCAAATTTCAAGACCTCCATTCTCCAAGCTTTCATTTAAATCATCTGCTAGTTTTATTATTAAGTTTTCATCCTCTGCAAGGTGAACATAGAAACTTGATGGACTATTCATGTGAGAAATGTAAGCTCCTACTTCAGTATTCACCCGGATATCACGTTTAGGAAGTCTGATTAACGTAGGTATATTTTTATTACTCCTTTCCTGCTGACCTGTACAACTTAGTCTTTCATTATGAGATTCAGAGACAGCATTTACAGTTATTTCCTTCAAAGTTAAAGCAAAATGAGAGACTGAATGACAAGCAGGTTTTCCAATCAGAAGGTCTCTGTTCTCTGGAACAGCAGCAGAAGTATCTCTAAAGCCTGGCTCTCTGCTGTCCTGTAAAGTCTGCTGGTTTAAGGGTCCACTACACAAGTTTGGTGTGCTACATGCAGTTTGCTCTTCATCTCCAAAATTCTCTCCAGTATCTGTCTGGCAATACTTACCATATACTTGGCATTTCACTTCAGTTTTCAGTGTAGGTATTTCAGGATTTTTAACACTTACTTTATTAATTTCTTTGTCATCTTCCATGTGACATCTCACTCCTTCATTACTTGTAAACTGTAACATACAGCTTTTCTGTGACAACTCTTCCAATATTTTTTCTTTAAGTTTTTGACTTACTTTGAGCTTTCCATCGTACAACTCCACAACAATCCTTCCGTCTGATTCTCTGGATAAAATTACAGCCTTCAGCAGTTTACCAAGGAATCTTTCCTCAAACCATTTAGTAATGCTTGCTGGAATTTCTTCGCCCCTAAGATCTGAGAGATAGCATTTAATAGCTTGCATGGGTGTGAATATTAGATCAGTGGCAGAGTCTGGAATGGGTATCAACTGGTCTCTCTCTACCATACTCTTATTTCCAAAATCCACATATTTAGCAGATAGATAGGATGTCGATTCCACAGGAATAGCCAAAGCTCTGTAAAAGAGACCATCTTCAAAATATCTGGCTATAAATAATCGCGTACTGCTGGTATCATACTTCACATTATTTGACATTTTACTTATCTCACTAACCCTCCTCATCAATGCCTCCACAGTTTCAGTGTTTCGATTAAGCTGACAATAGAATTTTGAAGGACTATTTATGTGAGTTATATAAACCTCCTCCTCACTTCCAATTTTTATATCAAAAGATGAGTAGCAAAAACTGTACAGAGAACCCAAAGATCCAAGGTTTCTCAGTTCACCATATTCAGACTGGGTGAGACCACACTCTCTGAGGAATTCCTCTGCACTAATACGTGGAGTCCATAAGTCAACAACATTGCAGAAACAGTTGGGGCTCACAAGAACAACAGCATAAATGATGCAAGTCAGGGGTCCTCCAGGAGAAGAAATGAAGTCTTCAAATTGCCTATGCACTTCTTCAGACCAACTAAGTGAGTCAGTCTGTACAGAGATATTTTTAAGTCCACACCGAAATGCTTGACCTTCCAGCGTTAGGAAATCTGGAAGAACAGCCTGAAGATCTTTAAGTAAAACTCTTTCATGATAACCATAGTCTATAAAAACCACATCAACTTCATTTTTGGATACCTGCTGCACAACAGTTGCTCTGTACCACTTCCCATCCTTGGGGTATTTAACAATACAGGCAACCTGCCCACTTTTATAAGGATTGGTATGATCTTTATAGTAAGCCTGAATTCGTCCCATTAAGTTATTTAGCTCTGGCAGTTTGCTTCGCAACTGACATGAAAAATCTGATGGGGAAAAAAAGCAAGAACACACCACTTCAAAAACATCTCCAGGGTTAAATAGAAACTCTTTATAAAATAATTTTTCCTCACATACCGATTTATGTATTTTAGGGACAGCACCTTCTCCAAAACAGGATGGCACAACAGATTTCAGAGGCATTGGAGACACACTTAATGATTTTTTGTTCTGAAGTATGTCTCCATTTCCAGAGACCTTGCTTTTACAAGTTTTACTGGTGCTCACTGCATTGATTTTTGATTTTTTACAGTTGATGTCATTCCAGTTTTGCTCTTTTTTTGCTGACTTTAAAACAGAACTTGGTGGGTTTTCCCAGTATTCAGCATACCCAGCTTGAATCATATACATGGCAACGTTTCCTTGACACAAACCACTACAGTGCACATTAACAATGTACTTGTTGTTTTCCTTTCCAATGACATAGAGTAGCAGTTTTTTGTTCAGTACTATACTTTTAAAGAAATCGGTTTCTTTTTTAGCCCACACACCATCAGTGGGAAATGTGCAAGCAAGGGAACAACACATAGCTAAAGCTGGTAAATCAGAAAATGCAGGAAGCAATGTTTTCACATCATGACAGGGTACTGTATCTGTATTTCCAAAATCCAAAAAATTAACAGTAATGTTTACACAAAGCACTTTTGTGACAACAGCCCGGTAAAAGCATCCATCTCTGCTATACCGGGCACAGCACAGCACCCCCGGCTCTGGCTCTTTAAGGACCATTTCATCAGCTCCACAGTGACTGTACGTGTGGCAAATATTTTTCATCAAGGCCTGAAACTCATTCCTCCATCTACAAAGTTGAATCCAAAAGTCAGATGGATTTACTATATGTACCACAAAAGCTTCATAGAAATAATTCATTTGCATCTCTTCTCTTTTGCAGTGGCTGGAGAAAGAACTATCCCGTTCAGGTAAGGAGGGTTTTGTATCTTTATTTACAGTATAATTCATAAACATATTGTATCTCTCAGGACATTGTTTATAGTTTACAGCAATACTTGTAATTTTTGTTCCCAAAAGTGAGCCACATGATGCAGCTGTCTCATTCAGATTTTCTGGACACTCAGCATTACTTCCAAGATCTTGTTTTTGCAGCGTAATATAATACAAGTGTTCAGTGTTATTGTATAAATCAAGGTGGACACACACAGAAGTTTGTTCTATCAAGGCCTGCATCAATTTTTTCAGCTGAACTTTCATTACTGTTTCATCCTGTCTACCAAAACAAGACAGTGCACATGGAAACGAAATCATTGGTAATGTCATGAACTCCGCTCCAAGTTTGTGAACAGAACTATGTGGCACAGCTTCAATAATGCCAAAATCCATAAACCAGACTTCCACATGGTCAGAGAGAAGTTGTTTTATCACTCCTCTATGCCACTGCCCGTTTTGTCTCTTGGCAGCACAAAGTAGCCCTAAACTATCACAAGATGTAGTATTTTTTCCAGTGAGAGCTTCATAGTACAAATACATAGCTCCTGTCAAATCTTCCAGCTCTTTCTGCCATTTTTGCATCTGACAATAAAATTTATTTGGGCTTATTGCACCAGTTACTTTTACATTTTCTTTATTGCCAACAGGTAGACATGGAAAAAGTTCATCAATAACATGCCAAAAATCTGTTGGTTTCTCAGAATTATTTAAGGTAAGCAACTCCTTGGCTGAATAGTCCTGTTTCAACAGTTGTGGCATTCTCCTACAAAGCATTCCTTCGGGCAATGCTCTTAAAGTTTCTACAATAAGACAAAATGAATGTTCATCAATAAATCTACCTAACTGCAGTTCAAGAACATCAGCAATAATCTTTGGCACTTCTAGAATAAACAGCTGGTGTGGTATAACAGCCTTCACATGTCCTGTAATCTGTAATCCTACCAGAGATGAAAAATAGTTAATGGCATTTGGACCCCATTTTTCTCCAAGAGGAAGTATACTTGCAAAAACACCCAACACCACCTTTGGCGGCAGCTGAAACAATTCATCACAAGCAGCAGCAAGATGTGTTTCCTCAACCACCAGCACACATCCCGTGTCTATAAGAAAAGCCTCACAGACATTCTCTTTCTTTCCCAGAACTCTTCCTCTATGCCATTCTCCTTCTGTGTCTTCCACCAAACAAGATCCACCAATGGAAACATTCGCTTTTGCTTTGAACACGCGCTGAATTTCATTTTGTAGTATGTAATAGTCAGGCTCACACCCTGCACTGTGTTGAGCATGGAACATTATAAACAAGCAGTCCGGATGGCACTCTACGCGAGTTATCCTCAATTTCGTATCTACTGGGTCTGGTAAAGGAGTCAGAGATTCCATCATGTCTGCAAAGAAAAGGAGTATGATCATCCTGATAGTTTTCCATACTTCTCCTTTGCAACTAGAACTGCTTACATGACATTTCAAAATATTTAAATAGCATATTATTAAAATTCTGGTAAAAATGTATACTAAACATTTAAGAATGTCACGTTTTATGCAACTGGGATACACTTGACACAATTCTCTTTGGAAAGACATGTTCAGATACCAGGAAAAGAGGTACCTCTGGATACACTCTTGCGGCCACAGGTTAATTTTATGAGAGATTCATTTCTAACCACAAAGTTGCTCCCAGAATAACATAGAGAATTTAAGATTATATCATAAAACTGTTAGGAGAAGGGATGTAATCGACATTCAAGAATGCAGAATATGGCAGGACAGATGAGTGTTAAGACTGTATTTCTTCTCAAAGAAAAGTATGTCTGCTCAAAGAAAAAAAAAGAGTGGAAAGCAAATCAAGTCATTTATGTAATGCCTGCTCATCTCAAAACTGCTACTTACATCCAGTAAATTTAACTGCAAATCTCTCCAAAGGAGATGCAACTCAGTGTTTCATTGCACTGGAATTGCAGTTACAAGGAGACCTTACCTGCAAAAGTACTTCCAGTCTGTTTCTTTTTAATATGTCAGTGACCAAGGACTCACCCCCTACTCACCCTGCTTTTTCTATCTAAATTACTTCTTCAAATCACTGACATCTTACAGCTCTGTGCTTTACTGTTTCCTTACTCTGGCTCTCTCTATACTATCACTTACAGCAATAGTGCATTTTAAATTCCTGTAACTGCAAGGACATACCAAGCACATCATCTATATGCAATGCCTCTGCACTTCCCATTGAGCAACAATTGTGCCAGCTGTGTTTTGCACTGTCTCAACAGTCCAATTCTGACAGCTTGAGTATCTTCAAAACCTTCAGATACCTTTTTGATCTCATCTATAATCTGGACTTCAAGCTCTGATTCCAGTTCCACACACATGTCAAGATCCAATGTATCTGTGATTTCAAACTGTCTAAAAAGACGTAATTTCATCAAGCAACTCCATTAAATAAATCTCTGTTCTAACAAATTAATTAGAGGTAGACAACATCAAATGCAAAGAAAGTGGATAAACACACAAGGATAGTCTGGACAGAAACCTTAATTTATGAATTTTTGTGTAAAGCTGAAAGTTAAACTTTCAGTTTCAACTACAAGTTATTAGGACAAGATCCTCCTCAGCCTCAAAGAATCTTCAGTGGAACTTCCATCGTAAGCACACATGAAGAGATTACACAAGCTCTCCTCAGAACAAATATTGATCCCCATCATTCTAGTTCCAGAAAAAATAAAAAAACACGCTAATAAATAAACGAACACTCCTACTGTGAAGCAGTAGGGCAGAAGGACAAAGGATACATCACACATAAAACCAACAAAAAAAATCCCCAAACCACCAGACACCAAAAAATGCTCGGAGTAAAAGCAGTACCAAACCCAGATCCGACAAACACCTGCTCCAGCAAGGCCCTTTTTCCCCACTTTTCCCTGTAATAGAAAGCTAAATTCGGGGGGGGGGGGGGTGTTATTGAAAGAAAA
>JAOXXN010000446.1:109333992-109350363 GCA_026770055.1 Myrmophylax atrothorax | reverse complement strand
GGCTGTAGCCATTATTCTTTTTCCTTTGTTTTTAATTGTTTTAGGTTAAAAAAATAATGCAAGCTATTAGCAAATCACTCTTCTTTTTTCTTTAAAAAAGTAATGCAAGTGTAAGTTTCAAGACTATTCTTTTTGTCAATTCCCAGTGTTCAAACTTACCTTATTTTTAACATTCATGTTCTACAGGGAGACAGGGCAGAACACTGTTCATGGAATTGCATTAGTCTAACCCAAATCTTGAATTTCATCAATTTGCTTTCAAAGGGCAAGGTAGAAAAAGACCTTTAAGCACATGAAATTCAATGCAGTTAGGATTTAGGCAACTGATCTCATTAGACTTGTTCAAGTAAATCTTATTTGGGCACCTGACATTTTGTAAGTGCTTATTATTTTAGTGAAAACTTAATTTGGTGCCAAAATATTTTTTGTTCCCTGAAGCATCACTGTCTTGGCTTCTCGGTGCTGCTGTCTCCCTTCAGGCTGTTTATGATTTACAAACAAGGCATTTCAGTGTCAGCTCCAGTGGTCTCTCGGCACACATGGACAGCATTTATTTCAACACAAAGTACCACAGTCACAGACAGTTTCATCCAAGAGTACAGCTGGAGGAAGCATCAGACTTGTGTATAACAGTCTAGAGATTAAACTAACAGTACAGGAAATGAAAGTCAAGGTTTCCAGACTCTCATCACTCCATATATGTTCTATCTGACTTTGCTCAGCTTTCAGATGAGTGCTCTGCCCCTTAGTTGATAGACAAAAGTGCTATGGAAACTGGTCACCACTTCTCTTACTCAATAATTTAGTAAATAAATTTGAATGGCATCTTACTTTTACTCAGATATTAGGTCTGTGTAGCATAGCCCAGCATTCCATGCTGTGTCAAAATTCCTACCTAGATAAGGAATTCTGAGCAAGCAAAAAAAAAAAAAAACCACACCACAAAAAACCCCAACCAAATCACTGAACAATCAAGGAAAGGAGAAGAACAGCTAAACTTCCTGATGACAGCTGGCAGTTGCAGGGGTTAAAGGAGATACGAGAGACTCCTTTAGGTTATTATTCTGGCTATCATTCTGGCTGTCTCTATTATGAGGAAGAGACAGGGGAATGTGAAGTGAGTTGTGACTGAGGTAGGCACTCTAGAAAGGAATGAATCACTTCAGACGCTCTGAAGATGCAGCTATGAAGATTTACTTCCTAATATGGATCCAGCACATGCTCCTGCTGTCTTCCAGTGCACAAACTGGATTCCTTTGAAACAAGGTTAAACCAGGAGTGCACCTTCAGATCTCCAGTCCTAACTTGTCTTGTCTGTGGGACCAGATCAACTAGACTGAAATCTGAAAAAACCTACATGCCATGGCTACTGGACCCTCAGCATGAACACTTCTGCTCTGCTTACCCATTGTTTGGATATGCAGTACTTGGTGGTGAAGGTGTAGCATGATAAATGCTCAGGAAGAAAGTACATCTTTCTGCTGTCTGTAGGTGAATCTGGAAAGATTTGCCAGGTCAGTGCCTAGGAACAAGAAGCTGAATAAACTCAGTGAATCTCAGGTTTTTTTCTACTTTGGCATTAGCCACCACGTAGGCCTGCTGCTCCTTTTTGTCAGTGTGTGGCAAAGACAAGGTTCAGTTCAAAAAGGGTACTGTAGTTAGGAATAATTTGAAGATTAATATGAAGTTCTTCCTTTCCTTAGCATTTTTTGTGCCCTCACTTTTTTCCCTGATAGGAATGTGTTGACCATTTGTTACGACTTACACAGCTTTTAGGAGTAGTAGATATAAAGTGCTGACAGATCATAAGGATTGTAACCAAATTCTGGTTCATTTCAGAAATACATGACCAAAACACTGTATTTATTACAATAAAAATAAATAAAATATATATATTAGCATTCAATTTTTAACCCAGATATGAGCTCACTTTATTCTGGCTTCAGAAGTTATTTCATGTCAGCTGAGCTGATCTAGCTGTTGACATACATATGTTTAACCCTACGGAGAGGTGAACTTAACCTAAAATTGAGTTGCATGTGCTGCAGGCTGGGAGTGAACAGATGGAGAATTACTCTGTTAACTTGGCTTTTCAACTAAACCTTCATTCTATTCCTAGTTGGATAAGTGTTCAGCCATATGAAAAAAAATACAGCCATGTACCTTGCATATTATTTCTTCTCTTTGAGGTAATAGGGATTTATATGTTTTATGATTCACTATAGAGCAGTAGAAATGGTTCATGACCTAAATTATATTGAGCTGCAAAAAACCCCAAGATTTCAAACCATGAAAACTAATTCTGGAATTTATGTTTAACAGACAATACTTCCTTACATCTCTTTGTAGATGAATAGTGTGGCACTCACTGGCATTCAGAGAAACAAATGGTTAATGGTGAGGATAGCAAAATTAGCTTTGTAGAAACAGTAGTCACCAAATAAATGTTTAACTAAAATAAATTTGCCCTACATTTCTTTGGCAAAATAAGCAGGACACTGAAAAGCACACAGAAATTTTCCCAGCACTTTTCAGTCCCTTTTCGTGGAAAACAGTTTAAAATTCAGGAAAGAGAGCTCCAGTCTCAAAATACTTTGCTTTCTATTAGAATTTGTTAATGAGTTCTTCTTAAATCTGTGGAGGGTTTTCTAGGAAAAGTTTTCTGTCTTTAAAAGGCTTTTAAAAACTCACAAAACACATGACGAACCTCAGTTTTAAAGACTTGAATTCAGTGTGTTGGGGTTTTTGTTTGGTTTTGGTTGTTGTTGTTGTTGTTTTGGTTTGGATTTTTTGTGATGCATCTTTAACTATAAATATTATTGGCTTCTCCATAATTGTTGCAAGGGAGCAGAAGTGCAAATCCACCACTGGGAGGGTCCATGGCAACATGGCACATGACTGCTTTTAGCCAGAGGATTCTAGGAGAGCTGTAATCCCAAAAGACCTGATTGTTACTTTGGGCCAAAATCTTTACATTTCAGTAGCCTTCACCTGCTGTCACTTATTCTCTGAGTAGTTTGAGAGTCTCAGTCTGAGCATGATCTGTGCCAACCCTTGTCCAAATCTGAGATCTATGAGTGCACTGATAGTATCAAAACAGAACAACCAGAATTTTTTAGCTTAACCTCTTCCCTTAGCAGATTTTTTTAATGGTAAGTAATGAAATCTTACAAGACTGAAAGACTCTTGAAGTCCTTTCCTAAGACAAGCTCTATTTCTCTCTGTGAACAAAAACTCAAAGGATGAAATCCTGGCTCTCTTGTAGTTGATGGCAAAACTCCCATTGAACTTCAATGGGGATAGGATTTCTTCCAAAGCGCACAGAGTATTCCCAAGTCAAAATGTAAGCACACCGGCTTATTAATAAATGCACAATAACACAGCAAGCCAAAGGCAATATAAATACTTAGATGGAGTGTGATTCAGTTTAAATGCCAATAACAGACTTACATTTGGAATCTATGAAGCATCTAGATGCCACAGCTAAGATCTCTCACGTTCAGACATCTGGAGTCACTGATTGCTGTTCAAAAGGAAATAATTAATAAAGAAAAAGTGGCAGAGTGGTGTTATATACCTAATGGCACAGGACTTTATAGTGATTATGAGCTATTTGCTAATGTTTAAGTAAGTGAGAGCTGGACTTTTTCACAGTCCTTGTTCTACAGTCTCCCAAGAGAAAGTGAAAAATAACAACTGGAGATAAAGGAGTGCATATGAAAATGCCAGGAAATTTTAGAATTGCAGTTTAAAAACATGAGAGAAAATTAGGATTTTGATTAATTTGCTTTCCATGTTATAGCTACATCTACAAATTAGTTGTCATTTATCTGTATGTTTGAGTTAAGAGATGAGTATCCCACTATTGACTGCTTTCTACAAAAAACCCCAAGTCATGCATGTCCTGTAGATTTGATTTAGTATCTACCGATACTAAATCCTGTTTGGTGTGTAACTGAGGCTGAGTGCTGTGGTCTGTTAATTTTCTCTGTGATTCAAAGGAACTTGATGCAAATGAGAAAATTGTCTTATACAATAGCTGAATTTGCATGTATCTTTTCAGTGCCTCTTATCAAAGAGGAGTCTTGAAAACATTCTTCCTACCTGTAAGTGCCACCAAAAAAGTGCTTCATGCTGGAGAGAGAGAGAGGGAGAGAAGTCTTTTATGTAAGCTTTTTTTGCTGGTTTTATTTAATCCTGTCTATGGAGGACTGATGACTCTAACTAGGGATTTTAGGAACAACATTTTACCAGTGGCCTGATAAGCCTGTGAAGTAATCACCTTTTGTCTAATTATTTCCACTGCCATCCTGTAATGAAATCATTTGCAGGTTATGGAGGTACTTGGAAACACTTGGTAGCACTCATTGCTACATGATTTTTAGTTTAGGAAAATGATTTTTACCAGTTTGTACAATCATAAGACATATAATACTAAGACTGCCACTTGAAATTCCCACCTGTTTGTGACGCAGAGCTGTGCTCGTTTTCATACTGCAGATATCAAACAGAAGCAAATGCTGACATCCCCTCGGTTATAATTTTTGTTAAGAGTGGGGAATATCACACATGAACTGCACTGCCCTTGATACAAGCAGTGCCTGTATTAAGTGATGAAGCTATCTTTTTTAAGTGATTCAACACAGTTAGACTAGGTTAGATGCAAAAAGTTAGATTAAATAATGCCAGGATAATTAAGGTATTTACAATCTCATTCAATTTCAGTAATACTTAAAATGCCTAAGCAATAAATTGTAAAAATTCTTAGAAAACATATTGAGAAAATAAGCACTTTCTGAGATTTTATAAGGTCTTGTTATACTTTGGAATCTAGGAGAGTGCAACTTCTAAATATTTAGTATGTAACATTAAAATCGGAACCACCTGTCCAAGAGAACTTACTGCTCAGTGGAAATAAATAGCCATATTTTGCACAAGGCCCCTGCTCTATTTTAGGTTTAACTTCAAGGTGGGAATGAGTTTCTCCCATTAGCTGTGTGAGTAACCCAGGTTCCAGATGAAATACATGTATTTCTGCCAGAAATTTTTGGTCTGATTAATTCCGCTGGCAAATTTAAGTTATAGATACCCCAAATTAGGTGGAAATAATCCTGCTTTAATGCTGTTCATGTAGCTAAATAAATGCCATTAAAACATTCCCTGAGGATGTGAATCAAGATAAAACAAAGCCAATAGCAACCCGAAGGTGTTTTACTATAAAGTGGCTTGCTATAATGTGGAGTCTTCTGCTGCAGGATGTCCCTTTACAAGCCTGGGAAGTTTCAAGTATTTGAAAATAAAATACTCATACCTGAGTAGGAAAATACCCTCCCAGGCTTACCCTAACCAGTGGACCACAAAGACTCATGCCAATGAGGAAACTAATGAAATATATACTTTAAAAATGACAAATTAAGAAAACAAAAATAACAGAAAATTTGATATAACATGGTTTACAAACTTTATTCTAATGGAAGAGGTGTGGAACAGAAATATTGCATAGGTTTTACTGACTTGAACTGTGGCTCTGTGTCATGTTATTTCCCTATGGGCCCTGTGCATGACCCTTATTCACACTGAACTTCTTAAAAACAGACTATAATATATTGTGAATTTTTGAGTGCATGTCCTTCTATTTCAAGATGCTGAACATCATTTCCTCAAATAGCTATTTTCTTACTCCTCAGCTCTGGAAACGTTCTCTGCTGTCTTCTGCTGGACTACCAAGAAAAGAATCTGGTCACATTTTTTGGCTGTGATTTGTGTCTGTCCTCAAGTTGTGCTTTTGTAAAATGACAACCCTGTAGTTCAGAAACTCAAAAATGTGCAGAGGTTTCAGTAATACTTGCAGTGCATTTGACAAAAATTAGTAAAGGAAGAACCATAATAACACACTTAGTTATCCTTTTGGGGTTTTTTTTTAAGACACCAAATGTCCTTGTCTACTTCCATGGAACAGACTGGTGGTGTTATGTAAGGGTGATGAGACTGTTTCAGCAGTAATGGAGCCTGCTCTGATATCCCTTGAAATTTTTTTCCATTGGGTCTGGCTCTTATTTATCTCTTAAAATAGATTCTGCCAGTCAACCATATTTTGGCAAGCTCCCTTATATCAAAATATTATTTTTCTTTTTCAATGCCTTCATTATCTGTTAGGTTAACAAGTTTATGCTGAGTTTCTTCACTTTGATCTTTCTTCTTTTTATCCCATGCACTTTGTTCCTTGACCCTTTCCTCAGATTGAGCTTGGCTTGGCAAGTATCTGTGTAGCAAGGACTGCAGTGCATGCAGGTGATCTTGAACTCAGCAGTAGTGGTTCTGCTCTCAAGCAGAGCCAGAGCAGGGCAGAGCTCAGAGCACCTTTGCTGCCCATCATTCACCCACCTTCTAAGGTGTTATCATGATTGATAGCAAGCTCGAATTGCCCTTCCCTCTAGTTCACTGTTAAAAACCAAAATCAGTGCTTGAATTGTAGCAAGACCCTAGGAAATTACTATCTTAGCAGTTTACTGATGCAGAAATAATTGATGCTGTGCATTTCTTTCGTGTCTATAATTGCAGAAATACATTTGCTAAAATGAATGAAAATTCTAAAACAAAGCATTCTTGATGACACCCTTGATTCCTTGCTGGAGATATTCCATGGAAGCAGCTATGCTCTGTCCAAGAAGCAATTGTTCTAAGCCTGTACCTCTCTCCAGGATTTCACATGAATTCCTGGTCAACACATGGCACACATTTCACATGCAGTGAAATGGTGTGTCAAAGAATTATTACCTTCAAGCAATTTCAGGCACTTGAGGAAATTTCACCATTGCAGCTTAGAACTCTGACTAATTTATTCCACAGTTCTCCAAATGCATTAGTGAACACAAAGCAACTCACCAGTGCCTTTTAAAATGAACCTCAAAAAATGAATGAAGGTATTACCAAAAGTCAATAAGTTATTCAACATTTGGCCTAACAAGGCCAAATGCTTTCTAAAAACTTAGGCTCCCAAGTCTGTATTAAGTATTGAAAACGATTAGCCTGATTTTTGTCCAACTAACCTTTTTATCAACTTTTTAGAATTTAATGGGAGCTACCAGATTCTCAAAAAACCCCAATCTTTGTGGTGCTTATTTTAGTTGGTTAAATATGCAGTCTTACTTAGCACAGTTAGCAGCCTCATCTTAATTACTGTCATCTTGCAACATCTTGGCTCAGATCTTCTCTATCATTAACTTTTATTAATCAATCTATATCAAAACCAATAAATACATAACTTAAGAATGTCTCTTTTAATTGTGTAACGATACAGTGAGTTTTTCACTGTTGAATGTATGCTTCTGCTATGAAACAGAATGTACTGGTTTTCCCCCCACATCACTTGGAATTCATTGATATAAGTAGGTAACTATAAGCCAATGGAAAAAATTTTTAATATATTCATAAGAATTATAATGAGTAATGAGGACATAATAGATTAATAGACACACACACATATGCAAATGTGAGAATAGTCACTACTTTCTACCAGTAATGTATCAACATTCATTTACAACATTTAGTGCTTTATTTGCATGGCCATAAGGTTTCACAAATTATAACAGAAAAATAAATTAATGTTCAAAGAGAGTTTGGTGATTTCTGCTGTCATTCGACATTCCATTGAAATTCCTTCTATTCCTTCTAAATCTTTTCTTGACACAGAATGGTATAAATTATCGAGTATATTCTAATAAGCAGTGATATAAAAAGTTGGTTTTCTTAGGAAAAAATCCCACTGAAGGGAAAAAAATTTTATGAGCATTTTGGGATAAAAGCCAGTGAAGGGCAAAATGGGACCTGGCAAGGTGTGACTGTCAACAGAGGTGGCCAACCCTCCTGCTGAAGGCAGTTGGGTTGATCCATAGATGGCTTCTTACAATGTTGAAATCTGAACTTGTGGGAATGAATCTCCTTCAATTCTATCCACCACTTACTCCAGATCTTATTAAATAGTTTAGAGGAAATTATGTTAAATATCATTCCTCTACATTACTTAGTAATATGAAATGTTTACTAAAAACTGTGTTTTATACAGGCAGAGTTTTTGGAAGCAGGCTGATTTGGGTTTACCCGATAGTTTAGAACAATAACATTGTCCCACTAAACTTGATATCTCATTGAAAACTACTGTTTTCACCCATTTGCAGTCATTGTGAAAAAACAGGTCTGGTTTAATATTCTTTTACATTATAAAACCATTTATTTTTATTGGAGATGAGATGAGGCAAAGTTCTTCATTCATGACAAAATTTGACTAAAGATGTTAAGAGAAAGAGTTTCTCAGTGAAAAAAATGTGTCCAACTGTAGAGCAGTTGCTCTGGCAGAAGTTCCACATTTGTTACTATGATTGTATGCCTTTTTTGCATACACTGGTAATCCTATGAACATCCTTAATTGCAGAAAGTATGGAATCTATACACTAAGGGCTAATACCCCTTAGGCACCTAATTTCCATTCATAAATGGATCTTGGTGCATTTGAAAATCTTGCTTTTTGTCTTCCTCTATGTTTATGCATTCCCTGACATAATCACGCATCTAATAAGAAAACAAAAAAATGCAATATGTGACTCAAATATTTGAATGTCACAAGACATTAATAATGTGTGTTTTTCTGCCTAATTGTCAGCCTTTCACATAGTTCTTATTTTAGAAGCATTCCTGAAATTTTGGTGTAGATTTTCTAGTAGGATTTTTGACTTTTTGTGTTTTTTTCAAAAAGCCCATTAGTGTTTGAGGAAAAATACCATCTGATGTTGCAATGAGGGGCTTTACTTTCAGGGTAATGTTTAACCTTAGGAGTAAATGTACTCAAACAAAAAAGGTTTTCTTTAAGATCTCTCTCTGTCTTTTGAGTCTAAGAAACCACTCTGTATTTTCATCATTCTCTTAATTAATTTCTGCTTAGCAAAGTTATGCAGCATTTCAGAAGCAAAAAACTGGATAGGACTGGCAAAATCCTTAGGATCATAGTCCTGCCTCCTATCTCAAGCAACTGTGTTTTCTTATGCTGGTCATAAATGTATTAAACTAGGCTCTAAAATTATTTAGGTTTGGTTCCTTCAATACCACCATTCTTCTGCAAAGGCTGGTAGTCTGATCCATAATTTCCAGTTTTCAGCCTTGGTACACCATTGACTGCTTTATTTTGGGCCTTTAACAATATCACCTCTAAGCTTGTATGGCTCTTCTTTCTTCCTGAGGGTTTACACGGGATCAGTCATAACCCTTTCAGACTTTTCTATGATAGAATTGTCAAGCTGCTTTGTCTCATCTTGAAAACAGACTTTTTGTTTCCATATTGATTTGGATAGTCCTTGCATTCAAATATAGTTTGAGCTCATTTTTGCTGAATATTGGTATCAAGAAGTGCTTAGAATGTTCTTCATAAAATCCCAGCAGTACCAAGAAAAATAATCAGTAATTACTGCTATATTTTAATACATCCCTACCACTAGTACAATACTTCCAGTTTTTCCTCTCTGTTCCTAAATAAATGACCTTTCCCTTTGCACTACAGAAATTGATGCTATTCCTAAAGTTCTAATTCTTAAGATTATTTAGTTCCTTCCTGAGGGACCTTCTGATCTCTTCTGTGTTGACTACAACCTAAATTGACAGAATGATATGAAAGGTTTGAGACAAAGTTTTAGATTCACTGTGTGTGCTGAGTTGCTCCCCATCTCTGATGGCAGGATCATTGCAAAGTAGCTCTCTGTATCACTCAAAAGTGTCACAGCAATTCTGTTCCTGCATATGCCCCAAGTTTTGATAGTGAGAATTGAGTTTGACGTCAATTTAATTTCAGATCAAGCTTAGCAGTATCTTTCTATCAACTCCTTTCTTCCTATCCTTGCTTTGCTTTATGGTTTTTTTCTTGCAGCATTTGTACATTCCCTCTTGAGTTTTGGCAGGTCTCTCTTAACCATTCCAAGTTCTACCCTTTTTGCTGATCTGCTTATTTTTTTCAGTCATTGTTAATGTTCTGTTTATTTTAGTGGTATTTTCTGACATACTGATTTATTCAGTTAGGCTTGGAGTTCTCCATGTCAAGTTTTGAGCTCTTGTTTAATATGGAAATTCTGAAGTAGTGTTGTACTAAAGATGTTATGTTCTTCTTTCACATGCCTAAGATCATGCTCTGAATTTGATTTTTTTCCCCTTGAGAACAGTTCTCTTCTCATAAACGCTAGTTGTTTGCTGAACATTTCTCAGTTTCCCAGGAATAATAATCAGTAAACTACCTATTTTCCTTCCCCTGTCAAATCTTTATCTTCCTCCTTGGAAGTTACAAACCTCTGAAATTCCACTAGAAGAATCATTGGAAGTAGCACTACTCTCTTGGCTGTTTTCCCTAAACATTTCCCTAATCTAGACCTGTTTCAGTATGAAACCAGCAGGATCATTGCTTGCCATATGCATACCTAAAAATGAAAAGGAAGTTCTTCAGGCTTCCTCAGATTCACATCTCATGTCCTTATTTATGGCTAGCATAGCATACTTTGTTTTATTGTATATACTTTGATGACAAAATATAATACTTTAATGGCTTGATTAAATAATTCTTGGTAAGGTGCTTCACGGGTATTTAGATCTGACCTGTCCTGGAGCTGAGAGGAATCCCAGCATTTTTCCTCGGTGCTTTTCTTTGATCTTAGGTCATGGCATTCCATTGCAGTTCTTTGTATATTATCTTCATGTCTCCTTGGACTCTGCTCTCCCAGGCTACACCTACGCTAGCAAACTAAACACAACCATGGCAAGTGGGCCTTACTTTTTCTTACAGCTAAACAGCTGAGTCAATAGCATGGATTTTAGGCCAACCTGACAAGCACTTTCCCAAATAATGCCCAGGCACCACTTCAGACTTCTCTCAAGTCAGGAACCATTCCCAGTACACATATTGTGTGAACACCTTATTTGGTGACATGAGAGAATTTAACTTGATGGACATGGACTGTGCTATGACCTTTGGACTCTGACCCAGAAAATTATCCCTGGCCCATTTCATTTTTTCAAGTACAAACAAAACTAATTGTACTCATCACCCTTTTTCACTAGAATCATTTTAATTTCTGTTCTTCCTTGCCAGAAATCTTCTGTTTGTGTCTTTTTTTATTTTCCACTGCAGCAAATTTTTTGTCAAATAAGTCTTTGTATAGTAAGAGGTATTCTAATTTCTTTTCATGAAAGTTACTGTCTGCATTTCTGGGCATTTTTAGGTGTGTGAATATTTGAGCAGCACATTCATTCCCCTAAATTCTCTGTTGCATCCCTATTTGAAGGCCATCTTTCCACTCCTCAGACATTTTCCCCCTTATATTCTACTTTTTAAGATACAGAGCATCATCAGGGTCCTCATAAAAAGGTAATACACATTCTAGCTTTCTGGAGCTACTCTCTCCTTACTGTCATCACCTTCTCTCTCTGGACCCTAACTTTAAAGAAATGGGGGGAAAATCCCATCCAAAGTAGCCTGTTTGTGGTCTATTTGACAGCTGACCATTTGGTGTTTCAATCTAATCCTACTTCTGTGCTTTGGCTGAGTTAGATATCCATCAGCACTGGTTAAAGGCTCAAAGTTTCCAGCACCAACTCATCTAAGAGCTGGTAAATCCATGTGTAATTTCATTCCACAATAATTTTTTACCAAAGTGTAAAGTCATGGGAAAATTTCAAACACTTTCCCAACATAAATCTCAGAAAACTGAAATTCAACGTTAGGCTTTATATTAATCCCATGAAACTGAATAACAAAAATGCTAACCTGAATTTCTGAGTGCAACTGCCATTTCAAAGCCTTGGAGTTTTACATTCTCAGCTTTACCTGTTCTAAACTTTACCATCCATCACCAAGTAACCTTGTTCTACACTCCACATTCTTCCTTAGTCTACATTCTATGCTCTTACTTGGGTGCATCAGTAATTATTTTACTTAAGATACAGAAAAACAAATGTCTATCTATGTAAGCCTGTTGAGAGAAATAATTGAATCTTTGAAATTTGTTTTTTAGCCCCACAAAAATCATGACTCATGAATTAGTATTCAGACTGAAAGATGGATTTTTATAGAATATAAAGTAAAATTACAGAAACAGGTACACTCTTTCCCCAGCAATGTCAGGTGATTCAGAGAGATACACTGGAAGCTCTAAGAAGAAGCTATGGAATTACCTTGCTCTGAAGGAAAGATTTTAGCTCACATACTTAAGTATGAAAATTTGGATTATTTCAAAGCTCTGTTGTCTGTGATGTAGGTGTCTGCAGGTAATCTAAATGTCTAAGTTTCCATTACAGTCTGTGGAGATCTAAATGTTCAGTCTGATGAGTGCCTGATGCTTTCTGAGTTTCCTGTTCCTGAAGTAATGGCAGTTATATAGATTATCAAAAAGTGGTTCTTAACCTTTTGATATGGCACCTGGAAACCAGACAAGATCCTCTAGTGTAAGAAATTACTTAAGATGTGCAAGTTTTGGCAAAACCTTTCCTTTCTGTATTCTTGTATTGTTGTATCTGCATGTTTCAATGTCTTTTGGTTATATTCAGATCAACAGCTGAGTCAAGGATAGAAGTCCTCTTTTTATGTCTGAGGATGAAACCTGGGCTGTGGGCAGCTTGAGTTTTAGCCTTGAGTGGATTTAATTATGGCATGAGAAACCAGAGAGGAGGAAGAACACCTGCAAAAAGTAACAAAATGTGTTTTGAGAATTGCCAGCAAAATCTTGAGAACTGCCAGCACAGAGAGAGATATCAGCCACCTATCAGGACTCGACTAAAGACATGTGAACAAAGATTTTAGCCAATTAAAAGTTATATATGTGCACGTAGACAAAGCCTATAAAGAGTTTAGCTTTCTGTTAAAGGGGTGTTGCTGCCTGTTGAGGGCTGCTTGCTGCTTGTTGCTTGTGGTTTGGGGGCTTGGCCTGCCTGAGCCCCTAAGGCTTTAGGAAACTTTTAGGCCTCTGAGTTTGCTTGCAGTTTATTTAGTTGTAAATAAAATAGTATTTGCTGGCAAGTGGATTAAGCCTCTATACAGACCGACACATATGTCTTTTATAAAACACTGCTGTGATACTGTCACAGTCCAACCAGAATAAGACATCCAAAAGATAAGCAAAACCAGGGAGTACATAGATAAATAGACTTAAACCAGAGGTCTCCAAAGCTACCTGTGAATCATGTTTATTTCTTGGTTTTATTTAGTTAGATTAGGTTTTACATTCAAAGATATTACCAACTTTCAAGTTCATTGAAAGCAAGATTAAATGGACCTAGGCATGTGGTATAACTTTTTCCTTGGTGATTTATCTTCTTTGAGATTCAATTGCTAGCTGGGAAGGGTGCAAACCTCCTGTAAGATCCATGTATTATCTGCAGCCATCATGAGAATGTCCTTGACATGCAAGGAGTTGAAAATGGATGGTACTGTGTCAGGAATGGATTTCACACACAGACACCCTACAAATTTCTTCCAGTACTGCAAGAAAAGTAAACCCTCAGTGCTTTTCATATTTTTCCATACTTGTAATTGGTTTGTGTGACTTTATCTTACCTCTTCTTATCTCCTTTTCAAAACACGCAATTACAATCTTCAGTCCCTCTCAGACAGGACAAGGCAGAGCTCTGACATGCATTTCTCTGATCCTTTTTAGCTTCCCATACCTTTCCTCTGAACTGGAACAGCAGGAACTGAATAATTGCTCTGTTTGCTTCTATTATTATTGCTGTTACTGTTGAGAACATACCATTGTTTGCATTACTATAGTGCTGTTAGGATATTTTGACCCTGTTCTCCATTCTCTTCCTTGATTATATTATTTTTTTCTTTTTTGCCCACCTCTACATGTTTGACCACAATCCTGAATTTTTCACAACTACATGCACCATTCCCAACCCACCAAATTTGTACCGTTACAGGGGAGTACATCTTATCTGAATTTAACCTCTGAACATTGTAGGTCTGAACTCCACACTAGCCTAGGAAATGAGGCACAAACGTTGCATTACAAGCTTGGGAAATGGGCAGAGGATTATTTCAGGAAGCTCCCTGTGTGAGTGGTGTATGGGTGATGTGCTAAATCAGAAAATAGGAAGTCACATGGAAAGAAAAACACTAGAAAATAAAATTCTTTAAGTGCAATTGTAGCAATGAAAACTCAGAGATATTGGATACAAGGGGAAAGATGGTGAAAGGTCAAGGAATAGAAAGGCAGTACGTGGAGCAGTCAGCAGTAACTACTAAGAACAACAAATGGCAAAAAAGAGGCAGCTTCAGAATTGAGCCAAGTCCTGATACCAGATAGATTAACATAACTCCATCACAGTCAACCAATTCATTCTTAGTGTTACATGTCTCTACGAAACCCTTTCTTTTTCATTAAAATATGTTGTAATTGTCATGTTGATGTTTTGGGGGTTTATGCAAAAAAGTGTAATTCAGAAATCTTCATTCTTGCCAACTAAATAAATAGTTGCATGTTTTATTTACCTTGATTAAGCATGTTTGCAAAGAACTTTAAAAAAATTAACTTCTGGAAGTTTTCTTTCTGTTATTAAATAACATCTGAACTTAGTATTATCTGAATAACAGGATGTTCCTTTTTTTTTCCTGAGCCCCAGACTCTGTCAAAAGGTTAATCTTCACCTATTTTCACAGTTTATACCTTATCTTAGTGTTAAAATTGTTTGGTTTCATTCAAATGATTAGCATAATTAATTACTACATTGTTGATAGCAGAGACAATTTGACAGCCATGCACAAACATAAAACAAAATGCTCCATCTTACTGAACACTTTATGTAACGGAGTTTTAGCTTAAGTTGCAACTGTCTGCAACCCATTATTATCCAGAGGCACAAGTTCCACAGATGTCGTGGGCTGATTTTCAAATCCTCAGACCCCAGTACTGAAGCTCATACAGAAGTAATTCAGTGCCCAATGTGAGACTAAGATTACATGATTTGATACTTAAAACTGGAATCATGTTAGGATGTCAGTTTAGTCCCTGGGACATCATCAAATGTGTAGGCAGGGCCAACAAGGGGTAGCATGCTTGTGTCCAACACCAATCTTTCTGACTGTACGGTGGAGTTATTTGTAAAACACAATTTTACAAAGAAATATGTACTAATATCAGAAACAAGTTTTAACCAAAACTTTGATTTTGGCAGAAATATGTATGAATCAATGCATAGAAGTTTGTATCTATAGACAGTGAAGAAATAACCATTCCATATGAAACAATTTCATATTCCTTGATTTTGCTAGGAATCTGTATTAATCAATGCATGGAAGTGTGTATCTATAATCAAGTGAGGAAAAAACCATTGCACATATAAGATGTTCATAGTAGAACTGCTATTTGCTATATGAAATAATAGGAATAAGTTAGTATTCTGAATAAATACACTTCACTCATGCTGATTTATGTTCCATCAAGGTCTCATTTCATCACATCTGCATTACAGTTGCAAACATATAACTCTTACAAACATGGATTTTAGGAAACACGTTTCCTTCTTCAGCAATACAATAACAACCAGAAAAGTCTCACCCTAGTTAGAAGACTAATATTTTTTCCTTTTTAATCCAAACTGATAATATCATAGAATCACAGAATCATAGAATCATTAAGGTTAGAAATGACCTGCCGAATCATTATGTCCAACATATGACTGAACACTACCATGTCCCTTTGAGGACTAGAGAAAATGGCCTTAGGCTGAGACAGGGGAGATTCAGATTAGATATTAGAATTCTTCATTGTTAGGAATTTGAATAGGTTGCCTAGGGAGGCATCTTGATCTGGCACTGGATGATGTGGTTTAATGGTTTAGGAGTTATAGTGGTAGTGCTAGGTTAATTGTTGGACTTGGTGATTTTAAAGGTCCCTTCCATAGAATCATCTCTATGATTCTATGTCTAAACCATAGCACTAAGTGCAACTTCCAGTTGCTTCCTGAACACTTCCAGGAATGGTGACTCCACCACTTCCCTGGGTAGCACATTCCAATGCTTAGCCACCCTTTCAGTGAAGAAATTCTTTCTGATGTACAACCTGAACCTCCCCTGGGGTAGCCTAAGGCCATTTCCTCTCATCTTGCCACTCAGTGCCTGGGAGAGGTACGTGCTAGTGCACAGTGTTGAACTCATTCTGCTGAGAACAATGAATTTATTTTTGATTATGGCCACATACAGGTGTGGATTTAGACATACATCACTGACCCACCACAGAGAGTACAGGTGACAAAAATAGCCATCACCCTTTCCTTCCTTCCTTCCTTCCTTCCTTCCTTCCTTCCTTCCTTCCTTCCTTCCTTCCTTCCTTCCTTCCTTCCTTC
>JAOXXN010000446.1:109314762-109330378 GCA_026770055.1 Myrmophylax atrothorax | reverse complement strand
TGTTGATGCCTCAGCAGGCTTCTGGCAGTGGTTCTTAGACAAACAGAAGGTATGTTTATGCACCTCCAACACCTCCTTTGGGAGACAGAGTCTCCCCCGATTGCCATTGGGTTATACTTAGCACCATAGGTGTTTCACCAGAAAATACAGCCATTTTTCTCTGATGAGGAACATTCTAAGACCTAAACAGATGACACTGATCTGGGAAACACAGTGGAAGACTAAGACCAATGTTTCCAAGGAAGTCCCAGACAACCAGAAGTGCTGAGCCTCTTTCTGAATGAGTCATTAGAAGAAAATGAATGTCAGATTGTCAGTATATTTCTTAGAAATAAAGAAAGAAAATAAGAAAGAGGAAGAAAAAGAGAATGGAATGTGAAAGGAAGGAAGGAAGGAAGGAGGGAAGGAGGGAAGAAAGAAAAAGAGAAGGGAGAGGACAGAAAAAAGACAAAAGGATTCTTTGGAATATAAGTAACTTAGTACCAACCATAATGGCCTCCATGAACTGTATCTTTTGTTGTCTTGCAAAAGTCATTGAATGAAAATGAGATGCAAAGCTTAATAAAGTGTCTAAATGAGTGAGTTGAAGAAGATCTTATCGTAAAACAATGCAACAACCTCTCTTAACAGAAAATCCTTGACTTATGGTAAACACTATTTAGCAAAAAACAAAACTTTGATGTGTTGTCAACAGCATTCTCATACTAAATCCAAACCACAGCACTGCACCAGCTGCTAAGAAGAAAATTAACTCTATCCCAGCCAACACCAGGACACTACGTAATACAGCAGTATAAACCTGTCACAGTAGGTTGGTGCACTCATGTTACCTGTGCACTTATGAGCTGAGTCATAATTTTTGTAATCTTTTTATAGTCTCACAATGTGATATTAATATAGTCAGGTTCAACTTCAGCCCAAATAACCACCTGAAGGAAGTGAAAAGACAGGCAAAACAGGGAAATAGCCAACTCTAAATGCTGGACACTCAAGAGCTCTATTTATGTGCAGTGCACAAATAAATAGATTTTAAGAAATAGCCAAAACCTTTATGTTTGAATGCAGAAAATTATCTAATACTATTGGCAAAGTTATACCTCTACAGCCTCTTTAGTAGAATCATACTACAAAGGAAAATTGTTGTTACTTATCACTGTGCATATTGAAGCAGCAGTGGGCACAAAAGTAAACAAAAAACAATGATGCTTTCTGGAAGTAAAAATATTAATCTGCTATTGCTATATTGTATCTGTGACTGGTATAAGGCAAGTACAGAAACTGAAATGATAAATCAAAGAAATACTTTCTTCCTGGTGCCTCCAATGCTGGTGCATACACAAAATAAATTTTTGCAAGAAATCTCTCTGAAATCACATACTGCTGTTAATGTCATCAGAAAAGAGATCCTGATCACAAGGAAGATACCTCCCTTATTGGAAAGTACATCCCACCATACATCAATGTTTATCATTTAGTTAGCTGATGTTAGGAGTTGCATGAGCACACTGCATCCTGGGAAACATAAGCCAGCTATTAAGTCCAAGAGTATGAAGAAATATGAGACTTTAAAGATAACCACCAATGATATATGGTAAAATGGTAATATTGCTAGGTTAAAGAAATTAATGCTTAGCTAAGCTAAAATTTGATTTTTGATTCAACAAGCTAAGGGAAAATATTTTGATTTGTGAATCTCAAAACATTTCTTTTTGATCAGATATACGGAAATCAAATTTACTGAACAAAATCTTCTTAACTATTACCATAGTGTTTTTTTATGCATTTAGTTTTGATAGGTATGAATAGAGAAAGAATTCAAACTACTAGAATTTCTCATAACATAAACCCCATCTTTTTACCAATATACATATCCATAAAAAGATGTTTTTGTTTATATTTTAATCAAGTTTATCTTAATAGGTTTATCTTCTTCAGATAAAATTTATTGTCTTTTTTCATATTTTTGCTATTATTAGCAAACAAAAGAAATGAATACAAAAATAAGGAAATAAAAGAATTATACAGAGCTTACTTTCAACATGGACATGACCTGATTCACCTGAATACTGCAAGTAAAAATATTTTTTTTTAGGAAAAATATATCACAAATTTTGGCACAAAGGAAAAAAAAGGCTCTCATTCTCCTGACTGCAAGTGCAAAATACTGTCATTTTCTGAAGTACTCATACCCTTAAGACTCTCAACATCTATATTAAAGCATGCTGAAGTGATAATTTCTTCCATCTCTAATTTATGCATTGTAATAATTCTTATGTAAATGTGGTAAATTTATTTGTACATTGTTAGCTTCTGTAGCTGAGGGATTTCTCTTTTAAAATGCTGTTAAAGAAAAAAAAAACCAGTGAACTGGAAGAATGACATCTCCAGTACGTGCTCAGTCTTCTGCCTCCAGATAAGCCTGTGGGCAGCATGCCAGATTTTGAGGGACAGTGTCCTACCAAGGTCCTTTGATCTGCCATCTCAGTGGAGGTAGGGGATGGAGATCTGCTTTTGTGGCACCAAAGGCACAAGAGTTCTTGATGTGTTAGAAACAACCAACGCACCTGAGAATGGTCACATAGGAATTAGAGTATTCTCCTCAAAAGGTAGCAGGACCAGTAGCACAACTAAAGTGCATCTACACCAATGCACACAGCATGGACAACAGGAGGAGCTGGAAGCCAATGGACAGCAGGAAAACTATGGTATAGCTGCCATAATGGGAACATGGTGGGATGACTTGAACACCTGGTGCATCATAGTCGGTGGCTCTAAACTCTTCAGAAGGGACAGGCAAGGAGAGAGAGGCAGTAGGATAGTCCTGTGTGTTAGGGGTGTTTTGAATCATCCCAAAATTATAGAGTTCATGAAATTGTAGGGTTTTTGATTCTCGGAGGAGTAAGGATGGGGACCTAGCAGAAGTGCTCACTGGGACAGTTTTAATCATTTATGTGCACCTTGGCTAAGTGGAGAATTCCCAGTTTACTGGAGGTTAGCTGGATGATCTCAGAGGGGTTTTTTTTTCCTACCTCAGTGATTCAGTGACTCCCAGTAACCAAAGCAGAGCATTGTGTGGAGTGCAGTGAGGATCTGGGACTCTCACCTTTGGACCTTTGGCAATTTGCTCTGAGCTTTCTAAACTGTTTGACTCAGCTGCTTGCTACAGACTATATAAATGGAGGTCCAAATCAAAAGGCTCATTCTCCCTCTGAGGCAGTTGGGAAGACTTGAAGAGGGAAGGACAAAGAGGAAAAGAAAGAGCAGCAAGAGGTTTCAGGGCTCACCATGGGCCCTGTGCAGCTCTTGCTGCTCTCCCTGCTGCTCAGCAGTGGTGTGCTCACACGTAAGTACACTGCCTTTTATGTTAGTGCTTTTCCCTGCTTTATTTATGAACCCATTTAAACAACAATATTGCAAAAAAAAATCAACAGGAGATTGGGTTATAAAAGTAGAAAGGTTCAGTGTGACACAGATATCATCCCTTCCCTTCATAGGAACGGGTAATCATGATCCCCATGCAGAAAAAGTCACGAATGATGCCTGGTATCTTTGGAACAGATTTAACATATTTTGCAACTTGTAAGGCATTTTTCTGTAAGGTTCTCGTTGGAGATATTGTAGCTTGGAGATACCATGCAAACTTAGACCAGCTGTTGCTAACCTATTGTGTGACAAATGTGAAGAGAGCAGTAAAGCAGATTGTATTTGGCAGGCAATACTGGCATTTAACATAGAGTTTTGTGTTGAAGGGCCATAGTCATCACTAAAAGTAGTAAAAGAAGAAGATTAGTAGAGGGATTTTTTCCTAAGATGAGAAAAGACAGCTGAGATCAATATGGTACTGTGGATTGTGAGCTATCCTTACTTCCCAAGAAATTACTTTTTTAGAATACAACAGTGGAGTGTTACTTAAGGCTTCAGGGAGCTTAAGGAGAAAAGTGAGTCTGGGCAAATTATGCAGGTCTGGTTTTATATGCAGATCTAATTAATCATAAATACATCTTTGTTGAACTAATATTCTGCTGTTGACTGATGTTATGCAAATTTATTGTTATGCAATAAACCTTGTTTTTATTGATTATTAATAATGTTATTAATGCTATTTTAATTGTACTAGTAATATTTCTGTTGCTATTTGTACTACTGTGATTAATTTGCCAGTCTGTTTCGATAAAGTGGTCTACCTTAGAATGCCCAGAATGAAAACCTGGAAAGTGCATAGGGAAAAATGCTTGCTTCTATGTATGGTATTCTAAAGAATGACATAGCATCTAATGAATGCAGCAAATTTACAAGGTTTAAATAAATTCTATTTTGGTTTAAATAGGGTCATATGAAAAACACCTAAGACTGTTTGGAACAAACAGTTCTTAACTTGAATAAACTTTTCCTCCAAGGAATGAATTCTCAATATTCAGAAAAGATTTAATATCAGAGAATTAAATTTCAAAGTTGTCTTTTTTGAAATGTACAAAAACCAAAGTATAGCCATTCATCTATTTAGATGTCATTTTTTGTGCTCAAGTAGACTAAAATTTAAAAGTAATCTGTGATATATAGTATATTTAATCTATCTACCTCTATGGTTTTTTCCCATCCTTTATGAACTGTCTATTTTACATAATATAGGGCTTGTAAAAAATTTAAATCCTTCTCAGTTTAAATCCAAATAATTTAATTCAGTGATTAAAGATCCTATCTGGGGA
The DNA here is from genome assembly GCA_026770055.1 of Myrmophylax atrothorax. Lineage (NCBI taxonomy): Eukaryota > Metazoa > Chordata > Aves > Passeriformes > Thamnophilidae > Myrmophylax > Myrmophylax atrothorax. The sequence goes on along the minus strand of JAOXXN010000446.1, from coordinate 109,325,672 downwards.
TTTAGTTCACTCTATCAAGGCAACTGCTTGTAACTTCCTTTAGATTTGACCGTGTACTGCCAATGTTAAGAGTAGCTTTATTATTTACATTAGTGTTTCAGACTACATCAGAAGTTGGTATGAAATAAAAAGGTCTTATAATGAAAATGTACTATTTACATTTCTATATTCATAGCCCTGTTTTATATCTATAAACTCCTTTTCCAGCTTTAATTATCTTGTTGGGTTTTTTTTACAGAAGAAGAAACACCTGAAAGTGGCAATCCAGGATGTTCAAGTAACTGATTTTTTTGCATTTTTTGCATTTGCTTTTGTTATCTTATATCACTATTTTAAATGAATACATCTGTCAAAGCCTGACTTTTCCTAATCTCTTCTTCTGAAATAACTGAAATGAAAGCAATGGCAATATTCTGAAGTACTTATTGCCCTTTATTATAGGTATTCAATTATCCATCAGGATTGGTTCTAATAATTTTTAGTTTCCCAAGATCAGAGAAGCTGAGAATGAGTTTCTGAACTTTCCATTGTTTTTTCTGGGGGGAGGGGTGTTTATTTATTTATTTCTTGATTGTCAGGTGCAAATTCTTTAATCTAGAAGTATCTATTTATCAAAAGTGAAGCTTTAACAGTGCAGTTATGTGCATTACGCTTTACTGTGGACTGAATCTCACATTTTATTTACCCTTCACAGTAGCTGCTAAGCCCATAGAATTGCACTTGGATAGCTAACTAAATATCTGTAGAATAAATCATCAACTCTGTCAGCAAGGACAGCGATTTCTTTAAACAAGCCAAGACTCAGGAAATGCTGACTTTATGCCCTATCTTTGTAATGAACTCTGACTGGCCCTGACTGCTTGGTTAGATACATAATGTTCGACCACAGGGTCAAAGTACCGAATGAGTTGTTTTGTTCGTTGTCTTTGAAGGTTTTTTTTTTCCTTGTTGGGTGCTTTAGCACCATCTTCAGGCAATTGGGTTTACTTCAGATGCCTGAACCAACTCAAACTCTGCTGACCTTCATTGCCAATTACTTGTCTATTTTTGATGCAATAAATTATTGAGCATGTTCATTTTTAATCTTATTATTTCCCTATTCATTTTTAATTATTTCTGTTCAAAAGCAGGGTATGAAGCAATAATAAGCCTTTTGCTTTAGCATGGTAGATACTGGTGTTGCAAAATTCTCTGGGAGTATACAGTTATTTTCCAGAATAGCCAAAAGTGACAGGGATAGTACTAAAATTTTTAGCAGAAGTTAATGTTAAGGTTAAATACATAATTTATTTAAGTTTTCAACTTTTTTAAGATGTTGATTACTGTATGATAGCTAGTATTAATTATAATAATTCTGTTTAGCAATTGTGTGAAAGTGATCTCAGCTAAAATACTATTAAAGTATGTAATGGTTGTAACAGTGATAGTTCAATGAGAAAATAAAAGATTTATAGTATTGTTTTATTCTCTTCTTGAGGCATGAAATTCTGTGACATAAAGGGCAAGGTAACATTGCCATTGGCTTCTGACATGACAAATATTTTATAAAAGAAGAAGAGTAAGCTGCATTCATGCAGGTGTAGGCAGGCAAAATCAGTTGTAATGGTGGGCATTTGGGTTTACACTGGCATTACCTTTTTTTTCCCCTGTAAAATAGGTCAGGACTCTAATAAGGTCGGACAGTCTTAAATAACCACAGAGGAACAACTTAGGAAATTGATTTTCACTCAGTATCACAACAGACTCATAGAACCAGTGCGTTGCTCAGCCTAAAGTGAGGGAACAGTAATTTTTGTTTCAGAGTGACCTAAACTGTTCCAACACACACACTTAAAGTGCCTGATCATCATTTAGTTTAAAACAATACCTGCATTTATAATGGGAGTGAACTGTGACCAAAGACATTGTTTGGCCTACATTATGCATTCCAGAGACCAAAATAATATCTTATATCCCTGTATTTGACAGCGAGATTATTTTTTTTCTTTATGTCTCTATTACCATGTTCATTCCTGCTTGTAGAGTTTAAAATTACAGATGTGTTGCCTCTCAAGCAACAGGGAGAGATTAAACACAGGTGAAATTCATTCCTTTGAGGAATTAGGTTTTGGAGCTTTCTTTGCTAGAAATAGAAATACTCTTTAAATACTTCCTCTTGCCTTATTCTTACTCATAATTTAGTACTTTTCCCTTTTTCTAGATGCTTTTCATATAGCTAAAGTTTATCTCCATGAAAAATAATCTACTCTAGTAACTTTTTTTTCTAATCTAATAAGTGAATTAGAGTAGATTATATTTCAGGAGAGTCTGGGGCAGAAAGATCCCCTGTAGATTGAAGTGAAATGGTATTGAGGAATGCTAGTTCTGGTGTTCTGTCTCTTTCTGCGTTTGTTTTCAGTCTCAGTCATGTGATTGGTAAAGCAGCTCCTTGCATTTTCATTATGATGGAAAAATCTGAGCTAAAATAAATCATTTTATTACCAATTTGAAAACTACCATTTGACTGGCTTAATTTAGAAGAAATAGAGTAACTTTTAGTAACAGTTCCAAACCTTAAGGTTTCTCCTGTTTTTGTCATTTGCTTTAATGGGGTATGATTTGAAGGACAGATGGGGTCATATTGACAAATCCCATCAAACAGATCTGTGGACCCCCAAACTTACGCTACTCCCACAAGTTTTATTTTATGCTTCAGAAATAATCCAGGTGATGTGAAGGCATCACTTCTCTGATTGAAAGCTATTCTGTAAAGGAAATAGTCCAAGGGTGGGTCTTCATGTTTCCTTTATCTGTGGCATTCATTTTAGTTACACAACACTAAGCATGCATGTATTGTAAAGATTTCATATGCATATCCTACCCAAGTCATAAAACCACTCTTGTTTTCCCAATTGCAGAAGATGCAACCAGATTTAAACCCCTCAGAAAATATGTTTACTCATATGAAGCAGAAACGTCAAGTGGGATCACAGGAACAGCAGAGTCTCGAAGTGGTTCAAAGATCACATGCAAGGTGGGCAAAGAGGAGTAAATACAACTGATGGGGTCTGTATAATGAACAAAAAGGGAGCTGGCAGCTGGGGAGGATCCTTCAAGGTTTTTCTAAACAAGGTCATTCTTTTGAAAGGCACATACCTCAGTCATGAAGACTTAGCCCTCCCTATCCTAGACAGAAGGCACTGAGGATGATAGAAGTCCTTCATACCACTGTGCCAGTGCATTTCAACCCTGATCTGGCTGTACTTTTACATGAGAGAGGAATAAGATCTGATAATTTGGTTTTCCTTAACTCCCAGGCTGAATCTACCAATGTCCAACAAACAATTCTAGAAGTTGAGTTATAGGAGCTCATTGATGCCATGAAGACCCCATGATAGCCTGTTGATAGTAATAGTCAAGACAGTAACAGGTCCCATAAGCCATTAAACTAAGTAATGTCCCATCATCTTGCCCAAAACTTTCTTATCATGATGGTGTTTATTTATGATTTTGGCGGTTTTTTCCCCAAAATTGAGTAATTGGGAAAATGTATTTTTAATTCAGCACACACTGTTCTAAGAGAGTCTAAACATTGATAAATGTTGTAATGGCTCAAGTTTTCATACAGTTCTAATATTCTAAATTCTCAGAAACCAAGTTGCTTGGTCCTCATATCTTCTCTCTCAAGTTACCTTAAGCTACTTAGAGCACTTTGGAACAGATGCTAGCAGAGGAATCCTGACACTTTACAAATCCCAAGGAATTTTCAAAGTGGTAACTGAATAAATGATCCTGGAAAACATGATAAGAAAAAAAGATAAACATATTTGTCTTTTCAGGTTGAACTGGAGGTACCACAGCTCTGCCACTTCATCCTGAGGACAATGCATTGCTCCCTGAGGGAGACATTTGGTGTTGACTCTGAGGGAAGGGCTATTCTGAAAAAGTCCAAGAACTCTGAGGACTTTGCAAATGCCATGTCCAGGTAAGCAATATCCATTATCATCAATAGTTGTGACCATTAAATGGAACAGTCTGCAATGTTACAGCCTACCCAATGTATTTCTAGGCATAGAACACATTTCGTGGTAACATGGTATATTTATAAGCTGCTTCCACAGCAAAACTCTCCCTGATGCAATTTGTAGTTAACATGGCATAGTTCTCAATTGCTACTAAGGAAGGGTTTTTTACATACAGAGTTTTTACCTCTAACATTTTTTTCACTTCTGTCACCTACATTAGGAAACTGTTGTGCAGTGGCCGGGAACATTATTGCAAGTGTAATGTTCCTTCTTGTAAGCACATTCTCAAATGCAGTCAGTTTAAGATAATTTTCCTTTGCTGACATGGTGTAGACTGTGCAATCAAAAGGCATTTGAGACTGAAGTCCAGATTTCCAATCCCTGTCTTTAACGACCTATGCAGCCTTATCTTTTCCCTATTTATCTGCTTTCATAACTAATTGCTACTGCTCCCTCAACCCAACTAGTCTCTAGTGCTTGTCACTGCATATTTTAGTCACACACTTTCATTCTTGTTTCAGTGCCTCAGTACCATTTTGTTTCACAAGCCATAGATCTCAAATCAACCTGAGACAATGTTAAAATATGTTTTTCAGGAAACAATCGAGATTTTATTTAAAAACTGCAGCTAGTAGAGAATCCTCCCATCATTTTGTAGCCTATTGCAGTAGTTAATAATTACCTCATTCTAGAAATTTACTTATCTCATCTCTGAATTTATGCAATTCTAACTTCCACCCATTGCTCTTGGTGTTTGCTTGTCCCAGATGATGTAATCTGGTGATATCAGAATGTCCTTGGTTAGAATTTTGCTGCTTTAATAGTAATACTTCCAAATAGTAACAGCAGTGAATAGTAAATAATTGTAGACCAAGGTAAACATGATGCTTAATCTATAGCCCAGCAGTTTATTCATAATGTATTCTTCACTCTGTGTCTTTAACATTTCATACTAATGTTGGCTTTTTTGTGTGCCAGGCATGAGCTAAAATTCAGCATTCAGGATGGAACAAAGGTCAAGCTGTATTCTGAGAAGGATGAACCTCTGAATGTACTGAATCTCAAGAGAGGGATCATCTCAGCCCTCCTTGTTCCTACCGAAACAGTAGAAAATGTAAAAACAATTTCAATGGTATGTATTTTGAAAGCATTCACTTTATTTCCTTAATAAATGGAAGAAAGCTCACATAGTAGAGTTACTCCTGAACATAATTTTCAAAAGACCTGTAAATTCAGATCAGAAAGGGTGTCTTTTAACTAGATCAGAATATATTTGACAGCATGAACAGAGATGCTGATTTCTTTCTTCTTTCCAGGACACTGTATACGGAAAGTGTGACAGTGAAGTTGAATTCAAGTCCAGAAAAGGAAATGTAGCAGAAGATATTTCAATTACCAGGTACCTGAAAGGCTGTGACAACTTCAGTCCCATCAGAGATCATGTCAGCCCAATTGCCATTGTAAAGGGACTAGTAAGTATATAATTTAAAAAATATATGATACTACAATGACTAAGTTTTATATTTATTTATATTTTCTAAAACCTTAAATAGCTTTTCCGCACCCTGCCATTAGATCAGACTGTGGTTTCATTGGCAGTCAATGGAGGGAAAAAAAAAGATGCAGAGAGAGAGTGTAATTACCCTCTTTCATGTTGTTCTCTTTGTGTTTTCGTTTGTGGCTTTTTTGGTATTTTTTTTTTTTTTAAGGAAAGCTTTTCATAGATGGAATTAGTACTACTGATTACATAATAACTTACCAGGTCATAGCCAAATTTTTAGTTTTGTGAGTCAGAATGTTCAAAATTCTAATTTTAAGTCAAACATAGTCTACCAAAACCCTAAACTGTGTGTGATGTGCAAGAGAAGAGGGCTCTAAGCGCCCTGAAGTAAGTGGTTAGACATGCTGTTTGGTCTACCTGTTAAAAAACAATAATCAAATTCAATTGCTTGCATGGATATTGGCAGATTTCTCTGTGTTATAATGTCATCTGTGCTGTAGAGTATCTTAACTTTAAAAAAACAGCATTTCATATAACACTGAAAACACATTTTATAATTTCTGACACTTTTACAGCTTGTTGTAGAAGTCTTTAAAATTTCTATGAGTGAAATTATAAAGAGCATCAGTTGTTACAAGGGTAATGAACTACTCCAAAAACTACAAATCTGTTTTATGAAGGAGTTCTTTGTTGTAGGCAGCAGGGGATCCATCATGAATAACTACTAACCCAAACACCTCAACAAGGCCCTGAGGAAAAATTTTGGTGGGATTTTTGCCTGTGAAGAGACTTAAGACTAAAGATTGTTACTGGTGCAATTTTGTCATTGTGTGGGAATGATTCCACTTATGAACCTTTGTTTCCAATATGCTGTAACTGTTAATATTACAGTAAAACTCTGTCAACCTTTAAAAGTATGATAGTTTCCTATACTTCTCAGTAAAATAACTGCCACACTATTTATTTTGCAGAACACCCCACTATCTACCCTTCTAAAGAGCACTCAGTTCTGTCATTACAACATTGATGCAAAGAAAAGGCATGTAAGAGATGCTGTCTGCAGTGAAAAACACCTGTTTCTGCCTTCCTCATACAAGTAGGTTGCTCATTATTTATCATTATCCTTTGTTATAAATATTCCTTTTGAATCATGATGTAGCACATTCTGCCCTGACTTCATCCTCAAATATACATTTTGTTTTAAGAAGACAGGAGACATATCAATACCTCTCAAGGGTACTTAGACTCAACTAAAGCAGTGAATTTTCCTTTATTTTCTAGAAATCGCTATGGTGTGATGACAGAGGTCAACCAGACCCTAAGGCTTGAAGATACGCCGAAGATCAATAACAAAAATTTTGATGGAGGTAGAGCTGCAGTTCACTGTTATACAATTGCAGAAACAAAATATAAATACAGAGACAATTTTTTAGACAGTGAATTAATTAAAGATGCCCTTGAGGGAGCCAAATCAATTCAAAATTTTTAATGAAATTTGATCAATTTAGTAAGGAAAAAGGCTGAGTACAAAATGGAAATCCTGAGCCTTTTAAAAACTATTCTAACTTGAAATAATTCTTGTGTTTTAATTTTAGTTTTTCAATTATTCTTAATAATTAAAAAGTATAAATTGCTTGAAAAGTAATTTTAATCTCTTATTGGAAATAAGTGCAATGAGCCCATTTTAGCCACTCATAATTTTTTTTGCAAATTTTAGCTTCAGCTGTCAAATATAAGCAATGCATTATTACCATATATTTTGTTCTGAAACATACTTTTGGACTTGTAATTGTTCTTCCAAGTCATAACATATTTCTCCTTATAAATATTCATTAAAAGCTGAAAAAGCAAACTATGCTAGTATAAAAGGTGTTACGAAATCATCTTCATGAAAATGTAAAACAATTTATGCAAATATCCAACATTGGGGAATCATATTTAAATTCTACTCTATTATTTTTGTAAATGTTCAGCTGTTACATTTCAATAGTTATCATATAAAATAATCATCAGACTTTGTATTTATACTGAATGTAAGAAGAAAATAAAAATTAACATAGCTCCTTGATAAAGACATAAAGGATGCAAATTTTTTTTAATTGCTAGGGGAACTGGAAGAGAAGGGACTTGCACTGGAAAGTACAGATGCCAAATTCCCCAGGCAGGGTGATGCTGTGCTGAAAACCCTTCAGGAACTGCAGAAACTTACAGCCTCCCAGCAGAACCAGCAGAGAGCAAGACTCTTTTACAAATTTGTTTCTGGGCTTAGAAGTTTACAAAACAGCACTCTTGGCTCTCTTGTACCAAAGATGATGGAAACCTCAAGGTATGTTAGACCTGTGCATTGTACAAGTACACCAAGTGACAACAACATGGCAAAACTATTCTATAGTTGATTTGCTGCAAGAAAAGATAGAAATAGATAAAAAGATAATAGAAATAGATAGAAAGATAAATATCACCAGAATTATCCAGAGAGAGAAATAAAGAAGGGAAAATAAAACCTGTGGATTTCACATTTTTCCATCAGAAATGCTCAGCTGTTAATTGGAATTTGAACATTAGATGTATGAGAAAAGTATGAGCATTCAAATAGGTCTGAAAGTTTTAGACTTCTATAAAGAACTATTATTGTTTATATCATTCCTTCATCAAATCTCCCAAACTTACTGGAGAAGCCACACTGGAGTATAACACAGCCCCATTCAGGGTTTTTCTCCCCACCCCAAGTGTGTGTGCCAGGGGCAATCCTCTGTATAATTATTGTAGCCAAAGATCTTTCATGCAGTTTTGCTCAAGGACAGTGGCCGTAATTCCAAAATCCCAAATCTGACTTAAGCAAAGAACACAGTTCTGAATGTGAGACTTTGGGAGACATGGAAGACCGCTAGTCTTTGGTCTGACCCTGCCCTCCACTACCCACCCCTACTCTTCTGTCTGAGCTGGACTTGAGCCAGTTTACACTGACTTTAATTCCTTAGTCTGCAGAGGAACTAGAGCCTCAGTGTGGTTCAACATATTAGATTATAATATTTAAAGCTGTGGAAACATCTATTGTGAAGAAAAAAAGAGATATGTCAGTGTAATGGTGATTTTGTTAATACTTTCTTGTTATTTTTTAATTGTGCTATTATAACTTGTAAAATTAAGAAGATTCTTATTTATAAGCAATCACATGGTTTGCCTCCAGTCACACATAAGAATATGTCATTTATATTAGAAACCCTTAATAAACATGTCAAATGTCTGTTTCAAACAGTCAACATGCAGCAATAACTACAAACAGGGAATTAGTTAAACAAAATCCTCTCTGCTCCCTTCAGTTCCATCACCGTTCAGGCCCTGACCCAGTGCGGCACTCCAGAGTGCTACAGTGCAGTCCTTCAAATCCTGAGAACTGGAAATGTGAATCCTTTTGTGGCAGACCTGGTCACATACACCCTGGGACTATTGCCTTCTCCAACTCCGCAGAGAATACGGGAAATTCTAAACATGGCCCAGTATCAGCCAAGCAGAGCTTCTTTTTATGGCTTGAGTCACTCTGTTACTGAGTAAGTAATGACAGCACCCAATTATGGTATGAAATAACCTCAAGGTTACAATGCTCAGAGTAAGCCCTCAGAGTGCTCATCTTTTGAGGATTTTTTTTTGTTGTTCTCATGAATTTGCTCCTTAGGAATAAAATATAGACATTTCCTACTTTCGCCTTTTGTTTCTGATGTGTTTCTATAAATCTGTAGGTTCTACAATGAGAAGAGGGTTGTGACAGAGGAAATTACAGACGTTGCAGAGTTTGTGGCATCACTGCTTGGCACTGATTGTTCTGGGGAAGATGAACTCACATACCTCACACTTCGGGTATTTTATTTCCTTCTTCCCTTATATATAGGCCATTACTTTAAATTGTTGTGCATATAATACTCTGCTTCTCTTGGTGGAGAAAAAAATGTTTATCACCTTTCTGTGTTTTCATCACTGACAGGCTATTGGAAACATGGGTGCAGTAATGGAGAAAGCTAAACCCAGTGTGAAATCTTTCCTGAAGACATGTATCAGAAATGAAGCTGCATCACTTTCAGTTCAGAAAGCAGCCATCCAGGCATTCAGGAAAATGACAATTACTGAAGAGGTAAATTGGGTCACAAGAACCAGTAAAAATTGTCCTCAGTTCACCTTGACTGTTCACGGGAGTTACTGAATATGAAAAACATTCCAATTATTTCATAGTTCTGCTATCTCCCTTTTAGCTGCCTCCAGCTTTTTTAGAATGCCTTTAGCTAGTTTCCATGCACATATAGATCTGAGAAGTTCTGCAGTCTTCTGAATTAGTAGGTGTTGCTCTTTTGAGATGCAGTGGCTTTGTATAGATAGTCTCAGTTTAAATAGGAAGTTTGGATCTGTTCCTGTTAGTGTCTTAAGTGAAGATCTGCTTATTCAAAGATGGTGTTAACTAATTAATTACTCCAGATTTAAATGTATTTAACTAGTTAAAAAATCAGGTCCCTATTTTATACTGGCATTTTGTTGTCATTGTTGATAGAAGTGCTTAGATTTATGTTTGCATTACAGTGACACTACAGCATCCCCCAGAATGAGTATCATTATACAGAGCACTTCAGTTCACTATAGTGAGACAGTTTCCACATCAACAAGATTTTAGTGTAAGAGACATGCTCTTGTTGCCAGACAAGGCTTAAAAGACTGGGAGGCTGGAAACAGCTGAAGTTTACATCCTCATGTTCAGTTTAAATTATTTAATTTTTTTTTCATTATTACTTATTTTTAAACTATGTTTTTAATTTTCCTGCAGCAGAAGATTTTGATCGCCTTCTTTTCCTAAACTGAGTGACCTTTTTTCAAAATTTTGACAATTTATTTGCAGACAAGAACACTTCTGATTCCCAACAATAAAAACTTAGTATTCTAAAGAAAAAATTAACCTGCTATGTATAGGATAAGAAAATAAAGGATAAAAATAGGAAGAAAACCAATTAAAAGGATAAAAAAGCCAAACCAATCAACCAACTCAAAAGATTTAAAAATATAAGAAGATAAAGGATAAGAGAGTCTGTTTAAAAGAGCATTTAGTGACAGGACAAGGCATAATGGCTTCAAACTGACAGAGGGTGGGGTTAGGTTGCATATTAAGAAGGTTTACTATGAGGATGGTGAGGCACTGAAACAGGTTTCCTAGAGAGGTTGTGAATGCCCAATCCCTGGCAGTGTTCAAGGCCAAGTTGGGTGGGGCTTTGAGCTGCCTGGTCTAGTGGAAGGTGTCCCTGCCCATGGCAGGGGTGTTGGAAATGGATGTTCTTTAAGGTCCCTTCCAGCCCAAACCATTCTATGATTCTCTGTTTCTATGAAAATGAGTTTTAATAAAGCCATAATTTCTATATTTTCTAGAA
>JAOXXN010000446.1:109278390-109299379 GCA_026770055.1 Myrmophylax atrothorax | reverse complement strand
ACTATAACCAATTTGTTGATGACACAAATAACAAAATCCGAGAAGTGACCCAGAAAATAAACGAGAATCTCAGAAATTTAGAACTTCCACAGAAAGCAGAAGCACTGAAACAGTATATAAGAGATTTTAGAGCTGTGATTTCAAAATACATGGAACAACTAAGGGACACCAAGCTTGCTGCAATAATTAACTGGTTCAGGGACCTTATAAACTCAACAACGTTTGCTAATCTGAAAGCCAAGGTAAATGAACATCTGGAAGACCTGCGAGAGAGGATTTCTGAAATGGATATTTCCCAGGAATTGCAGTGGTGCCTTCAGAAGATAAGTCAGTTCTACAATTCTGTTGTCGTATATATATCTGACCAATGGAACAGAGCTTTTAAAAAAATTGCTGTCTTGGCTGAAGCGTATGATCTGAAAAATTGGGCTGAAAATTTAAACCGCTTTGTTGAAACAGGATTTATAGTCCCTGAGATCAGGACTGTTATAGTCACTATACCTGCCTTTGAGGTTAGTCTCCGAAGTCTTCGGGAAGCAACATTTCGAACACCAGACTTCATTGTTCCACTGACTGATCTGCATATCCCATCCTATGAAATTAATATTAAGAAACTAATGGATATGAAAATCCCAATGAAATTTACTACCCCAGATTTTAAAATTCTAAATGCCTTTGAAGTTCCTTCCTTTACAATTGACTTGATTGAGATTAAGCTTCTGATTGTGAGAACAATAGACAAACTAATGTCAGGTGAATTTCAGTTACCAGCTATTGATTTCTATTTGAAAGATCTGAAGATGAGTGATATGCCTTTTTCTGACATTTCTTTCCCAGAAATACAAATGCCACAGTTTCAAATACCAGAATTGTTGATTCCTAAACTAAATCTAAATGAACTCCAGATTCCTAGCATGAAGATACCAGAGTTTCAGCTGCCACGTATCCCACATACTGTGACTGTCCCTACATTTGGCAAATTGTCTGGAGTTTTCAGAGTCACCTCTCCATTCTTTACACTGTCCACACAAGCTGAGCTTCGTAATACTACAACATCAGCAAACAGTCCAGAATTTGTGACCTCCATTTCAGCTCAAACAACGTCCAAATTAGACTTCCTTGTTTTCAGTGTTATTGCAGATTCACGTCTCTTGGCTCCTGACATGAAGCAACTGAACTTTAAAAATGCCGTGAAAGCCAACCATAGGTTCCTTAAAGTTGATCACACAAATTCAGTGGTATTTTTAGGGACTTCAGTATTAGGTGAAGCTGAAACTAGAGCAAACTTACATACCAAGAAAAACTCCATAGAACTCCAGAATAATTTAATGGTCAAGTTGCAAAGAAAAATTTGGATGCAGAGTGAAACGGCATATTCCCACAGACTGAATATTCCACAAGCTGATTTCTCCAGCCAGGCTGATCTGTTCAATAACATGACAACAGAGGTAGAAGCTGGACACATAACATTTACCTCTACTGGTAAAGGAAACTGGAAGTGGGTTTCACCTAATTTCTCCGATGAAGGCACTCATGATTCCCATGCCACTTTCAAGGTTGAAGGCCCCATTATTATATTTTCTGCCAACAACAGAATAAATGATAAGCATCTGAGAGTCAGCCAAGCTATGAGATATGAATGTGGTTTGCTAAATTATGCAACACTTCAGATTCAGTCTGAAATTGAGTCACTGCGTGTGGGACGTAGCATTCTGAATGTGAAAGGCACAGGACAGCTTGGAGGAATGAAAGTAGAATTAACAGGCTCTCACAATGCTCGGCTCCATGGACGGATTACTGGAACTGTAAATAATGAGCTTTCCTTCTTGGCACACCCTTTTGAAATTCGCCTTTTAACAAACAATGATGGAAATGTGAAAATCAGCTTCCCAATGAAAATGACTGGCAAAATTGACTTCCTGAATAACTACAAGTTGGCCCTCAGTTCCTCTGTTCAGCAGGTCAGCTGGCAAGCTACTGGCAGGTTCAATCAGTATAGATATTCCCATAACATGTCTGCTGGCAACAATGATGACAGAATTGAAGCTCATGTTGAAATGAATGGTGATGCCAACCTGGACTTCCTACATATTCCCTTAACCATTCCTCAAATTCAGATTCCCTACACTGGAATTAAAACTCCACAGTTAAAAGATTATTCCTTGTGGGAAGATGTAGGCCTGAAGGAATTACTGAAGACAACAAGACAATCCTTTGATTTCAATTTGAATGCTCAGTATGAGAAAAACAAAGATATGCATGTAATCACACTTCCTTTAGCAACAGTGCATGAAGTACTTAATAAAAACATCATTTTGTTCAACAAGCATTTTGAGAAAGGAAGAAACGCTGCTTTAGATCTTCTCACAAAGTCATATAATGAAGCCAAAACAAAATTTGACAAATACAAAATAGAAATGTCACTGAACAAACTACCACGGACTTTCAGGATTCCAGGATACACCATTCCAATTGTGAATATTGAAGTTTCTCCTTTCACTGCTGAGATGCCAGCCTTTGGTTACACACTTCCTAAAGAAATAAGCACAAGAGGATTCACAGTCCCATTTATTGGCTTTTCAGTTCCATCTTACACACTAGTCTTGCCTTCTCTGGAGCTTCCAGTCCTTCATGTCCCGCAGGAACTACGCACTTTAAAGCTTCCTAGATTCAGAATTAACAGCCCAGCGATCTCAGTTCCTGCCATGGGTAACATTACTTATGACTTTTCATTTAAATCCAGTGTGATCACTTTAACTGCAAATGCTGGGCTGTTTAATCAGTCAGATGTTGTTGGACATCTCAGTGTCTCATCCTCTTCTGTCATTGATGCACTGCAATTTAAGCTGGACGGTTCAACAAGTTTGACAAGAAAAAGAGGGTTGAAGCTGGCCACAGCATTGTCCCTGAGTAATAACAAATATCTAGGAGGAAATCATGACAGCACTATTAGTCTCTTAAAGAGGATCATGGAAGCTTCAGTGGCAACAAATATAGAAATGGATACACCAATTTTAAAAATTAATTTCAGCCAAGAACTTTCTGGAAATACAAAATCTAAACCCACTCTTTCCTCAGGGATAAAATTAATATATGATTTCAATGCTGCTAGATATGGCACCAGTGCTAAGGGAGAAATTGCTCACAAATTTGCTTTAGAGAGCCTTACATATTACATATCAGTAGAAACTTCTACAACTGGGGATATTGACGGAGTATCTTACACTGGAAATGCGTTTTCTGGAAGCTTAGACCATGAGGCAAATGCCTATCTGAATGCTAATGGGGCTCGGTCATCTCTTAAGTTCAAGGCCCACTCTAAAGCAGATGGACTCTGGAACAATGAAATCAAAGAAATTCTTGCAGTTGAAGCATCTACCCATCGTATTTATGCGGTCTGGGAGCACAATGGGAAGAACTATGCACGGTACACACCTCTTTTCACAACAACTGGAGCTCAGAGATGCAAAGCAACCTTAGAGCTGGCTCCTTGGGAAGTATCAGCAGATCTTCAGATTCAAGCCACTCAGCCAAATTCTTTCCTGGACACAGCATCAGTTAATCAGGTTGTTGTAGTGAAAATCAGCCCTGCAAACCAGAAAGTTGGCTGGAGGGGTGATGGCCAAATTCAGTCATTATCTCTCAGTCATGATATGCACATATCAAATGAAAAATCAAAGGCAAAATTTGATATTTCTGGATCTTTGGAAGCATACATGGACTTCCTCAGAAACATAAAGTGTCCAGTTTCTGAGAAGAGCTTATGGGATATCTTGAAGTTGGATGTCACTACCAGTGCTGACAGGAAACAGTACTTGAATGGCTCGGTATCCCTCGTGTACACAAAGAGTGAGGATGGGTACTTTTTCCCCATACCTGTGAATAAGCTGACCGATGGTTTCACTGTCACTGTTCCTGAGTTACACCTAAAGGCTCCAAGCCCTGTTCTCAGCACTCCAGAGTTCAGCCTTCCATTCACCACTCTCCAGGTCCCAGCATACACCATTGACTTGCGCAACATAAAAATTCCACAGACACTAAGCACAATGCCATTTGACGTCCAGTTACCCACACTGCCAAGACTAAGATTCCCCAAAGTAGATGTAGGAGCCAATTATATTACATTAGAAGAATACAAA
The DNA here is from genome assembly GCA_026770055.1 of Myrmophylax atrothorax. Taxonomy (NCBI): domain Eukaryota; kingdom Metazoa; phylum Chordata; class Aves; order Passeriformes; family Thamnophilidae; genus Myrmophylax; species Myrmophylax atrothorax. The sequence continues at coordinate 109,295,240 of JAOXXN010000446.1, read as the reverse complement.
ATGCCATTTTTTGAGGTAACAATACCTGAATACCAAATAACTGTGTCTCAATTCACTCTTCCAAAGAGTATTTCACTTGGCAGTTTCCAAGTAGATCTGGATGAAGTAGCTAATAAGATTGCAGATTTTGAACTGCCTACAATTACAATTCCTGAACAGAAAATTGAGATTCCCCCTCTCAAAATATCCTTGCCTGCTGGAATTTACATCCCATCATTTGGTGCCTTGACTGGATCTTTCCAAGTTGCTTCCCCTTTGTACAATGTCACCTGGAAAGCAGACTTGACAAACAAGAAGGACTCTTTTGAACATTCCATTGACTCTACCTGCAGCTCAACGTTGCAATTCCTGGAATATGACCTGAATGGTAAGACATTAAAATTCTGTATGCCATTATTTGTGGGGAAAAACTGTATACTGGTTTTTTTCAGATTTATATTATTCTTCCCAGGACTTTGCATATGAAGGTGTTGCCACCTACTTAGTGTTGACTTTAGGTGATACTTCTTTTAGCAGCAGCATTTTTTTATAAATTAGTATCAGAGTCTCAGTCTAATGAAAAAAATATGTATATAATGACATACTGTGAAAAAAGGGGAAATATCTTTTTGTGTAGCAGTTTCTTACTTTGAATTGTGAACAGCATAACATTCCCCCAGTACTTATATGTAAAGGAGAGAAGGCAGGCTGATTTTTTAACTGTTTTGGTTGAAATAAGGAAATACCTATCTTTTTCCTTAGGGAGTAAACAGATTTGATTTCAATTTTTTTTGCAAGCCAGAAAACTGGAGTCCCATATAGCACTGAGTTCTAGACACTTTAATTATACTAAAAATATAGATCAGAATAAAATTCTAAACTCAAGAAATTGCAATCCCCACTTATGATCTGCATTAATGCAAAATGTTGTATCCACATTGAGACAAAATGTGAATTTTGAAATACCCCAGCTGAATAAATATTTTCAAGTATTTTTATTTGGAACATTATGGGCACGCAGTTTCTTGAGGCATAATTTTACATACCAGTGAAACATTCCACAAATGGCCATCTAACATACAACTGGATATGCGTTTTGTACTCTTTGCTAGTAAGTTCTGGTAATACACACATCTGAAATTTTTTTCCACAGTTGTTTCAAACTACAAATATGAAGAAGGTGTCTTTGTTATGAAGACCACTGGCAGCTTTTCACATCGTGACATGAGTGCAAACTACCAGGAAGATTTTGTTTTTTCAGGAATTGGGTAAAGATTTGATCTAATAATATAATTTATAATAGACATAATTCCCAATGATGTGTTGTTGCTTTGATCTCTAATGCCCCAGAGGGCTTTGCTGTAATTAATAAGAATCTGTGTAGCTACTGTATCATTATTGGCTGTGTCTTTTTCCCTCTCAGGACAACTTGAAAGTTCTTCCCTACCAGTGTTTCTAGAACAGCTCTTCTCAGCAGCCCCATTTCAGAACGCTGCTGAGATACATACACAGTATTTTATATTCAGAGCAGTTCTAGATCTAACCGTCAGTATAGCTGGGGTTTTTTCCACTGGATCCCTCTGTCACCACAAGCCAGTATAGAGCAATTTTTATTCACATATGCTAGCACCAGGGATTACAGAGTCGGCCTTCTCACTACCTGTTTTGATCTGCAAGTATACTGTTCATACATCCATAAGACAGAATCTGTGAAGTCAAGTACAAATGCAGATAAACTAGTCTCTGTGTTGGTGGGAAAAATTTCAGTCAGCTTGTAGAAAGCTGACAGTGGTACAGCTACAGGGTTTGTTTTGCTGCCCTAATTTAATCAAAATTCTCAACAGAGCTCAATATACTTTTATCTAAACCAGGAAAATTGGAGTGACATGAAGTTTTGAATATATGTCAGGCTGCATTCTGAGAAATGTGGTTAGCAAAATCCTGCATTTTCTTTTCATGGTACACTCATTGTTTGTATACACATATATAAAATAATAGGTGATATTGTATGCAGACATACTGTGTTGGGCTTGTGCATTGTGCATTCCTCATAGCTGTGTACTTCTTGTTGCTATAGAGCTGCAGAAGACACTGCATCCCTAGATATCATCAGTCCAGCTTTCACAGATGTTCATGTGCGTTACCAAGAGAATGAAAAGAGGTCATCCTGCTCAATATCCTCACCCTCAGCTGGGACCCTGGGTTATGTCATGGAATGGGAGGATGAAATTCTCACAACTAAAATTTACTACCAAACTCAGGTAAGCTTGATATGAACAGTGAAAACCAAAAAGGTTTGGTGTGGTCAGAGGAAAACTTTCCCTTTAAATTTGTGTGTTTATGTTAAGATATAAATTAACCACTAAATAAAAACTATATTATCAGTAATAAAGGTTTATATTTCCTAAACTGGCCTTTCCAGCACTAAAAGTAACACCCATGTTTCAGGTCCTTCACAGTTATGTTTTCCCTCTCCTATGGTCAGGAAGACACATCCACTGAAAGTGAAGAAAGTACAAAGTCAGATTTAGACAAACTGCCATCAGTTTTAATATGTACCCATGAGGCTACTTAGAATTACTACATAAGTGGCCATTATAGTAATCAGGCCACTGGCAGAGGTCAGACCATCTTGAAGTGCCTTTTTTAATCCAAAACTATATTACCATACATTATGAGAATTAAAAACCTTACTAGATTTGCTAGCAAAACATGTTCCTATTATTGGCATACTACAAGAATTTAAGAATTAAAATCTTAAATTCCAAAATTATATACTAATTTAGGGATCACAAGCAAGTCATAATTCACTATTTACTACTAAAAAAATGGAAAAATTGTACATGTAAATAGATTCTCTTTTGAGGATTTATTAATTACTCTGAGTAATTCTCTAAATTGGCTTATTAATTTCAATTTTTACAAAATGAAATCTTCTAATATTTCCATGTGAAAAAAATGCTTTTTGCACTTTAAATTATTTCAGGAATGAGTAGAAGGCTCATTTTCCAAGTAACTCAACTGCCTTATGAGACATGATCGGTATTTAATACAAAGAAAAGAAAAATTTTATTTGCTGTCAAATTTTTAAAAAAACCAAACTAAGTTATTTTCTGGTCCTGCTGTTTGAAGAAGCTCAAAGTAGTGTGGTACAAGGTCATATATTCCAAAATAATCTTTCAACATGACAGAAAACAGAGAGTGAACAAAAAAAATGGAGAGTGCTTGTCTTAATAAATGATAAAATTAAAGATGCAACAATGAGAATGTTGAAATACACTCATGGATAATATTGGATTTGTTGTATATACAAGCTACCTTTTTCTTATCCTGTTTTGTACTTTCAGGCTGCTCCTCAGAAGGATGTTGACATATTAGAAAGTGAGATATCCTTCAAGGAACCTAACTGGATTCACATGCAGTTCAACTGGAATGAGGATGCTGCCAAAGACTTGCTGTTGGGTCTGAAAGAAAAAGTGCCTAAAATGACAAATGCCATCTATAGGTATGTTAATCGGTATCATAAGGAGCATATGGGAATGGAAATTAGTGCTGCCACCTTGAAGATGAAGAACATGATGCAGAATAATGCTGACAAAGCATACACATTTGCTGTAAAACAAATAGATGAAATAGATGCTCAGCTTCGCACAGCTGCCAATGAGGCCTCTGGCAAATACCAGGAGTTGAAGTTCAAAGCTAAACGGCTGTATCGAAGAGCAGCAGATCAAGCCGAACAGTTTGACTATCAAAGTATAAAAGCAAAACTTCTGGATGTTACAATTGACATCATAGAAGATTATCATCAGAAAATAAAGCACCTAATTGACTCAGTCATTGAATTCCTGAAAACCACCAAATTCCAGGTCCCTGGGCTGTCTGAAAAGTACAGTGGTGAAGAAATATATACCATGACTACAGAGAGGGTAGCAAAAAATGCTGATTTATGCCTTTCAAAACTTCAGGAGTACTTTGATGCCTTGATTGCAGCTATCAATGAGCTGGAAGTAAGAATTCCAGCTTCTGAAACAATTCTTAGAGGTCGCAATGTACTTGACCAAATTAGAGAAATGCTGAAAGATTTGCAGGACAAAATCAGGCAAACATTTGCTACTCTTCAGGAAGCTGACTTTGCAGGAAGGCTTAAGCAACTGAAACAAGTAGTCCAACAAGTTTTTCAGAAGATAGAGGAAATGGTTAGAAGCTTGCAATCCAAAAATTTTGAAGACATCAAAGTCCAAACGCAACAGCTGTACAAAGATGCAATAGCTTCAGACTATGCACAGAAACTGAGATCGTTGACAGAAGATGTTAAAAAATACATTTCTCAGTTCAAAGATTTTAGCAAGAAGACATTCCAGGACCTTTCAGAAAAGCTGCACCAGCTGCTGCTCTATATGAAGTCACTACGAGAAGTATATTTTGACCCAACTACACTTGGACAGTCAGTGAAATACTATGAGGTGGAAGACAAGGTACTAGGATGGCTGAAGAATGTAATAGATATTCTTGTGGACTGGCACAAAAAGAATGTTGGAGATCTTGCTGACTTCATGACACGCCTGACAGACCAAGTAAGAGAATTGGTGGAAAACTACAGTCAGGAATATTATGACTTTATAACTGATGCTGAAGGAAAAGGAAAACAGAAGGTCATGGAACTCTCATCTGCTATTCAAGAAAAAATCCGATATTGGTCTGCAGCTGCTAAGAGGAAAATTGACGAACATAACAAGCAACTCAAAGAAAAACTCCGGGAGATCTATGGGCAGCTTAGTCATTCCCAAGAAAAGCTAATCAGCAAGGCCAAAAGGTTAATTGATCTAACTGTAGAAAATTACTCTGCATTCCTGCAATATATCTCAGAGCTTCTTCGATGGTTTGAGCAAAGAACAGCCGAGAGCATAAAGCCATACATAGCTGTTCGTCAAGGAGAGCTTAGAATAAATGTGCCCATGTGACTGGCGGTCCATTTGCCACATGCCCCAAAACAGTAGAGAGGCACTCAGAAATAAAGTGGAAATCACATGCATACTGATTCAGCAAGGCATTGAGAAAGGCTCCAGGGAAGAAATGCAACAATTCACTGAGGAACAACTCGCCAGTGAGCAACTGAGTCTTCAGCAGGTTATGGAAAGTATACAGCAGCACATGAAGAACTGAATGTACACACAGAAAAGAAGTAACAAGTTTGTACCACAATGTATTTAAAAAAACAGCAATCAGTACACTGGGGCTTCTGGTAGATACTGTTTGAATCTGAATTTGTAAATGAAAACTTAATAATCTACACTAGGTTATTTTAATAAGCTTAATAAGCCAATAAATGAGTTCTTTATTACATTTTTGTGTCATTTATTGCAGCTTCTTTTACTTGGACCACAGTGCTTAATCCAACAGTTTTCAAGGTCAATGGGAAGTCTTTTCTTTGATTTCACTATATGTTGGGTCAAGCCAATAATGTGCAATACATATTGTAAATAGTCACTAAAGCTATGGAATTCATACAATAAACAGGTTTTAAGATAAAGGTCACATTCATAAGCCAGCTGAAGAAAGACTTGGAAACACATCTAATTCCCAGCACAGAAACACCTTCAGAGAGAAGTCTGGGAGAAAAAGAAGAGGAAAAAAACATGAACGAGAACATGAATAAGAACACGAATTAAAAACCTGATAAATTCTGAAAATAATGTCAAAAATTTAAAAAGAACATAGAAATTTAAACATATATAGAAATCTGACTCCTGGAAAACTGCAGATAATAATACCAATGTTCTGTTAAGAAAAATTAATTTATGCCTGTTTCAGTTTTCAGGAATTTATGCCAAGAATTTTAGATGGGTTTTCTTTCTACTGGCTAATTTATGTTTCAGAAGTACAGGGTTTTGTCACCTGTTTCCCCATGATATTTCTGTTTTCACATCAAATTATCTATCTTACTTATTGTGAGTTTAGTTAACTGTCAAAGGTTCACTGGCATAATTGTGTATGATGGGAGTCAAAAAGATTTCCCTTCCTAGGCTGAAGCCTACACCTCATTTAAATGAATTCTCAGTTTAAAGATAAATGTAAAGAATGTTGAAGAAGTCACTCACACAATAGGACTGGTTTTGAGTGGGAAATATGTTGACTTACTATGATGTATTTTCAACTCTTGGAATACTATATAGATAGTCCTAGAGAAAGGCATGCTCAGGCTGAGATAACATTACCTCTTTGAGAATAAACTCTTTGACAAACAACACTAGAAATTTTGTGTACATGTATGCTTTGATTCAATCAGGTCACTTCTATAATGTGGTTGTTACTTGCTCATTGATGGGAAAATAAAGACTGTGTTTTCATCCCATGGTATGATGAAGTACATACATCGAACAATGGAGCACCAGTACTTTGACATCCCTATTGATAGATAATGTTATTACCTGAGTAACTCTACCAGTAATGATTCTCACCAGATTAGATACATTAACCCTGAAATCAGAATCTGACAAGTATGGTGGCATACACGCACCTATCTGCTTGTCAGCAGAGTGGTATCTCTTAGAAAGTAGGGTAAATCCATTTTCTCTTCAGAGTTTTCAGCCATCACAATTACAGCAATAATTCTCAGAATAAGAAATGGAATAGCCCCCATAAACTGCAAAATAAGGAGGTTTGATTCTGAATGGAACTAATTTACATATGTCACCCTGCCCAGGGGAACTAATGGTATAAAAATCCCTGTTTATATGTTCTAGTAAGTATCCCAGTAAATGAAGATGTTGCCGGCAGGGCCCTTTCACCTTCATTCACAAGAAAACTGAAGCCTATGGGTCATCTGATCTTTATTTGATGTCAGATTGCACAACTCATTTCCCTGAATTTCACAAATGTTTAAGCACAACCAGATTTCTCAGACACTGTCTGATTCTTGCTTCCCTTTGTCATGATAAACAGCTCTGTAAAACAAAGGGAAATAGAATAAATTTTAAAAGTTCTGGGAGAAGAGAGATCTAAAGTTTTGTTTTCTGTTGTTTCCCCCCTCATGGCTATTTATTTCTGTGCATCATCCATAGTTCTTGGAAGGATTATAAATTCTATAAAAGGATTTACTTATAAGGAATGGGTTAACTGAATAGTAAATATGCCAAATAGTATAATTCTGGCTCTTTTTGGCAAGAGTGAAGCTTCCCAAGAGCAAACACAATAGTTTGTACACTAAACTGTGGTTAGAGGTTAGAGGAGATTTCCAAGTCTCATAGCAGCATTGCCGCCAATTGGATTAGAGCTCTCAGTCCTGTAATTGATGTGACAGCCATCCTGCAGTCATCCTTCTGTTGGTTTGGGGAGGACCTGGAAGCAAAACGTTGCTCTCAAAAATGAGATCTTACTGGAACTTAGCTGTCTTGTAAATCCCCACACCAGAGAGGTCGTCTCAAGCACCTCTTTTAAACTCAGGCCATATTTTGACACAGGAAGGGGTTGTTTATGTTTGTATGTGCACATCCCACAAGTACACACAACCAGGTGTAACTTTAATTTCCATTACCTTTCTTGATGTTTGGTTGTTGTTTTCTTTCAGGATCTAGCAAATTTTAGGTTTATTTTCCATGTAATATATTACAGAAAAATAAACAAACCCACAATTATTCAAATTCTGTTCCAATTCATTCCACTTATGAAATGTTTGCAATATAATAATTTGAAATATCATTAATTCTATTTTGGCCTCTTTTCAGTCTCATTTGTATAATAGGAAATACTATATTTCATTAAATTTAATTGTGTGTGAGATAACAGTGAATTAGCAACTGTCTGGGGCTCAGTGACACTGCTTCTTTTATTTTGTTTTCCTATAGTCTTCATCATCTGAATTCTCGTAAATGCCAGGGGATCTTTTCTTTATAATTTACAGCAAGTATCAGACATAGAGCAGAACTGGTTGTAAAAGTTTAATTAAGTGAAACATTTTAACAAGAAATTGAGAGAACAATATGCCCTGCTCTAACTAAGTGATTGTAGAAAGAACATTGACAAGAAACGTGTGTGTTCCTAAATGAAAATCTTTTGCAGGCGTAGGACAGCAAAATGTTCCCAAATTTTAGATTATGCAGCCAGCTAGACCTGATCTTTTATTACGTGATTTAAAAATACATGTATAATTTGCTGCATATACAGAGATTCTACACAGTTTTCCACATACACACACACCATCATCAACCTCTGTCTCTAAATTATGCTATTGATACTTTTAGAGCAACTGCCATTATGGCCTACTGGTACCTTTAAAAATTAATATTAAAATATTTAGTTGTTCAGTAAGTGACATCAAATTCTGTACTACTCTTCTGCTGGCAGATTTATAGCTCAAGTGGGAAACCTGAATTTATTAAAGGCCATAAGGACATACGGAATTGCTTGTGTTTCATTTCTACACAGCCAAATTCTGGCCCAGATGAAATCGATAGCAAATTGTCTGTTGGCCTCAGCAGAAGTAGACTTTGGCCAGTTAGGTGTATAACTTGAGAAGCACTCTGGGATCCTGTAGGACAAAACTATATTATTATCTATAAAACTCTACACAAAAGTAGAAAAAACATGCAGACAAGAAAATTAATCACTAACAAATTCAAGACAGATCAGAATGATGTTTGCCTATGCAACACTACCCAGAGCCCTTCTTATATGTTTTTACCCAGTTTTACCCAGTATCACAGGCAAAGGGTGCCAGGGCCAAGAGTTCTGTGTTCTGGTCCCAGGCCTTAGACATGCAAATATACATATACCTCTCATCACCCTTTCCCTTATTTCATTATCCATCCAAGGCATTAATGGAAATTCGGACTTTGTAGAATAAAAGCCTGTGTTGGAAGTTTGCAAGACTCAACTGGGCAAAGTCTTGAGCAACGCTGTCTGAGTTAAAGCTTGCCTCTGCTTGGAGCAGTAGGTTGTACTAGAGACCCTCCCAGGCCACCAGCAACCTGAGTTACCTTGTGACCCTTTTGTGATGAAACTGATATGTCTTTAGGTTGCCACTCCTAACACTGTAGCTACCTTTTGGTAAATGGTTTATGCACAATTGGCCTCATCATCCTTCTAACATATCATTATGCAAAGAGAGAGATGTTTTATGCTATCCCTGCATGTGAACACATGCTAATTCTGATTGCAACCATGAGACATAATCCCCAGTGCCAAACTCAGGTGCAAACAACCATCTGAATATCTGTCACTAGCTTACCTTTGTTCTGGTACCACATACCAGAGTATTTCTGCTAAAATCTTTATATCCATCATTCAACAGACCAGTTAGAGGACTGCCAAAAGTTTTGAATGCAATTGAAATGGCATGATGAAGGCACATTTCAAGAGCAAAATTGAAATAGTATGGTCGAGGCAAACTAGCTCACATTTGTCAAGCAACCTGGTATCCAGTCAGGGCCAATTGAGGGAAGTAGGTGTCCGTCTTTATATTGGCAGTAAGGTACTACAAGAGCTCCTCTGTCATGTGTCTGTTCCAGCTGTCTTCTCTCCTAGAAATAACTTCATCTTTAACCATATATAAAACACACAAAAACCCCAGTAAAGTGCACAGTTCCAAGGCTATTACCAGCTATCTGATATCTTTTGTATAATAAATAATTTCCTTTGAAATTCAATGCATGTAATATTCAATTTTATCAACCTGTACCATTTTCTAGAGAAATCTTCCCTATTTTTCTTTAATGTTTCTGGGTTCTGGGCTCATCAGAATTTGAGTCCAGGGGATTTCAAACTTGCTTTAACCTGTAGTGTTGGAAATCTTTTCCTTCACTTACTCTTGCACAAGAAGCAACACCTCACTGTTTCTCTTACTGATAAGAATGTCTCTGCAGGGAGGATAGGCCAAGGCCTGCCCTTGCCCTGCTTTTGCTTAAAGTATTTTTTCTCTCTTATCCTGCTCTGCATTTGGATACATAATTGTGTCCACAGCCAGCCTGTTAGTCCTACAATACTGGGTATGTACCTACATGAGTATAAGTTTGCCCAATTAAGTGGGTAGGATAGTTAACAAGGTAGGACAAATTCTTCATGGCTAATGTGATCATTCCCCAGAGTCATATCTCATACTCTTCATGTGGTCCATACTCACTTTGCAAGCATCCTGAAACACCCTGAGGCATTTCAGAAATTGAAATCTTCTCAGTTGGTTCTGCGTTTTTCCTCTTCCATAGTTTTCATGTCAATTTAGATAGAAGTACCCCTCTGCCTTACCAAACCACGGACAGTTTCCCAATATGAAAGAACTGAACACAAACCCCTGTTATGATTATTACCATATATGTTCTGACAGTGATTTTGGGAGCTGTTAGAAGAATAAACAGCAGCATTAGTTCTTTGCAGAATGGCTAGAGAGGAGTCCTCTGCTCATCTGGGCATTGGCATAATGAGAGGATGAAGCACAGTGAGCATCAGTGTCACCACCACCTTGTGAAAGTAAGCGAGGTCATCCAAAATGCTTACACCATGCTTCTGTTGTGAAGAATTTTCCAGATGTTTGCTACAAGCAGAGACCCACCACAAGTTATAACCTCATACTGATTTCCCAGCAAGTGAATTCAAGGGGACATGCTAGAAACAATCTCGAATTTGTGGATAAATCTATTAATCTATACTGCCTTTGGGACTCAAGGAGCAAGTTCTGATCTCTGAATAAGTGATATGAGCTAGCTCAAATGTTATGTAACCTATAGGAAATCAGACTTGGAACAGCTCTCTATTCAGTGTCCAAGTTTCCTTAAAGAGGGAGCCAAAAGCCATATGCAGCATAGACGCCTGGGGGTCCTGAGACTTGGTCTGAAGCAAGGAGTGAACAAAATGGGCAGCAGAGAGAGCACGAAGAATGAAAATGTTGACTGCATCTATGCTACCAATGGCATGTTTAGACATTAGAGGAGGCCACTGGGGTGAGTAAAGGTGCTCTTAATTAAGGCAATGCACAGGGAAAATTATCAGACCCGCAACCCTTTGAGTTCAGCCTGCCACTTTTCTAATTATGCTACTGAAAGGGGCTGGACACTCCTGGTTTTCTGGGCTGGTTATTCTGACAGGGGTAATGTTCTTCTCCTCTTTGTGTACAGCTTTGACTAAGGATGGAAAGCAAATGTTTAGCCTCCAGAACATACTTTTCTTTCCCTACACATTTCCCCTGCTAGCACTACCTCTGCCACAGTTAAGATGTATTCCAAGGTTGTTGCCAAGTAGAGGAAAAAAGTTAACATACACCTACCTGCTACTTTGCTGTTGTATATTTTCAGATGGTTGCTATCATTACAGGACTTTATTTCTAAAAAGCTTGAAAATAGTTTTATTCAGGATTGTTTTCTGTCGACAATGTTTTTATTCAACTCTATCACTGCGGCGAAAGCACTAGTAATTGTAGCTCTATAGGAATGTTTCATCTATGGAAGGTTTCTGTTCTGGAAGCCTCAGAAGTCATTTCATCTACTAATATATTTTTTGTAACCAGTCTCATAAACAGCCCCACAGAGTACCCATCAGTGACTCTGAAAGGCCATTTGTTCCTTTCCTTCTAATAGTAGTTATATTTTTAAGTTTTAATTTAGAGGCTAGCCTGAGTGGACGTGAAGATCCAAAGCAAGCTACAAGGTGCTATTAGACCCCTGTGCTAAGGGCATTGCATCAAACTTCTGCAGCTAGCCAGAAACTCCCCTTTTCCAGGTATATGCTCACTGCCTCACACTTCACACTCCCATTGAGAATGCATCACATTATTCTGCAAAATAAACCAAATTAAAATGGAGAGGTGGTATCACTGTCTCTGGAGTTCAGCTTAGGTGTTAATTTAATTTATTTCAAGATTACTGTCTTTGAATGTTCTCAAAGAGATTTTGCATAAAAAATGGTCTCTCAAGCACCTACTGCCTTTGTGTTGCATGACACTTTGGACAGACATTTCCTATTGTTAGCAGGCTGTCTTTCCATAATGCTCTTTCTCTATTGATACTATATTTGTTTCTTTAATAACCCTTTGTTTTTTCTCCATGGTAATGACTGGCTTATAACTATTTATGAACAATATGGACAGTGTGCAAAAGCATTTCATTTTAAAGCTGCAGAGCAGAAAACCAGCCAAATCTGAAAGAACACACATCCCTCACACATAGCCCATGGCAGTTAAAGGCCCACCTCATCTCTCTCTCAGACACATTTGTCTGTATGTGCACACATCCATGCAAACACATGCACACGTACTACGTACACCACTGTCAAGTTAAAAGCATAAAGTTAATCCTTAATCCTTAGGTCACTCCCTTAATTTCAGCACATTGAGCCAGCCGAGCCTTCCCAAAATGCCTGTCAGCAGTCAGCTGACGTAACTCTTCCCATGCAGGTCCCATTAATTGAGCAGCTTCACCAATGGTTTTCCACCAGGTTCATCATCCAAAGCTTCAACACTTTTTTAAACACAAAACCAGAAAGTTATATGTTTTAGATTTTGCAGTGAGGCAGTTTGCTTTTTTTTTCACTCTCCATTTCAGCTGTAACATGCTGTTGAATTTGATGTACAATTCTGTGAAGTGATACGATTGATCTTATTCGACATTGGCCAGTTTCTCCTCCAAGAGATTTGAGTTGAAATTTTCCAGTCTGTTTAAAAACACACATTTAATAAAAAAAAAAAGTTTCTTAATATTTTGCTAGTCCAGTAATGACCTGGTGACTTCTTTGTGCCCATATGTGTGTTGTGTGTGTATATGTGTATGTGTCATCTGGACTCTGCCTTCCCTGTAAGGTTTCCACTGAACATCACTACCTTTTTGATTTTATGTGTTTCCTTAGTATATACCCCATATCTAACTTCCTTTAAAACATGTTATCCAATAGAGAGACAGGGTCAAGTTTTAATACTTTATGTTCTGGACTGAGGTTCAGTTCCTAGGCCAGTTTTGGATCCACTGCATCATTTGTTCACCTCATTTTCTCATATGTTAGTTTCCCAGCAGAAAAATGCGAATTATACTTCTCTGCTTTTCAGTGGAGTTGTCAAAATAAAACTAACTCATTCCCTGGAGATAATCTAATAAGTCTCATAGTGGTGAAGACCATGAAGTAGATAGACACACTGTAATAGCAACAAGAAATCAAGATACATGTATTGACTTCTCTCTCCCATTATCATGTTTATTGTTTTAGAAACTTGGAGTTGATTTCATGTGCTAAATCACTCAGAAACACTCTAGTCCACCCCAAAATCATCATACGTACCGGGCATCAAACATATAACACTCTCACACAGATAAATGATCCAAGGAATGGACTCAACGGCTGCTAGCAGTTAATTTATATTGTGGTTTCGCCATAAACTTTTAACTTTGGAAATAATCTGCCACCCGTTTCAATTTCTGGCTGCCACATAATGCACCTTTGTGAAGTCACTTTTCTGTCTAATAGAGATGTTTCTTTTTATGGGTGAACATTTGTTTAAAAATAACAAATAGTTATCTCATTTACCATTCACAAAGACCATGCCACTTAACCGTATGTAACCAAGTCCCATTTCATCTGGTTTAATGTTTAGCAAGGCATGCAAACTGCTCAATATTACAGGGAGAATATGATTTATTTAATAAAATTACATTACTTTTTTCCATTAAAAAAACAAATAATTGCAACAAAAAAATAATGTTTAAAGTAGAAAAGCATAGCCTGCAAAGATTGATATAGACAAGTCAACACATACTGGAAAGTCTGATGCTAAGCTCAGCTGCTTCTTCACCCTGTCTCCACTTCTGTTCTGGATCTGGTGAGCAGCCAGTCTCTGTTTCTGAAGTTGAGTACTCCCATAGTGATTACTGATATCCACCATAATGTAGTTAGCAGATAGCCCGTTTGTTCTGCTGTGGATAATGTTACAACAGAACTTTTTAAGCACATTTTGTTCCCCTGGGAAGGATAAAATTTAGGTTATATATAGATATAATATGTAATGTGTAAGGTCTAATACATACATTTACATGTTATATCTACCTGCCTGTTCTCTCTGTGACAAGAAGTTGAACAGGAGTCAGCAGTATGGTCTTTTGCACAAGAAGACCAGCCACATACTGTGGAGTTGTAGTAAGGGGGTCTGTGAAGAGACCCTTCCCCTCTGTTTGGAATTTGTGAGACCACATCTGGATTACTGTGTCTGGTTTGGGGATCCCCAGGGAAAGAGAGCTGTGGACATACCAGAGTGAGTACAGCAGTGGCCAGCAATCCTGTCAGGGGACTGGAGCACACAGCATGCAAACAAGAGGTAGATGGTAGCTTTGGTGAGTCTTAAGAGAAAAAGGCTAAGGAGAGACATTATTTCTATATTTTATGACTTCTTACATGATTATAGAGAAGAGAGTCGGGTTCTTCTCAGAGCAAAACAACCCACAAAGCAATAAATAAAAGCTATATGAAGGATAAAAAAGAATACCCTGTGAATAATCAAACAGCAGCACAGATTCAGGAGTGGTTGTGAAATGTTCTTCTTTGGGGGTGTTCAGAACTCAGATAGACACAGTCAAAAGCAAGGTCCTCCAACTTCAAAGTTAAACATAACTTCCAAGTTAGTCCTGCGTTGTGTAGGGTATTGGATCAGATGATTGCTAGGGATACACTACACTTAACTATTCTATTTCATGATAAGACCTAAACCCTCTAAACACCCCAAAGAAGTGAAAGGCTGTGAGCTCACACCTACTTAGTGGCTGAGATTTCTCAAATGAGAACTTAGTTATGAATGTCCCAAACACTAGAAAATCTTCCACCAAAACTGACAATCAAGCATGCAACACAAATACGTATTAAATCTGGCTTCAGCCCTTCTTGTGCTCCCAAAACTATTCAGTGTAACATAAGTGAAGGAAGTTCATGTTTCCCACTCCCATTGGAAGTCACAGAAAATTGCCTAGATGAAATTTTGTAGTCATAGACTCACTGCTTTGCTGCTGTTGTTTATCTTCAACACATGTAGAAACTGTTTTGGGGGAAAGATAGGCCAAAAAATGAGATCTCTTGTTTTAATGTAATGCATTCCTTTTACTCATTAGATGTCTTTTTGAGATTAATCAAAGAATGTTGCTCTTGCAGTCAACCAGATAAGGCTTCTTTTATCTTTTGGGGAAGGGAGAGGTTGGATGTCTACAATTTTTTGGCTAGAGCAACATTGATACTTTATGCAATTGAGCCTTTGTTCTTAAAATAAACACATAAACTTGGCTTAAATTAAGACATAGTAGAATTTGTTTGTTATTAGAATGCACTTTTGTTTAGCAGAACCATTAACCAGCAGCTGTCCTTACGCACTGTGTGAGATGACCACACTTTCCCCACATATTTTGCAGGACAAGAATGGCATGTGCTATGATGCTGAGGATCTCACAAATGTTGAGGATGCCTTTTAAATTACATTTAGTGCTCTGTGTTTCTCCAACCAAAGAGGCATTGTAAGAAATCAAGGAGACTCTGAGCAAGACAAAAAGCCTCTGTCCAACTATTTTTACCTCTGAGCTTGTGTTCTGCTATCAGGCTGTGAAGTACAATTTGCTTGGGATGATGCCTTCTCAGAAAAAAAAGACCTTTCATTCAGATATGCACTTTTTTCTAAGAGTGTCTGTAGCACTGCAATGTGTACATCGGTGGTTGTGAGCCTCTTCAGAGTGCTGTAGTTGCTTCAATTTTTTTTCTTTAAAGTTGTTTATGCCCTTTTTATGTTCCTTCAGATACTGCCCTAGAAATGACTGGTACAAAGCCATGGAGGATTTCTCTATAGTCTACCCTTGGTTTAAGCCACTGGTCTGGCTGCCAAAAGGCCCAGTGAGTGACTGCCTGACCACGGCCCTGTGTGTTAAATACTTTTACAGAATCAGAATCATAGATTCATTGAGGTTGAAAGGACCTCATGGAGTCATCACGTCCAATCTCTCTGCTCAACCATGGCCACCAAGAAACAGCTGTCCAGCATCATGTCCAAATAGCTTTTGAGTATCTCTGAGAATGAAGACTCCACAAGCTCCTTGGGCAACCTATGCAGTGCTCAGTCACTCCCTACAATAAAACATTTGTTTCCTGAAGTTTAGAGGGAACCACCTGTGTTTCAGTTGTGACCACAACCTCAGGTCCTGCAAGTTAAAGGGGTGCAACACTTTGCACTGAGCTGAGATGGTGCAATCTAACATGTATTTTGTTCCAGTGCCCAACATATGTGAAAAACACAAGGCAGTCCCTGGCAAATCTCTGGTTCTTATCATGGAGAGAAATATGTATTTTAGGGTTCACACTGAAACAACCTTAGTGCCAACAGTAACTTGTGGATGCAGGATTTGAAAGTCAATGTGTTTTTGATTCCAAAGGTGTGAAATACTACCTTCAGTCAATTTGTCAAACATTTTTCTTCCTCAATTTAACCTCCAAACCCACAAATCTCAACAGCAAACAGAAGCCCAAGTCATTAAAATTGGGCAGTGGATAGGACCTGCTGCTTTTAATTCTCTTTTAACCTATACTGACCTGCTGTTCTTTAAATTGCTGCTACAGCTGCTGGATTTCCCTCCATGGTATTATCTGCTTTTGTTTATTATTTGATTTTTTCTTCTCACTTTAGTGGTAAGAAATAATGTCCATGTCACAATGATGTACCAGCCCTGGCAGTGTCATGGTCATGTCACAGTGGGCAGAACACAGGGTGGGCCATGTCACACTGGGGTAAGTGGCATGCATGCCTGGGAGGGGTGTCCCCTGGCTATCAGGGAGACATGGGATGGACAGCCTTATCATGGGGCTGGGAGACCACCAGGCAAGGAAGCAAGAGCTCTCCATGGAGCTGAAGGGTGGCTGCTGATTCTCCTGTCTTT
>JAOXXN010000446.1:109263844-109278290 GCA_026770055.1 Myrmophylax atrothorax | reverse complement strand
TGCAACTTTCTAAAAGCAAAATAGCCTTGAGTATAAGGAAACGTAGTCCCAGCCAGTACCACATTGATGTCCTGCTGACAGCTGGTGGTTCTTCAGAGTCATTGACAAAGGAGCACCCAACACTTAGCCATCTCTGTAGCCCACTATAGTCCTCCTGACAGCTGGAAGTTCTATTCACAATAAACCTGCCTGGCACAACTGAACAGACGTTTAACGCTATAAAGCTAATTTGTCTCTAAAAATAGGTGTGACAGCAACTGGGGAAAATATCACTGGTATAGAGTTTTTAGAGTGCAAAACTCTTGTGTAACACCAGTTAGAAAAGCACAGATTCAGGAAAACCAGTGCAGCTTATGGAACCCAAAGAGTAAGGTTACGAGAAGGTCATTATTCAAAAGGTCAGTCATGATTAAGGGCATGCTGTGCTGAAGAGTGAGACAGCAGCAGTGAGAGCTCTGGCCTTAGCTTAGGCTTTATAAATAAATGGATACAAGACAAGGAGGAAGAATCTTCTTAAACCAGTCTTTTCCCCTTATTCAGTACATGTACAGACCTCACATCGTGGCTTGACCTTCACTGGTCCTAAAACACTTGAAGTACATTACTTTTGGCAGCTCGACAGTGGGGTCAGCAACCTCCAGCAAGAGGCAGTAACAAAGACCTCAGGTGCAATAACATCTTAAATCACCACAGCTGCTTGTTTGGTGTGTGTGAGTCACATGTCCAAGTGGATGAGTATAAAAACCTAAAGGTTAAATCTATATTAGTAAACTAAATAGTGTCAGGGCCATCAAGCCATCTGGAACAATATGATCACATCCATAGTATTAAACTCTCTTAACCTCTAGCACAGGACAGCTGCCTGCATGTTGCCTACTGGCAATGATCCCTGGCCTGAACTAACTCACAAGCCATACCTAGTATTTGTTTGGGAGGTTGTTAGTTGATCTAGACCAAAACCACACCAAGGACTGTTCTAACAACTGAATAATGTGGATGAGTAAGTTCCAGTGCCTGTTGCCCATGCCTTGACACTGTTTAATTTACCAGAGTACATGTACCCATAGTTTTCTGAATGTGTCACTAATCCATTTGCCGTCCCTAAGTATTTTGGTCTCTGAATTTATACATTTAAAATATATACAGTCTGACAGTACCTCTTTACTCTACACACTCATAATTGGTGTGTTGGCATGCTGCACCCAAACTTTCCTCCATAAATATACATTTTTTGATGACTGCAAATGAATACATCTCTACTTGGAATAAAACCCTCCGTGTTTGGTCTAGCCAAACATACGTTCAGAACTGGAGCAGTCTGGAATGCACATCTGGAATGTGTGACAGTGTTAAGAGATCCTGAATACCAGAAGAGAAACAATTTGGGCTTCTGAAGCACAGCACTTACATTTATTGCACAGGCTTTGATATTTTCTGGTTGTCACACCTCTATAGACACTGTTGTGTGAAGAGTATTTGGTGCTTTTTAACCCATCAAATTTTGGTAAAATTCAGCAAAGTCTCTAGTTTTGGTCCCACAAACATGTGCCAAAGGTAGATTTCTGTTACATCACCTCTCCTGGAATTGCCTAGAGACTTCTGTATTTAATACCAAAGGCACCATTACCTTTTTTACTCCTCACTGCTTCTACATGGAAAAGAGCATGGGGAATTATAACTTAGGGACAGTAAGTACAGAAGCCTGAAAATCTGCAAGGCAAGTCCAAAACATAACTTTCCCCCTTTAAATTGTTGGCTTCTTCTTTGCTCTAACCTGCCTTCCTTCCAAATAAAACATGATTTTTTTTGGAATGCTAACATGCAACATGCTTTGTTATCATTCAGTTAGTCCATTTTTATTACTGAGCCCTAAACCTATCTCAGTTCTTTGGATATGAAAAAATTCATCTTTCACAGGAAAACCTTGGGCCACAGATTGTTCCCAACATCCCTGAAAAAAAGATTCAGGAGCAGGAAATTTCTACATTTTAAATTTTTTCCCCTAGTTGTTTCGACAATGATTACTTTTAATGTGGTATCAATAAATCCATTCAAATCTGGAGCAATGTTGTCTTGAATAAACAAGAAAAAATTTCCAAAATAACCTTTCTCCTGTATATGTTCCAATAAAGAGTCATTTTATGCTCAATAGTAATTATGAGGCAACCCTATAAATTATTGTACAGTGATTCGTGTTATTCTATAGACTTTAGGTCATACACATCATTTCAAGCTGAAAGAGCTGCAAAGGATATATTATGCTCTGGAGGAAACAGGGAAAGAATATAGTGTACACTTCATATTGGTATCATGGGAGAACTGGCTGTGAGAAAGCACTTTGCAGCAAAATATACTGAAATTACTGCAATGAACCTGAGCTGAAGAAGCAACTGAGTGCATGTTCCCCTACTGACTTGTGAGAGGGAGGACCTCAGCCTGTCAGCAGAAGCAGTGACTACAATTAAATCTCTGTAAGTTCTTTGTTCAGTGCTAGACCGAAAATCAAGCATAATAACACTAGTATGGGTTTGCTTTAGAACATGATTTATGATGATGTGACAATGTATAATAAGAACATACTTCATTCTCTCATAAAATTTTCTACCCGAAAACACTTTCTGTAGGAGACAAATAAACCTAAATTTCAAAGGTGGGAAAAAAGCCTGAGCAACTAAAAATGAACCAAGTGTCCCACAATCAGATAAAATCCAACAAACCAATACATATATTGCCTCCTTCTGATTTTCTGAGCCATTTTTTCTGTACCTAACATGTATCTCCTAGAGAAATAAGTGCATATCTGTCAAGCCCTGAAGCAGCTAGACAATCTCTCTCTGTACAGCTGACTGAAAAAAAAAACTTTGAAAATCAATCCAAGCTGGCAGAAGGAGGAAGGAGGAAGGAACCCACTACTAAACTAGGAAAACTAGTTTGCCTATCTCAATTTCTTCAGTAGTGGAGTTTACTGATTCTATGTTTTGCCTTTGATTTTGATTAACAGCAGAGAAAAGTGTCCCAGGAGAATGCGTCTCTATTACTGAGGAATAACAGGTATCTCCATGACTGATTCTCTCTCTTCAAACACTGAGCACAACCAACCTCCCCTTTGCTTCCTGAATTCACAACATTGAAAACAAGCCTTTTTTCCATGTCAGTTCTGTCTGGCCAGTCCCATCTGTTGGCTGCCCAGACACTGCTGAGAGGAATTGGCTGTAAATCATGTCAGTGACTCCAACAGGGTCAGTTCACTCCAGCTGGTATCTTCCAGGTTTTCTCACACCTCTAATCACATCACCAGTGTTCTTGTGTAGAATATATGCAGGGAAAGAGCTGCCCTGAAGATGGCAGCTGAAATGGGCTGCCCCAGACAAGGCAGCTCATTCAGCCTAATTTTTGCTTCCCACTCCATCGCATGAAGAGCTCAGGATAAGTGAGCTGTATGATTTTTCCTGCAACAACAGGCAATCCTGAAGGGCAAAGGAGTGCAGGAAGATACTGTGAAAGGAATTCCTAAAGGTGCAGAAGCTGATGAAGGGTCTGGAGCCCAAGTCCTATGGGGAGCTACTGAGGGAAATGGGGTTATTTAGCCCAGAGAAAAGGAGGCTCAGAGAGGACCTTATAGCTCTCTACAGCTACAGGAAAGGAGCTTGTGCCAGATGAAGGTCAGTCTCTTCTCCCAGGTAACAAATGATAGGACAATAAGAAATTACCTCAAGAATCACCAGGAGAGGTTTAGATTGGATATTAGGAAAAAATTTCTTCACGGAATGGGTTGTCAAGCACTGGAATGGGCTGCCCAGAGAAGTGATTGAGTCACCATCCCTGGAGGTATTTTAAAGACTTTTAGATGTGGCACTTAGGAACATGGCTTAGTGGTGGACTTGGCAGTGTTAGGTTGATGGTTGGACTCCCTGATCTTATAGGTCTTTTCCAACTTCAATGATTCTATGATTCATCACTTCCAGACAGATTTATGTTTCCCTCTTTAGAATGTCAGTGAATTTAGGGCAGGTGTGAGAGCTGCTGCAAAAAATCAGCCAAAGGGTTATATAGTGCACCTTTCCGTGTGTGGCCCTGCCAAATGTTTTTGTGTGGATGTTCAAATTGGCCCTAAAACAGTTTCCAAAACAAGGTCAAGTGAATGCATTGGAAACTACTGTTGCCATCATTCAAAGAGCACACAGCATCAAAACATTAAAACTGTGGAGTAAAACATACCATATGTTCCTGCTGCAACCACATCCAGCCTTACCTCTGTGGCTTTATTAGCCCAAAAGATCCAGGCAACACACAAAATGCCTTGGTCGAAATGCGCTGGTCAGTCAGACGATGGCACTACAGACCCAGGTCCACTGGCTGCCTCCTGCACTCATTAAAACTTCTGCTTGGCCATTCATTATCCTGGTTTCATTCTCCATCCCAGTTTTCCCCTGGTTACCTGGTTGGAAACTGTACCCCCTGATAATTCATACGCTCACACAGACAGCCCATGGCAAAGGTTGCTAAGAGAGGGACTGCCACCTGTTAAGAATCCATGGTTTGGGGATTCAGTGAAGTGTGCTCCTTTCCCACACTAGTATTTTAAAAGGTTATAGATCATGTGTGCATAATAGGCAGAACATTAGGTCACTTGTCTCACTTACAACAATAATCCGTTTTGATATGGGTCAGGTTGACACAAAGGGTCCACCCATACCAGATCTATTGATGAAACTGATCCCTTTCCCCCAAACTAATGAAATTTTCAACTAATGGGTACTTAAGTTAATAAAGTGTGCCACACATCTGCTAGAAGCCATTTGTAAAATAAAGCACTGGAGTTCAATTTTGAGATCATTGACATAATGTTTGAGTGGCAACCCACAGGGACCCAGCATGGCACCAAATTAAGGAGAGCAACACAATAAACGTGTGAGAAATAACGTTAGTATATAAACAGTAAGTAGGAGCTTCTTTTTCTTTAAAGGAAGCATAATACTACTTGGGGTTCATACCATCACTAATGAATTGAACAGGACAAATCCTGATCTCCACTCGCAGCCAATGAGCATTTGAACAATGACTTCAATAGGACCAGGATTTAACCTGGGGAATTATTTTAACGGAAATTGGCAACAAGCTGGTTCTTATAGCTAAAAAGTATCTTTTCACTGAATGTGTGCATGACTCAAATTCTCCACTCCACTCTATTTTGTCCTTTCTTTTGTGGAGGAAATTGGAGGGAAAAACCGTTTCAGCAGAGTCCAGGAGATTTATGTTTTAAGTTCTGAAGTTACCTAGTTTTATACAATTCAAGCTAAATGTCTCTTAGCAGCAACAAAGCTCTCCTTTTCTGAAACCCTGGGGATAAGACACAAGAGTCATTCTAGAATATCAGCTGAACTTTAATAGTCCTCTTTCCTATGGAACTCACTGCAAACCAAGGAGTAACATGGAATATCAGGGACTGTTTGATCATCTCCACTGGCATTGCTCTTTTTAAAAAAGGTACTTTTCAAACATTTCATTGTTTTATTTGGCCCAAATTTTTGCATGAAAAACATTTTTCATTTTAAAATTACATTGAAAAAGGAAAAACAAGAAAGTTTTGACAGTATCGCTCATATCAATTTTCTTTTGAAAAAGGTAAAACAAACATCTGAAAGAACTCAAGATTTTTTTCTAAACAAAGAAAAATCATCTTAGTTTTTTGTAGTACTTCTGTCATATTTTGAAGAGGAAAACTAGTAAACTTGCTTCAACAGTAAAGCTAAAATTTGAATTCAATAACAGTGAGAATGATTTACAGCTCTATTTACTATATACTATTTACTCTTTTTCTCAGAGTTTATATAGAGATATGCTGATCCTATAAAAACCATCTTTAAATCTCCTTATTAGCATATTCCTGAAGCAGTTTTTCAGTGAAATGGGCAGTTGCCAAGTGACGTGAAAAGGTTATACTGAAGAATTAGCAGAGTTTATGCCTTGAATTTGCCACAGATGAATATTTATTGTTCCATTGTAGGCAGGGCAAAACCTGGCCATAGACAAGAGCTCCAGGCCTGCCTTTGTTTTGCAGATTCTGCAGTTAAAAAATACTGTTAAGCTATGATTGCATTTACAACAAACATTGGAAATCATTCAGTGTCTGTTCTTTACTAATAAAGCCCCATAATTTTTAACCTGTTTCATTCATACCTCACATAAATTAACATTGTAAACATGCTGCTTTCCCTCTTTTCCATCAATTGTTCTCCATTTCAGCTTTTAGCTTTGGAAAACAGTAAACAAATACCCATCCAAGTTTATGGGCTGAGCCTAAATCTGGCCTTCATCTAAATGTGGTTGGAGCCCCCTTAACCACCCCACAATCGAACACATTCACTCTCATCCCTCAATGCATACATATGCTGTTCCAAGAATAATGTTTCTCACAATATTTCCAAGCTTTCAACACTGAGTTCAATTGTCTTTTACAGTACATATACAGCAGGGCAGGGAGGGAGTAGATGGGGATGTACAGAAGAAGATCCCACCTGAACATCACTGCTATGAGACTGGTTTTTGCGAGTTGGTTCACTCCAGGATACGTTTATCCATTAAATACCATTTCCCAAAGCAAGCCATTTCTGTATTCCTCATCTTACAGCATGAAAATATATGGAAGCCTTCTCAGTACTTGCAGAGGGGTTGGAACCACATCCTGCTTTTCTCAATAAAAAT
This sequence comes from Myrmophylax atrothorax, assembly GCA_026770055.1. NCBI lineage: Eukaryota > Metazoa > Chordata > Aves > Passeriformes > Thamnophilidae > Myrmophylax > Myrmophylax atrothorax. The sequence continues at coordinate 109,271,585 of JAOXXN010000446.1, read as the reverse complement.
AAGTGGACTGAGCTGTCTGTTGTGTCTGTGTGGCAGCTCAAGCTGAATTGGGCAGGTGGACCCAGAGAGAAGTTTAACTTCAGTCAGGGCCACATCCATACTCACTTGGGTCACTCAGCTGACAATCTTACCTGTTTTACCCTTCTCTCAAATATCACTCTCTGGCTTCATCTCCTCAGGCATGAGTGCTTGTCAGGGCAAAGTGCTGAATATTTGTCTTACTGAAGCCCTCAGTATCTCCATTCAGCAATTTTGAGTCATGTGGCTCTGTAGTCATGAATATTATGGGCTGTTGGGGAAGATTTAATCTGGAATCCCAACTCCACTTGCTCTTATTTCTCAATCAGAACTCCATTGACTTTAGCTGATTTATACCACTACAAATGAGAGAAGCCACCCTACAGGTTATAGTTCTGCACTCTACCAAGGTTTGACTTTAGCTGGTGTCTTTGGGGAAAAAACTGCTGTAACTAAAGACACAGTGAGACTGTTCTTTCCCTGCTTGGGCTGATCCTGGCACCTCAGGCAATGGAAAATAATCTTCCCTCCTGGGCTGCAGAGTCAGCAAGTTAAGTTTTAGCAAAATCTTCTTGAAATTTCCAAGTAGAACTGATTAAAAAAGAGTGAAACCTTCTCTATTTCAAATGTTTTCATTTTGAAGTATTTCTCTTTTCCATTTTCTTGATTCTTCCCCATGTTTCTAATTCAAAAAGCATTATGGGAACAGCCACCAACAGTTTTATTTATCAAATACAGAGATTTTGACACATGATATATTTTAATATAAATTTCCCTATGCTTTCTATAAAAATGTATTTAAGTACTATTGGGGAGATCACAATTATTTCCTGGTCAAAACTCATTCCAAAAAGTCTACTTGCCCATGCTATTATTTGGAGGGAAGAAATTGCCATCGTATCTATTATCAGCTTTTCCTTTTTAGGGAAACATCTGCATAATCTGCACAGGGAAATCCGGCAGAACTTCAGTTCAACCTCCTCGTATCTCAGTGTTACTATTACAGACTGAGGTTAAATTCTGCTGGCAACACACATTTATGTTCTGGAAGCAATTTTTTGTTAACACCTATGGTAGCTCTTAGCGTCAAGTTACTCAACATGACAATTAGTAGAAATCACAGCAGTGGTGCTTTCTTTTATGTCAAATTCCTACCACCAAACCAAAAAGGGAATTAGCTACATCAAATGAAGAGAAGAAACACCATCTAAGTACTGTTTGGAATGAGGGAAAAAAGTTTCAGACTCCATGAGTCCTGTTATAAATTTATTTGTGCTGTTGGTTTTGTATGAGCAATGGTTAGACATTTCACATGGTCCATATATGTCAGTGCATGCTTTATAACAGAACTAAAATTTCTCTTTACTCCTTCCTTTCTCCAAGATTAGTTAAGTTTTTGCGCATCTGCAACTTTGACTTTGTCCCTAGACCCTCACACTTGAAAGGACACATTTTTCCAGTCAAAATATATTTGCTATGAGCTTAGTAAAAAAACCTTAGGTGCCTCCTAAGAGGTAATGATGGTTTCATGTTCAGCTGTCACCATTCTGGGCAAGTGAAGTATGAACACTAGACACTCAAAAAGTGATGTTTTTCATGTGCACTAGAAAATTTTCCCCCTGCACATTGAATCAAATGGAGTTTCAGAGTGCCAGCTGCACAAACCCAAGAGCATACACTGCAGACCTCTGCAGTATTGTCAGTTACCACACTGCCAACGCAAGGTGAAATCCCTCTGCAAACCCATTTACAGACACACCTAGCATGTCACCTTGCTATAAAAAGATGCCTGGAATGACTGGACTTCAAAGTACGTGGCCATGATGTACTGCTGCACATACACAAGATGGGAACCTATATTAGAGACTTTCAAAGGTAAAGTTTCAGCCTTAAATTATCAGTCTGTTTATGCAGTAGCAGGCATGAGCAAATTGGAAATGGGAAAGTTGATGAGCTCAAGGGATTAGTGGCAATCATGGCCCTGACCCTCAAAGACATCTTGGTACCTAACTATCTTTGTAAACTTTCATCTCAGCATTAACATAAAAAGACAGAATCTGAGCTGCAAATAGGATTAATTAAGAAATTTCCTAATTAGACATGCATATTTATGAAGAGAAATCACAAATTCCTTGGAGAAGAAGAGCAGAGGGACAGACATGTTCCACTGCAGGGGGAACTGGAATCAGATTGTGCCAGCAGAATCAGCAAACTCCATCTGTAAGTGTCATCTTCCTGGTGGGCTACACCATCAAGCATCCCCAAGGTCTGTCATGATCTCTTTGCTCTGTGGTGAATGAGGATATTCATCAAAAAGCTCCAGGTTCCCAGCTCGCGCACACGGGTGGCTCCGCTTGGGAGTGAAAGGATACAACTGTATTGGAAAATAGCCACATTATAAATCCAGCACAGGAAGGGATTTTGTAATAAACAGGGAATATCAGAGACAAATGAGAAATAAAAAAGTAAAGAGCCCCCTCCAGTGTCACCACATATGTGATTAATGAGACTTAAGGAATTCACCAATAGACTCTCCAAGCAACTGAGTTCTGTTTCAATGGTATGCAGTCAGGTTGTATTTGTATTCAGAAATCCCAGCTGTACTCAATACCCAGGACTTTTCTATATATGTGAAAAGAATTACACGCAACTCAGCTAAGAAAAAAAGGAATCACCGTTCAAACATAGGATAATTTTAAGGCTGGGATATTGCAATGGGCGTTTCTGCTATCTGACAGTTTCTCCTTTCCTTCTTTAAGTGGGTTGCAGGGAAATTAGAAAGAGATGAAGTTATTAAAAAGTTACAAGTTTACAGCGGTCTTCAGAAAATCTCCTTTTGGATGGTAAAAATGAAATGAATGTACTTGTTTAAGGGAAAAAATATAAATAAAATAGGGTCAAAAATTAAGATAATGAGGTTCTGTCTGCCTGACTTTTGTCTTGGTGTCTAATTCTCATGCTAAGCTTCTTCTTGAGCCTGGTCTCACTGTCAGTGGAAAAAAGACACACTTTCCCCAGGTACTTTATTTCTCAGACTGTTGGCTTCGCATCTGAAAAGTCCCCTGTGCATCTTGCACACTGGTCATCTTTCCATGTGTTGGAGGCCACACACTGGGTCCTTAAGATTGTGGAAGCGAAACTGAAGACTAATTGACTTCACATCTGTAAAAAACTTAAAGAGAGAAACCTGAATAAATATTTGAAGGGGTGGATAAAGTAGCATTTATACAATTCTGGTCCATTTCTAATACCCACTGAGATCCCTGGCTGTTTCATTGTGAAGCCAAAGCTGAGTTTCTTTCCCATTCATAGTTGTTCCGTCCCTATTTAAAAACAATATTTTAAAACATTTAAACCATATGGTTTCTTTATAGATAGTTTACATTTTTTCTGCAGTCAAAAATGTATCGATAACTCCTTTTTTACTGATAATATGATATGATGATAATATATTCATAGTTAAAAATTAATATATAAATGAGAAATAGTGCCTAGATGAAAAATCAAGAATCCACATCTTAGGACAATCCAGAAAGGGTTGTCTGTGGTTTGGATGGAATGTTCTGCGAGGAAAGATTATGTTTAGTCTGGCAAAGAGTCACTTATAAAGTGGTTTAATGATAGTATACAAAACACAGAGAACTGAAATCTGAACAAAAGACAGAGGTATTAGAGAACCTAATTTCTTCAAATACTGTAAGATGATTAAAGTAAAAAAAACCAACCAGATCTTATTCTAACAGACAACTGCTGGTCTTGTGTAGCCCTTTACCCTTTTAAAAATAACCAGGAGAATTGCAGAACAATTAGTAGAAAAAATATTTGTTCTTACAAAAAGCATATTGAATAGATTTGGAACACGGGATGCAAGTAATTATTAGAATCAAAATAGGCTAATGTTCTCCAATGCTATTTGTAAAGCAATTTGAGTTTCATTATTAGAATGTGTATTTAACATATCATTCTGAATCTCATTACATGCTATTTGGACTAAACTTAATAGGATTATTATTTTTGGCATTCATGGTCATGCAATATCTATAAACAATGTTTCCGAACCCTTTAATACAAGAAACAGACATATGGTGTCTAGAAATAAGCAAGCTTTTCAGCATTTTTAACAGCACACTTATAACACACTTTCCATTCCTATATTTCTAGGATTATTTGTGAATAGGTCACTGTTAAAGTATTACTTGCCCTCTTATCTCTATGCTTATGTACTCTGTCTTCTACCGATTAGAATAAGTGTGGCAGGATAAAAACCTTATTATATTATTTATTGTACCCCGTTATGGTTCATTTTTAAATTTTTTTTCTAGCACATTTCTGGAGAATTACTTAATGCTTATGAGGTGATAGAGAAAAAATGTTAGTGCTCATCTTGTTCTAAAAGTATAAGAAAAGGAAACAACATAAATGTTATTTCTCAAATATGAGAAGTCAAATTGTCTCTCTCTACATCTAACACTTTTACTAATGTACACTGTGAAGCCCCTGTGATGGGCACTGGGCTGCACTACAGCGTCTGCACAACGAGGCAAAGTCCACAGAGACCTATGAGAAAACCTTGAGCAGCCCAAAGCCAGAAGAGGATGAAAACTGCCCTGCCCTTCAGATAAGAAACCACTATGCATGTAGCAACTAAAGTTAGTGTTCTTTGTCCTCATCCACTGGGAGTCATATCCATCACTTCCTCCATGTGATGGCTGTCCATCACATGCTGATGTTACAGTCACTGAGCTTCGAGATGAACATTTATGAATGGATATGCAGACAGAATCACAGAATGGTCATGGTCAGAAGGAATCTTTAAAGACTATTTAGTTCAACCCTCTTGCCATGAGCAGGGACACCTTCCACTAGACCAGGTTACTCAAAGCCCTGTCCCACCTTACCTTGAATATGTCCAATGATGGGACATTCACAGCTTCTCTGGGCCACCTGTTCCAGTGTCTCACCACCCTTCCTTACATCCAGTCTAAACCTACCTTTTTACAGTTTGAAACCATTTCCCCTTGACTGCCACTACAGGCCTTGGTAAAAAGTCTTCTCCCTCTTTCTTCTTATAAGCCCCTTTTATATAATGACAGACCACAAGAAAGTCTCCTCCATGCCTTCTCCAAAACTTTTAAAGCTTGATTTCTCCATACCCAACAAATCTCTGCTTGCTCTTTACAGTCCATTCCATATCACCTCTATTGAAAAAGGCTGAAAAATCACTTTTGTCACTTGCTTCTGCATCATGGCATCATATCTAACTCAGACAGCTGGAATCTGTCACATTCCACTGGACAGGCCAAAAGAGAACACAGAACTTGGACAGAATAAACCATTTTAATATGCCAGCAAGAAATGTTAACATTTGACCCCTGCACATTCAGTCATGATTGCCCTGATAACATGTGCTGATGGGAGGGAATGAATCTTCTGACAGGACAACAGATGAAGCCCTCTACAAGAGTTTGAATTTTTTCTATTTTTTGTCCATATCATTTAACTCAGTGTGATGTTGGTGGGATCTGTAAATGAATTCTGTGTAGGAGAAGGAAATAAAAAATCTGGCTATGCCTGAGAATATGGTGGATTTAACAATTCATCTGGAGTTGGCAAGAAGTTCGTAAGAGGAATTCAAAACACCTCGGTAAATAGCAGGTTCTGCCTGATATAACATATATCAACCTCATCCAAGTGATTGGCTTCTGAGGTTTTTTCTTTTAGTCTTGTCTTTACTAAGTCTTTGTGCTAAATTAGAAGGTCTTTGGGAGAGGAACTGTGGAAATGTTTAAGGAACACCTACTGCAAGAGGATCACAATTATGACTTGGCAGCATGTAAGAAACAATGAAGAAAAGAAGAATGAGAATTGGGATCTTGAAATGGCATTGTACAACCTTCAGTATCCCAGAAAGGTACAATTGAAAGTAGCTAAATAGTAAGCTTAGTCCCACAGGTCTGAAAGAATTCCTGAAAAAATTTCCAGCCTCTTCAAAACAACAAAGGAAGCTGCCAGTCTGGCATGTAAGGAGAGATTGGTGCCTGGTGGAAGCAAATTCCTCATCTGAGGCACACATTTCAATTACATAGCAGGAAATCCTATAGCAAAGAAGTTTCTGCCACATTCAGGAAGATTATAAGGGCTCAATTCTACTCCTTGAAAAGCAGAGAATGCTGAGGGCACTTCTCTGGCTCCTCAGAGCAAGCAAAAGGGAGATATTGTTAATTTACTGCCTCTGATCCTTAAACAGGTCCTGAGATACCAGACTGGGCCCAGGTCTCAGTGAAGGGTAGTTCATGGTGAAATGCTTTGCAAGTAAACATGAAGCAAGGGGAAGAGATGCCATCTCCTCTGAAACTGCAGAGGAGCCAGACTGCAATTGGGTAACCAGAGACTAGCCAAGGATGTGGTTTAGTAAATTGTTGTTTCCCAGCTTAGTAATACATCCTCCAGATCACAGCCATGCAACAAATGCTGTCTTCATCAGATTTTAATTGCTTTATACCAAAATTTAGGATTTTGTAAGTCAGTGCAATCTTTCAATTACATTTAAAAGCATGTGTGTAATTTTAACTTACTGTTGTATTTCAGCACAGTGAAAAAACCTGAAATATTAAGAATTACCACATAACTATGTTGTGCTCAGCTCAAGCTTTTGTTTTACATCTGAGACAGCCATTTCAAAACTTAATGCTAACTCATTCAGTAACTTATTGTATTAATGGCTTCCTACTGAACCCTCGTGTGACTTTGGAAAGCATTTCAGTATTTGAAAGGTTCCTTTTCCAACATTGTTTTGGCATACCTATGATGGAAACCAAGGCAAAAAAATAGATCATCAACTCATGAGATTTACAGACAAAAGGTGAACAGGGTGATGATCTGACTCCTTGCAAATATGGGGCAGCATGCGAAAAAAGGACAAAGATGCAAGAATTGGGCTAAAGACAACTCTTTGCAGAGGCTCACTTTTTCCATTCAGCACCAAAACTGGGGATAAGTCAGAAAAAACATATGATCATTACTACTGAAAAGCTGTAATCCACTTTGCTATTATTATTTCTTCTGAATAACACCATAGTGCTCATATGGGGTGTTTCAATATGAAGTGCTTGTCCATAAACAGTATTATACCACTGCGACTAAGTCAACAGAAAATTATGACCAGCAGAACTGGAGCAGACCCACAGATGAAAAGGAGATCTCTTGGTGTGTGTCTAATGCCATTTACACTGCAGGACATTTTAACTGGAGGTTTTTGTCTCTGTATCTGTCTGTTCATCCAGCAGGTGCCGTAATGACTATTGCTCCACACAAACCCAAACACCCTTTGTCCTGACGCTGCTACTCCCACTAGGAGTTGCAGCACATGTATGGAGAGGCTGGGAAAAGGGCTGCCACAGTGTCAACGTGTCTGCCACCTCTGTCCTGTCTTCACCTGATTCCTCAAGGCATCTTACTCCAAGTGGAAACGGACAAATGATACAGAAGGGAGAGGAACCAGATTTATTCTGTATCTATGCAAGGTGAGATTTTTAGCTGCTCACAATCAAACTTTTCTTTCAGTTTTCAAGATGCTGGTTTGGAGAAAGGCAGAGAAATGCAAATTTGGCAGAATATATCATGATGTTAATATTAATTTAAATAACCTAAGGAAAAGGTGAGTGAAAATAAGAAGAGCAGATACAAAGGAAGTATAAATGTTGATCAGAAATAGAAAGGCTTG
>JAOXXN010000446.1:109248206-109261349 GCA_026770055.1 Myrmophylax atrothorax | reverse complement strand
TTTAAGACAAACACTTTTTTTTTCTATGCACACTATCCACTGGACAGTCCCCTTTTCAAAATAACTACTTTTAACAGTCCAAGACACTTCTTCAGAAATTCTTCACATATTCAACCTTCCACGCTTTTCCTTTTTTTATTTGTCTGAGAAGGAAAAAAAATCATTAAAATAGGTTTTGAAACAACATTCATATCACACAAAGTATATAAATATTAATAACCTTCTCGTATCAAACCTTTTTTGTCAAAGAAACCACTCAGAGGTAACAGATTCTCCATGACAAGGAATATATCTCTGCATGAGAGAAAACTTTCCCATTGACAGAAAACTGAGTAAGCCAGCCTGCACTCTCTACCTGGCCAAATGCTGCTATCAGTAACACCTGAGAAGCCAGGAGGCATGCAGAGAGTCAAGGGTGAAGGAGCTGGATGGCTTAAGGTTGGTTCGCAGGGACAAATTGCAATAATAACACTGAACAATCCCCACTGACAGTGATCACAGCTGAGGCCCTTGCATCTGCTCAGGAGACAGATAATCCTGCACTGAAGTTTACACACAGCCTGAACAACTTGGGCTAACCCTCTGTGAAAAACAGGAAATACACCAGAAATCCAGGAGCCTGAGTTTTATGTGTTGGTAGTATAGGAAGGAGAAAGCCAAACTGAGGCTGCCAAAAGGCATAAAATAGAAATCATGGTTTGCTGAGCACTCAGGACTATTTTCACACTTTATTTTTTTCTTACAGCAACCCTTTCCTTAGTGTGTTTCACTAGATTACAAAGCAGGGTTTCTTCCATGAGGAGCATTTTTCTTGCACACTAGATACCGCTCCAACTTGGTCCACTGCACCTGAGCCATCCTGATAAACTCATGGAACACTGGACACAATTGCATAGCCACAACTGGACACCAAATTCATAAAATCATATAATCATTAAGGTTGGAAAATATCTCTAAGGTCATTGGGCTCAGTCATCAACATCACAGTGCCAGGTCCACCACTAAATCATATCCCCTAGTGCCACTTCTACATGTCTTTAAAATACCTCTATGGACAATGACTCAACCACTTCACTGGGCAGCCTGTTCAAACACCTGACCACCCTTTCAGTTACGAAATTTCTTCCTGTTACCCATTCTAAACATCTGCTGGTGCAACTTGAGACCATTTTCTCTCATCTTGCTACCTGTTACCTGAGAGAAGAGACTGACTCACACCTCAACACAACCTTCTTTCAGGTAGTTGTAGAGAGAGATAAGGTCCCTCCTGAGCTTCTGTTTCTCCAGGATAAACATCCCCAGGTCCCTCAGCCACTCCTCATCAGACTTGTGCTCAGAACCTTCACCAGCTTTATTTCCTCCTTTGGACATGCTCCAGCACCTGAATGATCATATCATCATCTGAATCACAAGCAACCATATCCAGAAATAAAGGTGTATTCCACCCAAACTAACTTTTTCCAGCCTTTACCAAATCCATCATGCACCTCCCACAGGTTTATTTTCTAATGACTACTTGTAGCCATTCACTAAGCAAATATTTTTGCTCATCTACTCCCCATTTGAAATTCACACACAAAGACTGCATTCCCAAAAGACTTTATAAATAATGAATAAGCTCAACAAGTGAGCCTATCTTAAGATCCGCCTCACTTCTCGCAGGAGAGAAAACAACCCATCGTTGGTTAAGGTGTTTTAGAGTAAGGAAAGTGTAACTTTTAATTCTGCTTGCCATGGGTAAGATCTTGGAAATTATAGCATCCAGAGGGCCACCTCTTCTTGCTTGAAGAAGACACACTAGAATGTGTGGCAAGTTGTTATTTTTCAACAAATTTGTGGTTTAGAGTCTTGTTGGGTTTTTTTAATTTTGTTTTTGTTAAACTCAGATAATGTTCCACTGGAAGGTAGAAGTGGAGAGCACTGTTCTGAAGATTAATGAGATATTTGGGCAATTTAGGCTTATTTATATAAAATTCATTTTGACAGGATATTCACTCATGTTATCAAAACCAGAAATATGCCTGTTAGTTCACAGCAAGAATGTGTAGTGTGGGTTTGTAGTGCCTAAGAAGGCTGCTACATTTTGGTTAAGCTTGTTGACCTTGGTCAAAGGTCTGGTCTAACTTGGCCAAAAAACTGTCTTAGAGTCTGGCATCAAATATCCTGAATGTCCATTTCACAGACTGATCTTGGAAGAAGAGAACCTGGAAACAAGATGTTGCAAAGAGAATTTCTTATAAGCTAGTAAAAAATGATCAAATTAATGACTCCATAATTATTTGTTTCAGAAGCAGGGGACAAAGAGAAGTCAGGATAAAGTCTGAGGTTTTTCTCATTAAGTATTCCTCCCTACCTGTTTCCTATTGCTCAAACGCAGATTCAGCCATCTCACATCAGGCAATTAGCTTCAGTAACCAAGGAGAAGAAGCCTACAAGACTTTATGTTCCTTCTGTGGCCACAGGATGGAGAGAAGGTTTCAGAGCATGCTGCATCTTCTGAATTGTCCCCTGGAAGAGTCATTTTTCAATGACTGATAGGGGTGTAGAGGCTTCTAGTTTTTGAATGGCTCTGCATACCCAAGATGGATCTAGGTTGAAGAACTCAGAATAGCATTTGGAATGCAAACCTCATTTCAAAATTGCCAGTATTCTAAATCAAAATAAATAGAAATTGTTCTTCTAAGTTCTCAAAAACATCTCAGCCTTTGACTCATGCAGATTTTGCTACACAGAAAACAAGAAGTTCAATCCTGCAATCAGCAGCTGAACAAGTTACCATACTTGACTGTCACTGGTTATGTGTGTTTAATATGATTCCACCTCTCCACCAATGCACTTATGGTAATGAGGTTCCACACCATCAGTCACGAAAATGCAGACAAATTTACTGCTTCATAAGATTTTCACCTTTCTATCAATCTTGTACTACTGCTTTCTCAGCCAGTAACTAGCTTGCAAATAGAGCTTAAACCAAATATTTAATATATGCATATCATCCATCAAAGCATTTAAACAAACTGCAGTTAGGTTACCAGGTGACAAGTGCTCACACATAGATGTATAGAAACGCTATATATAATAAAAGAATGTGAAGTCAACTTATTTTTGAATCTCTCTGTCTTCATATTAATGACTATGAAAGATTTTTTTGAACGTACAGTCACTTCTTGACAGTTCATCAGCGTTCACGGATGGTAAGTCTGCTGTATTGCTAGGGGCTTTTCTCTTTTTCCTGGCATGTGATGGAATGAGTATCTTATTGACATTTATGAGGCAACTTTTCTTTTCCTCACCTAAAAACTGCCTTCCATGCAGGGTTGATCATGCCAAAATACACACCTGATTTATGTGGTGGATTTGTTGCCGCACAATTGTCACTACATATAGTCATAAATGATGCAAGAAACCCATTAATATGTCTAAGTCAGCATTCAAAGCTGTTTATTTAGATGTAGCCAAAGCCATGAGGTGTCTGGATACATCCCAGCCTGGACAATGAGTTCAGCCATAGTTCTGCCAAAGACACGTTACTTTTTTCCTTCCAGGTGCTTGTCTACCACAGAAATTACTTAACACCTCAGCTGTCTTTCAGTGACATTATGAAAACGTACCAGTTTCTTTAGCCTTTCTCTGCAGACTGCGGATGGCACCAGCCTAGTCCATCAAAGCAGTGGGGTGAGATTTTCCACTGTGCTCATTTCACTGGGCTGGTGTGCAATTGCATTCAGAGGAAAATAAATCTTTCTAGAATAATCATGAAGCTCAACTAACTTTAATCCAGCAGAGCATGCTGGCATCACCCACTTATATAATAAATACATGTCTAATAAATAAATGTCTAAAGGAGGCTTCATGGCAATAGAATCCCATTAACAGAGGTCAGAGTTTTACATCAAGGCCTATTAGAGCCCTCTCCAAAGCAGTAGGCTGCTTTTCAGGTCTACTGTGGAGGTTTTGCTTTCTTATACAAGCGAATGTGGTTCACCTCAAGGGAAAAGAAAACAGATCATTTGATCACTCACAGTAGGCCTGCATGCCACACTGCTCACCATGAAGAGCTCATGGAAACACCAGGTGGAAGGCACCACAGCCTAATCCAGCAGACCTTGCCGTGGAGCCAGCTCTGGGGACCAAGTCCTTCAGAGAATAATAAAATGGTGATGGAAAATGCAAAAACAGAATGCAGAAAGATTAATTAAATAAAGGGCATCCTTCCAAAAAAACTGTAACAACTCTGTGAAATGTGTTTTCAACACCACAATACTCCTTCTCTGTTTTGTTTCACAGCAAAACCATTACATGTAAGTGTTGCCTTTGAAATGCCAGGGAAAGACATGGATGAATGTTACACAGCAGACCAGAGGCTGCCAAAACTAACTGATTTCTGTTTAGAGACCCTAAGAATGAAATCCCTGTGAAGTAGCAGAGCTTGAAGAGTAATTAGCTACAACCGTAACAAAACAGTGAGCTACCCCCACTCAAATCTCTATGACTTCTCTGTTGTTGTAAGTGGCATTGATCTTTCAGGTTGCTGAGAATGGACTGTCCATGAAAAGTATTACTTAGCATGAAAACAGCCAAATGAGTAAGGTGAAAAAAGGTCATTTGTTATGATAAAAAATAAATTGTCAGTGCTAGTGATGACCATTTTACCTGTTCCCACTTCTTAAAGACTTAAGGCAAAATTAATCTAAATACAATCCCACTTAGTTTTATTCACTTACAGTTACCCACACAAGGGGTAACTGCTTCCCAGCAGCTCTTATTTCATCATGTCACCACCAAGGGTTAATCAAGCTTTTGTTTGGTTGTTGTTTGGAGTTTTTTGCATTCTCATTAGCTAGGGAAAAAGAATTTTCTTATCACTTTTTTTCATACCTTGCTTAGGGGAATTTTTGCTAATTTATTTCTATTTTTGCCTTAAAAAAAAAAATTAAAAAAAGGACTTCATAAATCCCAGAAATACCTTTTTGGTTCTTCGGGGACCAAGATGAACAGACTAGAAAGCATGAAAACAAATCTTTTCTTAATGCAATCACATAATAGGAATAATTAATCACTAGAAAGGTAAGCGTTTGCACATTTTCTCTACAAAGTTTTTTGTAAACTAATAAGGAATTTCTCTTCATTTTCCAAATAATAAATTGATCAAGAGTAATACTAAAATAAAAATTAAATAAATCAAAAATTTAGCCCAATAGAAATGTGAATTGAACAAATGAAGTCCACGCTGAAAAAAGTAATGGAGATCAGATGTTTTGATAGGACAAATCATGATTTTCCCTAACCTTCAGTCTAACAAAACCTCACAAGAAAACACCTTTAAATTCTGCAGAAACCCATTGTGAGATTTCTTAACCCTCATACAGATTCTGTCACTAGGTCTTCTAAGGGAGACACCATAAAAATCATAAAAATAGCTAGATCTAGTTAAGTTGTCATAGGCTTTTTGTAGAGATGAAAATCTAACAGCAGGGTAGCACTTTATTGAATTTAGTCTGCTTTTTATTGCACATATTTCAGCCAATTGCCATTTTGACTATCCTAGCCACCCTTTTGAGAATTCAGGTTTTCTGTAATTTCAACACATCAAGAGAGCTAACTTGGAAAAATGCCGTTCCCACCAAAACTACCCACAAATTGCAGAATCAACACTGAACTATTTTGTAGTGATTATTTCAGTGACAGGATTTGAACTTAACATCCTCTGATCCAGGGGACTGAGATAATTTATTCACTCTTTATGAAAATAAAACCCAGCAATGTCCAAAGGAATTACCCTTTTCTGTAGGCTGAAACAATTATATAAAATGGTTTCCTTGTCAGCCACAGGAACAGTAGTCCTTTTGACATCACCATTTTTTCTAATGCTGTCAAACATCAGTCTAAATGGAAATACTAGGATTCAGCACTAGAGCCTCAGACTTGCTGACTCAGAAGTGTCAGTATTACTGCATGATTAAGTTAAAGCAGCATCTTTCTTTCTGAACTGCTACTCTGTTTTATATCACAGTTTCTTGTATATTGTGACTTCTGCAATAAAATGCATAAAAATCCAGGTTTCTGAAAAGTCTGGTTTCAGATCATTTTGAGGTGGAAAAAGAACTTAGTGCCCTATGTAGAGAAGTTTGCCACTTGACATAGTTACACAAGCTTCTGTAATCAGACCGTGATAAGTCCTGTCACTCGTTTTCAGACTGATTTTGACATTCTAAGGCTTTGTCATCACAGATACATGTAGGGAGGCACTTGCTCCCTTAAGCAATGTCTAGAGGCTTTAACATAAAATTGACAAGATCTGGAGCCCTGGCTGTACCATTAGCACAGGGTTTATCAGCAGTAAGGATAAAGGAAACTACTAAACAGAGGTGTTTGACCTGGACAGCGTGGAGGAAAATACCTACTTCCCTGTGTTACAGCTCCTATTTTACCAATACAATGACTTGCTATATTACTTGTTTCACTCCTCCTTAGCTTCAGAAAGTCTCTTGCTGAAAACAGCAAGCGCACCAACTAGTCCCTTGCTGTCAATAATCCCCTTTTCTGCTGCCTTTTATCAGTAGCTGGGTTATCCCATTAATCTTCACTGTGAGAGAGGAGTCATTCAACCTACCTACTCACAACTCACTTCCTCCAAATCCCAGTAGACCACTAGTTTTCCGGGAGCTTCTTCCTCTGATTTCTCTTGGTAATTTCTCATAGCAACACTTCCATGACATCGGATACTATACAACAAGAAATATTTTCAGTGGTACTGAAGAGAATAGTAACAAATGCAAAGAGCAGCAGCTGGGAAGAGATGTGTGATGGGGTTATTTAAAATCTTTCTGAATCTCCATCTTCAATAAAGATGAATTTAAGCTGTGGCAGAGACAAGGTCTGTTTTTATAGGAAGACACAGTCAGCACCTGTGCAGTCTAGAACTTTTTGATCTAGTTGTTAAAAAAATAGGAATGCATATGTAATTATTCTTAAATCTACAGGAGCAATACAGGCATCAGGAAAACAAATCTGCTGGAAGCGGAAGTAAATGTTGACTGAAGAATAAATGGTTATAAAGTCTCTATAAATAAATGCAGTTAGCAAATTAAAAACAAAGTAATCCCTTTTTGATTTTTGTAGTGGAGAGCAGCTGAAAGGGAATAAAAATAGTTTCTACCTTCTCTCAAGGGTTTATAACTTCATCAACAGGTCTCTTGGATGAGATTGCCTATGGCAGCAGTGGGCTTGGTAGTGTCTCGTTCAGGCCTTTTTGGTACTCCTTCACCCAGATTCACTACTTGTACAGTCAACACCCAGCTCCCTCACAGAAAGGGCAAAGATAATGGCAAGAAAGGAATCTCTCCATTTTTTTCTTATTGTTTTGCCACCTACTTCTCACATGCCATTGCTGAGTACCTCTTCTCATTTCTTATCATTTTTGGTCAAGTTCTGCAGAAAGAAAGAGGGCTGAGACATGATTGTGCCTGTTTTCTTTAAGAAAAACTGGCCCCTCTTCTGCCAACTTCTGTTTCCAGAAAATAGGAAAGCAGAGAACACTTGCAAAAGAACAGAAAAGAGGCTTTCTTATAGCTTAATTTTCTGTTAGGTAGATAATTACCTTTCCAAAATATTTCTGAAACCTTTCCATATTGCAGTTCTCAATTATCAAGCCAGAGGATGCTGGAAAGTGATAATTAGGTGTGAAACACCACCCATGCCCCTGCAGATAGCCCTCCTGCCAGCCATTTAACACTTACTCTGCTGCCAAAGCTATGAATTATGTGATTTCCAACGGCATTTAGGTGCTAATAAATTATCAAACCCCTTGAAAGCAAGGGCCTGCCTAGGTGGGAGAGTTTTGTTACTGAGGTCATGGACAGTGATCCCCCTGAACTGCAGCAAATAGAGCCATCCCATCCAGGGAAGGGTGGGCCAGGCTTGTTGGAGAAGCTCCTGTATTTCCACAGTGGCAGATACACCCAAGGACTGTCAAGGGTGACTGTCCCACACTTCAAAATGCCTCTTTTTGAAGTGGAAAGCTAATTTATTTGTGGGATTCAATCTTGAGATGCACCTCAAGTGTGTCCAGAGTTTTATACTGCCAGATAGGGTTACGTCATGCAGATAGAGTTGCCTAGATGGGTCAATTCCACTTGTCCTCTTTCCTCATTAATAAAGGTTCCTTAAGCACAACTTACTCAAATCTTTTCTGAAGCAGTACTGATGCAAAAATGCTACACACCAGGCAGCAAAACGATGTCAAGAGTTATAATTCTTCTGGACTATGTATGTTACTTTCACCTCCTTAGTTTATAGGAAATAAATTCTCCACAAAAAATAAAATTTGCATGGATTTACAGTTCAAATCAAGAGCATCAAAAGTAGTTCAGCATCTGAACTTCTATCTTGTTGCTAGCACATATTTCAGAGGCACTAACTGACTCGACATAAAGACGTCATGTCAAAACTGGCTGGCTGTAGTAGATACACCAAGTCCTGTCCCAGGACTGGAAATTACTTACCACTTTATGCTTCTTTGTCTGTATGCCTCGTTCTTCATTTCTAGAATTTACTGCAGAACACACACAGCCTCTATAAGTGATCTACAGTATATGATACCAATACTTTTGGCAGGATTAGAAAAGGGCAAACTGAGCTAAAAAATGGTTATCAGTGGCTAGCAAGAGAAAAATCCACATGCACAGACCTTCATGTACATTTTTCAAACAAGTGCTTGCTATGTTCTGAAGCTGTTTTTTCACTCAACAGTGGTATCAATGAGGGATCTCCAGTGTAGCAATATGGCATCATGGAAGTTAAAAATCTGATAGGAATAAAGAGATAAAGGCAAGACACAAAGTCATATATAACACAGGTACACCTAAAATAGCTATGTACTTTTGCCTTACGTGATTCAGGCCATCCTACCTGGCATTCACCTGCTGCCTCAGAAGTCTGCAGGCTTTGGCAAGTCTTACATGCCAAGTTCCTCTGAGTGTCCTGGTCTACTGGGACTGGCTGAGGTGAAGGCGTCTTTCTCCATACCTAAGTGTAAGGTGCTGTGCTTTGGTTTGGCAGCTGAAACAGTTCTAATAACACAATGGTGATTTTACAGTTCATGAAGAGAGACTGAACAGCAGCAAGTCTTTCTTTCACACTTTGCCCCCAGTGAGGAGGCTGGGTGTGCACAAGAAGCTGGGAGGCAACTCAGCTGAGACAGCTGACCCCAGCTGAACAGAGATCGCACCACAGGACACTGTGCTCGGCAATAAAAGCTCAGAGAAAGGAGGAGAAATGGGAGGCAGATTTTCATGGTTATTACATTTGTCTTCCCATCTGTTACATTTTTTTCATGAAAATGGCTGAACTTCTTACTGCCACTAGGAAATACTGAACAAATTCCTCTTTTTGCTTTGCTTGAGCACACAGCTTTTGCTTTCCCCATGAAACTGTCACTGTCTTGATTTGTGAGTCTTTCTCTCTTCTACTTTCCATTCTGCTGAGGGAGAGGAACTGGGAAGGTAAGTGGACATTTGGCTGTTGGTCTGGGGCAATCCACCATACCTGGCCCCAAGAGTAGCTCTAGATATGTATATTTAGGCATACAACCTGGTCTCCTGCTGCTCACCCTTAAAGAAGTTTTGTGTCAGACTAACAGGTGTACTTGAAAGAGAATAGAAAAAAATGAAAATTAAGCATTGCCACAAAAACTTATGAAATACTGTCCATTTTGTATGGGAATATCATGCCATAAAGGCTTACACTTCTTCCATTCCTGTACTGCCTGAATCCAACCCCATCTCTGTCTCTTTGCCTTCCTGATACTGTCTGGGCCATCTATCAGGGCTAAAAAGAGAAGCTGCAACCGGTTCTCTGCACTCACTGCCTTGAGAAGTGCTGGCTTTGTTCACTATTGAGTTTATTTGGGGATCCCATTTTAATGGCAGGCCCAGGGAGAATTGTTCAGTTATCTCTCCTGGAAGAAAGACACTGAGCCAAATGCCATACAAATGTATATTTGTTCTCTAATAGCCCCATTGTCTTTGGTAATCAGGGGTCTGTGCTGGCAACCAAATATCTCACATACTGCAGGTCTTCTGTGAAAAAATGAAAACAAACATTAAGGAAAGATCACTTAACAAAAAATTTCAGTAAAACTGGAGCAAATGGTTTAAGGCTCGTCTTTCTCTGTAAATAAAATGGTGAAGAGAATGAGATGTTTCAGTGAAGGGCTCAACTTCAGCAGAGGTGCAGATGAATGATACCAATGTATGCACAACTAGAAAATGTTGAGTAGGGAAATTGTTCCACAAATGCCTTTTTTATTTTCATCTGTTCCCCCTTGTAGGTGCATTCCTCAGGAAAATTGCTGTGCTGTTGTGGCAAAGGGATTTTGCAAGTATGAATATTGATCTATCCCTTAAGAAGGAAATGCTTGAGGTACAATGTAATTTGTACCATTGTGCTGGAGTGCTCCAGTCAGTAAATTTTGTGCAAAGGAACTGAATGATTCAGGATTTGTACACTCTGACAAAGAACCTTTGTCCCATCCTCTACAAGTAAAGGCTTTATAATCCAGTACATGTATTCACCTTTATGTTACAGATATTTTCTCTCTGCTATGCCAATGTAAAAAGACCTTGAAGTAAGTATAATGGGTGTCTTTAAGCCTCTTTACACTGCCAGAATATCTCATTGACATGCTATAGAATATCTTATGGGACAGAGGCTACAACTATGTTAAGTTTTAAGGCAAGCGTTACATTGCCAAAGATTACACAGCTAGAACTGCTCCAATCTCAAAGGAGAACAGAAGAGGTGACGTTTTTCAGTTACAGAGTTAGCATCATCTTGCATTTTTCACACAAAGAACAGGCAGCCCCTGTACATGGCTTTATTTCTTATACCTGCACATGCCTAAAGTGCTACTTACAGAACAAGTATTTCAAGAACCTAGAAAGGGAAGATGGATGGCATCATCCACACTTCATGATTTTCATTAAATAGCCATCACTCTTTCTAATCACCTTGCTCTGAATCAGGTACTGTGGGAGGTATTTGCAGACAATTTCTGATTGATTCTCTGTTATCATTTTAAAAGGTGATAAAAGGGTTTCAGTCACTGTAAGCAAAACTGTCAGGAACTGGTTTTTATAGCTGCGCAGGGCAGTACAGAAAAGGAAGATAATTCAGTGACAAAGGGCATAGATGGCTAGTAAAGTTGTTGATCAACTAGGTCAAAGGAAAAAGTGGTGATTTAACATGAACAATGATCTGGAGCTTGTATTTTGCACCTTTTCCACACTTCCCACTAGTAAAATAATGCCTAATACATAACCAGATTGAAATTCTTCTTGTGGATTCAAGTTGTGAAGAAATATTTAATTATTTCAATAATTTAAAGGAAAAAAAACCCACAAAAATCTCTAAATGAAAACATGTATCAGTTTTGGGGTTGAATGCTGCGTGCTAGTCCAGAGGCTGAAACAATTTTATCTACAAAGCTAGGGTTTTAGAATGCATAGCCAATTTATAATAATTGTTTTTTAGAAACCAATGCCATGAAAAGTTGTTAGATTTCCATCTGTGGATACATTTATAACCTTCATAGGAAAGACACTGACTGTGTATGCCCCATCCCTGGAAGTGTAGTGCATCATCCCTTCCAACCCAAATGATTCTGATTCTACAATAACATAGTCTAGTTTTGAATTCAGCCTTACTTTGGGCAGAAGATGGGAGGGGATGACCCCCAGTATAAATTATTCTATGTATGAGTGGTAACACAAAATTTCTATGCTACGTATTTATTTATTGTAATTGGGAAGAAATTTATGAACTTTGTTTTCTCTTGGGAAGAAATTAATGAACTTTACTTGCTTTTTGGCTCCCAAACTCCTAATCAAACTTGCTACTTAGGAGTATTGCATTCTTTCATGATTGTTGATATTAGGGATAGGATTTGTGTGAGTGATTTGTAATTTTGGCTATCTTCTTGTTTAAAATCTTCTCAGGGACACCTGCCTGTATGTATGGCCAGTGGAGCACTGTGAAGCCATGAAGGGACCAAATCCCTGATGGTGACAGGTAGTCAAAAAGTCAAAAGGTACCAGTGGAGCTGCTGCAATTCTCCATGTGTGCACTGTTGCAAATATAATGTAATTAACTTTAAATGCTCTGTCCTTGACAGCTATCCTGCATTACCTTGCCCTTCCCTTGTGCTAGCAGTATGTTCACAGTCAGTGGGAGCACCTCAGATATATTGTAGCTTGTCAAAGAAGGATAATGAACTGTCTGAGCTTCCTGCCCTTCTTCCTGGACTTTGACTACTTCATTATTGTGCTCCTTTATTATTAATCTACTTAAAAAAAACAAACCAAGAAAGAGTGACAGAGTATTCACTGAGAGGTGATAAATTCCCAGAGCTTTCCTTCAGATGGTCTAATGAGGCCCAAGCATCAGACACATCATCAGTTTGGCACACTGGTAGCTCCAGGGTGCAGTTCAACCCCGCTTGAAACCTCTGGAAAGACTGAAAGCTAGATGGTGCCCTAAATGAACAAAGGCTGTTGTTCCACAGACTGAGTGACATTGAGTATTCCCAAAGGGCTTTTTTTTATTATTCTTATTAGATTAGAATCAGTTCTTAAATCACTAAATTGTGTGGAAATTTCCCATTCCAGAAATAAGCAAACATTCAAGAGTATATATATTTTACTTAGCAGCTACCACAGAAAAATATACTAAGTAGGAATCTGTTAAATACAAAATCTAACTGGATATAAAAATCTATTCCCTTGACAGGTCTGTTTCTTTAATAGCATTTCATTAAAGAGGGCGCCATTGTTTTATGAAATATTCTATGGTTTAATATATAAAATATGCAGCCATTTAATGTATCTCAAAAAGTTCAGTTTTGCATTGTACTTTTATTTTTCATCAGCATAAGTTTCTCTTGAGTAATTCACTTTGCTTCAGTTCTTTTGAAATAATTTTTTTATCAAGTTTATTACCTACGAGTCCATTTGTGTTCATCCAGTCCAAATAGATTACACTAAAATTATAATTCATTAATTAAGAGTTGAACAGATTCTTGAGAATTCATTCTTATAAATCATAAGTTTGAGAACACACTAGTAGAGTCCAAAGGTGACCAAAAGG
>JAOXXN010000446.1:109230707-109248106 GCA_026770055.1 Myrmophylax atrothorax | reverse complement strand
GGTAAATCTGAGAGGTATTTGTTGAGTTTTGTGAGTTTTTGATTCCTTTTGCCTAGTGGACTGGCAATGGTGACAGTAAAACTGGAGCAAACTGTGGCACGATGAAAGGAAAACAAAAAGAATAAGACTCAGAAAAGCCAAGGTGTTTTAACTTCATGTCTTCTACAGTCACCCAACTCAACACCTGGACACAAAGAGGAATCTGGAGCTCTAAAGACACTGGTAGTAACAGTATCCACAGGAAGGCCAAAAAAAGTTGGTGAATTAGAAATGTTTCGTGGTTTGCTCTGAGAGATGAGTCTCCTCTGCCAGACTGAAAGGATCTGGATCTGCTGGACCCTTTTTATTTTTTATTTTTTTTTACTAAATATAGGTTAGTATATGTAGGGACTTACATAGTTATATGTATATGGGAAGTCACAAATGTGAAAATATAACTCTACCATATAGATTTTATGTGGAGTAGACACATGTGCAAATGCATAATAACAGGAATTAGGATTAAGTAAAATAGTCCTCGAAGCCAGCAACAGGTTTTCAGGCTTCGTTGTTATCCTAGTTGATTCATCATTTAAAATAAGCTTGAACAGACAACATAAAATCCAAGTGCTGCAATTGTCTCTGCAGCTCTTTGAACACTGCCAGCTCACACTTTAGCAAAAGGTTGTGCAGAACTGTATATAACTGACACACCTCAGGGACAATGGAGGGGATACAAAATTATATGTCTACTTTAGAAAAGCTTAATTTCACCTGAGAAATAAAGACTTGTAGCGCAAATGTGCTTCCAACCTGAAAAATCTCTGCCAACATTCAAAATACAAGTGAGGCAAACATTTCAGACAGTCAGAACAACTTAAGTTTGAAACAATTTCTGTGGAACAGATCCTCCATCCTTTGATTTGAGAGTAAAGGTCTTCTCAGCATATACTTGATCTCTCATGAGGGTAACACAATTAATCCAGGCCTGGCTTGAGTCATTTTTATTAGTGTTCTTTGTTAATACATCATACAACACGGTCACAGTAGTCTCCTAAGGTCTTGAAGGACCAAATTAGAAGGATGTATTCAATATCTTTCATGATACTTCGATAGAGGTGGTCTGTGTCAGACCTGTCCACTCACAAGGTGGAAGACTTTAAAACATTATTAGTAAAAACGGGGACTGATTCACCCAATCTACTGTTAAAAAATCTGATTTTTGCATAGTACTGAGCAAAGCTGCCAAATTTCAAAGGATACCAATTGAAATTTAAGACAGTTTATTAAATAACTTGGCAATATTTCAGACAATATACCTGTCCTCTTGCTTATCTTTCTTTGTTCTGGAGATTTGAGAACAGTATTTGCTTTATTTGACCTTCAGCTGTCTAGATTCCAGTTAACTCTGATGGAGAAACACTAATGTGCTCCAGCTTAGACTGACTCACACAGAGATTTGGGGAATTTTCACAGGAGTGGTTCGTTTCCCATACAAATGGAAAAGTCTGATTGTGGAAGGGGAAAATGAAACCACTGCATGGCTTCCACACGGTGCTGTCAAATAAATTATCATTCCTGTCCCAGGAGGCGAATTCGATGTGCAGACTCGTGAGTGCAATTGGTGCCCATTAGCACAAACAGAGGGATATGAGGGAGCTCTGACTTGCCTGCTGTGGACCTTGGCCAAATGTTCTCCTCATTTTCCCACCAGTTCTCGACTGATGCCCCGGTACTCTTAACAGTCCTGATGTTCCCAGCCTCTACCTGCCTCAGGAACATTCTACATTAGTGGGTACTTTTGTGAAGAATGCAGGGTGTAACTGCAAGGAATATTATACATGTAGGCTGGCATGCACACAGGCATGTGAGTGTCTCAAAGCACTCTTCCACACTCCCCTTCCTACATGAGATGGAAATAAGCCAGTATAAGCACATGTCTGCTGCATGTATGGCTTTAATGAGAAGAGGAGAGGAGACAGTGTAGATCAGCCATGTTATAGCCAGTGAGGATGTCAATTCTTCCAGCCAGGGCAGCATTCCATAACAGAGACTTGTTCACTTTAGTAGCAGAATGTCAAAGCCCCTCTCACATCACGTCATGGAACACAATGCTGTTTTCACCCTCTACTTCTACCTCGATTCTTAAACATGCAATATAAATGGCACAAATGCTTCCATCAGTCCTATAAGTACTCAGCTTACCTGTTTTATCCACTCTTATCATTGCAGCAGCAACAATTTGTATGCATTTTAATCTTGTGCTGACTTAGTTCCAGTGTTAGTCACTGATTCACTAGTTTATTTAATAGAAACAGATTTCAGATCCTTGACAAGCTCTGACAAATTTCAGAAGCCCTGAAAATGGAGACAGTGGAAGAGTGAATTTTATGTTACCTACAGAATAGGTTATGAAAATTTTCAGACC
Organism: Myrmophylax atrothorax; assembly: GCA_026770055.1. Lineage (NCBI taxonomy): Eukaryota > Metazoa > Chordata > Aves > Passeriformes > Thamnophilidae > Myrmophylax > Myrmophylax atrothorax. The sequence goes on along the minus strand of JAOXXN010000446.1, from coordinate 109,245,699 downwards.
CACAATCTCAGTACTGCAGTCAGTTCTCTTGTGTGACTCTACTCCCTGATTTCTTGCTTGGAAACAGTAAACCAGCAAACCTTAAGCTCAGCTTGTGTTGACATACTTTGAGTATCTCAACTAGGACCCTTTGGCCTTGTAAAAAAATTGGTTACATATACTATACAGTGTTGACAACATAAAATTGTTTTCTGATCACTTGTTTATAAAATACCATAGCAATAATAGAACTTGGAGAGGCCAAAAGCAGTGTTTCTGAGACTTATAAATATTGTGGGGTTTTTCTCATTATTGAACTGGTTTGTGAAGACAGTCCCTCTATCAAAACAGCAAACAAGCCTCCATCAGCAACAGCTGAATGATACCATCAGTCTTTCATTCACATTCTTGTTCTCATGCACTTAGACAGCCAACTCATTGTACCACTGTCAATTTGCCACCTGGAAATTACACTGCAAGTGCTACTTATATCAGTGACAGTCCTCAAAAGCCAAGTTAGACACAGACAGCTTCTGCAGGAAAATTCATTAGGATTGACACATGGAATATCAAGTATGTGATGTTCAGGCTCTTTTTCCCACTGATTAGTTCCAAATTTGTTTTAAATACATGCTGAAAAGAGAGCAGCAGAATTAGACCTTAATTCAGCAAAAATCTGCCTTTCTTCCACTTCATAAATAACACGACTAAAGTAATGAATTCCTTTTGCTTTGATGAAGTCAGATCTGTGAAACAAAATCTAGTCTGTTGCACTAGATGTAGTACGTAGCTTTTATCCATAGAGGATGAGTTATAAAATGTGAACCCTTTTTCTGCTGTGAGCTGCAGTATGACTCCTAACTTAAGCACAGAGCAGAGGAACATCAAACTACACTAAGAAGTTATGTTAGCAAGGCTCCAACTATTATCTTCAAGCAAAGTTTGTTCGAACGTGGTCAATTTTTTGAGTTCACTTTTCCCCTATGAAAAATGGGATCTTCTAACACAGTTTGTTTCTACTATTCTCATGCAAATCCGCAGTCCAGGACAACTAGATAGGGTCTTCTTTGGGGAAACATAGCAAAGACAATAGTCAAAGATATCCCCTTGTAGGATATCCATCTTTTTCAGTGACCTTAGCTCTCACAAGTCATGAAAATTGTTTGAGGTTTGCCACAATATTATTTACTCTTTTTCTGCACTACTTAGAATCACAGAAGAGTTTGGATTGGAAGAAACCTTAAAGATCATCTAGTCCCAACTCCCCGGCCATGGGACAGGGACACCTTTCACTAGAACAGGTTGCTTGAAGCCCCATCCAACATGGCCTTGAACTCTTCCAGGGCTGGGGCATCCACAGCTTCTCTGGGCACTTATGCCTGAACCTCATTCCCCTCACAGTAAACAATTTCTTCATAGCATCTAATCTAAACCTGCACTTTGGCACTACAGGCCCTTGTCAAAAGTCCCTCTCCAGTTCTCTTGTAGCCCTTTTAGATACTGGACAGTGCTGTAAGTTCTTATTTTCTTCTGGCTGAACAGCCCCAGGTCTTCCCACCTGTCTTCATAGGAGAGACACTTCTTTGCCTTCACCCCATGTTTATCATGTCTGGAGAGATTGTTACCTCCTCTAGCCCAGGTTTACACAAAGCTTGGAGGACATTCAGTTCACAACACTCCCTTAGGCACTTAACTGTTGAAAATCAGAATAAAAGAATATCAATGACACTTTGGAATGCAAGATAAGTCCCTAATCTCAAATAGTAATCTGAGCTCCTTGTAGGTCAGTGGAGAGAAAGAAACTTTAATACTCAGCTGACAAAAGCCTGAGTGAAGACATGAGCGCTCCCACAGAACTTCCTAAACATCTATGTAAAATCCAGACCTCATTGCAGAGGCTAAACTTACATTAATTTCAGCAGTGCCAAGACTTCACCCTTAGTTTTTAGTTCCAGCAGAGTGGAAAGCCAACTTTGGAGAAAGCGATGGGACTAGGAAAAAGGTGAAACTTTGGGGGTGCAGTAACAATTAAAATGAATAATGATTTTCAGCTGAGGTAGAAGTGGGGAAAAACATGAATACTGACTGTGCTGTTTCAGCTGGCACTAGATTCTATTTACTTTATGAAGAATATTTTAGCAGAAGACAAGCAATTTAGTAGCGTCTCCTCTGGAACTGTTTCTGTCCTTATCCAGAGATGAAGTCTGTGCTTCCTTTTCTTACATACTTTCTAAAATTATTTCCTTTTTTTTTTACCTTCTACTCCTTAACATTTTTCCAAGTTGCTCAGCTTAGTTCTCCACTCTCTCCATAGTATGAAAGCTTTATTGTTCCCTGTGAATGCTTCATCACTTACCCCTCCTAGCTCCACTCTTTGGCACAAATGGCCTCCTTTGAGCTTCTGTGTGAAGACCACCTGCAGCAGACCTTGAAATGACTAACATGGAGGTAGGCTGAGATCAGCTTAAACTCAAGCTTCAAATGTACTCTACAGCTCTTGCTGTTTCCTACTCCCCCAAACGACTTCATTTCCTACACTGACTGCTAAAGCAATAGTCCCAAAAGAGGGAGCAATGACTTGCAGGGACTCTTCTTAATATATGAACATTAATGTTATTAATTGTAGCAAGTATCAAATTTACTGGAGACATAGTCCATGACTAGCATTTTGAAGGAAATATGGTATATTACTCAAATCTATGGATATAGCTGTAGAGATTTATAGAACTTTGCTTTCAATAGAACATAGTGTATGACTAGTGCTGAGGTCATGTCGAGTGTTCATTTTGCTCATTTGCTTTTGAAGGTGCAGTTGAAATAGTTGCCAATTCACCATATGAAAAGGATTTTTGGGTAAGAATATATTGACAAGTAGATACGTAAAAGCTGACTACATGGAAAGTTTAATTTAATAGCAAACAGAAACTATTTGTGATTTTTATCTCCCTGAAAACTGTATTTTAAAAATATCTATTGATGTTTTGATCCTAAGACTTAGTACTAGTCAAAGGACACCTTACTTGTCTGGTCCCATGCCTGGTAGAGAGTGCCAAAAGGGAGACCTCACAGTAGCTAAGCACTGTGGCTGATGATAGTTACAGAGTCAGTAGTGGTGGCTCAGTTCTCCAAACAGTCTTTTAATCCAGCAAGACATACATAGAAATCAACTAAATTGTTCAGGATTCACGATGAGGTGACTTAGTGCACAATCAGCCCTAACAGAATAATTCCTTGTAATTCACTGTGCAACTGAGCAGATAAGAAAAATCTGCAATTTCCAGACATCGCAGACATTTAACAGCCAAATACATGCACAAATGCACATGCTGGGAAAATGAAATTAGCAAGTGGTGTCATTTGTTTTAGCATATGATCACATCTGACAGGCATGAGCTTGTGTCTGGTGTGTTTTCTTGTTTGTGCTGGAAAAAGGAAAATATGAAGCCTGTTAGGAATGTTTCTGAATGTGATGCTCTCCTTTTGCCCCATTTTTTCTTTTCCTTTTCTTTCAGTAAAAACAGTGGAGATGTTTAAAAGCCCTAAATCATACAAGGCATATTTTTAATATCTTGTACTAGGGATAACCTTTTTACTAGCACTGGAAATCCCTATATAGCATATATAGGTGTATCCAGATGGATTGCTTCCATATGAAGGCATTTTCTTTTGCCATTTTTCATTCTATTGTATGTAGCTGTAACTTATGCTTTTTATAATGAAGGGCTACTCTTAATAACCTTGTATTTATTTTATTTTATTTTTCCTTTAGAAAGAGCAGATGTGATGAAGTGAATGAGAGCTATTGGTTTAATAAAGCACAGTCATCTTCTCTCAGATGTTACAATAAAGATTAGATAGACCTTTAATGATAAAGCTCCAATGCTACCTCTGCTGTTGATAAATGATCTGAAATTTCATTTTCTCTGTTCTGTGTACCTTGAAAACGTGCCTGTGTTTAACTGTTTAGAATCTGACATTGTAACAACATGAAAGTGATGAACCCCGGGATCTCAAAATAGCTCATTGTATAAATTATGGTTTCTACCTGAAAGGGAGAAATGAAAGGTGTCAAATCCTACCCTCTCAACTAAATTCCCTTCATGAGAGTCTTTAGTACATTTCTGACTATCATGTCAGTCAAACAATAACAGAAAATTCAGTGTCATTATGGAAAAAAAAAGACATTAAAATATTTTTAGGGGTGGAAAGAGGGGATACGTGAATATACTTCAAAGAGAGGGTCTTGTTTTCTTTTTATTCCCTCAGTATTTCCATGAAACTTAAGGCAATGACATCACAACAAAACAAGGTTGCCAAGATATACTATGCAAAAACATGTTTTCACATGGTTACATTTTCTGCAAATTATAGTTCTTGGAATATAAATCAGAATAATTGTTTAAATCAGAGTGACTGTTGAAACAGATTTACAGAGATCAAATCAAAAATGTAATAATTCTTGTGGTTTCACTAATGCTCAGAGCACCAAATACTTCTGAAAATTTTAGTTGTCAGTTATATATAGTGTTTACATTAACATGCTGCTTGAACAGAGAAAATATATATTTTAAGATGAAAATGTGAATCCAGGGTTACAAGAATGTTTCTGAAACAGCTAAGTCATCTTGTTTCAAGTAAAACCAGATGTTTGCTTAAAGTGAAAGGCAATCATTTCTTTTAATTATGTTCACTGGTTAGGCCACCAGGAATATCCAGATGTGCACACAATGATCCGATTAAAATCAAAGACCTTACAATGGAGAAAGCAATCAACAACTCAAAGACCACCAAATGACATGCAAGGCACTGACCTGGATTCCACTACCTCTGTTCACCCATTTTCACTCAGCAAGTTGAACAGGAGAGACTGCTGGAATCCGCCAAGGTCCCCTGGGAGTGTCATGTCCCTGGCACCTGGAGGTATCTTCGGCAGCAATGGCCTCCTAAAATGTTGCTCCAAATTGTTGGACCTGCACTAGACACACTTCTCAATTTTTCACAGGGTTAATACCCGTAAAGACATTCCGTATGCGGTAAGGAAACTGCTGCAATGCTTTTCTTTGGTCATTTCAGGATGTGTGGCATTGTGGTGAGTCTAGTGGAAGAGAGAAAACTATGGAAACTCATAAAGTGTTTTGTACGAACGCTTCACCAGAGGAGAAGGGGATGGACAAAAGGATCAAACAAGTGGATTTTCATGTCATCCTGAAATCCTACCTGTAGATGCCACGTCACTGTCCTTGGCAGAGACCATAAGCACAATGCATTAGCATGAGGTTTCTTAAATAACCTGTAACTGTTGATTTTCCAGTCCTGGACGTTTCGAATGCACTTATCACCTGAATTTTTATCAGTGACTGGTGGCTTTGAAACTCTACAACACTTTTTCTAGTTTAGAATTTCTATTCAAAACTGCATTGGTCATGTATATAAGGATCTATTCTTAGTCCTTTTGTGAAGAAATACCAAAAGCTCTCACCTGTGGCAGGAGATGCACCTTCTACTTATTTACAGAGCCAAAAATGATCTTCTGGGAACTGGCACCTACTGCCAGCAGGACCTCCTCAGCTCTTCTTTGATCCTACCAGCAGACAAGTACAGCTCTATAACCACCTATTTCAATGACAACTATGCATTGTATAGCAAAAATTGTGTATAATGTTTTTTTACTATGAAATGTAATGTTGACATAAACACACATGCACATGAAAAGCACTTATATGGATGTAAGATGTTGCAGGTGGACATAAAATAACATCATATCCTCTGATTTCTTTTTTTTAATGATATTCTTTCCAGAGGTGACCATTTACTTCAGGATGACTTGGCAAGTTCATAACTTTTTCTGCCCATAGTTTTCAATAGGTACTACCTCAGCTTAAGGGTATAGGACCATTTTTCCCTGTGGCACACATCTTGAGCCTTTTGCTGGAGGTTGGTCAGTTTTCTGGTGGTCTTTTATGTCACTTTCTTCACCAGTTTATGGAAAAGAAATGAGGGGGGGAAAGAAGGAAAGAAAATTTTGCTCAGTAAAAGATATTCTTTGGCCATGTACATTTGTCAGAAATGCTGGCATTTTAAGGCCAGAGTGAATACATAATCAAGTGACTAAATGTCTTTACAAAAAAAAATGGACAAAGCATATGGCTCAGGTGAAGCCACTAGGATTTTTAACTCTGATTTCAATGAGCCAAAGGAACATTCCTTTCTATCTTCCTATGTTTCTTCTGTCGTGGTGGGGTAATTTATTTTACACATTCAGTTTCTGTGGTGGTGTTCTCCTCTTCTGTTTGTGCATGATCTTGGCTCAATTGCTGTTTTTAGTTTCTAGGCCACTCTGTTCGGTAATACTTTTTCCCAAAGAGGAGATCCTTTTACTTCCATTCTCAGTGCTCTGCAAGACAACCCTTCCCTCACTCAAGCCTTTCACTCAGACTTGGATGAAGTTCAGCCTTTATAATGTTCTTCAACAAACATGGATACACCCATGACAGCTTTGTTTTGTTCTTGTGAGTCCTGTACAGTCTTTTAAATGCTCCTCTTTCACATGGATTCACTTAAATATCAGTGTTCTCACAGGGAGCCTGTGCATTGTGTCCAGTCCCTCAAAGCTCCTCTCAGTGTTTTGACTAATAGGCAGCTATATAAAAAATTTGGGCCAGGATATTTAGAGGGAAAAAATCCCGCAGACCCTGCAAATTTAGTAGCAGACACTTGATTTTTGTTAATTAGCTTGTAGATATGTTGCCAGGAATATCTTCTTCAAGGCATACTCCTGTCTTGTAATACAACATCTTCACCAGCTTTCAACATGAGACAGGAACCAAAACGAGTTAGCATCGGAGTGGATGACCTCCAAAAACTTCTGGCACTGCTCTATGGAAAGTAGATGGCATTAATGCTGATATAGAAGAGTTGTAGACAGTCTAACTTGTAACTCAGCAGGAGCCCAAAATATGTCCAAAATATTATTTATTACTAGAAGTTATAAAATAGAGTTAAGGCAGATTTTATTGTTTACTTATCCAAGCCATAAAATATACAAGCACAGGAAATATAAACAACAGCAAAACAAGCTGAGCAAAGATGAGCTTTCAGCTAGCTTAATCATCTCTAAATTCTAAATATTACCTCATGATGGATGGCTGCTGGAGTCAACAAAGGACGATACCAAATCCAGTTCCCTGTTCCACACAGACCACCCCTAATGCGGGCACTTCCATCCAACTATATTATCACTTATCTTGTCTTGAAACAGGAAATTTAATTTTCTCATCACCATTTGGTGAGTATACTTGTGGAAAAGGGCCTACTGCCCACCCTTCTTTGGACTGGCTTTTGCAGGTGTATTGTTCTTTTCCACTGTGGATGAAGGAACAGTCAAAAATGTCTCCCTTCCTTACTGTGATGGCCTGGGCAAATTTTTCTAGACTAGTTTTTATAACCTTTCCATCATTAAATTCTAGTCATTTACCAGTGGTATGTTAAGTGATACATGCAATATCTGTTATATAAACTGTGATTTCCTGCTCATTATCATTTATTATTCTTCTTTTCCATACTCTTCAGAAACAGCACATCCTTCTGTACATACTTTTTTCAATGCTACACCACTAAGTATCCTACTGCTAATCTGAGGGTGGCTTAGAAAAAGGATATAAAATCAGGGGATAACATAAAAACTACGTGTAACTAGAACATTTGGTATATCCACTTGCACACAAAAGGTCCATATAGTTACCGTTACAGCCATGTGCATTTCTAGTTTTAAATCCTCCAGTGACTGGGACTCTACAACCTCTCCACCAAATTTATTCCATTCTTCAACTGTAGGCTTTTATTCCTAATATGTATAACAAAATTGTCCCTCTGTAAGTTAAACTGATTACATCTTGTCCTATGCACCATGGCTGTGAAGAGCAGGTTATTCTGCTTTCCTGTATTTTAAAGACTCCTGAAAAACAAACATTTGTTCTTGAAACCCCCTGACTAAATAGGCTGGATTCTGAATTCATTTAGAATGACTTAATGGAATGAACACCATATGAGTGACTTGAGCAATCTGAACCCATCACCCTAGGCTAAAAAAAAGTATCTAGAACTTGCAGACATTGTATATTGGATGGAAACATCCTTGTAAAATATCAGAAGTTTGCAAAATAAATTCATTTTTGTAACTACTTTATGAACTTGGAAAAAGTGAGGCTTAAATGAGAAAAGTTCAATATTTGCTTTTCCTCTCCTACTTCTCACTTTATTTAGTCAGAAAATGAACTCAGTGTTTAACAAAAGTAGGGTTTATGTCAAGTAATATTTAATTACTGTGTTTGTTTAATAGAAATTAATAATTAAGCAGCCTGAAATGCAATCACTATTATAGTTTATAGATAAGAGAAAGACATTTGAAATTATCTTAAGTAAACTACAAAAACATGGACTAATCTTATGAACAAATGCAAATCCATAATCCTGCTTAGGCCATGGTCTGCTGGTAATGCAGTTGCAATTAAAATTCTCTGTGATTTATGGATGTCAAAAAGGAAATTACTCAGAAACCTCTACACTGGATGCTTGTAACTGGCTCCCCCTGTCCCAAAGGACAGGACTTTGCCATGGCTCAGCTCAGAAGATCTTTGACTTGTTTTGCAAAATGTTTGCTTGACTTCTTCAACTTCATCCGTTAAATGTGCTCGGCTCAGTAAGATAACTGGCACAGAGGGTTACACAACACTTGTAATTACAATATCAATCCTTATAAGCTAATAAGCCATTTCTTATAAGCCTTATAAGCTTATAAGCCATTTCTAGCAAATGGAGGTCTATTTTTATTCTATTTTCATATTCCTTGAGGAAAATGTTCAGACTAATTAATTTTCCTTGTCATCTAGAACTCAGTGCACTGATAAATATAACTAGGATCTCTTTTAATTTTTAAAAATTTAGACTATTTCAGTCTGTTCTAGTTATTAAAATATCTATTCATGATATTACTATTAGTAGCAATGATAAACATGAAAAAAAATTCACAAAAATCAAAATTCTGGAGTTGTTTTAAAGTCTCTAGAAGTATTTTAGCTTACTTTAAAAGAAAAAACATTTAAAGTTGTCACATTGAGACCATTTTAATGGAATATGTAGGTTATAGGAACAATGAATTTATGAAACATTAAACAAAATATTTGTGAGTTTTCTTTAGCCATGTTAATCCACCAGAAATCCCCATGGGACAAAAATGCAATAATATAAGGTAAGGAAAAAAGCTACTTGCAATCATGAACACAGGTTGCTCAAAACTTGTTGATTCTGATTTAATCATAAATTTTCTTATAGGAAATCTGGGAATGAACAAAAAATTTGGTATTGAGGAAAAAGATGTGGTTCAAGATTTCTGTCAAAGCAAGCCCCTGATTCTATGATATTCACCTGTACTTTTTGTCTCCACTATTAAAGAAATCCCTTGTGGAGATACCAGTAGCAGAGCTGATTGAAAACACTGTCAGCATCAGTCTTGGCCTGGGAGATAGAACTGATTTTACAAGTGAAAAATTAACTAACTGACCTTGGGAAAAAAAAATCAATCAAAAAAATAGGATTTCATGCCACTTCCTGAGTTAAAGAAATAAGTCATCATCCTCCACAAAGTTTTTTACTGCTTATTGGTGAGTGCAGAAATGCATTTTAAGGACTAGGGGAACTGATGGCAGTGATACAGCTGGGATCTAAAATAACTGCACTTTTAAACTTCATTGGTACAGTGACCACACAAGAGCCACAAATTACTGGTACTTCTGGTCTATTTGAACTTAACAACACCATTGGGAAAACTGACTACTAACAAATACCAAGGGCATTGCAAAATCAGTAAAAAGCTTTATTCAGTGGCAAAAACATACAACAAATGATATTCTAACTCATCTTTCCTTTTAAAAGCTGTAAACACCCAGTGCCTGGCTCCGCTCTGTCACCTGCAGATGACTTACAGCCAGAGAGCCCATGAGGGGCTGCAGAGCCCAGCTGTGGTGGGGAAGGAGCTAGTTGGATGGTCTCCTCTGATCACCAAGTGACCTAAGAGATGGTGAAACCTTCAGCCCTGCAAATGGAGACAAAGAGACCTGCAGGCAGAATTTTGTCAGCTGCAACCTCCCAGCCCACTGTTGCAACTCCCAGGCCACTTCCAGACTGCAGACACTTGGAGAAACTGCACACATTGAGATTCCAGCCTCACAGGGGCAGCCCAGGCTATGTATACCTCTATGGGTTTAAGGTGTGAGGACGGGAGTAGAGGTAAGAATCTGAAGAAAGTGATCCTCCACACACTCCACATCCCTCCAAGCAGGAGCTCCAGAGACAGTCTGGAATTTGGGCCAGAAGACAAGAAGGTGTCTGTTGGTAGAACTATTATCATCAGTATCACAGTTGCACACGCCTTGGACTTGAGAACAGCAGCACTGTGATAAATTTCAAGGAATTTCTGATGTTTCCCACTTTAAGGGATGCTATTCCAGCTTGGGATAGGGAATGTGATAGGGAAGGATTTTATTTGGCCCACAGTCATGATTTTTTTTACATTAGATATTGCAAAAGAATTCTTTACTGTGGGGATGGGGAGGCACTGGAACATATTGCCCAGAGAAGCTGTTGATTCCCCATTCCTGAAAGTGTTCAAGGCCAGGCTGGATGGGGCTTTGAGCAATTTGGTCTAATAGAAGGTGTCCCTGCCCATGACAGGGAGATTGGAGGTGAATGATGTCCCTTCCAACTCAAACCATTCCATGATTCTGCATTTCCCAGTTTGCCAGTAAATATGAGTTGTTCACCAAGTTCAACCACATCTGTTGTGTGAACAGGCAATTTTTACATATCAAGCTCCTAAGAAATTTGGAAAATAGACAACTGGATTAAGAGAAGACCAAAGTTTATCATCCCTACTGTCAGAAAAGTTGATGAGTCTGCATGGTGACATTACCAGGCACCAGAGAAACCATACAGAAAGATTCAAAAAGGTTCTGAAGCAAGGCTTATTCAGTTCTGGTCTTCATAGGAATGATTTGCACTTTGGTTTTGTTTATTCGTTGCTTACTCATGGTCTTCTGAGGGAGCTGGATGCTTATGTTATTTCTCACTTAATGGTGAAATAGTTTTTCTTAAGACCTGGAAGAAATGTCTCAGACTTTTAGGGAAACAAGTTTCTGGTAGACTTATCACATCCAGTTGACTGACATTATTTTCTCACCAATGCACACACATTTTGTCCCCCAACAAATCTGTTTGGAGTCAAATAAGAAACAACAATTTCTTTTAGGGGAAACAAAGGAGAAATCCAATTTTCCTTTATGTACCATGCACTTATCTCTTAAGTGCCCTCAAATATGTAACAGTTGAACTTTTAAAATGATGCCAAAGGGGTTTTCGATTTTTGATTTTCACATTTTGCAGATTTTAGGAACACAGTAACTGTAGCAAATGTAGATTTAATATGCTAATATTCTAGCAACCTAAGTTCATTGTTTATACATCCTAACCCCTACCACAGGAGTTCAAATTCCTTTAGTTAATTAATCTTGTTTAGACTCTTTTCAAGATAGAATCCTGATGACTATCAGAAGGCCTACGGAATGAAACATAAACAGAGCAAAGTGACCCAGAACACTGGAGAGCGTCCAAAAGACCGAGGAAGAGGAGCTGATGATGAAGAGAGGGTCTTGCTGACCCCAGACCCAAATTCCTGGGGGTGGAACAGGGGTGGGACTGGGACTGGACTGAGAAATGTGTAAAGCAATGATTGGAGGGATCATATTATAAAAACCATGGAAATCAGTGTTCGGGGGGGGCACGAAGATGTCATCATGTATTCCTGTGGGCACTTAGCCTGGACTTTAAAGAATCTACCTTTTTATCTTATCCCACATTAACTTCGCTCGGAGTCCTGCTTTGGAGGGGGGTTCTCTCTCACGGCAACAACTAAATGGAGAAATGTTCAGAAACTCGAATTAAGAGGGAAACCCTCTTAAGGGAGATAGAAAAGCAGGTTCAGTGGCAGCACTGGATGCACCCAGCAGACCTTCATTTTATCTGTCTTAAATATCGTCTCAAAGGCAACTCTATTCCCAGTGCAAACTTACATGCTCAAGTGGGATATTGTGTCGGTTGGAGGAAAATCTGCTTGCATGGCAGTGACTGACAGAGACCGGGATCCATAACAGGCATGAGCTTGTGGGTGAGTGTAAGGGGAGATGAGTGGCTGAATTAGTGCCTACCTACACAGCTCAGTCCTTCTGCTTTCACAGTTGGCTCCAAAGCTCCAGCTGTGTCAACATTCAGAAAATTCCCATGACGCTCCGAACAGCCTGAGAGCAGTATCTACAACCAGATGTCAGGCCAACACAATGCGTGACTCACGCTGTTAAAATGCCTTCAGATCCATGACTGAAAGCCGTGGCATCGTGCAGATACTAATGCAGGCGTTTGTGCTGGCAGGTGTGGTCATGGTACATGTTGTCAGCTCTGGAGAGGATTACCTCTGAGCCGTGCCAGCAGAGAGCCACAGTGCAGCTTGTGAAGTGAACTGGTGCTTTGTGCACAATTCATCTCCCCCTTATTTTAGCTTGCCTAAAACTTAGCTGTCCGGTTTGAGCTTGTGACTTGGGCTGCCCACATGGCCAACGGAGAAATGCACCTCCAAAAAGAAGGGGTTTTATTTCTAAATAAAATTTAAAAAAGAAAATTGGGGAGAGTCAAGGGACACTACTTACTGGCTCCAGCTTGCTTTTCCATAGCTACTGTAAACAAGAAAATTGAAGAGAAACATCCTTCAATTACATCCATTACAATTTATCTGACTTGCCAATTGTTTGTCTTGCAATTTATCTGCATTTATCTGTTGTTTAGACACGCCATTGCAGGAGGGAAAACATGCAAACAGCAACTGAGAGGAACAATGCTAACCTGATCCCAACAGTTAATGGAAAACAGACTTTGGTACAGTGAATGATTTACAAAAATATTAGGCAAACATCACAGACCTGACATGTTTGCTGCAAGGTGTCTTCCCACCTTCTCACCACACTTCCTGAAGGCAAATGTCCTTTTCATCTGCTGATGGAGTTCTGGAGCAGCTGGCTCAGTGCATTTCCCACACCTGCTGGTCATACAAGAAACAGAGACGCCTAACAACTTGCTGTGCATCCTCCCAAACACAACAGAGTTTCTACTCTACAGCATAAACCCAATTATGATTTAATAAATTAAATACCTTCTAATTTAATTTAAGACCCTGCTGCTAACAGTTTGGTACTAAGGAGGAGCTTTGTCTGAAAACAACTGCTCCCCTCCAGTTCTTGGAAGCAATAACGTGCTGACAGCGGGAAAATGGAAACCTGCACTTCTGGATGCAATCAAGTTTTCACAGGCAAAGATCCAGGAACAGTAACATGGCCAGAGCTGCAACTGCTGAGAATTCGGATATGCAGAGACTATGCCAGGTCCCTGTTGTCATCCCCTCTTGTACTGAGACAACAGAGGTCAGCAACCTCAAATTAGCAGGCACCGTGAATTTCTAAGCTACTGTAGCTGTGCAGCAGTAAGTAAAAAAGCCACTGGATGGCAGAACTCCCCATGGCAGAGTCCATCCTGCTTCTCCCCCTGCCCCGGTAGGTTTTGTGTGTGAAATGCTGTTTCGTGCTTCCAGCAGCTCTTTCACGTTTTAAGCTGGGGGATTCGTTCTGTGTCATTGGACTGAGTGATTCAATTCTGTAAGTTTTTCCTGTACTGTTGGTACCTTCCATAGACAAGCAACTGCAAAAAGTCACAGCAGCCCATGCATGGGGCTCTTCATGATTATGAGTGAGTGTAAAAAAGGGTGAAACAGAGGGAAGTATTCCTGGCAGGAAGGAAAATAGAACAGATATGGCTCAAACAAAGTGACATTAAAAAATTTGAAAATTCAAAATACCACTGAAGGTGATTCACCAAACGATAATCTCCAAATGGTCTCTGGTACCATTCCCTTTTTGCTGGGGGATAAACTTAAAGGATGTACTGATTTTATTTTCCTGCATCACAGTAACTGAGGCATGTTGGTAGATCTCCCATGTTTCTAGAAAATTTTGTTTAATCATATATGCATACAGGAAGTCTCACATGTCCTGGGAAGCATTTTCCTGAAAAAACCTGTGTTTGGACTATGAGGGAAGGCTGCGCTCAGGAGAGGATGGGCTCTGGGGCACAGGGGCTGCCTCTGTCATTCCCTGTGATGGAGAGGAGGTGAGATCCTGCCCTGCACCCTGTGCCCTCAGCCCACACCTCCTTCTACCACACTCACACGTGCACTCACTGAGCACTCTCTCCTCCGATAGCTCTAGTGGCAACCAAGATTTTGGGGAGGGGGTGAGGAGGTGCAGCAATGTCTCCAACTTCCCAGCTTCTTGGGACAAGGCAGCAAGGGACACCAGGCTCATCCAGGAGGGCAGCAACGTCCAGCAGCACAAACATGGAGTACATGGGGTGGTTCTTTCCAAGCAAGCAAAACAACCTGAAAATCAATCACTTATCATTGGCAATATATCTTACTCCTTGCTGAATAAACACAAAGAAATTCTTTCTGTACTGATGGAGTATGTTTCTTGTTTGGGTAGGCAAAGTGATACTCAAAAGGAGTCACATCTCTTTTTATATGAGGCCCCAATGGCAGCTCTCCTGCTCTGGCACAAACCAGCCTGCAGATGTTCATGAGACACTTGTGGCTTCATGAGACACTCACTCTTCTGCTGCTATTTCAAACACATCTTTTACAGCATATTGGAAACTTCCTCCAAGTCCCAAACTCCAATATTTAATTCAGAAAAAATAAAATCAGTAATGTTCCATAATGTTAAAATCAGTAATGTGCAGTGCTGTGCTGCACTGCTGTGCTCCCACCAGAAGCACCTTTGTATTCCCTGCTGGTTTGGTTTAGCTTGGCAACATGCCAACTGCCCCCCCCCAGGGGAAAGGGAGGGAGGGAGGGAGGGAGGGA
>JAOXXN010000446.1:109214879-109230607 GCA_026770055.1 Myrmophylax atrothorax | reverse complement strand
CCCCCCCCCCCCCCCCCCCCCCCCCCCCCCCCCCCCCCCCCCCCCCCCCCCCCCCCCCCCCACCCCCGGCATCAAAAAAATTAATGAAATTGCAATTTTTTTTTCTTTAAGTTTACAAAATTGTATGTGTAGAACTACAATCACCCTGATGTGCAACCTTAGGAGAAATAATATGCAGTAGGTTTCTAAAACCTGTCCAATACTATTTCTGTAAGAAAATTCCCATTTCTACAATGAGCATTTAAAGATGGAATACTAAATCATTTCACATCAAAAACTTTCTGAAGGATGCATGTTCTGCTGGATGTCTGTGAACAGCATTTCTTATCTGAACAATGTACATGGAGCCTTTTGCCTTGCTTTTCAGTCCTTCTGAAATTCTGATGAAATCCTAAAAGGTAAACGTTTGTTTCCCAAAGGAAGCAGCTGACTTGCCACAAACTCACTCTTTGCTGAAATAAAGTTGTGAAGTCAGACAGTACTACTACTACTACATACTTCTGAATCAAAGATCTTCCATTATTTCTGCTTTTCTGGAATAGATTTTAGATGAGCTACACTTATGATGTAGAAAATTCTGTGGCAATCTATATTTGATTCTAGGAATTATGTTATAAACACCAACACATTACAAGTTCAGAGCACTCCAATTCCAAAAATTTATTGTATTATTTGTCATCAGCTTGAAAGACATGCAAGAAGTTCCTTGCTTTCAAAAGTACCTCTCTGTTATCTTCATTTTCATCTAGTCCAAATTCTACAACTTTTCCTTTGCAGAAAATGCAACAGTCAATTCATTTTCAACTTATAGAACTTAGTATTTCAGCATTTCGTGTAATTAAATTGACAAAAATATTTCCTCTAATTATATCATTTTGAAAATCTTTTGGAACATGAGGAGAAAAAAAATCATTTTATTATCTCTCTTTTTGGATTTGGGATATTTCTCCTACCACACATTTTGCTGTATTGTGCAATTTATAGAAAGAACAGTTTGCTGAAAATTATGTTCTTCGTAATTTTGCATCCTGTATATATAAGTGGTCATTTCACAAGGTATCTTGAAAATGGTTAAACAGGCTCTAATTCTTCCATTACAGAAGTAGTAATAGATGTTTATCTCCAATTTCAGGGGATGTCTGTGGTTTGAGGCATGCTTGGCTGTATGAAAAAATAAGGCCTTTCCCAACCATGTCTCTGTGTGTCCTCACAACTGAAAGAGAAACACTTTATTGGGAATACAGGAAGCTTTTATCCTACCAGGGTGCTCCAAGTTTTATGCAAGTCCCAAGCAATGCATATGACTCTGTCTCAAGGAGATGATCTACAGAAGTGACCTTGGATAACAACACGGCGCAGCTCCACCTCCACTGCCTCCACAACACTGGGGACTGACATTGCTTAATAAATTCAGTGAGGAGGAAGGGATTCCCCTTAAACCTTGTGCAAGAATAATTGCTACAGTCCATTTCCACTCATGCTTTCTTACATCTGCATAATATGCACATCTGATTCATTTTTGTGTAGACCACTTCATAAAACCCTTACAGCATTTTTTACTGATACATTCAACATTACCTCCCCTTTCCTTCTGGAAGGAGCACCCTTTTTCTTTCAGGAACTCACAGATAAAACATTGTAATCTAAACAGTCACCCTAATGTTACATCTCTAACAGACATTTCAATCCACAAAAATCCATAAATCATATGAGATGCAAATGTCAGTCATTATCACTGCTTCTGCTCTTTACTTCCTTCAGGTCCTATGTGATCTTGAGCTCAGACTCTGGGACTCAAGCAGACAGTTTTAGCCCTTTAGAAAAATGTATGGAATAAAATAATTGTTAAATATTGAAGTATTCAGCCCTGAGTATGTAACTAAAGGAAATTGCTATTAGTTTAGAATTATTCTGGAAATATGTTTCAAGTTTGTCTTTTGTTATTTCAGAGGTAGTGAAATTAATGTCTGCATAAAGTATGCAATGCAATCTAGGATTGCTTGATTTTAAAGTATTCTGAAGCATTGATTTCTGGATGAGTTTTTCTGAATGGTTAAAAACCAGCTTATTAGATTTAGTTTCAGATTAGTTCTTCAGAAACTGATTAGATGCTCTTCTGAGCAACCCCTTGGTGCTCTTCTCTGACTCCATCTCATTGTTCTTCATAAATCTTTTCACCGTAGACATTAAAAAAAAATGCCCAAGGGTGTTTTGCACAAAATCCGAGGAGCTATTGATGAATGAATCCATTAGCCCACATCAAGAGTCTGTTTGTAGCTGTTTATCAATGATCATTTTTCATCTTTTTTAAAGAAATTTCCTTCTTTTTTACCTGCTTAATCATTTATTGGGATCTATTGCTTAGGCAGATTACTTCTATTTAATGTTATGCTGATGACATGCCCTTTCCATCTTCATGGAAAGAAAAATTCAAACATATAACACTGACTTTTTCTCTTATCATCAATGTAATATGTTGCTGTAATGTTATTGCTACATTGAAATATGTTGAACTCTATTGTCATAAGCAAATTCCTATTGCCTTTAAATAATTCTTCAAATGTATTATGAATCAGAGTGACTAATACATATTCCATACTTTTTTCTAAAATCAGCATATCCCTGAAAATCTCGTAATCACCAGCATCACCATATTTCTTCCTCTTACATTTAGTCTTGGTGCTATCTTTCTTTCAACAGTCTGGCATTTCCAAAATCTTGAAATACTCACTAAAAGAGAATGCTGTTAATTCCAAAATCTTTATTGAGTATCTGTTTTTAAACTCTTAAGTAAAAAATGTCTGGATCTAATGCTGCTTGTTGTTTAAGATCTTTGATTATTACTAGGCAATAATATTTTAGACAATGTGTTACCTACCTCTTTCATTCAATTCAGAATAAAAATAGTTATAAAACACAATTGTCTTTGTAGGTATTGTTAGTTCCTGTTGTAAAAATGGATCAATAACCCTGTTCATTTTATTTTCCCCCAGAAAGTGCTTTCTTCATGTCATCCTTAACACTAACTTCTAGGTTTCTTCTTTACAGAGTCAGTTTTCCACAGGTTCCAACATTAAAAAACCCCAACCAAATCCACATTATAAACTATTTTGTTGTTGCACCTGTTACAGATATAGGTATAGTTACTACTGCTTTCGTTGGTGAGTGTTATGGGCCTTTTAAACAAGCTTTTCAGTCGTGGGATTACTCTGTTCAGGGTTTGAAGTAAACAGTTTTTAATTATCATTCACATTTTTCTAATTAAATTTTCCCTCCCAGATGATTTGGTTGGTAATTGTTTTCAGCTCGTGCAACTGATCTTTTTCAAGCACACAGGGCATGCACACAGATGCACACACGCACAGGCACACACACTGCAGACATTAATACATGTTTGTGTGTGTGTGCATTTCAGAGTGCGTGCGGGTGTGTGTTCGTGTTTGCATTGTACAGCCGTGCACAGATGGGAAGGATTTATTATGTTTATTCAAAGCAACTACAATCAAGTCACAAACGCTTGAGCTGAACCACAAACATTGGGAAATTCTTCTAACTCAGTGTCTAAGGCAGAGTTGTCCCGCACCGTATGCAACACATTCTGACTTAGACAATCCGCACGCACAATATTTTTGAATTCTTGGGACATTCAGTTCTGGCAGCCTGCTGCCACCAGCCAGCGCTTCTCAGACTCCTGAAGTCCCCCAGAAGGAATCCTTCTTTCTCTACGCGCTGAAGATTGGTTGTGCTTCTTTGATTTGGTCATAGTGACCAATACTGACAATAATCTAGAAATAAATTAAGATCACAATTTGAAAAGTAGCATAGCAGAATATGAAGGCAAAATACAGATCCTTCTGATATTGAATTATAATCACATTAATATTAACATTAATGATACCTGATTTTCCTAAATGTAGTGGAACAAAGTATTTTATCTTTGATGAACCTGGGAGAGAAGGATTGGGACTCACTGTTACTGTTTATTACATCACTGTTTCTCCAGGTGTACATAAAGGTACCTCAACAGTTACCCATTTTACAGAGCCAAGAGGATGAACTGAGGACCACAACTGTGCATCAGAGGAGCCACATATATGTCAGACAGGCTTTTACCCCACTGATACTTTGAAATAAATTATTTATAGGACCATGTCTTCATAGATGTTATTTAAAGAACCATACCCGCATAGATATTTGCTTGTTCAGAGGCAAATGGTAGCCATGTTAATCATACATTTCCAGCATAATCTTCTTGGTGAGGGGCAAGGTAAAGATTAGTAATTTCATTTAAATGTGCTGTCTTGGGATCACTCAGTAGCCATTGGAAAAAGATGAAGAAATCTCCTGGAAGGTTTCATTCCACACATTTCAGGATGGAACTAAACAACATTCTGATGTGTCTATTTCCCTAAAGGGACTATGCAGCTGTACATGTCAGACACTCAGACAGCTGAATTTAACTTTTCAAAATCCCACATAAAAGTGAGAAATGCTTTTTTTTTCTATATATCATTATTAATGACCATTAAAACATTATATCTAGCCTCTGCTTTTGTTAAGGCATTGATTTATAACAGCCCTTAGGACATGATCGGCACATTATGCTGATAGATTAATCACATATTGTGTTAGGTAAATTTATGGTGTTTCATATCACATTTCCAACATTACAAATGTGAAGAAAAGAATAATTAGAATGCTTTAATCTTTAATTTGAATACAGTTTTCATTTGTGTTCTTCTGATGCTCTAATGTCAAGAAACCCAAATATTAAACAAGGAAGTATTTACCATAATAATTGTGTAGCACGTCATGTAGTGGTTAAAATTTATTTTCTCATTAACTGTGTAAAAGATCAAGCCATTATATAAAAGCATGTAAATGCAATGGTGACAGGCACAATATGTGACCTCAAACATAGTATGTGACCTCTGTTGGTTGGGTCAGTTCACACATTGATATCTTGAACCATAACTAGAGCTTCTAGGAGCTGCTGGTAAACAAGTAGGACTTGTTGCCATCATAGTAATAGAGAGGGACACTCACTCAGATAAACATTTCCCCAGTGCACCATTCTTGAAAACAAAGCTATCTGAAGGCTCCCAGTCTCTGAAACAGCTTTATTGGAACACAAAACACTACTCTGCATTTGAGAAATGCTTGGTACCTTTTGGCCTTGACATGTTGTCACCCTCATCATTATCAACCATGCTGCTCATTTTTGAAAACATGTCCCACAATATACTTGAACATCAAACTTTGTGAAAGGAGTTAGACATGACCCTGACATCCATGAGCATTACTCCCCCTGAAATCTATAGGAGTTAAGTGTACATCTGAGGGCAGAGTTCGGACCATAAAGTTTAAGTACAAGCATCTGGGCACAATTTTCTCCAGTGAGCAGGATTCCAAGTTTCTGTAACATCTGCTGTGGGAACTATAAGTACTTTATATTAATGTTTTAGACTGTGTTAGCTATAATCACCTTTTTTAATGGGAAAAAATGTAGTCATCTCCACCTGGTGATACAGACACCTGTCTACTAGGAATTGGACTGAGACCATCAACACATTTCACACAAGCAGTTGAAGGGCTATGAGATGATAATGGCCTAAGGTTATAACTTGCAAGTGACCCATGCATGCTGGGCTTTTTCCAGCAAACATCACTGTCAGATATGCACTTGTTTCTCTGTAGGGACTCAGCTGGTTCTGTCACTTCATATTTTTGCAAACTATTTGGCTAAGAGATAACAAATGCATGTGAACAAAGGAAAGGAAAGAATCCTTTAGCAGTGCTGCATGTACAAACTGTACTGTAGAAGCCATTCTTATTCTTCTAATTGGTTCCCTACCTATGTATCTAAATATATAGCTACTAATGATTTCAATCAAAATCAAATTGACTGGAGTCAATACCACCAGTAGTCCTCTTATCTGTGGTTTCTTGATGTTTGTTGTCAATCTCATTATGCACATGATCCTGATTAAGGAGAAGTATTTGAATACATTTTATACTTAAAGTTATTTTTTTCTCATCTATCTAATTAAGGGAATAGTGAAAAGAAACAGAGTCACACAGCCCACACTCAGGTGTATGTTGCCTTTCATAGGCTGTTATTGATACTTGAGATAGTCAGCTAAAAGAACCTGGAATAAATCTGCACCATTACTTTTTTACTAGAGTTGTAAAATGTCATTATAATAAAAGATAAGCTGTAGTTGAACTCTAGATGGAGTTATAAAGAACTAGGTATGTACCCAGATACACTTTAACTAAAAATAAATCCTGCAAGAATCTCTTTATTGGAGGAGGGATATTTTACCTCTCCTACTCCTGTGTTAAATTTAGTTTCAAAACTGTCCAAAGGACAATATTTTCAGCTGCACTTTTTAATGCTTTCTTACTGTCTGGCTCATGGAAATGAGTTGAAGTAAAAGTAAAATCTAGTGGCAAATCTTTCCCATAATTTCCTTTTTTTTTTTATCCAGTGATACACTGTTGATAATCAGCGTACCATAGTCTATGGAAAGGAAGAATATATTTTGGAAAACTGACAGTGACTTAGTCTACCTGAGTAAAAAAGTAAATCCAGCCCTAAATCCCTGATACAGTACCAGGCTATACTGTGGTCTGATAGCCGCATCAAGAGAAGGAGTTTCTGAATTTAAAATAAACGGCTGTAGGGATGTATATATATATACTATTCATATAAACAGAATCTGTGTGATGGAAGAATGAACTGTAAGCTGGAAGAATGGATTGATAACCCAGCACCCTACTAAAAAAAACATGTGGAAATCCTTTTACCACCAGTGAAGAAGAAACCACTGGGCAACTTTCATCTCCCCTGAATGAAAGCCAGTGTGAACCTCCTGGTGTTAAAACCAAGCTCTCTCACAGAATAATGGGGTGTGAGGGCAAGCCATGTCTCTGCATAACCCCAGGGAGAATCTCCTCTGCACTCGTAACTCTCAGGTGGCAGCACCTCAATGCAGTTTTCCATATTTGGATGACCAGGAATTAATTGTCAGAGATTTTTAACCGTGCACCATGTTGTAAAGCCAAGTAACAGAAGTATTTCTAATACTTGCCTCTGAGTCTAAGGTTAGAAGGCAAGATACCAATATAGCTGAGAAAGGTTGGTTTGCTAAAGCCCACTTAAAGTCAATATGGGAGTATAGATTTCCTCTGCTTGTGACTTTATTCCTACTGATTCCAGCTCCAAGCATTGAGATGGACTGATGAAAGCATGTTTTTGCTGGATAAGCAGGTAGGGAACTCACAGACAAAAAAAGTCCCACAGAACTTTTATTTTTGCCACACTTAAGTTGTTGCTAAGGAGTAGATTTTCTTCCATGCAAAACAAAATGAACTTGAATAGATTGAAATTCTCCAGCTTAAACTGCATGTTATTAACACTGGCTAAGAAAAGTTCTAATTTTCTGGCATCTTCAAGCAGTATGGCTTCAAAAGGAAAATTTAATAAGTTGCCTCTTACCACAAGAATGGACCGTAAGCGGTGCTGCCGGTCAACAGCTTTAAACTCTTCAGTTGTTTGGATGTGAATGGCCTTCAGGAACCTTTCTGGATTCTCCAATGTTATGGGAACCTTCCACTTACACTTGGCTGGGGAAGTGTGAATTCTTATTTTGCAAAGAGCCTGGAGATCTTGCCAAAGCTAATATTCTGGGGTCCATATGTGTTAAGTGATCGGCAATTCTGGAACACACTATCAGGCAGTCAAATGGGGGAAGCCTTTTAGAGACACTTCAGCCAAGGCAAAGAACTTGGATTTTCTCAGGAATAACTTTAAAGCAGAGAAATGGCCAAGAATAGATAATTTGAAATTTGCAAAAATTTAAGATGTGAACTTTTGTCCAGGCTATGTGCATCTCAAGGTATTTTGGGGGGAAACTTTCTGTGTCCCTGGAAGTGACAAGCACTTCCCTTAACACTGGCTGTGTGAAATGAAGTGTCACTGTGCTCAGCATTGCGACCTCAGAGACCATAACAGAACATATTTTTTACTAAAACTTTTCTACATCCATTAGAATGTGTGTGTGAGCTAGTGCAAGAATCCTGGGAGTGATGAAGAACCAAACGTTTACAGATAGCATTTGCCCATTCATTTCATATTAAGAATGCAAATCATTGTTGTGTACTTTCTAGTGCTACACGAAGATCTGACTAGCACTGAAAAACACAAACAACCCCTGATCTTTTCACTTTCACATTTGGTCAGGCATGGAAAGGGGGTGCCGAGGGAGGTGGTAGAGACACCATCCCTGGAAGTGCTCAAGTGCTTCAGTTAGCTCTTTCTCCACAATTGGAGAATACTGCTACTAGGGAAACAGTGGTTGGTTTTTAAGAGAAGTTGATGTAAACATGGTGACAAGAGGAAGGGCCAGCAAGCAGATGGTCTTCTGATTTCCCATTTTAGAGCTACTGTAGCAGGTGTTGAAAATGCCTTCCATTCTTCTGATGTAATAATGTGAGGAAAACAGCCCTTTAGGAAAACCACAGAAAAGAGTAATGACTGTATATTCTGTCATGTATCAGTGGGAAACATTCAAAAATGCAATTCCTTTCATGGAACTGATTAATATTTCAAACAAATGTGTGCTGCACAAAGGAGATGTGGCTATTCACAGTGGCTATAAATTACTGCAAATTATTCCAGAGAAAGGTCTGGGAAACGAACACCACTTTTCACAAGGCCCAGGATGTTGGCATGAAAATAATTTGTATTTACATTCTAGTATTTTAATAACATCAGCACAAGCCATTTCAGAGTAAGTGTTCCTCTGATTTTGGGGATTGTAACTGATTGTGTTTTCCATTCACTGCCACTCATCACAGTGCAAGTGCATTTACAAACACATACACACACACACACAGAGCTGGGCAAACACAAACACAGATTGTTTCTGGTTGTGAGAGATCATGTAGAATTATCTGTCATGCAATAGCTGAGAGTATCCAAAATTTAGTTCCTTTCTGCTCTTGTTTTTAAAATTACATGTGAAAAGGCAGAGAACACAAAGAATTTGAGAAAAGTAAGAATAAATTCAGATCTACAATCCAAAGGGTTCTTAATATTTTTTTCAAGTCTGAAGACCAAATGAGAGTCTAAATTTCTGTTCTTCCTTCTGAAAAATGCTGCTTTTATAATCATCACTCCCCTTCCTGAAACCTAACATACACTCATGAGGTCATCTGGCCAGAGAGAAGACACATATCCTTCATTTTATTGACTCCCTAAATAGTGAAATAAGAATGATTGTTGCTCAGGTTTCAGGAACATCTAGTTCATACCAGACAGGCTCAGTGCATTAGCATTATGAATCACATCCTTTGGTACTTTTCCTCACAGTATTTCTATAGTTAATCTTGTGATTCCAGTATCTGTCTTTACAACAGTGAATATCTGAATAGGGCAGATGCTGTTCTTCTAACAGTCTAAGTGACTGACATCAATTTTACTGGCATTTAAACTGATTACAAGTTGATTAGTGTTCTGCACTTACTCTGATTGCTGGATTTCACTTACTTGCACTTATCAGATTTTCAGAAATAATCTCATATTTTAGAAGGGTCTGGTTTTGCAAATCCAGTTTGAAAACTCATTTTCTGTATTGTGGACATGCTGATGTATTTTCTGCTTTTGTTAACAGCAATTGGGTTTCAGCTGACTAAGACCCCAAAAACAAGCTCTAATCTTTAAAAAATAAAATTAATTAGATTAATTAGATTTACATAGAAAAAGTGGAATTGCATAAATGTAGATATACCTGATGTAAATAAAGAGGAAAAAAGTCCAAATAATAACAAAATATGAGCTTTTCTTCACTTAGAAAACACAAGTACTAATAGTCTGTGAGGGAGAAGAGGATACACTTCCCTTAGATTTTATCTCTTGGATATAATTATGGACTCACAGCATAATTTGATCAGGAAAGAACCTCTGGAGAACTTTAATCCAACCCTACTCAAACTAGTGTCAACTTCAGGTTACTCATGCTCTTGTTCAGTCAACCTTCGAGTAACCTTCAAGGATGAGGAATGAAGGTTCCAGAGATTCCCTGGACCACCTGTTCCAGCATTTGACCACCTTCATGGTGAGAAACTGTGTCCTAATATGTAGTTGGAGTTTACTGTAGTTTTCACATCAGAATTTAATCACTAAATATCTGTGAGAAGAGTCTGACCCTGTTGTATCTATACCATCCCATTAGGTAGCTGTAGGCAGCAGAAAGACCTCGATTCCCCTTCACTGGACTTGCTCTGGTATGTCCATGTGTTTCTTGTACTGGGGAGCCAGAACTGGATGCAGTACTCTGGATGTGGTGAAACAAATCCCAGCTAGAAGGAAATAATCATTAATTTAACAGATCTTCTGCCTTTTCCTCTTTCAGCAAGACTGTTTAGGGAACAACAAAGAACTGAGAAAAAAATTAACTTCTAGGAAAGCATTGACTAATAAAGTCGGGTGAGGAATTAACATAATGGTAGGGTAAAACTGTCTGGGGAAATGTTGTCCGGCCCAGAACTATGTGAACAACTTGGCAATAGGGGTGATTGCATGTCCTGGATCTGTTTGGTCTGCTGATACAGTAAAAAAATGCTGTGGACCATCTCAAGAATCCTTTCTTCTATCTTCCACAGGTGTTTAAATCCAGAAACACTTAGTCACAGAGTCTAATTAATCTAAGCCATGAAGACCTCAGAATAAAATTCATAATTAGTGTCCCACAAATAACAACTTCTGTCCTTTTGTCAGGAAGAGTAAATAAATAAATCAATAAATAAACCAGACAGAATGTTCCAAAGATCTACAAGTCAGGATTTTATTGGCCAAGGCAGAAAAATGTGTTTCAGTGAGGCAGAGTGTATTAGTAATAGACCTTATCTTCCATCAGAGAACAGCTAGCTGGAGTGTCCCTGAAGGAAAGAGATGCATCTATGTTGTGGCCAAAGTGCAAAACATCTTCAGTTTTATAGGGGGGGGAAAGAGCATCTTTAGCTCCATTCCAGACCTAATCAGCAATCTGTGAAGTTGCATCACCGACTTCCTGTGCAAAGGACTACTTGCTGTAAGAGCAGATGTACTGGGTCAGGTCAAAAGTCTAAAATCATCTAGTCCAAAATCTTTTCTTTGACAGTGACCAGTAGCAAAAATGTTTGCAAATTGTTATGGGTAAAAATCAAAATTAGAGATTTGAACAGCCATGGACTTTGAAATCCAAATCCTCAGTCAGGTCCCAAATTATTCAAAGGGTTTCTATCCCTAAAACAGGCACAGTCAAATCCCTCCCACCATCAGAAACTCTGTCTCACAGCACTGAATTCAGTGTGTGCTGGTGAGTGGAAAGAGGCAGGAAACAAAGAGACAAATTCCACAGCTTGAACTCCATGCTTTGTAATAAACATTGCTTTTAAATCATTGTGGAATTGGCTCAAGAGAGTTGAATAGTTCTGCTGCTTGTTTCAATAATCTACTAAAGACATAGACATACTTGCATAATCTCTCACTCTCCATCTTTTCATTTTCTGACCAGCTGGATATATGTTGATAACATGGTACAGAGTCTTATTTTTAAAAAATTTCCATATCTCAAAGACTTATGTTTATAGGATTATTGGACTTCTTCATGACATAATGCAAACTCTTCTGCCAAAGGATGGACTTGATGTGAACGCCAAATTTTAACTGGAAACACCCTTGGGTTTTTTTGCAGCAGAACGCCACACACTGTGTGTGGGAAGACTCTTGTCCAAGACAGCCTTGCAGGGATTACTGAAATATGAATGCTGTTCCTAAAGCACTGCACCTGAAAACACGCTGATCACATGCATAGTTGTGGATTAGTTTGATTAAAAATACATGTAGGCATCCATCCTGTGGATAACTGGAGTATGTAGAGGAAACAGGATGCCAGAGGTATGTCGGTTCTCCCAAATTCATGGTTCTGGTGCTGTTATTTACATTATAACCATCACCACAGAGTTTCACTTTCAAAGATCATACCCATAAATCAAATCCAACTGTGTTCAATTTGTTCACTCCTGCCAGTAATGGATATCAGTCTTAATTCCAAGCATGAATTGTCCCCTCAGAATAAACCAACAAAATTCTCCTATTTCAAACTCTATTATGACCACAACATTTTGCACCTACAGCAATAACGGGGCTTAGGAATGACATTTTTCCCAGAGAAAGCATCTCCCACTATGGCAAAGTAAGGGAAGATCTGTTCTCATTAAAGAGTGAGTAGGCAGGTGTGGGCAGGGACAGGTCTCTGACTTGAAATGGCCCAAAGAGGTTGGCCACAGAATCAATAAGAGCAAGTAGGCACTTATTTTTTTCAGAAAGAAAGAGGTAACACCTCTTTCTTCTGAGCAGGAGTATGGTTTCAGTCCCCTAATTGCCACATACACCTGTATTTGTGTGTCCATGTGAACATCTGTAAGGATGGCACCTGTTCATGGTCCAGAGGATGCCTTAGCATTGAGGTTTCAATTTACTGCTCATCAAAAGACACCTTCCAACAGCTTCCCCTTGTGCTGTTTCCATTCTCCTGCAGCTTTCAGGCCTGGGAGACTGACAGCCAGACTGCGGAAAGCATTTCATCAAAATGTTTACCAATGCAAAAAAAAACCTCGCAGGAAGCCTTGACTTTTTTATGTAATGCCCATGAACTCAAATCAATGAAAATTTCAGTTCCTCTATAAATGTTTCAGCCAGCTCTGAGCAATCCGCAGCTGACACTTCCTTTACTCCAGGAAGCACTAAGCAGCAACAAGGGTTTCAGTCCAAGCCATTACATTAATAGAGCTACAGCACAGCTCTGTGCCATGCAGCTCTCTGACTTCTAAGGGGCCGCTCACTGTCCACCTGGCACAGCTCTGCACTGATGTTGCTCATGCGGCAGAGACAGAAAACTCAGGAGTCATGAGGGGTGAACTTTAGAGCCGAAAAGGAGAGGGACCTCTGCCCCAGAGGTCTAACCAAAGCACTGATGGGGCTGTTTGAGTCTCTACGAGTTTGCTCCCCCCCCACGTTTTTGAATTTGCAGTAGAAGCTGAAGTCTTTCAGCCCTGTCCTTAACCACTCCATAAAAACAGTGGGAGATCGACTCAGCTTAACTTCCATGAAGGGAACAGGGCTAGCTTTCCAAACTGGCAGTGTCTCTCCTTCACTTGCTGAAGCCAAGTGTGCTGCCAGCAAGCCCCAGGTGTGCGCCACATGAGCAGGTGAAGAAAATAAAAAATGTTTATACGCGTTGCGATGACAGTTCTGAGTCCATGTAAAGCAAAATACATGACAAGGAGTATGGTTATCCCAAGACACCAACATTCCTCATGTGCATAAACAGGCAAAAATCCAAAGGCATTATGCCTTCATCTTCTTGGAAAAAATCACTGGACTCTTGCTCTTTAGCATGGATTTTTATTCTATTTTTTAAAAGTTATTTTTCTCTGCTAAACTATTTTTCTTTTTTCCTTTTTTTTCCCCCTCAAAATAAGCAACAAGGAACTGTTTTACAAGACAGGATCTCATATTGCATTTACACAACTGCCTCACTTTAAGTGAGATCAGAATCAACCACAGACAGGTCCTTTCAAAACCACTAATTAAACTACCCTTTGAAGCCAAAGTTTAAATTGGAACAGTCACTGTGACAAAACCCTCCATGATTATAGAGCTCAAGAAAGAAAGATCTAACATGCAGCTTCCTTTGAGACAGTGCATGACACTCTTGTGCTCAATTCATAGGAAGTGTCCCACATTGACAGTCTGTTGATAAAAGGCTTATATACAACCAAAGCCCAGTAAACTTTATGATAAATAAGAACATTCTTGCCCTGTGTTCCCATGAGAGGAGGCAAGCCTTTTTTTTTCTTTAAAGAACATTTCTGTTTGTATTTCTTGAGTATCTTGAAAAAAACATCTTCTCTGGGGCAAATGGAAATTCATATCATAGAAATGCCAACATCTATCCACTAATGCACATTTTATCTCATCAAAGACAGTGAGTTTAGAAATAAATGATAGATATGACAGAAATGCAAAAACAAGGTGATCAGATCACCAGAGTCTCTTTGGTACTTCTATGACACCGTGAACAGTGAGACAAAAAGAGATAAAGATGCTTTACATGTGACATGGGGAGATGCAGCCTCAAATATTAAACCTCGGGATATTTTATATACCAAACAATTTCTGTTTGCTACTTGCTGAAGCTTTCTGTTAAGGTTAACTAAAGGATAAGAAAATCACAAACACATTATCCAACTAATTCAGACTCTAAAATGGTATTTTGGAGTTGAAGATATTGTGGTTTAATATTAAGCAATATTTCTTTTTTAAAATCTTAAACTATACTGTGAGTTTTAAAAAAATATCCAAATTATCCAAAGCTTGATTTAATGCTTGCTTCCAGTATGCTTGTTGACTTGGAAGTGCATGAGTGAAAGCAAGAGAGACCACCAAAGAGCATGTGTATGTGTATGATTTTCTTTTACCTAAGCAGAGACATAAATTTCAACCAGAAGAACTTGATCATACCAGGTTTAAGTCAAACAATAGGAAATAAAATTGGCCTCTTAAGATTTTATTACTATGCTCACTTTTTAAAAGGAATATCTTTTAAATTGTAATCTACAAAGTAAATGGAGTATAAATATCTAGAACTGTATCTCTTTCAGAAACATGAAACAGCCCTACAGTTCAGGTTGGGAGATAGAGAACTGGTGGCTTCCAATCAAATGAGTTGCTAGCTACATTCTGTTTCCTCAATGTGTACTGGCTGCTCTGCTCTGTGGATTGTTACCAGCTTCAGCATTTTTAAAATATTTCCCATTGCCCTTTATTTGATATTTTATGCTTCCCCTCATAAACCCTTGAAGCAGATTAATTGTGCCTGTGATGTTTGTTTGTAAGTACAGCTGCTCTTCCTTTCAGTTTGTTTTATAATTGTGATGTCTCTAAGATATCCTCATAAAACTGACGGGTGGATCTGCAAACAACCAGAGTTTTATCAGAAAGGAAATCCAAATTAAAGTTATTGGAGAAAACATTTGAGTAATGCTCAATGTTACAAAAAAAAAATCTATCACTTCATCTACATCTTTATTATGTATACATAAATAAATACTGTTAGTCTGTTAGTACTGTTAGTACTGTAGGTCAGTATATACACATATACAGTTCTGGTTAAGTACGATGTCTTAGAACAAATAATAAATCCAATCTCAAGAGTCTAAGAGGAATACTAATTGGTTCAGGGGCTGTCATGCTGTACCTCCAACAAGTGCTATATTTCAGGATTCTTTTGTTTATTAGTTGGAAAGCATGGGTGAGGTTTTAGACCAAAGCAATTGCTAACTATAAAACCAGATCAAATAAAGTCTTCAGTTTGAAAGAGCACCTTTAAAGTCCATTTGTGAGATACACTGTTCAGCTGTTAAATGTCTTGTAAGTTTTCCAAGAACTTTGGTGAGCTTTCTTCATAAAATCTATATTATTTTCATTGAAGATTAATGATAGGCTTATTAAAAATCAAAAACTTGGAGAGGCTTTCTGTGATTATGAGCAAGGGTCATCACACTACATTACTTTGGAATGTTTTTATAAGCTTTGTCAGTAGAACTACACTTTAAAAAAATCTATAGACCAATGTTTTCAAGTCTGTTTTTCTTTTTTAAAGGATCTAATTTATTTT
>JAOXXN010000446.1:109164084-109183141 GCA_026770055.1 Myrmophylax atrothorax | reverse complement strand
CCCACATGAGGAAGCCCTGGAGTAGCTGCCAGTCACAAACAGCCCAGGAAAACCTAACAACCCACAGCTCCTGGAGCCCCTGACCAAGCTAGTATTGACAGGGACAGTGAGAGCACTGCCCCTCACCCCGCCCTGGAACCCCAGAGTGGCCAGTGAGTCAGAAGCCTGGGGAAGGTTGGCCACAGGGACCAGAGCAGATAACACCAGAGGCACATGTGTGCCACATGTGGCAGTCCTGCCATGTGGGCGTGTGAGAGCTGGTCTTCCACAAGGTTCCAATGGTAGCTGTATGACCTGTCTCTATCTCTTTCTCCTTCTCTCTTCTTGCTCCCTCTGCTTCTCTTTCTTTGCTCCTTTCTTGATGCTTTGAGTGTCTTGGATCTGGTGGGATTAGATTTTGACTTAAGTGTTGAGAAGAGACTGGAGCTTGATGTAAGTGTTGTGGATAAGTATGTGCTGGGTTGGTATTGCCATGGAACATTTTGTCTAGCTTGTATAGATCCCTTTTTGAACTTTTGCCAAGTTCCCTTATTTTCTTCCCTAAATTAATAAAATTACCTCTCGGGAACAAGCCTGTGGCTTATTCTCTTGATGCTGTCTGAAGGTATTAAAGAACCCAATCCATATATTTTAAAGTGAAACTCCTGGCTGTGCCAGTGAGTTTGCAGCTCCGGGACTGAAGTGATATAAGCTATGAGAGTAAGTATTCATGACTTTTCATATAGAGTCCTAAACTTCTCATGGAATGCTTTTACCTTCAAATATTCATCAGAGGTGAAGTGGGATGGTACAAGTCCCTGCATTTTTTCTTGTTGACTGCTCTTCCCAGATCTTAATTTCTGACTGGTCTCCAGCTGCTCTTCACCATTAAGTATGAATATTGCTGATACTGCCAGAATTCTACTCCATTGTGACAGTCCATGATGCGAGGTATCCACTGATTAATCACTGCTTCAGAGTGTGTTTCTAATTCCTTCTCTCTTCTGGGGACTGATGCTTGCCCAGGCACCTGAATATGCTGCACATTTTGTGTGTTACAAAACTGTCACAAAACATGGTGCCCATAGTTAGCTGGCCTGAATTCATGCTGTGAGAACATAAAGGAAATAATTTTGTTGGACAAAACTGTGATGGTACCCTACAGATCCATTTGGTTTGAGCCACTCTATGCCAAGCATACATTTTATTCTGATAAGTTCCTCTCAGATTCTTTAAAGGAAGAAGACAAGAAGGACACTGAACCACAGTGGGAAAACATTCTGGAACAACTCAGGAAATGAGGTCAAGTGACAGGATGGTGAAAACTCTTTTTGTGTTGAATTAAAGACTGCTGATCATTATTTTCTTGGGGCACATATCCTAGGTTCAAATGTGACCCTATTTCACAGATGTGGTGTCAGGACTCTGACTGGCCTCACCTGGGGCTGCCACCTTTGCCCCTGCCCATGGGCTCTGCAGCCTCAGCTCAGGCTGGTGCCTTCAGTTCCTCCAAGAGCTGTAGCATGGGTGTCTCCACCTCTGACCATGGCCCCTGTTGATTTGGACTCATACCTGTGGACCCAGGTCTAGGCTTGATCTTGGACCAACATGGGGATCACTGGACTGTCTGCAATCCTAGTTGCCATTACCAAACCTGATTCTGACACTGACTCATCCTCTAGCATGATGATCTGGACTATTGGCCAATCCCAGATGCCATTCCTAGGCCTGCCTTGCTCCCTGCTGGGAAGAAGTGGGACGGTGCTGGGTAGGTCCCTGCCCTGCTGACCATGAGTCCCAGCTACCCAGCCCTGAGCAAAACAACTGAGGAAAAAAGAGTGCAGGAAATGTCTTACACATTCTAAATGATTCTTTCTTAAACTAAATTGTGTTTGGCTTCAAAAAACATGACAAAAATTGTATCAGACAAATACAAGGTATAGCCCCTCCACACACTTGTACAGTAATCTGAAACTATCTGCTTCTCAAAGGAAGAAGAATCTTGAAGGGTGTGTGTGTCTTGGTTTGAGCTGGCAAAATGCCAACTGTTCAATACCGAGTCAGAGCCTCTCTCTTCTCACCAAGAAAAGAGAGAAAGGAAAAAAACCCTTTCCAACTAAGTTTATGCTTAAACTAGCTACATATATTTATACAGAAAAGAGAAAATTAAGAGAAAATTACAATACAACACACACTTACACAAGTTAGGTATAACAACAATTTTCTACTTCCCACCAAACCCAGATTCTATCAGTCTGGATCTATAAGCACCCCAAAAGACACCCAGTAAGAAACAGAAAGAGTAACAACAAAATATTTCTACTTCCCTGAACTCAAACAAAAGGCAAGTAGCGGCAGTGGCAGGAGCAAGGCCTAACACAGCAAAACAACTCTAGCAGGTCTTGTACTTTGGCCATGGTGGAACTGACTGAACACCTCCTACTTCTGCACACATATCTTAGGTTTGTGTCATCTGGTATGAAATATTTCCTTGGTTACCCAGTCAGGTGAGAGCTGTCTCTCAATCCACATTGATTCTCTGAGCCTGTTAATTTGAGGCCTAGCTAAAACCACTACAGTGTGTAAGAAGGATATCTATTATAAACTAATGCATTTCCAGCTGTTTTAAAATTTTTGTCAAGTAGAAGAATTATACCAAGCTAAAATTGTGTAAATTGCTGGAGAATTTGAGGAATATGTTACTATAACCAATAATAATGATATCTATGCAGTTTTAGAACCATAGTGGGTTTATTAAGTAATTTCTAAGAAGATTCATTTAGTCTAGAATCACATTGACCAGAGAACTTTAAATTTTTGCTGAGCAGGTACAAAATACTAAATACCAAATAATTATGTTTTACATACCAATAACTAAACCTTACAATAACTGTAGTATTTTCTATCTACTGGGTAAAAAAAATCATGGTTGTGTATTATTACAATGTAGGAATGTATATTTGAACTGATTTAAGTAGTTTAAATTTCTGATGTTCAGTAACAATACTTTCTTTTGATTGCACTATTTATGGGATTATTCATAGTCCCATAAATTCTAAGCACAGTAAAGACCTGATCACAAACTCTATAAAATTCTGGATGTAAGAGGCCAGATTTCAAGTTTCATTTTACTTCAGAATTCTATAGAAACTGAATAATACACTGCTGAGTCCTATTGTTTTAAGTAACTTGATTTACTAAATGATCTGGTATAAACTAAAAAAAAAACCACATCAAAACTCTATATTTTACTTGATATTAGCTTTATTTAACTGAAATTCTGCTTTGAATTCATAGAGTTCCATGTTTCTTAAGTTGCAAAGACAGTAAAAATTCAATAATTCATAAGAAACATTATAGGTAAATGCCTAACAAAAATTCCTGAAGCAGCATGTGTGTTTTGTACTGTACTTATCATATTTGCCCATTGTACATATGTATATTCATCATCTTTCATTCTGTAGTCTCTCTCCTTTTGTGGGTTATATATGAAAGAAATAATATTGTTTGTGCTCCTTTATGTTATCAGAATATACTGTATTTCCTTGGCTGGTGCATTTCTCTTCACTAGCATGATATGGGTTTTTAAATTACAGGCCAGCACATGGCATGATGATTGGCAAAGAGCATTTTCTGAAAGACTCTGTGCTGGTCAGAACTGAAATTACCACTTGTTTCAAAATGTTCCAGGGAATGATTGCCCACTGAGATAATGTAAGTTAAGTAAAGAAAACATCAAACAGAGTTTAACGATGAAGTTGTATCATGTATTTAAGGGAAATTCAATGTATTTAATACTGTGCCCTGTTTTGCAAAATGCAATACCATACTCTTTAAAAACCTTTTCCCCCTATTTTTCTAAGTGCCATAAAACAAATCAGTTACAATTCATCATTCTAAACAGTCAAGCCTAGCATTTTATAGATGCACAAGCAATTATAAGGAAAGCATATGTTATAGAAATAAAAAAATCCCAGTATAAAGGTCAAGCTATGTCAAGTGAAAAGCTTTTATTAAAGAACCTCTAGTTCTGACCTAGAGACCCTCAAAATCATTATGATCATGTCCACCTCTGCTGAAATTAAATGGTTAGGTCAAGAGACATATTTTGATATCTTCAGTAAAACTTTTACTTACAATGCACTCTTGAAAGATCAGATCGTGACACTATCATGGGAATATTTGTATAGCATATCAGTATTTATGCATAGCAACTGTATCCAGTCCATCTTTTATTTTATTTTACTCTTCCTTGTGCTTTTGGTTCTTTACTTTTAAAAATTATTTGAGGCAATATTTAGTTTAGTCTTAGTCTAAAAACTATTGAGACAAATTCACACTGAATTAACATTTTATATACTGCTGGAGCAGCTAGAAGTTTCAACTTTGTCAAACTGAGTACTCTAAAATCTGGCAAAACCCACAATAACTGAACCCAAGAACACCCATCTTAGGCAGCAGGTGATAAGTTAATGAGCCTAAAAGACAGAGAACATAAAATAATAGTGAGAGAATTATGGACAGCAATTGCTCAGTGACCATTCTTGACTGATCTGCAAAATGGTGTGTGACCAAAAAAAAATGGGATACAAATGTGTATTTGAAAAGAACAAAAATGAAATAGTTTTCTGAATTCAAAGGACAGCTCATTAACAGCTCTTTATAATATACTCTACATTATTTTACTGCCTTCCCATGTCAACTCTTGTGCAAAGTATTTTCGGACTATTTTCTTGGCTATTATTTTAGCTTTTCTTGTTTCACAGTAGAAGGCAAGGGGAAAATATCTGCAATATAAGCTATAAAGTTTATGACACTTGTTACAGGAGAGTGTCATTCAAACATGATGGAAGATGTTGAATGAGATGGAAATATGGATAAGTTCATGAAGAACAGTGAACTTGTGGTCACTATTTTGCTAAGCTCCCGGAAAAAGCTGTATTGTTTAGGAGATCAGCTGGATGCCAATGAAGCACACACTCATTTGTAATGGTGTGGAAAATTCAAAGGCTAAGATTTTTTGAACATTGACTAAAAGACTCAATAGTTGATAAAATCAATGGGAAATCCACATCTCATTTTCAAAAGTAATTTGAAAACCATTACTTTAAGTGTACTTTTCAACTAGAAGTATGAAGTATTTATATGATGAAGAACTAAAGTCTTTCTGTGTCTACCTACAGAACTCCCAGGCAGAGATGAGAACAGCCTTCCCTATTGTCCCCTTCTCTGCATCCTCTTCATTCATAGACAATTTTTTTAATCATAATCCCCATGTTTGTCTATTATTTATCTCTACTTTTTATTATGTTCATTAACAGGTGAGCATACATTTTTATTGAACATGCATGTATACAAATAACATAAATACCCCATTTTAAAGTTCTATGCAAAAGTGAGAGTGTGGCAGAAATGAGCTTACCCATGGAACCTCAACTGATTTATCCTGAGAATATGCATTTTGATACAGGCTTTAATTACATGATCGTTAACTTTTTTTTTCCATGGCCCTCCAGCCATTTCAGTACTCATAGTGGATGGTGGTGTTTACTTAATGAACAGCTGTTCAATATTTACTTCATTGTTCAATACAAGGCTCCATTGTTTGGTGGATGGCCTCATGCCATCTTTGTTGCACACTATTTATACTCTTCTCTAAAAGATATTAATTAAACTCCCCATGAGTTTCCTTTTATGACCCTAATCAGTATAATTTTGAAAGACCACAAATATTAATTATATCACTGATATTCTAGTGATTTGTATGCACATCCAACAAATATGGGACTGAAGTAGGAACAATACAGTTAATAACATCCATGAATTTTGAGTAATGCAGTGTGACACACCTTGGGTTTAATTTACAGCTCCAGTTGACCTAAGTTGCAATCAGGCACTTTTTCCAATGTTTCCACAATGTGAGTCAAGGTACCAAGAAAATTAAATACATTCTGTTAGCACCAATCTATGAAAAGTTTGCTTGAAGTTACCTCCTCAGTACCACATATCTAGAGCTGAGATAGGAATTCAGTTGTCCAGACGAGCAACTGCATCTTCATAATGAGGCTCTCCCTTTCTCTTACTGAAACCTCTTGCTACAGCTTTACATTCCTTCCCAGTTCTGCAGCAAATGGGTGTGGAGACAACCTTGTCTGTGATACAAACTATAGAAAGAAAATTTCCACCCTTTCGTGGGGACAGAGATCCCAGAGGTAAAAACATACAGTTCTCTAACTAAAAGTTGTGCCATGATCCATATAGCAGAAATTCCTGCTTTTTGATGCCTAGAATTTTCAATGCCCATAAAGTCTCACTTTTCGCTTCCAGTATTCCCTGTTATTGACTTTTGGCCAGGTAGTCACCCAGTTGAGAAGCACTTGAGGTTGCTGGCGGATGAGAGACTGGCCATGAGCTGGCCATGCACACTCGCAGTCCAGAAAGCCAATCCTGGGCTGCATCAACATCACTGTGGGCAGCAGGTCAAGGCGGGGGGGGGGAATCTGCCCCTCTGTTCTGCTCTGCTGAGACCCCACTTGCAGTGCTGCATCCAGACCTCAGGTCCCCAGCAAAGGAAAGACATGGACCTGTTAGAGTCCAAGCTGATCAGAGGGATGGAGCACCTCTACAATGAGGAAAGGCTGTGAGAATTGGGATTGTTCAGCCTGGAAAACAGAAGGCTATGGGTGACCTAATTGCAGCCTTCCAGTATCTGAGGGAAGCCTGTAAGAAAGATGGGGCAAGACTATCCACAAGAGCATGTAGTGACAGGGGAATGGGTTCAAATTTAAAGAGAGTAAGTTTAGATTTTATATTAGAAAAAAATTCTTTACTTTGAGGGCAGTGAGGTACTGGAACAGGTTGCCTGGGGAAATTGTGGATGCCCCACCTCTGGAGGTGTTCAGGGCCAGGTTGGATGAGGCTTTGAGCAACCTGGTCTAGTGGAAGGTGTCCCTGCCCACGGCAGGGTGGTGATCTTCAAGGTCCCTCCCAACCCAAACAATTCTGTAATTCTATGATTTTCTGAATTTTCTCTCTAGTTTCCTTTGTTTTCCTTTAGTTCTCCCTTACATCTCCGAGTCCTTGTTTCTCTAGATATATTGTTTCAGTCCAGCCCTTCTCTTTCTCAAACTGAAGTTTTGTTTCTATTGCATCTGAAAGTATCATTCCTTCTTTACCTTTTTGTGGCAAAAGAATGGTTATAGTTGAAAACAGATAATCATCATAATGAATACAATGCTCTCATTTTAGTATCCATTTAAGCCAGAAAATCCACCTTTTTCTCTACCATTGTGAGCTAGGGCATATTCAGTTTCTTGGTGAGGCATGGTGCCTACTGAGTAGAGAAAGGTCTATGGACCTTCAGACACCTGTGGATGGAGGTTTAACCCATAAAACCTGAGGTTTTTATCTGCATCTTCATTGAAGTAGCAAAATAATCACTGAAGAAATACCTTTTGTTGACAAACAGGCCCCCTGAAAATTTTGATTTTTCTCTCCCTGAGTTTAGGGGCACTGGCACAATTCAAAGCCCAGATTTCACAAACTTCAGGGACTTGGGCAAAAATACATATTTTTTTCCTTGCATCCTTCCTAGAAATGGCAGAACTGTTTTGGCTGGAGCTCTTCAGAAAAGTACAGCCTGGGACAGCTACTTGGCATGGAAAACTTCAGTCAAAGCAGTTACAGTTTGGCACTATTATAAGTAGACAAAATCAAAGTTTCATAATAGGAAGTATTAGGTCATTTTAATAATAGGCAGTTCTATCACCTATAAAACCTTTAAACATAATAAAATATTGTGTGTGTAAACAAATATCAAGAAAAGTCCTTTTAAAAAGTGTCCTGGTGAAATGAAAAGCAGAAAAAACAAACATGCAAAAATGTGAAATATCACATCCTGACTCTGAAAAGTAAAGACACATATACTTCTCCACCTTAACACAGCATGTGTCTTGAGCTTTCTTCACCTCGGTCCAAAAACAGAAGAACAAAAAACAGAACTTTAATCTGCCAGGAAAAAAAAAAAGTAAATATTAAGTTAGAGTCCTTGAGCTTCCTTGCTTCCCTGTATTAAAGCACAGCGAGTCTACTGCCTAACCTCTGACATCCCTCTGGCTTCTTTAATGTAGATTAATGAATCCCCAGATGCTGTATTTTCATTTCCTCTGTGTGTTGCAACCTGGTGAAGCCTCCTTTTTTCATGTCCCTCTCATATTTCCATTCTATCAATACCCAAAATATTGAAGAGCATCTGATTGCCCTGAATTAGAGTTTCATGGGCCAGGACAAACTTCAAAACTTTAAAATGTCTTTCATTGACTTTAGAACAATTTTATTACAAAATACCATCCTGGAAAGAAATACAGTAGTGATATTCAAGGAATATCAGTTTAGAGTGCTTAAGAGAGTAAAAAAATCACATTTATTCAATAGTTACTACTTTTTAAAGTCAAAGAGGGTTTTATGACTGCCTAATCTGTCTTGCATAACATACTATAAATCTCCCACAATAATTTCCACATTATTCACATAACTTTTTTATTTGCTAAAGAACATGATTCAGAATCATATTCACTCTGGATTTAAAATCTTCATGTAATGGTAAATATACCTCATCTTTGGAATGGTGGATTTAGTCATGAAAAAATAGATGACCCATCACTAGGCCTACATTGAAAGAAAACTCCCAAAGTCTGTTCTGCTGTACTGAGGGCAGCAAAGGATTGACTCGAGTAAAACTGATCACAGGCTTTGTGGATAGTTCAGAATTCATATCAACCAGCATAAAACCTGCAGGATAAAAGGAGCTATCTAAATTAAAAGGTTATATAGATATATATGATACAATATAACTTGTAAATATTGCTTCTATTGTTTGCCATAATACTAGGCAGTAAACTCACAGGACCTTGCTGGTTTAAATAAAATGCAAGAAGCAACTGACTGAAGGATACATTTTAATAGCCCTCTGTCAGGGAGAGTTAACACACTTGCACTTCTAACAACAGCATTTTTATTAAATCTTTATTATGCTGTATTAAAAAAAGTCCCCTTAGCCCTCAGGTAGTTGGTCGATGCTGAGTTTTCAAATGAAATATTTATGAAGTTCTTTGTTTAGAAGTTTAATTGTATCTTTAAATGACTTTCATATGGTTATATGCTTTACCCTCCTATATAAATGCCATATGATGCTCTATCATACTGTCCGGAATAGTCATTATGCATTTCACCATCACAACTGTTACATAACAATAAGCAGAAAAAAAGGACAAAAGGATAACTAAGTTAAACCAGATCTTATACATACTTATTTTGTTGGTAACACAGATCATATCTCCAGCAAAATGTGTTTCTAATCATGTAACATAGCATAGTGCTGTAATACTTTCCATATTTAAACTTTTTGGTCAATGTATAATACTCTAAAAATACTAAAATGTGCTCTGCACTGACCTGTCAATTTCTCTGCCATGAGCTGGGGGAAGGAGAAGACTCTTATGAATAAAGAACAGGGATGGAATGATGAGATCTAAGGTGGACTCCTTAAATGAAATTCAGTTTTGCTTTTAAAAGGGCTGTGGAGATCACTTACTCTTGTGGTACAATATTTAAAGAAAAGCATGGCTTAGAAGATTTATTATCTTTCCAAGTAATGAATGACAATTTTAAAAACACTTTCCTGATTTGTGAGCTAAAGGGACATTTTGTAAAGTGAAAACACATTAGAGATCCCTGTCACTTCATGTGAAAGCAGTGCCTCATTAAATCTGACCCCACTGTCTTCTACAATGCTCCTCAGGTGTCTCCTGTAGAGCAGATTTTGGACATCTGCTCCAGGCAGTTTGTGTCATTAGTCTTCAAGAGGTTTAGGCCAGCTAGATGACATGATGTGAGATCCCAAATAAAGCTGTCCACAGCTTTATACATGTAAGACATTCACCCATCCACCTGTGCAGCCCTTTTCTGGCGCATAGCTTGAGAGTGAGATCATGAAACCATCTCAGTTTATTTGTACAAAGTGACACCCATCTCCATGCCCTGGCAGGCTGGAGGATCATCACAGGCAGAAAGTAGGGGAAAGGAAAAGATATGAGGCAAATTTGAAGGAATAAAGAAAATTGTGGATACATGAGTTGGGATGCTTGCTTGTAGTTGTAAAAAGGGGTGGATATGATAGGTGTGGTTTATAGGTTTATATAAGTCATACGTTACTATTATGCAATTATAGCTCTTAACACAGTATGTTGGCTCACAGTGCTATTTGAATACACTCTGCAGGTTTCATATTTGTTGTCCAAGTACTATATTAAAACTCTTTGAGAAGAGTATCAGTTCACAGCTGATGAAAGACAGTCGTTTCGCAAAGCTGGCAAAAAAACCCTGTTAATCCAGAGGACTGTAAGTGTATGACTGAATAACATTGTCTGTCTCTCTAAAACAGTAAATATTGTCTTGCTAAGTTTGTCTTCTTGATGACAATTTTCCTTGTAACAAATCGTACCTAAGATCTGTCCTTCCCATATAAGGAACCTCCTCCAGTTATTATAAAAACAGCCAACAACATCTGAGAAATAATTTTGCTTATCATTTAAGGTAGAAAACAGTATTTTCCTTTATAATAAATTAGAATGAAGTCTATATGGAGCAAGAAAAGCTCTGGAAAGTACATATAGAGACCATTGGTTTCAGAAGTGGAGTTAAGGAGGGTTAATTCTTTTTTTAAAAGCTACTGCTAGTCTATAGCAAAGTCCACCTGCAAGAATTTACAATTTTGCAAGTTTTTATATAACTGCTTCAGCAATCATGCATGTAACTTTCAAGTCCTGCACATTAACTGCATTAGTTGAAAATTGATGGAATGCTTCTCATCAATATGCCTATCTTGGAAAGACAAAGTTTTAGCAAGACACGATCAAACATAACCTTTTATGTCACACCAAAAAAAGTAACTGCAAGGTTTTTTCAATATTTTATAGTGTGAGCAGCATTTTATGCTATAATTTTACACCCAATTGACAGAACTAGTTCACCAGTTTCAGTAACTAGTTAAATGTATCACACATAAGAGAGGTTTTTTTCCCCCCTATTTTGTTCTCATACAAAGGCTGGATTTTATTCTAGTCTCCTTGATATAATTCTATTTACTTCACAGTCATTACTTATTAACACCAATGGGAAGAGAAACAGAGCCATTAAATCAGAGTTTCCTCTTTTTCCTTGATGCAACCTGATGCTTTTTGGTTTACCATGGAGTGGTTGCATGGTGAGAGAGACAGATTTGCTTGTGTTTTTAATAATGTGTTCTCTTTGGAGAGAGTCAATATTTGCCCTGCCCAGTTTGGCTGGATTTGCTTTAAAAATCTTTATTTCTGCTTTAAAAAGATTGGAGATGGTAAAGAACACATCCATTAGGACTTACTGTCATTTGGGACATATGACTGAGAGAGAG
Source organism: Myrmophylax atrothorax (assembly GCA_026770055.1). Taxonomy (NCBI): domain Eukaryota; kingdom Metazoa; phylum Chordata; class Aves; order Passeriformes; family Thamnophilidae; genus Myrmophylax; species Myrmophylax atrothorax. Next base: position 109,171,713 of record JAOXXN010000446.1, on the reverse strand, counting down.
GAACATCAATTTTTGTCAGAGGTAATTATGTTATGAAATTACTTCTGTGGGCTGAACAATTTCTGCCCAAAAACTAAATAAAGCCCTTTACATCCACTGGAAAGTCATCCAAGAACATGATGCTTAAAACCTTTCAATCCCCCCATGTCAGACTTCATGACCATTTCACCTCAGTTTGTTCTTGGGCCAGCATTGTCCAAAAGTGGTTCCTTCTGTGTGTTCACTGCTCCCTCTGTGATACTCTGCTCAACAGCAAGTGTGTACCCCCTGACCCTGTTTCCTGTGCTGAACAAGCTTGGTAGTTCCATCACATCTGATAAGGACTTAATTCCCCTTATTGTGCTGGACTTTTCTGCTTTCTTCAAAATGCTTACCAGAACAGTACATGCTATTCCAGATAAGGTCTTATCAGAGAACAGAATCAGGACAAATAGCCTATCTTTATGGAAGAACTGTTTTGGAAGTATTTCAATTGAAATTTAATGGAAATACCATTAAGCTTTGTTTGGCTTTGTAAAAGGTGACACAAAATACTCTGAATCAGCGCAGCTGAAAAAATAGTCTTTGCTGATGCTCACTGAGAAAGAAATTTTCCTTTTTGAGATGACTTGGTTAATTATTTTGCTTATTTGTGATCCACATTGAAACGCAAAGCAAAAAGCTCCGTCATTACTAATCATGTATGCAATTTATCACAGAATACAGTTCTGTTCCTCTGCTTATTAAGCCTCTCCCAGACATTCTTTTGTGTTCTGAGCTTCTGAAAAAGCCTAAGGTAAAACTGATACTACCAAACTGAATCATTGCAGTTCTCTGAAAACCTCTGAGCTTACTGCTGCTTTCTCACTGATGCATCAAAACTGATTTAGGATTTTAAATGTTTTATTACCTACATGAAACAAAAGAACTTGATCATTCATGCATCACATGGGTTATTCTCTTTTCAAATACAAAAAAAAAAATTCTACTTCTTGTTGTATTTCACTGTGCCCAGGCACAACCTTCTGTTAGTGAATTCATATACATGGCATGAAAGGATGAGAAAATGTGTCACACAAGAATGTCAAAGATCACTTTGCCTTTGATTTCTTTTTCCTTCTCTGACTTATCTCTCTTTGAGGAGCTCTTGCAGGCATTTGGCAGTGCAGTTGCAGTCCTCTGCTGCCTCAAGAGCATGTAGGTCTGTCAAAAAGATCCTGGTGGGTTGTGTTAATATTAGCTCAAAAGACAAAGGCTAATTGCCCAGTGATCCTTGGAAACCATCTGGAGGGAGTCAGCTCCAGCAGTTAGCCAGGAGTGGTGGGCAGGAACAGCCTGCAAGTGTTTCTCAAAGGAGAGATCAGTCAGAGAAGGAGCCTGCAGCTGTAGAGCAGGGAGTGCTCTGTTATTGCTCTTATTATTTGTCCTTTTTTTTCTTTAAATAACATAGGTTATTATTCTTTTAAGTAAATCAGGCTCACCCATGTTAGCCTTTGGTTGAGCTCTGAGTGTTAAGTTGAAGCAGTGTGCTGGAAATTGAGTGTTAAGTTGAAGCAGTGTGCTGGAAATATGGCTATGAGTTTCGAAAAGCCTATGGACTTTGGGCAGATGGAACTAAATTAAAGGTGGAATATTTTATGTTGGCATTTTTTGAGTGATTTCACAGTGGTGTAGATGAAACAGAATATGAGTTTGCAGAGAGACCTATTCAATAGCTGAATCACATTCCCATTCCTCTTGGCTGCTGTTTCTACCATGTACTGTAGAGAACAAAAGGGAAGGATCAGGCCTTGCTGTACCAGGTCATGTTCTTCACTACCTTCCTTCTCCCTCCGTTTCTCCTGTGCCATTGCAAGAGTGAGAGGGAATCTATACCCAACACCATGTTCAGGCTGGAACAGTCACAACCCAGTTTTTGCCCATGGCAGGCAAGAAATGTTCAGTGACAAATCATGAAGTCACAGGCTGAGATCACACCTGTGGGCACCTTCAAGGGGGCTTATGGGTTTTCCTCACCACAAGTTCCCTGGCCATGCCCTACCCTGCCCAGGGCAGTCTTGCTCAGCACCTAAGCCAGACCAAACTGCACGGCTTTGACACATCATGTCTGTTGGACTGCATTTCCCCAGGAAGCGTTTTGCATGAATGGATGCTGGAATCTGAGCCTGAAGCACCAGACAGACATGGTATAGGATGTACTACTTATAGTACTAAGAAATAAAATGTAAACATAGGTATCTTGGCTTTACAGTGCCTCTGCCTATTGTTAAGAACTCTTCTCAGGTATAGGCGTATGGATGGCACCACAGGCTCTCCCAGGGGAGGTGGCACTAACAGCCAGCAACAGCTTCTCAATTTCTAGTTTTCCAGCAAAAAGGCAATGAACTTTCCTAGCTAAACTTTTCCCGTCATTTTGGCAAGCCCCAAAGCCCTCCCCTGCCCCCAAAGCCCTAATCTTTTTATCTGGGGGGCAAAAAAAAAAAAAAAAGAAATAGAGAGGAAGACGTTTTTTCTGATGGACTTGTACAGTTAAAAATCATAAACAATAAAGAAATCTACATGCTAATGTTCCAACAGAAACAGAGACTTGGCTGACTTTCGTCATCTGAACTTTGCATTAATTAAGTGTTTTGAATTTGATTAGACTAAACTAGCCATCTCTTCTCATCCAGCATTTGCCCCTTTCCAGACTTTTTCAAAACCATACCCGAGATGATCCAGGATTTCAACCAGAGGAACAAGAAGGAAAAGAGAAGGATAGGGAGTTGAGGGCAGAAAGATAAGCAGGGAACAGACACAAAAACCAGTTTTCATCTGCCTAGGATTTGCATTTGGATTATGTATATGTCTTACCTTGTGAGACTTGTATTGATGACACTTTCATATTAATCCTGAATTCACATATTTTACATATGTATTTTTTCATTGGAACATAATTATTTTCTGAAACTAAGAAACATGAAATAAACATGGTAACAATTATTGGTGCTTTGTTCCTGCTTTTGTTGGAACTTGGAGAGGCACTTGACAACCCATACCAGGGCTACTTTGACAATGTTTGAAGAACCAGTTCAGCCATAGGTTGATGTCAACTGCACTAATCAGAATTCTATCAGTGGATAACTGTATTCATATGTTGCACTGCACTACTCGGATATGCATGGCAAGCTCCACAGGACACTCAGGCTACTCAAATCAGTTTTCTCATCTAGGCAATTTATCCTGAAACTAATAATTCAGCTGTGGTCTCACTAATTTTTCCTTTAAATTCACATTCACCCATTCCTGATAACACATATGGAAGTTTGACTATCCAGATGCCATCTGGATGCCATCCAGAGAGACCTGACAGGTTTGAGAGGTGTGCCTGTGCAAACCTCATACTCATCAAGGCCGAGTGCAAGGTCCTTCACATGGGTCAAGGCAATCCCAAGCAAAAGCACAGGCTGGGGAGAGAATGAATGGATTGAAAGCAAGCCTGAGGAGAAGCTCTTCAGTGTGCTGGTGGATAAGAAGCACAAAGTGACCCAGCTGTACTTGCACCCCAAAAAGCGAAACATGTCCTGGTCTGCATCAAAAGAAGCATTGAGAGAGGTGATTATTTCCCTCTACTCTTCTCACCTGTAGTACTGCATCTGGCTCTAGGGTTCCCAGCATAGGAAGGACATGGACCTGATTGAGCAACTCCAGAGGTGCTCAGAGAACTGGAGCACCCTTGCTATGAAGACAGGCTGAAGTTCAGCCAGGGGAGGAAAAGGCATATACCACCTTCCAGACCCTAAAGGGGCCACAAGAGAGCTGCAAAAGGACTTTTCACAAGAGCACAAACTGTTAGGAGAGGAGGGAATTGAAATTGAAAGGGGGTAGGTTTAGATTAGATATTAGGAAGAAATTCTTTACTAGTAGCATAATTGAATACTGGAACAGGTTGCCCAGAGAAGTTGTGTGTGGCTCATCCCTGGAAGTGCTCAAGGCCAAGTTGGATGAGGCTTTGAGCAACCTGGTCTAATGGAAGGTGCCCACCGTGGCAGGGTGTTGAAAGTAGACAACCTTTAGGGTGCATTGCAATTCAAACCACTCTATGGTTCTATGCTTGTTTCACTCAGTGGGAAACCTTGGAGAAGAGTTCATTGTTACACCACAGCAGCTTTGTAGGGAAAGCAGAAGGACCCAAAGTTCAGCTTTCCATTCAGATACAAGGAGCCTGAATCCTCAGCTCCCATTTCCCAGTGCTCTGAACAGCAGGCTGTGCACCACACTTTGTTTATGCAAACATGTGAGCATGTACACAGAAAAAAGGAAGGGGAGAAGGTGTTGAAATCTGTTCTGTGCCACAGCCAAGAATTCAAGATTCATGGGGCCAAACAGACAATTAACTAAGTTGGTTGTGTAATCTGCTTGGCGACCCACAGTCCTGGGAAGTAGAAGCAGTAGCTGCTGATTCGAATCCCCCATTTTTACCCTTGATTGTGGATTTTAAGTGTAGGTGTGACTGTTATGCTCCATGTTGAATTTAACATTGCCTATGCTTCAGGCAGCTCAGGCGCCATGTGTTGTTTTCTTGTGTAAAAGTTATACAGCCTTCTGAGGACATGGTTTCAAAACATTTAGTTGCAGCAAAAGGTACCTTAAAACACATGCTACAGTCAAACTGTAGAAACTTTAAGCTTTTACCAGAATATTTCAGACCTTATAATAATCCCGGTTATTATTCTTGGATTTAGGTGTTTCACATCAGTTGTGTTCTGGGCAACTTTGTGTTATTCTGGATCTCATCTTAGACATCCACAACATAACAGACCTTTAGCTCCTGCTGTTAACTCCTGCATCACTCCAGTGCTTTAGGTTTTCTATAGAGTTGAGCAGAAACATGTCTGACCTGAGTCCAGTAGTTTCATTACTATGTCAATTAGGATGTATGTGTTACCGTTCAGGAATTTAAACACTGATAGAAAAATCTGGTATGTTGAAATATTTCCCTGCTCTTTTGATCATCTAGAACATTTTTCCAAGTGCTACATGTAGTTTGAAGAGCAATTTTAAGCTAAAAATTGCTGCTTTTTGTCATTGTTCAATTCCAGATGGCAACTAAGTACCATGCAGCTGCTCTCTCACTGCCCCCACCACATCAAGGTAAATTGGATAAAGGTGGAACCTGTGGGTTGAGAACAGTTTAATAACTGAAACAAAATATGCTATCACAATAATAACATCAACAAATGCTAATTCTAATTAAAAGAGAGAACAAGAGGCAGAGAATTAAAACCCACGATACAATTTCTCAGCACCCGCTGACCGACGCCCAGCCCATCCCCAAGAAGTGATTGGTGCCTCCCAGCCAACTCCCCCCAGTTTTGCACTGGGCATGACATCCTGAAGTATGAAATATCCCTCTGCCCAGTTTGGGACAGCTTTCCTGGACGTGGTCCCTCTGACTTCTGGTGCACTTCCTCACTGGCAGAGCATGAGACGCTGAAAAGTTCTTGATTTTGGGTAAGCACTACTTAGCAACAACTACAACATCAGGGTGTTGTCAACACTGTTCTCATACTAAATCCAAAAAAACACAGCATTGTACCAGCTACTAGGAAGAAAAGTAACCCTATCACAGCCAAAACCAGGATACTTTTTAATGCAGAATTGAAACAGAGAACCTGCAAACAATTTCCATTTCAAATAAATGGTGAAAGGGTGTGTTGTCAGAAAATTGCAATTCAGTTGCATTAGGATCTTAGTCATGGAGTTTTATCAGTTGAATATTCATTACATGGGAATTGCAAGACCCATATAAGCAGGGGAAACAGAGTATGTCAAGCAGAAACTGGTACTAACATGTATGTTTATCCAGCAAGTCACCATCTTTACCCCTTCAATACAGTTGTGATAGCTGCAGAAGAAACAAGGTTCCTTCTGATACCTCACTTGGCCATGTCCGTTTTCCCTCTGTGTGGTCCTGGAGCCTGCAGCCAAAGTTCATTTCAAAGAATACATGCAGTTTAGTTTCTTCAAAATTATCTAGAGTTATTCTTTCATTTAGCAAAACATATATTTTTATAACACTCTGCCTGTGACATTCCATGGTCTGAACTACAGTTGTTGTCCTGGCCTAAACCTCACATATCAGCAAAGCTAGATTTTGCTCAATAATCTTTATTCTGGTATATATCACTCAAAATTTTTTGTTTGCAAGACAAAGCTTACAACCCTACCTCTTTACTAACCCCTATTTAAAGTTACTCATCCTGTTATTACACAATGGGGAAAATTGGTATCAGTCAGTTTTAAATGGATTGCTCTACAATTGTAACAGACCGCAGAAAAAATTTTGAACACTCTGTTTATAAAAAGTAACAGGGGTTTTGTTTCCACGCAGTATTTTCCATGATGTCTACAAAACACTTAAGACTAGTAATAGTGCTAGAGTGCTGAGTCACTGTTTGTCATAATGACCAAAATTGTTTTACAGTTTTCCTGTGCTTCCTGTTCACTTATAGCTATCTGTTGTCTCTTGTCTTGTAACCAGACTGCAAATTCCTCCAAGTTTCTTTTCCTTTGTTTTTACAACACTTGACACAACAGGATCCCAAGGATCTGAAATACTTCAATGATACTTCAACCCATGATGAAAATCTTTGGTGTTCAGTGTGGTTTAGTTGCAAATCTGTAAGGACAGAGAAAGAAAAGAATTATCTTTACAGTTCATCTTTTCCCCCACCTTTCAATAATCTTCACACAGTTCGTATTACTAGGGTTGGGTTGACTGTGTGGTCAGTCCAGCAGTAGTTTCCCCAGCTAAGCTCCTTGGCTCCTGTGCAAAGCAGAGCTCAATGGGCATTACAAACAATGACATGGGATATGGTTTTCTAGTTATGTTTGCATGTATTTCTTTTATTTGCTTAGTTGAGAATACACACTCATAATAAATCAACTCCAAGTCACACCTAAAGACCTTCTTCAGTACAAAAAGTATGAGCTTACACTACCTGGAGAAAAAGAAAGCATCTCCTAACTAAAAGCATATTTCCTCATGGAGTACCCACAAAAGAAGCTAAGTGACCCCCTCTCCTCTAGTAATTGCTTCCAAGATATCAAGTGGTCAGTTCCTGGGAACTGAGAATCTAGAAAATTTCTAGGTTACACCTGAGAAAGGCCAAAAGGCAGAGACAGCATTTGCGCAATATTGCCACACCACTCTCACTCGCTCACTGCTCAGATTAGACAAAAAGTTTTTATGGAAAATGTATTCAGAGTGGCTGCTGTGAAGGAAAAGAAGAAAAAGAAAGGAGGGATGATGAAATATTTTTGCAATTGGATGAAGAGACAGGAATGGGTTTTGAAGTCACAATGAAGAAAGTAAAGACAATAATCAGAAGAGAATTTAAAACATAAGAAATATAATATCCATCATGTGGATATAGACATCAGAGAGCAAGTGCTATTGCAGGTGCTGACAGATGGGAAGGTTGATCCTGCTTTGGTTGATCCTGCTGTGAGTGTGAAAAAACAAAGCAGGTCAAAGACAGACAGCCAAGGCAGAAGGCTCTGCAGTGCCACCTGGAGAGCCAGGAGGCAGAACAAGGGAAAGAAGTGAGAAGAGGCAAAGGGGAAATGGAGAAGAGAGGAAGGCGAAGGCAAAGCCAAAGGGAAGGC
>JAOXXN010000446.1:109142019-109163017 GCA_026770055.1 Myrmophylax atrothorax | reverse complement strand
AGAGGGGAGGGGAGGGAAGTACAGAGAGCAAGATGAGCAAGCAGCACACCAATCAGTAACACTGGTGGCGTAAGGAACTTGCTATAAAAATCATTCCTAGAGATGGAAAGAACTGAAGGAAAAGCTCAAAAAGCTTCTCATTTTAGGTTTTCTTCTTTATATTTGAGTCAGATTTTTTTCTTATATTTTTTCCATATGCCCAAATTGAGCTTCTTAAATTACTCTGTTTAGAAATAAACAGATGGAAACAATAAACATCTAAAACATTAGGTTGCATATTTCCTTAATGTATGCATATTTCTCTCCCAATTTTCCACATGAAATGAGACTAATTCACTTAAATTTCTTGGGATCCACCCTCTGTCAAAGTTTCCATGATTTCAGGGTTAGCTCAGTAGTTGATTAATACCTTTGAGAGTGTGGACTTATAAATTTTAAGTCAGTTGCTCAGCTTGTGCCTAGCAGAATATTTACACCAAATTCAAGTGACCCCTGTCAATTTACACAGATGAGAAATTGCCTATTATTTCTTTTTCTTTTCATGAAAAAATAAGGAGAATATTATGCATATAGAAGTCTCCCCTTCTAAAGGAATACAGCCGAGGTTTCTTCAAAGGTTTTTCGACTTAGGGGTATTTTGTGCCACATTTTTAATACATCCTTAGAAATTTCAATGTGCTGTTTTATATTCCACAGCTATTTGCAAATGTAAAATTAATTCACTTCTGCTCAAATTCAGTCTTCCTGTGGATTAATACCAAAAGCAGAATTTTGTTCAATATGAGCATTTTTCTGGCATTCCTGGAGCAAAGAACTTGTCTTAGACCATCTGATCTTGTCCCTAGTAGGTGCAAAAGGAGATGCACATGACAGCATGTGATCATGGCTACTTTTTGTAGCACATGCCCTTCATAAACTCCCATACCCCACAGCCACCACATGAGGGATGTCAGAGAACACATACCTGTATTCCTTCTTATACTGGTAAATGGGCTGTTGTCCATTAATTTGGCTAATCCTGTTTTGACCATGCTAGCACTACCTCCACAATATCCCGGGCAGCACAGTTCAGATTTTCATTACCTCTTTTATAAAGAATAACTTTTTTTTCTGGTCTGTTTTCCCTTTTTTTTTTTTTTTTGTCTTATACCCTGTAACAGTTCAGATTCTTTGTAGGTGTCTCATGCCAAAATCTCACCGACTACTGGTATGAATTATCCGCCCCAATTCAACCAAGGGATATTCTGGCCTGTTTTGCTTTTAATTTTGTAGTGACAACAAATGCCCTGGCTGGAAGAAGAGCATGGCCCAATTTGCAGGAAGAGGTAAAAGGCAGAGGATTTAAGCACAGCAGCACACATTCCAGGCACCATGAACTAAGAGAGCAGGTCATGGGCAGGTGAGGAGGTCTATTCATATATTAAAATATTCTCAAGAGCTATTTTAATGTATTTTGGGGGTTAAGAAGAGACAAAACCCCTCTCCTGAGTTTGAGAGTCCTACCCCTGCAACTTATACTTTTTTGATGTTAGCACTAAACATTTTATGCTATTTTAACCCAGTGATCCCCAACTACTACCAGTTCATGTGCCACAACATTGGTTAGAAACCACCTCTGTGTCCAAACTCTTTGGACTTTGTGTCTGATTGATTTAAAATGTCTTAATGACCTGCAAACATGAACAATACCAAAATACAAAGAATCCAACATCTTCCAATGTATGGTATTAAGATTCTGTGTGTTGAAGAGCACTGGCAAAATACCTTACACCAAATATTACAGAGAACTAGAGCTTATTTAGCAAGCCCCATGGTTTATCAACTGACTGCTAGAGTCATTTTGTTAGAGACTTCCATTACTTATTTTTTATACATGATGTCAAACCCATTACAGTCCTCACTGTACAACACTCACTGTGAACTGCATCACTGTGAAAATCAAGCTGCATACTTCTATTTTTCCCTGGTCTTCAAATTCTATGCTGTTGTATTCTTTCATACCTTTTCTTTATTACACAGAAGAAGACTGGAATATTAATTGTTTAGTTCTCTGTGCACATGTATATGTTTTAATAAGTATGTTCATTCAGTTTATATATCACTGAACTCCTTTGTGCTTTATTTTCTAAATTGTGAACCATTCTTTTTCTTCTTCTTAAACTTTTTAGTTTTCTAAAATATGGACACAGGAAATGGGCAGAGCATTGCAGAAGTGGCTGCATTAGGTGAATAAGTTATATGAGTGACATAAAAGACAGAATACTGTCCTCACTTCTGTTCACTTCTGTTCACTATTTACTAGTCTCCATGTCACTTAAGGGGGTGCAAAGCTGCACTTCAGTCACCCTTGGGATACCCTACTGCTTGTTGCTATGGATTCACCATTTATGTATACAACCACTTTAGCAGTGATTTTCATGTAGGAGATTTCCATTGATGTTTATTTTTAGTCATCCAGTTTACTTTCTTATGCTCTGTTTAAATGAGCATTTTCTTTATATGATACCTTCTTTTTCTGTGATCAACTGCCAGTGGTCCTCCCATAGAATCTTATCTCTCCACTCCACCATACCCTTAAAGGTTGTTTCATGTAAAGGCTATAAAAATGTCAACATGGATTAGTTACATTCATATTTTTAATTATCCAATCATTTTTGAAGGACCTGCTTTCCACTGAATGGCTCTGCAATTGCTTCATTCCCTTCACCCATTGCTTTTATTAAAACCGACACACTGTACAGCCTCTTTGACAACCACACAGGAATCACACAAACAGAAGATAAGGAGCTGAGAGAATTCCACCCAGGTGTTTTGACACCATCCCACCATATGCACCTCTCTCAAATATAGTTATGACTTTCAGGCCTACTGCAGGATAATCGAGTCTGTCAGATGATGTTGTTTTTCCTCCTGATGCCTAAAGTCTCATAAACAGCAAAGGGATTTGGTCTATTTGAGTTTTACTAAGTAAATTTTAATTTGAGTAGATAATCATTTTCTGTAACTGAACTACAGCTGAACTTATGAGAAAGATCGAACTATATATTTAAGAGCTTTATAACTTTTACAGCTTTTATTTTATTAAATATCATTGTCAATGTCTCAATATTAAATATGTCCAAAGTTGTCAAGTCCCAAAGTCTAAAAGAAACACTTGAAACTTTTAATAGACAAGCTCTTAATTGACAACCTACACATAAGTATAAGCTTAGGCAGAACATTCAAAATAGGAAAAAGTAGTCATTTATAAAAGCATTCACTGGAAAAAATACACCGAAATATGATATATGCTTTTCCTCTTAGTATCTCCAGATCAAGACTCTTCCTTCAACTACAGGTTAATCAACCACAAGGTATCACATACAAGAAGCAGTAATTGTTTGAAATTTACAATATATCTACTACAAAATAAAATTATGTTGATTAATATAGCATTATTTTGTCCGTGAACTCCATGATCTTCATAGGATGCACATATAGCAGTCTATGATGATACCAGTTCTTTTATTTTGAAATTAACATATCATTTTGATGCAGTAAAATATTTTAGAAAGTCAAGCCCAGAAAATCTTCATCTTCAAATTTGTTGGGAAAAAAATCCTACACAAAAGTTGAACTTCTTGACATAATCCAACAATGTTCTGCCAAGATGTTAACGTAAAAAAATATCCAGCTGGGCAGTGATGCATTAAACATTCTCTGGAGAAAACTTGATTCTATGACAGTAAAAGGATTAATCAGTTTCACATTTTGAATCTTTTATAAAAATAAAATATTTCCAGGTTTTTTCTAAACTTTTGAAAATCCATTGAATACACCTTTTTTTTTTTTATGTTGCCCAATCAGATTTATCTATCTGCCCATTTTCCAACCAGCATTTTTTCTCTGCACATACTGCTTAACTTGCTCACCTGTTCCTCAGGGAAGCAGGAATGGGAGACCTCAGCCTTCCCCATGGCCTCCAGTGAGGTAGTACAATGATGTGCAGGATGTAGGATGTAGATGGATGGTAAAGGTAGGTCTGTTTTACTGTTTGGTCAGAAAGAAAACAGGACTTCTTTTACTCGAAGCATTCATGTTTCTCCAGTTTGCAGGAATGGGTCCTGTTTGCACTCAGTAGGCATGGCTATATTGAAATAACAATCCCCTCCTGACCTGTGAGTGAAGAAGTGTGTTCCAAATTTTCACCACATTTTAAGCTCTGCAGTGTGGTAAGAGGCTCACTGTAATTGCTCCATCTAAGAGCTTTGGTTTCCTTTATGAAATGCAACATTTCTTTTGTGGATGTCAAGAAGCTGGAGGGGATGGTTTGTTAACAGAGACTTGCTGTAAGATACACCAATAGAACCTCCGCTGAGGAGGAGTGAAGGCTGGAGGCAATAAGGGTTGCATTCTTATGTACATCTCAAGGGAACTGCAAACAATACTCACAAAGGTCTGATAAATCTCAATGAGTCGGGGAACAGAAAATGAATGATTTTTTGCAACCTTCCTCCAAACATAAATATGCCCTGTTCCATCATCACTGACTTGAAACCAAGCCAGACCAGTGGCTGTGGAGGTACATGCAACAAGACATGGTAAACTCATACTGTGTGAAAGGTGTATGTGATGTTTCATTATCTTCCCCTCTCTATTCTAGCTGGATGTTTTCTAAACTATAGCACATCACATCTTGTTTTATTTCTCTTTTGACTACTTTTATTGAGAAAATATGAGGATATTTGCCCCGAAATGGAAGCTGGAAATCAACTTGATATATGTTGAGGTGAGTCTCTTTTAGCAGTTGATTGCTCCCAGCCCTTTCATATGCTCAAAGTAAATGCTGAAGTTGGAGTGGAATACTTCAGTCCCACAGGTTCAACACAAAACAGATTTTAATCTACAGTTTGCATTTTTGCTGGTAACACACATTAAGATACTTGATATCTTAATGAGTTGCCGTATTCAAAGCACTGATTCGGGAAAAATAGATTTCAGATGGAAGCTAAGCCCCTGTAAGCATCCCAAAGCACAATAGCTATTCAAACTGTGTGTTTTCCCTTTCAGAGAGGCACACATGCAAACAGACTGTTTAGGGCCTCCTCTGAGGCAGCACATACCTCAGGAACTTCAGTCGTGCCTCTCTGCAGAAAGCAACTTAATGGCCTCATTTACAGCAGTAATGAAAATGAGCCACGATTTATTCTCTGCCCAGCTGACATGGGGCAGCAGTTTCATCCACACAACTGAATTGTCTTACCCCTCAAAGTAAGGAAGTGGTTCCTCCAAACTGTTTTCTGGGTATGACCTCTGGTGTGTGCCACCCTTTGTTCTCTGTTCAAGCATCACCTGGAACACAGCTTCTTGGCTTAAGTGCAATACACACCCGAGACTGTGTGGTAACAAACAGTATGGACAACATGTGGCAATGCCTGGACCCACACCCGCAGAGGTTATTTTATTAGTAGAGATGGAGTCAGTGCATCTAACTGTAATTATTTAATGTCAAAGTGTTAAGTAGCCATGAGAGCCCAGTGTGGGATACCCTGAAGACTACTTGGGTGCCTTATCCTCTAAGCCTCCAAACAGAAAGTGCAATGTCTAGGACGGTGTTTGTTTATCAGGATGAATGGCCAGGGAAGCTGTGCTTCCAGTAGTTTCTGTTGTCATAAGTAAACCCAGTGGAGCTGTATTGGTCAAGCTCAGACCATCCGTCCAGTCTGCTGCAGAGAAAAGAGACTGAGAAGTCTATTGTCTCTGGCAGTAATTCTTCCATAGTAATACAATGCAGTTGAATGGGTGATTTCCAAATACAGTCTCCACTATTCTCACAAGCCTGGAGAGCTTTTATTTATCTGTGCACAATGTTTGTTTTTCAATTGGACATTATGGAAAATCTGACAGTAATGTAAAAGATGATTAGCAATAAAACAAAATATAAACCAATGGCTTCTAAATTTAATAATAGGCTAAATATCTACATTCAGACATGGTTAATCAAAACCAGTTTGTAAACTTCATTTTATTCAGGTCAGCCAGTCAACAGTACATGTAATGCATACTATAAAACTGATTTAGGGCTTTTGGACACTCAAGCATCTACATAAACTGAGCGAGTATTAACTAAGTCTGTCTACTCATAAATTACAGCACATTGTTTTTAAGTGACCAGGATAAAAAGCAACAGGCCGTGAACCATCTACATCATGTTTTTTTCTCCTTTGACCAATTTCCCAGTTACTCTCTCAAATTATCACTCCAGTTCCTTCTTTGTTCATCTCTGTATTGTTTCCATATAATTGTCCAAACCCGCCTGCAAGGAAGCTAATCAAAAAAGGCTGAAGCACAAGAACATTGACCACTTGATAGTTTGCCCAGCTTATTAAAAATATGAGTTTGACATCCTGAAGCATGTTTTAACAATCGGTTCACAAATTAAAGCATGGCTAAATACAATTAAATTCATTCCACTGTGCGCAATAACTATTTAACATATGCTGTGAATCTTGTACACAGATCAGGACTCTGCACTGTTTTCCTACAGCTGTTAGTCCAGTCTTGTTTCCTCGTGCTACAGTTCCACCAGTTCTCGTAACATAAAAAGGCTTGGGCTGGGTCATAGCTTGGTTGCAATTTTAACAAAACAAAACAAAGCAAAACCTCAAACCCCCACTCAGATGGTTTTGAGAAGCAATGACGGCTTTCCATAAGCAAAATTATTCACTTCTCTGTACTCACTGCAAACCAATACTGGGTTTAGTCACTGCTGTGCTTGTAGAGGTGAACCATGTCCAACCACTGGGCCAGTGCCTTGACTCTTTATCTCAAATACCCAAACAAAAATAGAGCTGAAAGCATTTACCACTTTTTCCAAAAGCAGATTTTGCATAAATTTATAATACTTTTTTCTCCTTTTTGAGGTAGAACCTGCAGAGTACATATTTTAGCTAGTGCAATATATGTGATAATATATTGACTCACATAAACTAACTTGATATGGTATCTACCCACAGATATTACGTGCCACTCTGTATGCACCAGATCTGAGAAGCACGTGATGCACAACTCCCAGGGGATATGAAACACATGTGGGTCTGATTCGCCACTTTGTTATTCCAAATGTACACCGTTGCAACTCTAACGAAGTTACACCAGTGTAAAATTGTACTGGAAGATTAAACCCACATGTCTTTTGATATGAGCCAAATTTACAGGACAAAGTTTTTCAGACAAATTCTGTAAACATTCAGACTTCTTCAGAGTACCATACCTGTTTAGTTCTCAGACAGTACTTTTCCCACTTCAGGAAAACCTTTACCTTGAGGACAGCAATTGTTATTTGTTAAAAGGCTGTCAGTAAGAATCGGAGTTATTCAAAAAACAAACAAAGACAGAAACCAAACCAAAACAAAAAAACTCAAAGAGATTGAAAAGATTTGTGACCTACAAAACACTTAAAACAAGATGGCATTTCCTGAACCTCATTCAGCCATGATTAAAACCCCTTTTGCCTGCTTAGATGCATACTTCTTTGTAGAGCTAAAAGCAAGACCCATCACCATTTGCAAATTCTTGTGATTTCACTGCGTATCTTTTCAAGTGTTTTTCCTGGCCTCCTTCCAGACAGTACACCTGTGTATTACTTTAGCCACATTTTACTGCAATAGAAAATTAACTGACTCTGTTTGATTTGGATTTGTACACAATTTTGAAAACTTATAAGCTCTATGCTTATATACTAAGTAGCTACATTTATCCCCCAGCAGATAAAAAAACATTTATTAAACAAATATCTTACTGATTCTCATAAAGTGTCATTTAGGAGCAGGTATCTGTGCTGGTGCTCTGTAGACTACTAGTTTAATTCAATGCATAAATGAAAAAAATCAGATTAGCTCTGTATATATTTCTCTAAAAAGCTGACATTTCCTTCTGGTGGTAGAAAAATCAGCCTAAAGAGTCTTGAGAGCAACTTTTAGTGCTACACAGAAAATACTGAGGAAATGTAATGATGATGCTAATAACAACAATATAATAATAAAAATACTACTACTAGTAGTAGTAGTAATATTACTTTCTTTGGAAGACATAAAAAGAGTGGTAACTTTTTCTGCTTCCAAGTTATTTCTACAATTTACCAAAAATATACTTTCAAGATGTTTCAGTCACTCAAATTCTACATTGGCAGAGAGAAAAGCCTTCTCCTGTAAACAAACAAACAAACAAACAAACAAAATCCAGCCCCCATGCCACTATGTTAATTTCCAGTGATACTGAACTCAGTTTGATTCCTTAATGAGTAATTTTTATATCATATTCACAGCAATTGCAAGATCTCTTTTTTATATCACCTTCTGGGAAATTTTATTATTGAAAACATTCAGTATTATTGTCCAAGTGTCAACCATAATAGTATGATAAAAAAAAATTCCTTATGCATTTTCATTTCAGACAATTATACTTCAATTCTGGCTACATGTTATGAATACTTTTCCCCCTGGAAGTGTCTTTGATAAAGGCAGTCGTTTATTTGTTTTGTTTAAAAACTATTTTATATCTCCCTACTTATTCAAGTAATATGATTAAGGAGTTGCTCAGTCATCTAAATTTAGGTGGCTTATAATTGGGTGAAGGCACTGAACATGTAAGGGACAGTAAGGGACCCAGAGCACCCACAGAGCTGGGAGCTCTGATGTACCATCAACACTTTTCTGGAGCAGCAGCTGGAGGTCAGTCAGGAAACAACATTTCCATTATAATCTCAATTTCCAGTTTAAGCAGTAAAGTCAGTGGCACTGAAATAGCAATTCAACTCACCTGGAACACTTAGCGTAGGCTTTGGTTACTTAAACATGGGTACCTGATGCCATTGAGAGTCCTCTAGGAGTAACATCCATTCATCCCACTCTAACAGAGATATGCAAAATAGGAGAGAGGAAGTAATCATTCCTCTTCACTGAAAATAAAGAGACTGTCATAAAGCTGAATTACACGGACACCCCTGGGATTCCACTCCTTTGCCTGCATTAAGGTGTCTAGTGTCATGTTAGATTTTTTGTTGTGTCTGAGATGATCCCATGGTGATGGACATTCTATAGCCTTCTTCAGGCCTACTGCAGCAGCAGCTAAAGACCTTCTGGAGAGATCCAGACACCATATACCATTTTGCATGTCATTTTAATATCTGAAACTTCTGACAGGTATTAAACAAAACCTACAGGAAAGCCACATCTTTCATATACATACGGTATCTCATGAATCCCATTTATACAGTCTGTCCCCATTGTTCCACTACTCCTCTGGAATTTGATCCATGGATCAAAGTTGCTACTAAGGTAGAAATGCCTGGTGTACCTGTTGTCAGGAGCTCAGCTTCATGAGAATTTACTAAATTGCCCTTTCACCTCCTCCTTAGTCTCCTCTGTGCTTTCTCTAGGATCATTCCTGTTTCTAGCACAATTTTCCCCCAGCTTTCTGGAGGACGACTGGTGCCTTCATATGTACTGCTGCTTCCCAACACATTAGTCTCCTTAGATTATATTCTGCAGTGTTGTCCTCTCATGGACAAGATCTTACTAGCAATGCTGCTAGAAATACATTCATTTTATGTAGTTCCACCTCTAAATCCTATAAATGCCGAGTCCAGGATTTGGTTTGGGGTTTTTTACCCCCCATATGTTGAGGCTTCAACATTTTTATATAAGACAAACATCATTTCAAAGCCCACAATGTTACTTACAGAAATGGGTAAAGATGGCAAACCTTCAGGCTTATACCATATAGGAAAACAGGACGAAATACTATGACCCTTCTCTTGTATATCTAAATATGTATCAAACTTTTGGTTCAAAGTAATCTATACTTAAAAGAAGTATATTTCAGATACTTTTAATAATACTGCATATAGCATCAGACATCACAAAATACAAAAGCCTTCATGATGCTTTGGAAAACCAATCAGAATTTAAATAAGATACAAACCAGACATCTTCTAATACTTCTTCAAGTTTTCTTCCTTCTTTTCTTCTTGTTCACAATATGACTCAGAGAGGCAGATCCTACCTGATATAAAACAGGCAGTCCAGCTTTATCAAAGAAGTTACAGTCACACGAAAGGAAAACCTGGCATGGTGTATCTAAACTGTAGATATAACATTAACTGTGACTAATTGTGAATGTTGTAGATGTTTCTTCCTACACAAGTTATTTCTTTACCTGAACATATATCTGCTTTTTATTATTAGGCCCAAATAGGACATCAAAGTTTATTTTTTTTAAATTCACATGGAAAAATGTCTCTCACTTCCATACAACTCTCCAAACTTCTCCTTCTTACTTTAATTTGCTTCTGAGGACTTCAAAGCATCTTATTGTCCACAGTAGAAGAAACATCTGTTGAAGTCATACATAGTTTATGGCTGGAGTCAGTGATAAAAGACAGCATAGAGACTCACCAAAACATTTCATTGCTATCAACATAAAACCAAATATTACAAAAAACAAGTTCTTTTTCTTTTTTTTTTAATAAGAGAAATGTGGGGAAAATTTTGCAAGCCAAATAGACACGAAAACTGTGATTTTAATTCATCCAGCCTCACATGACTGGATTTTGTGTCCCAGCCAGCTGAGGCATAACCATGCTACAAAAGATGTTTCTTAATTAGCTAAGAAGGAGAAACAAATTATGAACAATGGTACTTCTCTCCACAGGATTTCCTGTTTAGAGGAATTGCTTTCCACACTAGAATTGATTTTTGCTCTTTCTACGTACTGATCTATTTTACCACTTGCCTAGAGCAGCCTGATATTAATTACTGCTATTTTTTTTCTTTGCATAAAACATCAACAAGGCCCCAACATCACATTTCAGATCTAAGCCAGCCTCCTAGAAGGTGAGGTGGGAAGTGTATGCAATGAAATTAGAACTGCCATCTTTTCCCCCTTTTTTATTAGTCTTCCCCAATTCCGCGTCTCTCTGTGTTAACAGAAATCAAGAAAGAAGACCACCTGGCAAGCTTACAGAAACATGATTGTCTTTCTGGTATGACAATACAAAAGCAAAGAACTTGAATAAAGCTTCTGGTAATGAGAAGGAAGAACTACAAGGGGTTATGTTGGAAACTACATTTCACAAAGTACATTTCTTGCGCAGAAACAAGGGAGACTGCATTATCCGAAAGAACTGATACTTAGAAAGCATGGTGCCCTTCAGATATTTTGGCTGTTTGATACCCTTGCCTATTCAATTTCCATCTACTTGCAGGTCTTCAAGCAGATTTTAGTTCTATTGCTTTTGCTCAATTATTCTTTACTCCTTTGTATTTTGCCATTCCATTTCCTTTTTAATGGCACCCTGCCTACTTTTTGCTTTATGTTTTGGGTTAGTTTTTTCTCCCTTACACCCTAGAATATTAAAATTTGCCCATTTTATCACTAACTAGTTTCATTTTTTCCTTTTGCAGATCCTCTCTACTTTCCACCATATTCCTTACCCTTATGCATAATTCTGTGATTCCTCTTTTCTCCCTCCCAATTCCTTCATTTCTTTCTTTCCTGTTAGTGTTATCTATTCCATTTCCTTTTTCTTCACGTTCAGTTTTGTCTTTTTTTTCTTATTTTCCTTTTCTTTTTATGTCTTTTTTGTCTCAGGTTCTCCCTTGTACCTCACTTTCTGTTGTATACACACATTGGCATTAGAGAGCAGGAAATAAGGCAAAAAATGAAACACAGCCAGCTGGGGAAAGCACCAGAGATCTGCTTGTCTCTCACATATTTCTTTTCTGCATTTTCTGCATTTGTCTCCAGCTTGATGATAGTTTTATGCCTCAGTGTCCTTCACACTGTTCCAATAGCATCTTGTTTTTGCTTGAGGTAAGCACTGTTTATTCAACAAAAAGTGTTTTGCTTCTGCATATATAATTTTGAAAAAGGCGTAACGATTAACTATGGATGAACAGATAGGTTTTGCCTTTTTGAGCCAGATTTCCTAATTCCAAGGTCCCAAGGTTTATGACTTGTTTCTTGTAGTTCCACATCTGCGGTCAGGATGCCCTAGCACTCAGCTGGAAGCATCTATGGCTTTTTAAAATATTTGTTGTATTTTGCTATTTCAGAAAAGTCTGTAACATTTATGCCAAGCATCAATATCTTAATAAACCCATAGTAGCTATAAGGATCTTCCTTATAACTTTTTTCCTACAGCAGGTAAGCATTCTGTCTCCTCCAGGGAAGATGCACAGTATCAGAAGGATATTAAATGGATTGGGATAAGCCAATATTGATAATTCAGAGTGGATCTTTACAAAATAGAGTTTAAATAGGTAAGAAGGAATACTTTATAGATATCTACAAAGTGAGAAGAATAATATATAGTGAAAAGTCAGTGCAACTTGGTCCTACTCAGGAAAGTTTGTTTCTGCACTTTGTTGTATTTGGAGATGATAGAAACAGCACAGGTCTGCTTTGTTTCCATACCTGAGTTTCCAATCTCTTCCTGTAGTTGTGGAAAAGGATAAAAGTCTTAGGATACTACAATTTAAACATAACAAGATTGTATTTCTCCTCAAAGATGCGCACTTTGATGGATCTTGGCATTTAAGATGTTTATGGATACTTCTGGATTATGTAATGAGCAGATCTACCAAGATTCATGTATTGTAACCTTACAATGCGTTTTTTGAAGGCACACTATTGTGTTTTCTTTTCTAAAGAGAAGTAGTAAAGCTTGTTATAATAAGCAGTCTTGTCATATTTTCCAGTGCAACTTGATGGATTTCTGTAGATGAGATGTAGAGCTGTACTCACTAAACTGAGCAATCTCATTTCTATAATCTTAGTCTTGTATATTGGAAGTCCCCAGGAATACAGACCTACTATATTTATGGCTGTTATGGTGATTATCAAGCACACGCTGAGTAACAGCAAACAGATTGGGTCAGCAGTCAAAAGGTAATCTAAGGCAACCCACACACTTTCTGCTGCAACAGAGAGATATTTTTGCTGAAGAAACCAAACCCTGAAGGGACGACTGTACGAACATAACAATAATGGGAGGAGTTATTATAAAATGTCAATATATAATTCAATGTAACATTTTTCTTTTTTTTTTTTTAAATCCCAACACAGGATCATTTCACGAGAGCTAAGGATATCTGAGAATGTAAACTAAGCAATTTTTGGCTTCTAGTTATTACCATTTGGCAGTTTTTCTAAAGCCTGTGTAAAATGGAAAGGTAGTCTTACCTCCCTAGGGCTGCAGGCCATGACAACTCCTTTTGTGCTAAATAGTCTTTCCATAAGAACTAAAGGTGTGATTTGTCTTACCTAGCTCTATGGCTCTATGGCAATTGTCTATACAAAAGAGTCACATGCCATTTCATATGTCTTAAAGAATCTTCTCTGGCCTCTAGATGGGTCTATTGTACATGGCATGCTCCAGGTGGACACCCCAGGTACCATATGTCAGAGCTATCAGGAACCTATACTTAGGCAACTGAACAGTTACCTACATCTTCAGTAAGGGAATAGATATCCAGTTCACATGAAGATGCATAAATATTGACAGGTATTTAAGTTTAGGCTCTGAATTTGAAATATATTATGAATTTAAAGCTGAATTCTAACCTTCAATTTACAGAGGATTAATCCTACCCTTCATATTATCCCCCAGTGTTTACATCACACAACTGCCTATCACAAATTAACTTCCTGATTACCATTTGCCTTAGCATGTTGCCAGGAGGATCTGCTCCATGACCATGACAGACACAGTGGTGAGACTGACTGGTCTGGAGTTCCCAGGTTTTCCTTTTTTTCCATTTTTAAAAATGAGGGTTATGTTTCTCCCTTTCCAGTCAGTGGGAACTTCACTGTGATGCCATGACTTCTCAAAAATGATGGCTTGTGGCTTAGTGACTTCATCTGCCAGTTCCCTCAGGACCTGTGGATGCATTTCATCACTCCCATGGACTTGTGTAACTTCAAGTTCTTTATATGGCCTCAAACCTGGTTCTTCATTGTCCCAGTCCATGCCTTTCCTTCTGCAACTCAAGCAGTGTGGATGGAACATTTGTCAGTGAAGACCAAGGCAAAAAATTTTTGACTACCTCTATATCCTGGATAACCTTCTCTATATCCTGGATAACCAGGTCTCCCGTTTCCACCCAGAGAGGGCCCACATTTTCCCTGGTCTTCCTTTTATCACTGAAGTACCTACAGAAGATTTGCTTCTTGCCCTCAATGTCCCTGGGCAAATGTAATTCTATCAGGGCTTCCAGCTTTGCTAACCTGATCCCCAGCTGCTCAGACAATTTCTCCGTATTCCTCCCAGCCTGCCTCTTCTTGCTTACGCTCTCTTGCAGGCTTTCTTTTTGTGTTTAAGTTTGTCCAGGAGCTCCTTGTTCATTCATGCAGGCCTCCTAGAGTTTTGGCTTGACTTGCACTTTGTTGGAAAGCATTGCTCCTGAGCTTGAAGGAGGTGATCCTTGAATATTAACCAGCTTTTCTTGCACCCTTTCTTCCCTCCAGGGCTCTATTTCTTGGTGCATTATCAAGCAGATTCCTGAAGAGGCCAAAGTCTGCTATCCTGAAGTCCAAGGTAGCAAGCTTGCTGCGTGCCCTCCTTTCTCTGCTAAGGGTCTCAAACTCCAGTAATAAGGAAACTGAATCCCTGCCTGTGGCTCCAGTCCTGTAGACATTTGTTGATTGACGAGATTTGTCTGGCCCTTCCAGTCCCCTTTGCTTTGATTGGGAGGATTGATGGAAAAACCACTGGTGCTCTGAAGTCTCTTACTGCTGCTCCAAGGGCTCTGTAATCCTTCTTGATCCTCCTCAGACTGCTCCTGGCTACCATGCAAAACAACAGCAGTGAATAGTGGTCAGTGGACTGTACAAGACCTGGTAGTCATGGTGACATCTCTGATACCAGCCCCAGTAATTATCATACTTCTCTAGAGAGCATGTCAAGCCAGCAAAGGGGAGCTCCTGTATGTCTCAGAAGAGAGTTCCCTACTCCTGTTACCTGATGCCTTCTCTTAGTTGCACTGGTTATAATAAGGGGAACAAATGTGTGTTTCACTGCATCACACAATCCTTGATCAAAGAACTAATAATGTTTTTGATACAGAGCTGGTAGCTGAAAAGGTGACTTATTTGTTAAGCTCTTAAGCTAAATTCTCACCAGACTTAAATTTTTAAATTATTTAAATTTTTTGAAAATTTAAATTGTTTAAAATATTAATTGTTTAAATTGAATTATTTAAATTATCCAGTTGTTTCAATTAATAAAATCATTGGCTCTGCTGTGGTCAGAGTTATGTCTCTGTTCATGAGGATTTACTATCAGCCTTTTCTTGATTACTGATGGTTGCCTGCAATTACTGAAACATCACAAGTAGAGGAGTTATTTCTGCGTTTAAAGAAGTTAACAATTCCAGTGTCTTACATAACTGTCAAAAACGTCCTAATATTCAGCTTTTCTGGTAATCACTGAATTCAAGAAAGTAAAAGAATTGTAGATATTCTTATTATTTTTGGCTTCTTGGTGGACACTTACTTCATATAAGGAACATTAATTAAGTGATTGAGGCTTATCTACCAAGTGTCCTAGTATTCATTAACCTCACAAATAACCACTGCAATATTCAGACACATAATGCCCTGAGTTTACATTTCTGCTTTGGTCAGTCTGGATCTCCTTTAAAGCCTACCCTGAACTGACCAGCAGTGTTATCAGGATTATTTGCTTTCTGGAAATGTTAAAGAGATCAATGAGGACTGAAATCCCCTTACAGCAGGCACTGTGCCTCCTTTCCTTGAATAGCTGATCTCTGCAGCAGTGCTTCCAGACTTCAAAGGCAAGATCAGCTAACTCTTCTTGTAAAATAGGCCAAAGTCTACCCAGAGAGTGCAAAAACATGTGTAAAATTGGATACAAACTGACAAGGTCTTCAGATGTACTGTAGGTAGTGAAAGAAGTCTGATAACATGAAATGCTTGACTGATGCTGGAGCCTGTAAAATTGCTGCAGTTTTGCCAATGTAACATTCTCCTACAGACTTGGAAACACATAAGAAATTTAAACATTACAGAACAAAGATGGATAAAATTAACAAAAGAAAAAATCAGGATTTTATGATGAATTATATTTTTAGGATCAATCCAAATGATAGATTTCATAAATTATACAATGAAGGGGTTCCTGCTTAATTATTTAATTAACCAAGGTGGTGGGTTGCCCCTGACCAGCAGCCAAACACACACCCACTCATTCACTTCTCGCTCCCATAAGACAGAGATAAATAGAAGGAAGATGAGAAGACTCCAAGACTGAGATGATGACAGTTTAACAGAGAAAACAAAAGTTGCATGTGCAAGACAAACAAAATAAGGAATTAATTCACTACTTCCCTTCAGCCAGCTGAGCACAATAACATGTAGTATGGGATATCCCTGTGGTCAGGGGGCATCAGCTCTCCCAGCTGGGTCTCCCTGTAACCTACCCCAGACTACTCACTGTGGGTAGTGAATGGGGGAGAAAGCCTTGACACTGTGCAAAGCACTGTTCAGCAAGAGCCAAAACATTGATGTATTATCAACACTGTTTCAGCCACAAATCCAAAGCACAGCAACACAGGCTGCTGGAATGAAAATTAACTCCATCCCAAGCAGAGCCAAAGGGAAATTAGAATTTATCTGAGTGTCTGCATAGTAAATACGTAATAAAGACTAATTCAGCTATAAATGGGTTGATGAGTTGTGGGTGAGAGAAGGGTCTAGAAAAGTCACCAACTACCAGTAAATAGGGAATTAACCGAGGATTCTGTTGTACAGAAAAACCACTTGGAATTACAGAAAGGCTTAGGTTGGAAGGAACCTTAAAGGTTACCTAGTTCCAACCCCACCATCATGCCATCCACTAGATGAGGTTGCTTAGGGTTCCATCCAGCCTGGGCTTGAACAAGTTGCAAGAGTTTCAGTGATCCCACAAGAAGAGAGGAGAAAGTAAAGTGTTTCATGAAGGTGAAGAATCTCATCCTCATGCAGTATTACAGCATTGGCAGTTACACCCAGTCTATGGTGAGAAAAGGAGGGGCTCTAATGCAAGAAAAGTAATTAGAAGAAGTCTAATAAATGTTTTCTTGAAAAACATTGCAATGTGAACAGTACCTGCAATTTCTTTCTTCTGGCAGAGGGATTATCAAGCCCAGAAATCAGTCATTTCCAAGTTCTTACAGCTCTGAGCAGCTTCCATAGATCTAGGCATACTGCCTGCACTGTTTTATGAGACAAAGTGGTGATTCGCTTTACATTAGCATTTCCCACAAACTCAGCTCCAAGTGAGCCCACTCGCCCACTTGTGCAAATGGAACTGGGTTTTCAAACCTGGTGTTTTATACAGGAAAAGTTTTGGAACTCTACTTTGCCCTGGAATCCATTCACTGAAAAAAAAATCCATTAAAAAAATCTTTTTTTTTTTAACAATCTGTACCTTAGATCATTCTCTTCAAGAACTTGGCTTACCCTATTATCAATGCACATTGTTTGGTCACTGTTTTGGATTTCTTGCTATGCACAAGAAGTTTTCTCCCTATTTGTCATAAACTCTTCCAAGAATTAATCTGGCAGAGTGCTGACCATTCTGGCCTGATCCAGAAAAACACTTAAGGCTGTCTTTAAGCACCCGAGTAGTTCTAACCAGATTGAGCTCATAATACTATTGTTTTACAAGATGGTGAAATATCTGTTTACTCATTAAAGTCTGAATATTAAGATTCAAGATTGCTTGTTCTATCCATTACAGATGTTTTCTCCTCATAAATGACAGTCAAAATTTCATTTGTTTGATGTTTATATCTTTGTTCAATTTTCTACTCTATTGGATAACTCACAGTGCAAAATTCCAGGCTCTTCTTGAACAATTTATCATTCTTTTCTTTTTCTTCATTATTAATGGGAAATTCCAAACTTTGCAGATAAGATTTATATAGACTTTCAAATAGAACAAGAGAATATCAGAAATGTTTTAAAAGCCTGTTTTGCAATTAATGGCATTATTAAAAAAAACTATTAAAAAACCCAAACCCCAAAACCAACCAATCCAAAATAACCAAAAAACCCCCAAAATCTTCAATTGCTTTAAAAAATATAAAATTGCCGAAACCTCTCCGACCAATGAACCACAAAGGAATCTGTCTTGCAAACATTTATGTGCCAAATTAGTTTTAAGCACATGAGTAGCACACCACACTGTATACTTTCATTAATGACCTAAAATAGGAGACAGAACATTACTCTATTACTCTTTCAGATGACACATAAGAGGAGAAAAAACAATCTCATGTTGCAAAAAAAAAAATAGGCTTTACATTTGCTACGTAATAATAGATGTATTTCAGTTTTTAATGAGATTTTTCTTCTTTTACTTTTAAATTGAATGTAAATATATTGAGGTTCAGATGATCTTTCAATATGAAAACCCTCAGTTTTAATACTTTTTAGGAGCTTAGCACTGCAAAACTCTATTAACCTCAGAAATCTTGCCCAGCTCTATTCTTCGATGACTATCATTTCTTGCGGCAAAGCTGTTACCTCTATATCCTTATTCTCTCTCGGGATCAAAACCTGTGAGGTCCAGACTGATACAACTGATGATGGCAATGAACTCCCTCTGCCTTTTGCAAGACTTTTCTGACTATTTGTCTGAATTCAGGATTATTCATATATATTCATAATTTTGAAGACCATGTTCAAATTCTTTATCACAAAGTCATCTCACACCTCTGTGTTTGCAGGTCTAGAAGAACGCCCTGAGTAACCCCATGTCGTCAGTTGTTGACACAAGCTGCATATGACAAATTCCTTCTGTAAATTTTTTAAAATCTGTAACAGAAAAAGTACATGTATTTGCAGCCCTGCAGGCTGTTCTTGTTTCTTGACTTTTGCAAAGGTCATGGGTCTCTGTCTAATTCCTGGGCTAAATTGGTCATAGGTTGTCTATACCCAGTTGTGCTTGTGCTGCTCTCTAGTTTAATTAGCTTTTCCCTCTTTAGTAGTCACTGTCTTCACACAGCTAGAAACAACAGTTATGCTCTTTTCCAAACAATCTATTTAGATAGTCCAGCAATTGATCACCTTCTCACCTTATTACCATGACTGTGTCCCAGATCGTGCTTATTTTTCTTAAACACATATAACTGCATAATGTTTCAAGCAAGTTAAGCATTTTCTTTCTTCTATGACATTCTGAGTCTCCCTGTCCTGGAGATACTTATCAGCTTTGTGTCAGTGAATTTCACTGGAATTGTCCATATATTTCTTCTGTACTTATGAATATGTTTTGCCTTGGAGAGTCTATTCAGTCAAGGGAACATTCTTTCAAACTTTTTTTTCTGAATCCTCCAGTTTATTTTTTGTCTCTGGGAGGAACTGGAGATAGTAGATTCTGAATATAAAACTCACTGTGACTTTGGCTGTATAAAACTAAAGATATCACCTCTCTTTATAGCATGTCATAACAGTGCAGATTACTTGCATGGCCTGGCATTAGAGCATACAGATGAAAATATGTAAGCCTATTCATGGTGTGGTATCCTCAGTGATACTTTTTGTCCTAGGATTCTTTGTCTTTTTTTTACTCACTATTAAGACAAAGTATAGCTTTTCCTAAGATTTTGCTCAAGACTTTTCTCAAGATTTTGGCTGTGCCTTTTTGAAAAAATGAGTGTATGTATTTGAGCAGAACTACAATAATTTTTAATAAACTTGATGTCTAAGTGTGCTGTGTACAGTCTATAGTACTAAAAGCTTCCTACATTTACTAGCTCAATTAGTTCAAATGGAAAGTAATGAAAAAGATGGAGCCAGACTGTTCATAGTGTCACCCAGTGACAGGATGAGATGCACCAAACCTCCAGAAATTCCATTTCAAAAGAAGAAAAAGCTTTTTTTTTTCCTACTGTGAATATGATCAAACATTGAAATAGGTGGTCCAGAAAACTTTTGCAGACTCCATGCTTGAAGATGTTCAAAAGCCAACTGTACACAAAGCTCTCTGCAAGTAGATCTAATTGACCCTACTTCAAGCAGGTGGATTGGACTAAAGAACCTCCAGAGATTTCTGACAACCTCAGATGTACTGTGAGTCAGTGACTTTATGAAACCTGACTTTTCATTGCCAATGTTGAAATGCCTGTCTAGGATGTGGACAACTGTCTTTCAAAAACTGCAGCAGAAGAACATTTGGTCACTACAAAAAGTGAAGCCACTCTAACAAGAAAGATTGATAAGGAAACCCAAAAGCAAAGAGAAGAGAGCACCCTACTGGGATAATCGATGCTGACCCCAGGACTGTTATGTTAGACAGTCACTGGACAATGTAAAACCAGATTCTATATTCCTTAGCCATGAAAACTGAGCAAACTGCAAAATAGGTGTTCTTCATGCTTTCCCTTCTTCCAGCCACCATTACTTTCTCATTCATAGGTGCGCAATGTTTTAGCTTCAACAACAGAGGTAAAATAAGAACCATTTTACTTCTTCCTGCTCTCTTCAGGTGACAGTCATCTTTGTGGTTAGCAAAATTCCTTAGACTATGAGGCAACTTTTCAGTCCCAAATCTATTTGTTGGGTACATACCTTAACTGTGAAACTGTGAAACTTCTATACAAAAGGCATTGGCACTGCTCTGTGGGTTGATACACAGAGGCTTAAGATATTAAAATCTTCTAAGTGAGTTCTGACTAAGGAAGTCTTTATTCTACCATGTCTTATGTTTAATATCATAGCCAAATGCTCTCAAGCTTTGTTCCGAGTGATAAGCATAAAAGCTTATAAATCAGTTAAGGCTGGTTTGGTTGGTTTTTTTTTTAAAAAAAAAAAACTATTCTCTACTAAGTGTATATAACACAGCAAAGAAATTAAGAGTTCAAACACCAGTCATAAGTAAATGAGATATAGGAGATAAGTGTATATATAATTATAGCTTGTGTTCTGTAAAGATAATCTTTCTTCCGGAACA
>JAOXXN010000446.1:109082678-109107391 GCA_026770055.1 Myrmophylax atrothorax | reverse complement strand
GGGATGGATCAGAACTGTTTATGTGAAGGAAAATCTGATTTTGGAGTCAAGACCACTGAGTTATTCAAGGAAGATACTTTATCTTCTCAGACACTGCTTTCTAAGTCAGCAGCAGGATCTCCTCCCCCAGGACACAGCAGTGTTTACAATTTGCCTTTGAAATGTGTCTGGAGGAAAGAGGAATGTTGCTGGCAATGGACAGCCAGGTTAAGAGGAAAGATGACTTCTTACCTCCTGGGCAAGGGGACTTTTGCATTCTGGGTCATGTATGCTCTGTGTTTATAGTCATTGAATGAGTTCCAGCAATAATTCTGTGTACAAAATTGAGAACCTGCTCTATCTGAATGCATTAGGCAGTAAAAGCTGCTTTTTTTCCTATTTCTGGTTTTGTGGTTTGGGGTTTTTTTGAATGAATAGTACCAGAGCATCAACAGTAGGAAAAAATGTCTGTCCTCGTCTGTTACCTCTTCAGTTTTATCACTATCAGCGTGATTATGAGAGCTCCTGTGTGGTTTGGTTTAAGGTTTTGGGGTGGGGTTTCTTTGATTTTTTTCCTTAGTGTTTTGTTGGTGTGGTTTTCTGAAGGATCAGGCTGAGTCCATGTCACTTGGTTCAGAAAGGGTCTCTAAGGACCAATTTCATCCAGTCTAATAGTAAACATCTAATTGAGATGCTAAAGTGAGTAGTAGAAATTTCTGTGTACTTTTTAGAACCAGTAGAGAAGGATGGTCTCTGCCATGAGCATTTCTGCCTTCTGAGGATTTAGGTTGCCCAGGGATGTTGTGAAGTCTCCAGCTGTGGAGATAATCAAAACTTGACTGTCTGCATACCTGGGCGACATGCTCGGACTCTGCATGAGCAGGAGTTGGGCTACGAGATCTTGGGTGATCCCTTCCAAGTCCAGTGATCCTGCAAATGTGACTCCCTGGACTGGCCATCCTAACTTCTTGTCCAGGTGTGGGTTCTCATCTGTGTTGATTTTGGGGTACCTTCAAAAAGTAGTAAAGATAAATCTATGAATAATCTTAGGTAAATACTTGATTAGAATTAGCTGCGCTTCCAAAAGCTGTAGTTTTCCTACACTGCCACACTGCATAGTGAGGGCCTTAACACTGAAATGGGTTTGTTAAGTGCTAGGAACCAAACAGAATTAAAAATTGGTAAGGAATGTGGTATGGTACTTAAGCACAGAATGGACAGAGTATGCCAGAAGAGGGAGCTGTTTTAAAGATTAGAAGAACAGTGGGTTTTGGCAGGCTTATTGCTATAATAGCTGTACCATCCATGTATTTACAGGCTTCACATTCTTGTCTGAATGCACAGGCAAGCACTGACTGTTTCTCTACTGTATGCATATCGGAAAAAAAGATTAGTACTTTTATAAGACCATATGACAGTGATTAATCAGTTGTGTTGGTTGTTGAGGATCATAAAAATGCCTTTTACTTACGTTAGGAGGAGTGAAATAAAGGAAGTCCAGTTAGGGCAGAGAACATATGAACTGGGAGTGCTGGAGCTTCTGTTCCCATCCTTTTCATTTGCTTGCTTTTCAGTAGGTGGCCGGTCATCCTCTCTGTGTCCCAAACCACCAAGCAAATCTTCATTTGCAACATTTGCAATTACAGAGTCACCCAAGTTTCTAAGGTAGCATTCACTTACAATCAGCTAACACTAAGTAGAACAATTAACAATAGAAGCACAGCTGTCTAGAGTGAGACAACAAATGCTTCCTCTCCTGGAATGTTTAAATCATGGACCAGCTCCATGGGCAGCTCCACTCTTACTGTGAGAAATTGCTGTGCCAGGGTGTATATCACCTTCTGCTGTACAGCAGTAAATACCCAAATAACTCATCACATAAAAGTGCTTCAAGGCTTTTTTAAAGGAATCATTCATTTAACTTTGGATTTTGGTGATTTGAATTAAGTAATGCTTCTACATGCAATGAGAATTTTTGGGCAAAAGTCATAAAGTGTAACTGCACTAATTCCAATGTTGAAATAAGCTACATAGAACCCCTATTTACACACTAACTTGCACTTTATTTTGTTTAATCCTGCATCACATAGTTCTAATGACCTAAAGCTGAGGCTGAAAAGTTGTTTCCTATGTGGATGTGTATTTTCCATCATATTAACATTGTGCTTTATGTGTTTATCTTCATGTACCTCTAGTAGTGTAAGATACAAGAAGTTTCACAGGTTCTACTACTTTTCCTTGTTTTGATTTTACCATCCCAAGCAGAGCAGTGCTGCTATTTTCCATCCTCAGCTGAAGCAGTGGAGCAGAGAAAAAGGGAAATTTAGGTGCCCAAAAGTGAAGATTATGTCATTTAGCACACCTGGTTCAGTGAATCAACTTAAAAATCCTGTTTGATGGGAGTCTTGGCTGCTTTGACAAGGCATGGGGAGGATTATGGAGCTCAGAATGGCACCTTGTCCAGCTGGCACACTTGGGTCACATGTGGCTAATCAACAGGAAACAAAAAAAGTCTGAATTTTGCATCTGAAATTCTGTCCTGATTATATGCTGTTCATATCCAAACAGCTGAGCAGAATTTCTTCTGTCTGTGCACAGATACTCATTCAATTTAAGAAAGACTTCTCTTTTACATGTTAGATTAGCAGCAGCATTCATCTGTTCTGTGGGACTTGAAGTGGTTGAAATTAAACTTAGTCCTGAAGATACTATACTTGAACAGAGTATTCACTCTGCATGGAGAGGATGGCCGTGAATCTGCAGCCTTTTCCTGGAGAGAGGAAGAGAAATGCTGTGCTCTTTATCATGGCCTCACCTGCAGCACAGGATTCAAAGCAACCACTCCTTGCTTTTTACGTATTACTTCCCTGCTGGGCTGCTCATCACACTGGCTCAGGGAAAGCTAACTGCTGTTCTTAAAATATTCAGGAGTGTCTTTCTCTGTATCCCACCTGTCTGTGTTATGACCTTATGAGATCAGCATCACATAGTAGTTTTCTGGAAAGTCTCTACCATTCCCTGCTTTTATTAGGAGGTGACACTTAAGCAATTAAACCTCTCTTTGGATATGGACAGCCTGTGAAGGAATGGGTAGCAGGACTGGGCCATTCATAGAGCTCTTGCCTCTTCAGACAGCTCTTAAAACGACAAAGTTGAGTATAAAGCAGATATTCCTGAGTCTGAAGTAGTGTGGAAGTTAGAAACTGTTTCTAGAGTGTATATTAAGATAGACTAGATACTGAAAATCTAAGAGGTTAGTGCTTGGAGCACTTAAAATGTCCTAAGGCCATTATTTCACAATCATAAACTGTTTGTCAACAATACTGGCACAAGGTATTCCTGTTCCCACCACGCTGTGCCATTCCACCCCTCAGTCATGCCAGAACAATAGTTTGAGAGATCATGCTGAGAATTAAATAAATACATAAATTTAGTTCTGGGGTCTTTTCACAGCTGGAACAGTTTCCTGGAGCAGGGCCCCACAGAGTTGTGCCAGAGTAATTCAGAGGCTGGTGAGCCATGGTATGAGGGTGGGAACGACAGCCGAGGGAGAAGGTGGGAGTTCCATCAGCTGGACTTGCCACAGAACTTTCTGTTGATAAATTACGGTGTCAGTCCACAACATGCAGAACATACATGTGGGTTCACATCCTCTGTCTGGACACTGCTCTGGAAGGAGCTGGTACCCCACCAGCATCACCGGGTGGTAGTGATTCCCTGAGAATGCCTCTCCCTGGAGGCTTCTGCTTTTGTTTGTACTGCAGCTCCAGACGAAGCTGCCAGCTCTTTGCATTTGACCCCAAGTTCTCAGATTCTGACATGGAAAATTTTGTATTTCTTTATTTATATTTTTTTTCTGAACAAAAGAATTTGGCAGTGGGAAAGGAGCTTTCGTACTCTCCAGTAACCGGTGTATGTGATACAAAAGCAATCAATGAGAACAGACTATGCTGTAGAGTTAAAACTTTGTGTAGCATAGCAAAGCAGGTAGAAAGGTTTCTGTAGAGGAAGATAACGTGTTTTCCCCTTTCTCTGTGGCTACGGGTGGTGTTACCAGCAGATATGGAAGTGAGAGCACAATTTTTGATTTCAGTGAGGCATAAGCATGGCAAAACATTTTAGTCTTTTGTGGGACGTGTATCACCATGTTTTGTATATTTGCACTTTGAACAGGAGCAAAAGCATACACACACACACACACACACACACACACTAATACCCCATACAAAAAAAAACCCCAGCCCTATCTTCCTGATATTTCCAAATATTCCTCAAATATGATATTTCCACTTCTACTAACTTTTCTAGCCTTTAGCACCAATATTCATGACTTGATTACGAGATCAGCCTTGTTTTCAGCTGCCATATATTTTCTCATATGGTGGTGTGTATAAGGTACTGAA
Source organism: Myrmophylax atrothorax (assembly GCA_026770055.1). Lineage (NCBI taxonomy): Eukaryota > Metazoa > Chordata > Aves > Passeriformes > Thamnophilidae > Myrmophylax > Myrmophylax atrothorax. The sequence goes on along the minus strand of JAOXXN010000446.1, from coordinate 109,103,009 downwards.
AGCTGGTAGAGCTTGTAGTGACTAGTAATACTTTATTTTCATGCATACTTTATTTGGTCTGTTTCTTATTAAGTGGGAATAAATATAAAATGGCCCTCCCTTTTATTTACTGAACTAAATAGTTTGGCTTCCTGAGAACGTTATTTGTACTAGATAACACTAATTTGCCTGTACCTGTTTGATTTCTACTGTTAACCCCCATAAAACTTTGAATACCTCAATTTTCCCTAATTTTTTCTGCCACATGGGGTACTCAAAAGGATACATAATAATAAGAGTTTGACTGGAAGACATGTATGGTGCTAAGAATACCCCCTAAAGGAAAGGTGTGTTTCATATCCCATATTATATATTTAAAAATTCAATTCTTCAGACACTGTTCTCCATTATTTTTGCTGTTTATGGACTATTTGTTTGGGACTACTATTTTAAAATACGCTGACAGTTGATCTTTGTTTACTGGGTCAGCCCACCAGCTTCCATTGTCTTTAGAAATGAAAAAACATAATCCTTCATTAAAAATAAAAACTTCCTCATACAAAGAGGAGGCTGTATGTCAGATCTAGCCTTGAAATATGCCACTTTTGCTTATTTCCCAGTGCTCCAGAAGTACCTCTGATGGGGCCTTGGCACAGTTGAGCTTGTTAAGTTTGAGGAGGCAGAGTAATGACAGGATGGTTGAACATCCAGCTGTGCCTGACAGTATTTCCCTCCACTAAATCTGGGTGGCAGATGTGACTTCCTGAAGTGACTTAATGAAATTTCTCAATCCTAAGAGTGTCCTCTCCCTGCTAATGAGGCGTTTTCAACATGGATCCTTCCTGCCTGGCTGTGTGCAGCAGCATCAGGGGAGGAAGTGATCCTTCCCCTGCAGCATGCAGTGGCTTGAGTTGGACAGAGTTATGGAAAAGTTGTGTTCCAGGGTATTTTGCTCAATTTAACAATTTAAAAAAGGATCTGTCTCTTCATGGGCTGTCTGAGGCAGGAGGGAAGAAGAAATTGCTTACTGAAGGACCTACCTATGAAGGAAATCCACTGTTTACATGTGCACTGTGTACAATAGTGCAGTTAAAATGCTTAGAGCTACAGCAACAGTGTATAAGGTAGTTCCATCCTGGGAGCTGCTCCCAGAAATGCCTATAATGATATGGATTTGACTTGATATTAAACATTTTGACTTAGTTATATCTGAAAATAATGAAAAATACAGATCCTCTTTCAGATTCAAGTTAACACAAGGCTTCTTTTCTGTCCTGATAGTAAGTCTTATCAATCACTGAACCTATATTAGAAATAAATGTGACCCAATATGTTCAATATCTGGATTATGGAAAACAGTGGAACCAAAAAGTAAGTCAGTCATGCTATTCTTTTCCTGTTACAGGCATGATGGAAAATTTTGATCATTGTCCTTATTTCCATTTTTGAAAACAATTCTTGGTTATTCTTGATGGATTTAAAATCTCCCATAAGAATGAGTAAATACGTAGAGATACATAAATACTGCCTACCACCTTTAAATTTTAGATCTTTTATAGCTGTTATCACAGCCCCCTCTTGAGAGACTGGAACTCTTCATAACAAGTCTTAAATGGCTGAACAAAAGCACTTGTGAAGTGACTTGCATTTTCTGGTCTCCAGAGTAAAGTGTTTTGGTTGAAGTTTTCGTGAAGCATCGACTTAGGACCAATACTAATATCCTGGTTACGAGGCTTTTTTCCTCAATCAGAAATACAGTGATGTCAATACAAAGAATTTTTCCTAAGTATGTGGATTGATAAATCTTAGTTCATCCATACACAGAACAGTCTGTTCATTTATCTTGTATTTCTGAAGACTGAAAAAAATGCAAGTGCAAAATTCGTTTGCAAAATCACCTTAGACTGTCAGTTTCAAGTATGACATTCTCCTCACACAGTCTTGATACACAAAAATTGCAGAAACACATTTTCAGTCTTTTTTTACTAAAATTAGTTGCCTTGGTGTTCTGTTCTATTTGTTTTCTATCTGTCACTGTCTTGATAAAAGAAAACAAACAAACTCAAGCCTAAAAACTTAAAAGCCCCCAAGCCTATGGTTTTTGGGGGTTTGGGGATTTTTTTGTAATTCTTACCAGTGTTAAGGCATAGGAAAATCTCTGGTACATATTTGAAAATGTTCTTTCTGGTGCCTTTTGAGTGTATTGTTTGCTCCTCCTTGTGTATTATTCAAAAGTGATCAAATCTGCAGAGCTGTGTATCTGCACAAAACAAATAATTTGTGGTTATGTTGGGTTTGAATTATTTATTTTTCTTGTCTTTGTCTTTTTCCTGCTGCTGTTGTCTCATCAGGGTTGTGTTATTCAGATGTTTCATAGGCGTTCCTCTGAACCCATTTGACATCGTCTCGTGTTGCTCTCTGTTCCCTTCGTTTGTGCTCCCTCTTTCTTTCAGAAGAAGGTTTGCTTTCTGCTGGTCTAATTCTGCTTCAGCCCATGAAGCTGGGTGAAAAATTCCCACTGGGAATTCTACACCCAGTGCAGATCTCTGCTAACCTCTGCTATGATTGGTTGGTTGTAGGATGGATTGGATCAGACCAACCACCTCTGGGTTGTTCAGAGTATTTGTATCTGTCCTCATCTTCCTAAGCAATTGTTTAAGAGACTATGTGTGTGTAGGTGTATATTAGGATGTCTAATTAAATGTTTTAATTTTTCATTTGCTATGGAGAAAATGAAATAAAAAATATTTGTTTGTAAGAACTATAAAATCCTGTCTTCTACCTTTGAAAAATGTGAAAAAATTTCTATTCCATTCGGAACTCAGTTATTTCAGTTTTATATCTCAACTCCCATCCAAGAAACTTAAGTTTACACACATATTAAAAATAAAATCAAGGCTTTTTCTTGTACTTATGTATCTATTTTCATTGAGACACCAGAGGTAACTATTGAAATACATCTGTGGACCTTACACAGCCCCTGCAATATCACCTAATCACGAAGTCCAGTAGGTTTACAGGGGATGAAATCAGCATTTCGGACTTTGTATCTTATCTGGCTGCATACATGCTGTTAATCATTCCTCTGAGAAAACAAGCATGTCTTGTCACAATTGTTATCTGGGAATTATTATTCACAAGCTTCAGCCACAATTGTCACTTGGTCAAAACCAGCTGTGTTAGGTTAATTCAGGTTTATCAGACTGCCCATGTGATTTCTTTAGAGGTAAATGAACCCTCATTTATCCTAAAGGTTACAGAACAGCAGACAGGCTTATTGGCTTTGCAAAATGCATAGAAAGAGTGTGTATTATAAAATCCTATGTGTAAGTTTTATAGCTGTATCAAACTAATAACAGTGTATGTTGTATATGTATATATTGGGAAAATACGTGAAATGTTCTTGAAAAACCTCTCTAATAAGCTGTGTTACAGACACCTGGCTGAAGCCTTCAGAGATTTCCTATTTTCACAACCCAAGCAGATATATTAAGGTGCTTTCCAGCCAAATTCACAATTCCAGAGTTATAGAGGATCAAACAGAGTTTTCACATGTGTTTCTGTAAAACGTTCTTGTAATTGTTTGTTCCTTGGCTGATGCTGCTCCTCTAATATAGGGACTATAAATGGATACAAGACCAAGAATTCCAGTCCCCTTGACATGCAAACAGGTGAAAGCTTAATTGACATGAGTTTATGATGGTCAATCAAATATTATTTGACAGGATTTATTTGAAATTCCTTGACCCTGCATGTCCGAGAAACCTATGTATTGCCTTTTAAGGCCTGATCATCAGCCACGGTGTCAGATTCTGCAGTTTTCCCCCAAGTGTGAGAACATCATTGTGTTTTTAACATGCTCCATTTAAATCCTTCTGACATCTGCATGGGCTGCTTTCCATTCATTAACATAGGGGAGTTGCATCTTCTTCCATGCTGGCTGGTCAGACGCCAAAGGCAGATTAAGTTTCCTTGAGCAAGGAACTTGTCATTTAGGCTCTTTGAGCTGGGAGCTTTGGCAGCTCTGTGAAGAGGCAGTGAGAATCATTGCCACAAAAATTATTTTTGTGTGGTCGTGCTGTGCACCCCTGGATTTCAAATTTGATTTATGGCTGCTTTTTTGTTTGTTTGTTTTTAGAAGTCTGCATTTGTTTTTTCTTGCAGGAGATTATCATTTAAGTACTGCAGCATACATACTCAATTCTGAAACTGTGGATTATTTCTAAAATTCAATGCATGGTAATTGCTGGCATATTTTCCAGTTCCTCAAAGTTCTCTGTAACCCCAGTGCTGGCTGTGTCTTTCCCTTCTTGTATTCATGTAGCTGCCTTTATTCTTTATGGTCCTGCTGAGGTCCCAGAGCAGGCGGAAAGCAACTGCTGGAGAAGTGTATGAAGCACACGGCTGAATGCCAGCCACTGCTCCCACAGCTGGCTGGGCTCCTGGAGACAGCTGGAAACACTGGGGAACATCTCACAGGACAGCATGGAACCCAATCGCTTGTTTCAAAACTAGGTTTGGGATGACTTAGCTACACGTAAATTTCTTCTCCTTCGCTCCCCATCACTCTTGGCTTTTACTCTACACTACTCAAATAAATCATTTTTAATTCAGCTGTCCCTTCCAGACTGCTAAGAATTATTTTAGTTTTATGTTTTAGTCTAAATTGCTTTTGAGTAAGCTGTGTATTTTTATGACCTATGCATTTCTGGACAGGAGACTTTTCTTTCATGGTGTGGTGTATATCTCTGTTTGTAACCTGAAACATTTTGACATTTAGTGTTAACTTAATTCTAGTTTCCCTTTGACATGGATATTTTCTGTTGCTGAAGAATTCAAAATACTTGGCAATTTGTAAGTCATAAATGCTGTCATTGCTTGTGAGCAGTAGCCATGGTCTGTGACTTTTTAAATGGACACGATGTGTTTGTTGTTTGCCATTCATAATTAAGTAGATTGAATTGCACTGATGGCATACTGTATATAACTTTAACCTTAAAAAGTCTGAATAAGTTCATTTTTGGAAGTGCAGCATCTCAAATACTAGTACGTGAAATACTGTGAAATCAGGATAAAGGTTATTCTTTAGCAGTGATATCCTGGGATAGATATTCCATTTGTACAAGTTTTTCTCTCTCCACTGCTAGCTGTCTTCTTATGAAGGAAGAAGATGGCATTTCAAATCTTGATTTGATGGAAAAAGCATTAACAAGAAAGTGTTTGAAAGTGGAAGGTAGGAAAATGCATGTTTATAAGTAATATTCATATTGTTAATTACATGGATGCAATGGAGTAGTAATCCCAGTTCTTGGAAGCCTGTATCTGCAGTATATGAAAGTGGAGAATATTTGCCTCTTCCTGTAGCTCAAAGTTACACCTCTGCACTGTAGGTTGTTCTGTACCATTCTGTGTTAGCTGTGGGTGGAACAGATCATAAAAGAAACAAGTAGATTCCCATCTTCAGATTAATAATGGAAAGACTTCCTTAATGCAGAATAGCTGAATGAAATGTTGTGTGTTACAGAGAAGAACAGGGAATGTGGCAGGAGTCCTTTGTCTATTGCTGCTTATGAGTACACCAAATCAGGTGTCCCCACTGTTCTCATTCACTGTATAAATTGTCCTTTTGACATATTCTTACCACAAAACGCTTAGAAATATTTTGCAAATTAGGCAAATGCTCAGTGTGTTGTAGCATTGTGCCTTTTTCTGCTATGGTCACCATTTACAGCTGTTTAAAAGAGTCCTGAAACAACATAAATGCTGTTGAAAATCAAGCACAGTTGAGAGTAACTGCTTAAGATGTGCTTCTTGGTTCAGATGACTGCAACTTGAGATCTGCTGGCATGCAGGAATGATTCAGCTGCCCCGAGGTGTTTAAGGACTGATGTGGTATTCAAATAACTGGAGTAACCTTCAAATCATGGAGGTTAACACTGCATTTATTTACGCTTTCCATTTTTTGACACTTGGTTGTGGACTGATAGAGCATAAGCAGTTTTGTTTTGATGTGCTGGGAAATCCTTAAAATGCACGAATGAGCCCTGTGTTGCCTGGTCACCTTTGTGATTAACCTGGTCTATAAAGTAAAATAATTTAACTGAACACAATTCAATTGCAGTAGATGAGCCCAAAATATTATTGATCACAGAGTGCTGGGCTTATTAAGCCCCAGTTATTTCCATTAGCTCTTCCTATGTTGTATGAAAAAATCTTTATCTGTTCAGGGTTTTTTTGGTTCCCCTTAAGTGTTTTGACAGCAGCTCAAGTGAAAACAGAAAATTACTTTGCAGAGATGTGAGATAAAAATTCTCCACTTACAAATTTCAAGAGCAGGGACTATTGATCTGAATTTACTTAAGTCAGTGCAAATCTGGAATAACTCCATTGGAATTGCAAGCTAATAAAGAATAAATTTATAGCTGCTTTACACGTGGTGATTTCTCTATAGAAATCTTTGCTGTTAAAATTCTTGTTGATTTTCCTTTCTACTTATGCCAGCAGTTCTCAGTCATAGCCCTTCAAGGCATTTTAAAGTGCCAGTAGCAATTCTAACACCTCAGACCCCTCAGAGCGTCTTTTACCATGAGCAGATGCTGATGATGATTGGGGTAGTGGTGTTTCATTTGCATTTAAGGATTTTCTCTTTTACCTGCTTAAAATACACATCACATTTATCACAAGATAAATATCCTCTTTTCCTCAGAGAAATATTAGAGTGCCTTAAGCTTTGTATAGTATGTGATGCAGAGTCTCACTGTCCTTAAGTTCTTACTTAACTGCTCCTCAGCTGATGGTCAGATATTGAGAAGATTTTATGCATTAAGTTCACCTGTTTGATGATGGGAAAGGGCAACAAAATGTCTAAGATAGCTGCTGTCATTTCTCCCCATTTCCTTGTTCTGCATTATTAGAGGGGAGAAAAGTGTAATGAAAAAAGGCTGTGGTTGAGATTAATTTTGTGATTCCTTGATCTCAAAATTCCTGATTGAATTATATTTCAAGATTAAGCGTAGTGCCAAAACATTGTGATCATTTGTACTGCAAAAGACACAATCTATTTTGGATTGCTGCTGCTTTTGTCTTCAGCTTTGCTGAAAGACAGGTGTCCTCTGTGTAACATCAATCCAAGGAGCTTTACAGATGACATGTAGATTTTCTCTGAGGCTCTCTATGTTACAGATTTTTGATGTATGAAAATGTGGTAGTTGTATGGATGTGTAACCCTTCTGAATTTTAAATTGTTTTTCTGGAAATCAGATTGCAAAAATTATATCATGCATTCTGGAGTTTGTATAATACAACAACTTCTATAAATTCTTCTTTAATGTCAAGCTTGCAAACAGATGCTTAGAAACATGTAACTGAAACTGGGTTTTGGGGTTTGGTGTCTTTTTGCTTCCCCCAAAGCTGTGTACTCCAGTAAAAATAATGTTATTGTAAGATCAATAATTTTGTCAAGGTTTAAAACCTGTAAGGGACACTTTTTACAGGTAAGCAAGGGGTGAAATGTGTGAGATACATGACCTAGAGTGGAAGGTTTCCCTCCTGTGCCCACCCATCATCCCTGGTGTGAGCTGTGGCATCACCTCCTGCACACGTGGGAACGCCTCTTGGGAGAGCAATGACCTTACTGTGTGCTACCTGAAGGGCTGAAGGGTGGAAGTAAAAGAAGAAAAGATGAAAATACCCATTAGTGAAAGAGAAGAAGTGGAATAAACCCTGTTTTCCTGTCCATGCACTGTTTCAAAAAGTACTAATTTGATTATATCTCTGTTTCTTCTTCTCTGTCATTATCAATACTTACACAGCTCAGCCTCTGTTATTGCAATCAGACTGATGTAAAGGAATTGACAAAATTTTAATGAAGCATATTTTGTTTTGTAATATATTGGTGTTATTTCGGAATGTCTTTGTCTTAAAAACTGACGGCCTTGCTACACAATAGTGCTCTTGTTGCCTTTTGCTGTTGATGACATCCAAAATATGAATTGCCTGCTATTGGAGTGAAAGATACATAAATGAAAAATCCCAATCATGATCGTGGACTTTCCTGGTGTCTAAATTATAATAAGAAATCAGTGGAACTACTCTGGAAGATCATTTAATAAATAGAAATTACATGTTTTTAAGTCTGTGTGGAATTTTTATGCATCCTGTGGAAATTAAGAAAGCTCTACTTTGTCTTCATATGGAATTCCAACTTAACTACTGATATCCAAAACAGAAAGAAAAAAAGGAGGAACAGAGATTAGAGTTTTGTTTGGTAGTCCTGAAATCCTTCCCAGATACAAATTTTTTTCTGAGGGACAGTATTTCAAGTTCCACTTCAGGAGTGGTACCTGACTGTTGATATTGTCACTGTTAAACAGTGGATTTTCGATCAAGGTGGTCTGCTCTCCTGGGGCAAGTCGTATTTGTTCAGGTATCAGCCTCTTCCAGGAAGTCCTCTGAAAAGCTGATGGGATGCAGGAGACAGTGCAGGTTCTCCTGTCGTTCTAGAGCAGGAGGGTTGAAAAGGAAGGAGCTTCTCCAGTGATATGCAAGGGGACAGAGAGAATATGAAGTTGCAAGCAGGAGAAAATCAGTTTCAGAGTCAGAGCAGCCCTTTGTATAGTCAGAATGCCTATAATGGTAGCACTGAGATATTTGGAGGGAAGACATCTGGATCAAGTGATATATTCTGTAGTCTTTGATATTTTAATTTCATATTTCTGTAACTTGGTGGGATAGATAGATAGATAGATAGACAGACAGACAGACAGACAGACCTCTGAAGGAAAAAGATTTTTTCTCTTATGTTGGACTTCAGTTTTAGGTTTTGCCATTTCAGTGTAATTCTGTAAAATGCTTCCCATGAGTGCCCTTGATCAATGGAATTAAACTAGTTGAATAGCATAGCCTCTGACATTGGGAAAATAAAAATTGGAAATGTACTAGAGCAAATAAATCAATGAATTGTTATATAATGCAGTTCAGTTTGCTTTGAAGCAGATTGCTTGCTGTAGGAAGGTTAATATTGACTATGCTTGTATGTTTTGTTTCTTGGCAGGTAACCCTGGACTGGCGGGTTATTACAGGACCTTTATACAGGCCTTATATTGTGGACTGAACCAGCAGTATCCCGTGTGGGTTGTGAGCCATGCTGGACATTGTAAACCTCCTAGTGGGATGGAAATGATAGAAGGTACAATCCTGTAACTTGTGCATACAAATGTTTGTGCCCCTCTGATTTCCCCAGCAGAACTTGTGCTTGTTAAAATCAGAATGACGTGAGTTTTAAATGTCTCTGTTGTATTTCCGCAGAACAGTTGTATGAGAAGAGAAGTTAGCTGAGGAAAAAAAGTATTTTTGGGTAATTTAGATTTGCCAGACAAATAAGTGCTATTAAGAGAATAAGAGTTTGGTGTTGGCAGTCTTTAGATACAAGTTACAGTGAAGTGTGTTTATGTTGAAAAGACTAGATTAGAAAAGTAAGTTTTTAAATTAAATGTCCACTTCAGAGATTGAGTATGTTGGGAGAGATTTAATTATCTCTGAATTTAATAATAGCTGTACTAAATTAGTGAATTTCCTGGAAGCAAGTACATCTTTCTAAGACTGGGATGTTTGCAGGGGAGAGGTCGCTTGTGTATCTGTTAAGAGTCTTTTGACATGCAGATCTCCAGCAAGACATGGTAGCCAACTCAGAGCAAATACTGTGAGTGTACAACAGTGTAAAATGGAGGAAGCCAGCAGCTAATCCTGTCCTATAACTTCTTAGTGTCAGGATACCTCTGTACTTGGTCAATCTGCAGTGATACAGCAGTAAATCAGTATGATTCCTTAGGATCAAAAGGTTCAGCAATGTGAATTTGAAAACTTTCAATAAGAAACCATTTCAGCAGTTTTAGCATAACTCTCCCTCACTGACTTTGGCACTTGAACTTCTAAGCCTTTTTATTGGTTTATTTAATCTCAAGTTTCAAAGTTAAAGATGAAACTTGTATTTCTTTGGTAAACTTCCTGCCAGTTATTGTGTTGGAGTGTCAGGCTACCTAATTCTAGCACTTTTTCCTGACAGGTGAGAAGTCCTTACGTTTGTAATTTCTGGTGCAGTATTATCCAGAGGGAACAGGTAGAAGTCTGGCAACAGAGTGGAGCTGAGCTTATTGCAGGGAACATTTGAAGGTCTCATAACCTACACTGGGATCATGTCTATAAGTGTGTAGTTAGTAAAAAGAACCTTTGATAGTGAGAAATGTGTTTTGTCGCTTGAAATGGCTGAGCAAGTTGAAAGGGGAGGATTTTACATTGAGACAGTAGAAGTGTTCTCCCATTTCCACTGTGCCAGTCCCTGTACTGCTAAAGAGAGTGTAAACTTGGGTGGAGGAGAGCATACAACAAGTAAAAGCAGCTGATAGCTAAACTGAAAGCAAACTTCTAGCTGACTTAACTGTTACCTTTTGCACTGACAGTGCTCCTGTGAGGGAGGGAACTTTAAAGAATGTGGTAGCTTTTTAGGACAGACAGGTCAGAAGTGAAGTACCATTGAAAATGGTGCTGTGTCAAGTTTTATTCAATATATTCACCCATGACTTGCAGAATGAGAGTAAACAAAGGAATCTCTGTTTGTGGATGGTACATCATAGCATTTAATTGCTGGGAAGACATTGGATGTGACGAAACTGCAGAAACATCTTACAAAGTGTAATTAATGGGCAAAAAGATCGTAAAAAAGTGTCAGGGTAGATAAATACGAGTTAATGCATCTGACAGAAAAGATCTCCCTTAACTCTACCTGGGCAATCCTTGACTTGGAGTTCATTTATAAAACTTAGGGAAGATACTGGTGTCATCACTGACAGTTCTCTAATATTAATCATTTCCCATTGAACAGTGGCAGAAAAAATTTAAGGCAGCAAATCATTGGCCATAAGGAGAGTTACAGGCAAGGCAGGAGGCATTGGTTTGTTACTGTATGTGACCACAGTGGACCCACATCTTGAATGTTAGAGTGCAGTTCTGGTGGGCATCTCAAGGACAGCTTTTTAAAGAGTGAAGCTGGTGAGTGAATGCAGAAAGAGAACTAAAACAACAGGGAGGAAGCAGCCTCCTTGTTATGAGAGATTAAATGACTTTCTGATTTGGAGACCATAAAGCTTCTCAGGAGCATGACTGAGTATCCAAAATCCTGACAGTAAATAAGGTAAATGCAGAATAAAATATACCAGATTCAATATTGAACTAATGGTCACTTAATGGTACAAACTGATTTAAAACAGGTTAGAGAAAGTATCTATTTATTTATTTATTTGTTAGAGTAACAGGTAAAAAATTTAGGGAGTTAACAGCCAAAGCACTATATATGGGCAGGTTATATGAGCAGGCTTAAAATGATAAAACAACCTGATGGACAAGTGGTTCATAAACAGCTGCTGAAAGAGGCAGGTTCTTTGTTGTGCAGGGCTGCCCCTGGTCCCAGTGCCATCCTGTGGCAGGGTTGTGAGCCTCAGAGATTCATCACAAGAGGAAGGGATGTACAGTGTCCAGGCTTAATGTCTGAATAGCATCTTTTCTTGCCACTGCTGAACTTGGAGGATTCACATGCCTGACCCAGTAAGGTGTCCTTTAAAAATTAAGGTATACTGTAAAAATTAAGGTCCTCTGTTAAAAGTTCAGTGTATTCCAATGTGCTTCATATGGACATTTCATAAAACTTCCTCTGAAATAACCTCATGCAAATCCTCTGAGAAAGTTCTGTGTGTCTACATAACAAGGATGAGGACAAAAATTTATGAAGAAAACATTTGAATCTCTGACACCATTGATTTTTCAGATCATAATCTAGCAAACAAAAGAAAAAAAGAGGTGGGGAAAGAGGGGGAGCTACCAAAAATATCCAGTTCATACTAATGCATTTAAAACAGTGGTCTACAAACATTTTTGCTCATGCCCTACTGTCACTAAAAAAGTTTTTGGGCACACCCCCCAACATCTCTTTTTTTAAAAATATATACATACTTTTCTGCTATTTCCTTCCTATACCCCACCATGCATGCAACCCTTTTCAGAGACAACTGATTTAAAGTGTGCAGGCATTTGAATAGGGCGCAGCTTACAAATGATGATGCCTGTAAAGGGGTCTAAAACAAAGCAAACTGTGTGAGAGTAGTACACCTGCTTATATTTAGATCAAGTACATTTTGAAAGTCTCAAAGACTAAAGCAAGTTTTCCAACAGCAAACATCAGTCACAGGCTACTTCCTAATTGAAAGCATATCACCTAGCAATCTGGAAACCAAACAATACTACACTCTTCATGTTCACTTCTGTATGATATGCTTCTGTTCAGAGAACGTTTCCAAGCTCTGCTCCGTGAAGACTTACACCACTGATTGAACATTTCATTGGTGTAGTTCTGCTCGCAGCAATCAATCCACTGTGCAAAATTATTTGAAACACTTTGTTACTCTGGGAATGCAGTACAAAAGTTATACCTCAATTTCAATTTCATCCTCCTCCTCCTCAGCTTTTAAAAAAGCACTTGTTTTGAACCCTGCTGTGACTGTAAAACAGGCCGACATCAGTCCTTAGGTGTAGGTGAAATTACAAAAACAGTTTTCTAACTCTCATTTTGCTTTAAACTGAAATAAAAAATGTGTAGGTGGCCTGTGTACATACATAGGTGTGCCTTAAAATGACCTGATTCTGTGGACATCTGCTGTGGCTTAACAAGAAATAGGAAATAGGACATCTCAGACATAAGTAAGAGTAGAATCATAGAATCTTTAAGGTTGGAAAGGATCATTAAGTGCAACCTTTGACCGAATACCACTGTGCCCATTAAACCATATCACAAGGTGCCACCTCTGCTTGTTTTTTGGACACTTCCAGGTGACTCCACCACTTCCTTGGGGAGCTTGTTCCAATGTTAAACCATGCTTTCGGTGAAAAGAATTTTCCTAATATCCAACTTGAATCTCCTTTGGCACAACTTGAGGCCATTTCCCCTTGCCTTGTTGTTTGTTACCTGGGAGAGGCCGACCAGCCCCTGGCTGCAACCTCCTTTCAGGGAGTTGTAGAGAGCAAGAAGGTCTCCTCTGAGCCTACTTTTCTCCAGGTTGAGCACCCCTCAGCTGCTTCTCAAAAGACTTGTGCTCCAGACCCTTTGTTGTCTTCCTTGGGTCATTCTCTGGCACCTCAATGTCCTTCAAGAAGAAAAACACAGGTTTGGTTGTTTTGTCATGTGATTCATATCTTAGTTGATTAGAGAGACACAATTGATGCATTAAAATACTGTATACCTAATAAATAGCTCGTCGTTATTCATGTCTTAATGATACAACATTTGGTCAAATAGATTATACTAAATATCTTGAGCTTTCTAAACTGTACAGATGAGTATTGGACTGTACACAGTCAAATTACAAATACTTTTTATTATTGTTTTAGCAAGATGTGTTTTTCCTTTGGAACAGATTGTCTACTGAATATTCCATTGCTTTACTTCTGAATCACTATTAGCTTGGCATCTGAGTGAAATAACATTCTTAATAGTGGACTTACAAGGTAAAATTCTAGTTTGATCTTTTAAGTTCTGTGGACTATAGAAGACAATAGCACGTCCTTAAAATCTGTTAAACTAGCCTTAGTTCACGGTTCTTGATAAAAAGAGGTGGGTAATGATTGATTTCTAGTCTGTCAAAAGAGTTTTTCCGTTGCGTTCCCTTTACACAGGGAGAGTAGGGCATTCAGATCATTTTGAAACTGAATTACATCCTTAAGAAAGAATAAGGGAAAAGCACAGAAGTGGTGAAGGGATAATAAATTATCTGTGGAGGCACTGTTTATGTGATCCCAAAATGTTAATGTACCATCAGTGTGAAGTTTTGAAGTGAAATTAAGTTGTGTATAAAAAAAACCCCAAACTCTAATGTTACAGGAAAATTTGGAAGCTATGGGCAGCTTGAATTTATTTGATATATTGCTTCTTGGCTGTTGTTACAATTCATCTGAATGGAGTTTACTTTTGCAGCCCTCTGGCTTCTAATGAAACTGCAGAATTGACCATGAGTCAAAGTCTGCCTGTAACTCAAGTGATATAAATTTACAAAAAATGACTGAAATTTTTTGTGTAAAACTGAATTTGTACTTCAGCAAGTCAATAATTCATTAATTCCTAGATAGTTATCCACCAAATGACAGAAGTGTGGGCGTGCTTAGCAGATACAAGCCATAAGTTTCTACCATCACTATACACTGTGCTGGCAGGAAAAAGCCTAAAATAGTAGCTGGAGCAAGACAAGGAGCTTGGTGTTCTATAATAAGAGGGTTACGAGTTATTTAGGACAGTGATTCCCAAACTGTGGTCTGTGGGGCACTGGTGGTTCCCAGGACACTTGCTTGTGGTCCAGGAAGAGCTGGCTGATCAGATGGAGCTGGCACTCTTGCTGCTTTCCACTTGCTAAGCGGAATGAATAGTAACTAAGAATACTTTTCCAATAACACTTCTTTTGTGTAAGCGCTTGCTGCGGTGCTGTTAGAGATGTTGTGCCACCACAAATGTGTGGTGAGGGTGAGCAGTGGGTTTGTGGTCTGCCCTGCTGCAAACAGGAGAGGAGGAGGTCATGAAAGTTGGGTGTTTCAAGAACTGGGCTCCTAAAAATAGGGACTCATCCTTGTTGTTGTGTGTCATTGAATCACAGAATGGCCTAAGTTGTGAGGGACCTTAGAGATCACTAAGTTCCAACTCTCCTGCTGTGGACACAGACACCTTTCACTAGACCGGGTTGCTCAGAGCTCCATCCAGCCTGGCCTTAAACGCTTCTAGGGAGAGAAGTTACTCAGGCACAGGAACTCCATATGTATTTGGTAGTTTTCACTGGCTTGTGACTCATTTATTTCAAGTAAAGTAGATATTTTTAACTATTGGTGAAGATGGAGAATACCTACACTGCTGAATCTGTGAATTAGAGCTGCTTGCAGTCTATTTGGTCAGTACAAAACCACTCAGAATAAGTCTCTGTAGTACTTAAAAGTTTTTTGACCAGGAAATCCTTATCTGTGTTTCAGCACTGTTTGGTCAGTAGTAGCAGCAGAGATGTGGCCACACTGAGGTCCGCAGTGATATCCATTTTTAAAGGGCATTTATGTCTTGCTCATTTATATTTACATATGTCTATATCCATATCTCTCTATATATAATATATAGGGAGAAAAGCAGTAGGAAGGCAGCTGGGCTGGCATCTCACATGCATACTTTAAGCTTATGCATACACACATTTAATTCACATTACATACATTTAATTCACATTAATTTCTATTTCAACAACATTTTTTGCTTCCTAGGCATATAAATATCTCAGAGTCAATGAAAGATGGATTGTCTTTAATATAAGTTCTTTTGAGGTTTAGTTAGTTATATATTACAGGCCCAGAGAACACTAGTCATGTTTATGTCCCAGAACACATTAAAATTGAGCTTAATTTTAATGCAAAATTGTATGACATGATGTCTCCCAGTCTAGGGGTATCACAGCGTATAGATACATTAAAACCCCCAAATTTCAAGCATGCCATTCAGGTAGACTTATTCTAGTTTATAACTGTTTCATAGCCAAGTGTGGTTTTTTTAATGTATAGAGAGGAGAAGCATCCTGTTTACAGAGCTGGCCTTGGCACTGATTAATCACATTGAGCTCCTCACATGATATTCGTCAACAGCGAGGGATCCCACATCGGGCTGTGCACAGAGGAACTGGTTGTTTTCACAGGATGGGGCAGGAACTGTCAGCTCAGTGCAGAGCAGTCCTGCTGCCCCTCCTGATCCAGCAACTGGTGTTGCCCAGAAACCTTATTCCTTCCTTGTCTTGGAAAAGGCAGCCTAAGGAAGGAAGTGTGTGTGCATATGTAAAAGTTATTATGAGGCATTTAAATGTTGAGGTTTTTGTCCTTGCCTGGTAAGATCTGAATTTTACTGTATGGTTTTAGAGCTAGATGTCTATTTTAAGGAGGAAACAAATGGTCATTTCATGTTATGAACCCACTGGAATGTTTGAAATCTAAATGTGTGAAAAGTAAGCAGCCCTAGGGATGCTGCAGTACTCCGTTTACTTCTTTCCTTTGAGCCACATTCAGTTAATTATTCATGGCGGGCCCATAATCGTGCCCATAATTATGCAAATACATCCGTAGAGTGAAAACTTGGCATTTGGCGTTGACTTTATCAGTCCTGCTTAATTTTAAGCATATGTTTAAAAGTCCTGCTCCATTCAAAATCAAAATGAAGAAAGTAAAATTTTGTCATATGTGAAGTATTTCTGAGTTTCTCTGTTGTTTTCTTTTCTGGACATCCAAAACGATAACAATTTTACCTGCTCATAACATCATACCTTAGCAGCCATGTATTTATTTGTATTGATCACTTCAACACTATGAAGCTGCTTTTGGTGCTACTTAATGTGTAGCTTTGTATCATTGACTACAATGAAGTAGTGACTTATTTTTGTTGACATTCCTAAGAATAGGACTTTATCTTTACATTTCTTATGGCTATATCTGTACCTTGGGCATGTTGTCATAGTTGCTGTGCTGGGTAATTCAGGGCAGTGACTAAGAATGAAACCTTCATCATTTTCTTCAGGAAGATTAAAAAGGGAACTGCTATCTTGGTAATAGAGAATTAATTTTTAAATAATGTAACAGAACACTGTAGAAGAAAAGATATAGATCAGAATTTAAAGTCATCATTTGACAAAAATGTGTTTCCTCCTGAAGGATACAGAACTTGCACTACACAGCACATGCTAATGGTTATTTAAAGCATCAGCAACTGATAAAGAAACCTGCTACATTATATAAAGTAGGAGGTGAAATTCTACTTGTTCTCCTCAGTTTTGCCAATGATTTTCATGAAGTCAGACTTTTACATATGCTGTTTTGTCCATTTCTCTTCTGCCAGCGGGAATCAGTGCTGGGAGTCACTGAACTCTGTCTGGTTCCCTTTGCTGTCAGCTCCCACTCCTTGTGCAGAGAGGAGCCCACACAGAGATTACAATGCTTTCCAAGCCAGGTAGCTGTTAGGATCATGGATTGACTGCTGTGAGGAAGCACTGCAATGCAGAATATTCTGCGTACGTGCTGTGGTACAGCCCTCACCACTGGTAGCGGGGGGGGTCATGTTCTCTGCTGAAATAAACTGAAATAGCTCTTTTCAGTCAGCACTGTGGGCACCAGTTTACAGCAGCAGGGAATAGAAGATAAAAATTTTGAAAGCCTCTTATAATCTATAAATTTTGAAGGATACAGATGAAAGATGAAAAAATGTTATGTTTGCCTAAGTGGATCATTTATTCCTTAAGAAGGATGCTAAATACTTCTATTAAAATAGTGTCATCCAAGATGAATATACACAAGAGTAAAGAAAAAGGACTGAGTTTACTCAATACCATCCTAAATGCCATTATAGGAGCTGGTGAAGCAAGAAGTTCATTAGTGTTGGTTTAGTGTTATTCTCAAGATAAGTGTTATTTTGGTATTATTCTGAGGAGTTGTACATAGTTGAACATGTCAGTCTTGGTCTATATTTTAGTTCTGAATAAAATTTTGGGATGGATTTTCAAGAAAAATTGGGATTGGCCTAACAAATGAAAAGTTATTGCTCAAGTTCAGTAGACATATCAAACATTTAATAATATGTCACCAATCGATATGTCTGGTCACTGTGAAGTACAAATTCTGTATTGTTACTTGGGCTACTCCATAACTGCGCCTCTCAGCAGGTTCCTTTTTCCCTTTTCCTCCTTTTAACATCGTGCTGTGCTCCTTCTCATTTTTTTCTTACTTTGGAAATAGTTCTTTTTATTTCCTGCCTGTGAAATAACATGGGTTGTCTTCCTTGGCCAGCTGTCTTACTCTGCTCCAAACTTTGGGTCTCCCCTGTTTGCTCTAAGTCCTTCTTTCTCTGTTTGTATCTGTTTAAACTTCCCAAAGTTTTGAAGTGCTGTTTCAATAGGTGTGACTGTTGGACTTGCCTACTGCAGCGCAGCACCTCATTTGTCATACACCAAAGGAATCAATGCCTGTGAAGTTTGATACTCATCTGTTTTTGTTCCCTTCAACGCTCATAGAATTTCCACTGTCCTTTCTTTACCATCTGTGTTATACCTACGCAGTCTTGGTAATACACAGAACTCACCACTGTTCTGGTTTTCTTCCATTGTTAAACTGTATAAAAGCAAGTTTTGTTGAAGCGTGCAGCTTTGTTTGTGGGAGCAAGTGGAGGGAATTCAGAGCCTTTCACTTGACTTCAGTGTGTCCAGAAAACAAGAAACATAGCATGGACTATCAGCTTCCCATGGGCTCAGACCTCTTTGCTTTTGCTCCTAGAGGTCACTTTATGTTGGAAATTCAGATCTGCTCCTATACTGTGATGGTTCTGTAACCTCTACGCTGCCAAGTGCTGGGGTTTTTTTAATTTTTGTTCTACTGTTTGTTTTCTCTCTTTGTAATATGATGCTGAAAATTCTTACAGATTGCACTTTCTGCAGTTATTCAGCTGACTGACTGCAGAATGCAGTCATTCAAGTACAGAAAATGTTTCTATCTATGTTATGTAAAAACCCCATATTACATTTGATTTATGCATGTTAAAGTGGCTGGAATGGAGACATTGAATGATGCAAAACTGCATAATAAAACACTCTTTAGTGGTGTTTGCCTTGCCAAAATTGGAGACAACCAACATAATTCTACTTCAAAGTTTATACCATTATCTCATCATAGCTTGGTGACAGTTACTCTAAGAGGGAAGCAAGACTGGGAATGCAAGATAAAATAACTTTCTAACAGATATCTAAATTTAATAAGTTCAGTGTGCTCCTGTATGCTTGTAATAAAAATTTGTGGTTTAGTATTTGTCATGTTTATTAGTTCATTCTGTCAGACTACGCTGGTACTAATTTAATTATAATACAGCTTCCTTTGAAAAACAGATTAGGTGTTAAGCAAGTGTCCCAGCAATAGGTATGTAGAGAGCAAAGGAAATCAGTGGTTCAATTTGTAGAATAAAGACTTGTTATTTTTCTAGTAAAGAAAATAATACTTATGACCACTTCAGTATCTTAAGTAAATGGTAATTTATTTGGGGAGGATACCTTTACAAAAAGTAATTGCTCCAATAAACACTGATGAGTGGTATGTTTATCTTAAAAGTTCCATGAACAGTTCCTGAGGGTGCTAAGGCCAGCCTAAGGTCTAAGGGTTAATCTAAAACACAGTGCTTTAAGACCTGGTTCCTGGTGTCAGGAGGAGTTCTTCAATATTTATTGAAAATTCTTTCATGGTTTCCATCCCATTTGTTTGGCATTTTGCTTACTGATGCAAATTTTTCAGGGTTCACTAATCAAATGAAAGATTGGGTGAAATATTCAGGCTTTAAGCAATATATTTTTAGGGGATGCCCATAGTAGACCCACAAACTTTTAAGTCTCAGTTTTTAAGCTTACAGTTCTACTTAAACACTTTCAAATGGCATCATTCAGTTGTAAGGCATTATTGTCTTTTACTGTAAGAACAAAAGCAATCAAATGATTTATTTGATTTCCAGAATTAGACTTCTGATTATATACACAGCATTTTAAAAGCTAATTCTTCTGAGTAGTTTACTTGTGGGTTGACTTTCTGACTGTCACTACATGAAGGAAAAGAGAAAACTTCCCAGAGGTGGCATCACCTAAACAGAAGTTACTCAGTCACAACTGCTGCTCCTCCCACCAGTATGTGTATGTTTTTGTAGTGGAGAAAGGTGATGGTGCATAAAGTGGAAAATGCTTGGCATAATACATTGGTTGCACTAAGGGTATGTCCTGGAGATATAGTGGACTTAACATGACTCTGAACTAACTCTCCTGAACTATTTGGTTCACTCTACTTGAGTCTTTGTGCCTTTTCATATGCTTTGATATTATCACTGACCTGTCAGTATCTTCTTCCGCTTTGCTTTCCTTCCTCTTGATACTTTCTTGTGATGTTACTGCATTTTCATGTGTTTAAACTCATTGTTGCTCTTAACTACTAACATTAAGCTGTGTGATGATGTGTCACACAGCTGAAATGAGCAGCATCTTCAGAGAGAGTGGTGAATCTTTTTCTAGCCCCTCATTCAGTCTCCAGATGCTTACTGGTCCTTATCCTGAAAAAGGTCCAATTCTGAAACTTCTTGACCACAAGAGTTTATATGAGTGGTTCATTAGAGATTGTCCTTAGATATCCTGCTGTTGCCTCATAGCATAAATGGTCCAGGGAAGAAGATGACACAGTGCAAGTAGACCAGTGGGGTTTACCTCCCTTTCCTTCATGACATAAAATCAC
>JAOXXN010000446.1:109059503-109071855 GCA_026770055.1 Myrmophylax atrothorax | reverse complement strand
AAATATATAAAATTCATTCTTAATACTGCTTTATATTTATTTTGAAAACAAATAATGTATTTCTGAACAGATGCATTTGCCATGTGTATACATAGCATATCTTGTATGGTTTTTGAAGTGGGTGCAGTAGGTAGATACCACCTGCTCAGTCCTAAAACTTTATGGGAAATACTAAATTATATATAGTTCAGTCTTTTTCTGAGTCGAGAAAACTTGCAGTCCAGAAATGTTGAAGATCAGATAAGACTGATAAATAGTAGAGTGATAATTAAAAGCAGAAGTATTAATTTAGTTAAAATGGATGTCTAGTGCAATTAAAAGACAAGCTTGATGAAATCAGTAGCACTGTGTCTGTCAAATCCTAATTCCGGAGCAAATGAATCCAAGTTCTTTTTTTTAACATTTATCACATTTTTAAGAGTGAGAATTCAGAGTGAATAATAACATTGCCCTGAGATTTTCTTGTATAGATCATAAGCCTGTTACAAGAAGGCCTGAGGAAAAACTTCATTCCCAAGATTTTCTATGTAAAATCTTATTTTGTTCAAAATGTTCATTGAAACTTCAGCTTCTGTCACCATGTTTAACATACTGCTTTACTGTTCAGTGGAATATAGAAACAATATGAAAAGCGAGATTCTAGTCAGTGATGATTTGAAGTAGGAAAACATTAAGAGCAATAATTTTAATTTCAAGATACTTGGGGATTTTTTTAAATAACTGTGTTTATTTCACTGCTAATGAAACATGTGATTGCAGATGTATGTAGTCAAAATTCAGATAAATCTATAAATAATTTCTTTTTCTAGGAAGTTAAAAGACATAAAGGTGACCAAATGTGCAAACATAAAAGAAAGAAAAATAAACTGAAAAGTGGAATCTGTGATCCTTCATCAAGAATCCAAAGTAAAACATAAGAATGAAGAGGAAATGGAGTAAAAATAAACAGATGGCTAAAATGGTAAATGGCAGAATAATAGGATTTGCTAAGTGCTGTGAATTTTTACAGACTTGTTAATAAAGATTATTGTGAATCTCCAGAAATTTAAATTTGAATTGTAATAAATAAGTGATTTGATAAATATGAGAGAATCATAAACATATAACAAGAATCGAGTTTCAAAAACAATTAGGATTTATGACATATATTTTAAAAAGAGCTCAACACCATTTTGAAAGCCAGATTTCCCAAAGAACTTTTTATGCTGGGTGGTGAGATCTTTTGACATCCTGTCTGCAGATGTGTGCACTTGAAAATGAGAGTCTCAAGTCTTCGGAGAGTTGGAGCAAGCGATTGGAATTCAGTGTATGTCGCACATAGCTTGAATTTTTTTTTGTTTTTCTACTGCAGTTAATATGCTTTTACAGAAGAAAACAGAGCCAGAAATCTACAGTTTTCATGCTGTTTTAATATTAGTAGAGAATAGGAGAAAGCAGACAGTTAGGACATTGAAGAGTTGTTTATAAAAGGAGCAGATGAGGGGACATTGTGGAGTTTTTGAACATGGAATTTATAAGCAAGTAGTTAAACTTTGAGCATGGCTTGTAACTGTAATAGCCAGTATCTGTTTCTAGAAGCTCTTTATTAAAATGCGATTTTTTTTGTCAATCTTGAGTCCTCACCAAATAAGTTGAGTTGCTTTGTCAGCTCCTGCCTGTGTTGTACATGATAGTTACTCAAAAGAGTGGGGAAGAGCTTGGCTTGGATCTTCCAGTTAGAAGAGGTTACTTAGAACTGACAGGGTTTCAGCTGCAAATATTTCCTACTCTGCCATATTGTTAATTTGTTCATTCCCCATGGTTTTCGCTGCATTGGCTTCTATTCCAAGAATGGTGTATCCTTTTTGAAGAGTGCATTGCAGGAGTGAAAGGAATCAGAAAGAGACACAAACTTTATAAAAAACAGTTATAATATCTCTGAGCTTAGACAGTACATTCACTTCATTTAGAGCATTTCTAATACACTGTTAAATTAAGTTCAGGCAAATACTGGAGGCCTTTTTTTCCTGTATGTTTTTAGCAGTGCATTGATTGTTGATTATTTTAGGGGAGTTTTTGCCAGTGCCACCATGGATCTTTTCAGATACCTGAGGATGTGTACAGTGACTGTAAACCTATATTGAGGCAACTAAATCAAGCCCTAGATTTAGGAATCCCCCTCTGCACTCTTATGACAGAAGTTATCTTCAAAATTAAATGTAATGGAAGTGTGCTTCCTTTTCTATTTATTTCAATCTGTAAATATTTTAAATACTTGATTTCTGTTGTTTGCATGCAAGTGTACTTAACTGTGGCATCTTGTAAAAAAAATCGTTGGAGTTTGCCCTTTCATATGGAATTCAGTTTAGATATATATTTAAGTGCAAGTCCAGAAGCAACAATGTATCTAACAAACTTATTACCTCTGGAATCCTGTAGGAAAATTCAATCGATGTTAATGAAAGTGTGCTTCTAATAACTTTGTTACAACATTTCTAGTCACTGGAAAAATTTAAGAACATTCTGCTCTATTTAAAATTCCAAAACAAAGCACAGTTCTGTTTAAGGAGCAGAATTTACTGAGTCCTAATTGTTCTTGAAAATATTGAATTTACGCTCCTCTACTTTAAAACAGTAATGTGACTATTGTAAGTGTATTTTACTGAGATGAAAGATACAAACCCCAGTTCTCAATAAATATAATTTGTGACCTTTAATGGCAGCTGGCAGAGTTTAGACTTTTACCTGGCATTGGCAATTTAAAGAAATTCTACAAATTCCTGTTCGCAGTTGAACTAAAGCCCTTACTACCCGATGACCAGTTTTATTTGTGTGATAAATTAGATATGATAATTTCGCTCTCCTAGCAGATTCCTGCCTATATTCCATTTGTCATAGTAATTAAGGCTAGCAGCACTCTGTAGTATTGCAAAGGAAGGAATTTTCTATTTTTCCCTTCTTTAAAATGCTTGCAGTTCTGGAAAGGTCAAAGCAAGGATGGAAAAATGAGCTGACTGAGAGAATTCCTCACTCCCTCCTCTCTCTTATTCTCTTCTTCTGATACCCTGACAAGACTTTGGGATGTAAGTTCTATCTTGAACCTAAAATATTCATCTTTTCTTTTCTTCTTTTGACAACTATACAAAGTCCTGCTCAGTGTATACCTCCTGATGCCCATCCTGTTCTTCACTTGTATCACAAGGCAGAACCTGACTGTTCTTCCTCCAGAGCACATCATTAACTAAGCCAGTTTAATTGGTTAAAATGGTAGTGGACTGATCTTCCAACTTTCAATTCCAGCTCAGCTTTCTTTGTCTGACTACTAACCCTGTGAGCCAAGATGCCTATGGCTTTACGTTGACTGGATGCCTTTTTGAGGGTTGACTTCCGTAAGTGATAAAATATACCCCTTCCAAATGTCTTGAGTGGAGCACTTGAAAACAGAAGTCCAAGGATCTCAAGGCACTGATGGAAAATTATGGCCTTTCCTTTCCGTCAGCAAAATGAGATTATAATTGTAAGGCTAGTTTCTCATTCACCTTGTTCAGCCACATTTCCTTAAACTGAACGGATTGTCATTGAGATTTATTGGTAGGTACTGTTATACATTGATGACTCTTAGTTCAAGACAACACAAAATCTAATTCTTAATGCTTTGTCTTGCTTGAGCCATCTTTCCAATTTAAGTACATATTGTTGGTGAATCCAAATGATGAATATCCCAGAGCACATCTACAAGGATCACATTTACCAGTCCGGTGCTGTAGGGGTACTTGCAGATGCAGTGCAGTGATCTCATGGGAGTGCTACACTGAAAAAAAATGCACCCTGTACTTCCAAAAAGAAAACGGAAAGAATTTCTGCTGGAAAGTGGCAGCTGTGTTCTGACATTCATGTAATGGGAGCAACTGAAAGCTTTATGGTGTGTAACTGTGACACTGCATTCCAACATAAGCTTCTCCCTGCCCTTCTTCCAACCAATAAACTATTCTTCCTCTCTTTTCACTCTCACCCCTCCTAATCTTCTTCTGTTTATATGCTTTAATCATAATAGCAACAAATCCATCCCTGCTGGTATTATCACACCGTTGCAAATTTTGGCTGTCTCCTTTGGCACTTCCCTTGTAGATGGAATGACATTGCCCACTTTGATGGGGCTTAATCCTCTATGTAAAATACTGCCCTGTCAATATTTTCTCTATTAAACTATTTTCAGTCCAACAATAAGATACAGATTTTTGGGAGAACAGTTTTCTCATTATTACCTTAACCCATAAAAAGGCTTTTACTTTTTTTTTTTTTTTAGTTCAAACATTTTGGGCAAGTTTTCAGTTACCCAAATATTTGTAGTACAGAGTAATTTGCATTTCAGCCCTGTGAGACTTGTAAATGTAATGAACAGTCTGTGTGTTTAATATTTTTTATATTTTTAATAATTTGCAAATAGTTCAGTATGTAGAGCTGATCTGTTGAAAAATAGTTTGCAGTGTCTGTAGAGAACACTTCTGAGTCTTTTGTGTATTTAGCAGAATTCTGGCCTTCAGCTGGAAAAATTCTAGGAGTATTTCTTTCTGGAAAATATCTCAAGTAATGTGAAACAACAGATAATTTTTTCCTGTGCTGTGACCCACTTGTAAGGTGAGGTATGGATGCTCCCTCTCCTGTTGCTATCAAATAGGTTTCAGTATTGGAAGTCAGGTACAGGGAAAATACTGACACCTTTTGAAAGGTGTGTTTGAAAGCATACTGGTTTCAAAAGGAATTGTGAAAGGCCTCAATTTACTTGTCAATCTAAGAGGTTAATCTCTAACTATGATGATCAGTGCTTTATGGCAGCCATGGTCTTCATCTGTCTATCCAAAAATAGATAAGAGTCCTGGTTTTAGAGATGGGAATATCATGTCTTTGGTGAGATCTACACTGGCTGTAGACTGCCACATTTAATAACTGAAAAATAGATCCTTGTATCAGAATTTATTCATGGGGCAGAAGTAAGACGTATTAAATTGATGAAAATTTTGCCACTGGTTTCAACAGAAGCAAGATCACACCCCCAGACATGTAGCAGGGGGAATCACAGAGGACCAGAAGTATTCAGTAGGATATCGGACACAGTGAAGACTCTTTAGGGCTCTGCCTTTTTGATTTCTCTGCTTGTGAGCACTGTTGACAAACGTGATTTCTTACTCTTAGCAGCTGAAGTTGGATACTACCAAGATTTCCTTGCCTCTCACTCTCTTGCTCTGGAGAGATATATCCTCAGTTGATTTTGTCCCATTTCAGTTATTTTGTAATTAAACAAAGAAGGGAGCTTTTAGTATTCTCCCAATAATGCAACACAAAAGTTAATACTGTGAAAGGCTGATTGTGATTCAGGTTTTAACAGGACTCTTCATATGGCTGGTCCAATGAGTTTGGATGCAGGACTGCAACCTATACAGCCCAGAGTCAAATTTATGCTAAGTCAGTGGAAAGTGGTCTTAAAATAGACATAAATTTAGTCACACCTCACCTTGGTGCAAATGGCACTCAGGTCTACATACCTAAGGGTGTAATCATTGTACCCTGCACTGTATTTGTCGTTACACTGGAGATCACAGTTTGAAATACAAGTACGTTACCAAAAATGCTGGTCCTTGAATGTTGTTTCCATCCAAGTGGAACTGCCAGGAAGCACAGAAGGCTTGGGGCCTTAAAGATGTACTTCAAATAAAATTGGATAATGTATGTTAAATAAAGAAGGTGCCAGCACATGGAAAAAAACCATGTGATCACTGTTGAGTGTTTTAAAAAGAGGAGAATATTGCCTGCTATTTATATCATCAGGTAGAAGCTGAAAGAAAATAGTAAAAAATAAGCTGAAATTTTAATCTATATGAAAAATGTTTGGTTTATTTTTATATATCTATATATTTATTTGAACATAGTGGGTCAAATTCAGATGTTGAATGAGGTATATATTGAATGGCAGTAACTATAAGTTAAATAACCTAAAGGATAAAAATTCAGTTTGTTGTGATTCATTGTATTACATTTGACAACTTCAAAAGCATGATACAAGAAAACTGATGGTTGGGAAATACAAACGAGCATATACAAAAAGAAAGTTTTGCCTTAGATTTCATTAACTTACTTTTCTTACATATACTTATGTTCCATTTACAAATAGTGACTTTGTCTGGTATCACTGAGGACAGCGTAAAACTTTAATCTTCCCTTAGAAAAAAAATCTTAGTATGACCTTGCATTTTTCAACAGTTGGTACCGTTGTAGAACACTGTGGAGGTGTGAAGATTGTGCCCTGTTTCTTTCATTACCCTGTGTCTTGAATTAAGTTAATGCTGTTGAAATATTTGGAAACAATACATTTCTGAGGTGTTCAGGAAGATTTATATGTATGATGTTTCTTAGAGAAACCTTCCAAGAAGTATATACCTATGTACGCTGCTTCCCAAAGAACCGACAGAGCTGATAGTTTCTATGTGGTTCCAAATAGGAACAGCTAAAAACATGGGCTTTGTGGTTGTTTGAATTTAAGTTACCCTGAAGCCAGCCTGTTGTAGCCTCTGAAGTTCTCGTTTTGTAATTCAAGTGATGGAGACCTATCTAAGTTGACCAACTCCCTTACAGTCAGTAATAGTGATGAAGTTTTTCAGAGGTGAGAAGGGGCTGCAGAGGTTGTAGCTGTGGTCACAGGGAAACAAGAGTGGTCTCTTCATCACACTAAATTGACTATCCCAGTCTAACAGAGTATGCTATAGGTAGTTTTATCTATAACAACATGAAGTTAAACATGAACAAAGGAGAATACACCAGATACCAAGAGGAAGAGACATCCCTGACATCAAAGATAAATGGAAAACAGCACTTGGAGAGGAGACAGCCCTTGTCACACAGCCAACCTGAGCTTAGGATGTGATGCAGCACAATAGTAAGGCAATATTGTTTTATTAAAAGAATGCTACGAATTTCTAGCTGCTTTGCAGATCTCTAGGGAAGACATTGATTAGAGCTTGGCTACCACTTCTCCTGTGTCTCAACTCTTGCTGACTGTGCCCTAGCTTGACCTTTGAGTGACAATCGGGCCAAGGAACACAAATGAGAAGGTTGAGAAGACATCCATATCAGCAAAGCACTTTAACAAGGCAACCTTGTCTGCTGTACATACATTGTAGGAATTAAAAGTCTGGGTGTGCAGGAAAGGGACTAAAAAGTGCTTTCTTCATATTCTCTCCACTTACTGTTTCTTACACATCTCACAAGTCATATTTGCACAGATAAGGTTTAAGAAAAGCCTGTTTTTCTCACTGTGTATGTGGAGTAACAGAATATAAATAAAGGGCTAAGGGTCTCCATCAGTGCTCTTGGGAAGATGAATGATACATGTCACATTTTAGTCAAGTGTAATATAGTTTATAGGACAGAAAAGCCTAAGTGCTATCATACCAGGTAACTTCAAGCCAGCTGTGTTGAAGAAAGAGAAATTCAGACTGAAATAAGTAGAGGGAAAGAGGGAAAGCCTAGGAAGATAATAAGGAACCTAAATTATGGGAGGAGCTCTAGAGATCTTCACTCTTTTAACCTCATTATGTATATATGAGTGCCTTCTATAAACATTACAAATACAGAGAAAAATAAAATTGTTATGTAATTATCTATTATTTTATATTAGAATGCAATTTTTTTAAGATCAGATAGATATAAATAAATTCAGAAATTTGAAATGAGTTTCTGGACATGAAAATATTAAATCTGAGGTAACCATCCAAATAAGTAACAAATAAGAAAACTATATTGTTTTTAGTTAATGTCACTGGTTAATAGAAATGACTGTAAAAAAGCTAAGAGAATATGCTTAATGTGGTGCCTGTCATTTTTGCACCATGTAAATATTGCAAATGTCATTCGTATATATGTGTATGAAATTAATCATTAGTATCAAGTATGCATTATATTTCAGTACCTAAACTCCTGTTGATGGATTTTCCCAAAGTTGTCCAACAAATATTTTTTGCCGACTTGGAGATACAGCTTCTGTGCCCTCATATGCCTTCCTTGGAAGCAGTAAAGATTGACCACAGGTAGACAGTATATACAGTGTTCCCCATAACACTGGAAACCCTGTTTACATGCTCACAGTAAAATTTATCAAAGATTTGAAATCACAGAGGTATTCTCTGTTAGCACTGATCTCTGTGTTTCATTTCAGTTGCATTTTCTAACTAAAAGTTGACTGAAAAGAAATCCTTTCCTGGGCTTTTAAAAATATTTTAATTTAATGAGTTCCATGTCAGAAAAGGGGGCCCATGACAGTGGTAGTGCTGTGAGTCTGCCATTTTATCATTCTGTGCTGGATCATCAGTTTTACGGATTTGGATCTTTTTCCAAGGCATCATAAAATTTATCATTGGGTGCTGGAGGATTTCTTATAGCTTGATGAAAAGGAAATGCAGAACTGTTTCGAACTGGGTTTATGATCAGTCTTGTGTTGAAGTGTTGAAAAGCTTATCTTATTAACAGAATTATTTGAATTAGAGAGAAATATTTTTTCCATAGCATTCTCAATGTCAGGGTATTTTCTGATTTTTTTTGGAGGAGGGGTAAAACCTTTGCATATAACGTCAGATTGGTTTTCTCCTCCCAAAGGGGTATATTTCTTTCCTTTTTGCTGCCATTTTGCTAAACTATTCATAGTTTTTTCACTATATAAAATTCCTTCAGAGATTTTATCATCCTAGCCCCTTGTTAATTGTAGTCTGTATGTGTGGCTGACTTTTGGTTGAAATCTTTCCATTTAGGATGTAGAGCACAGTATGCAATCTGCATTGTCTTGCAGACGCAAAGCTGCTTCTGCCTCTGGCAATGTGTTTCCTCACTGTATGTAAGATGAAGTTGCAGAGCTTCTCTCTCATTTGCTTTCTGTACCATATCGTGTTGCAAACTTGCATATCACTACCTCCCACATGTCCTTGCAGCTGAATTATTTGCCAGGTTTTTTCCTACTCATTCATGCTTTAGATTACTTTTTCTGGGCATATTTAAAGATAGTAGTAGCTTCCAAGTTGGTTCAGTGAGATGAATATTTAAAATACCAAATTTAACTTAACCTCATCATTATACCACCTCTTTCCAGTTTGAGGAGTGAAGTGAAGGTGGGTGTTCTTTTGAGTGTTTCTGTACTTCTGAAGCACTATGTCCATGGAAACTGCAGTCTAGCTACAAAATTGGTGATGACAGTCAGTGTGAAATACTTCTAGCTTCTTGTCTTATACTGCCTGTTTGTAATTTGAAAATCAGATATTCAAACACTGACCAAATGCCAGAATTACTGCATATCTTCAGCTTTTACAGAAGTAAATACTAAATTCTGATCTTTTCACATTACTATGTTAATGAGCACCAATATATTTACATAGTAGTTTTGGTGTTGAATATAATACACTGCTATGAATGGATCTCTTTTAGAGAACAGTTGCTCAAATAGTGCTCAGTAGTAGCAATTGTTCCCTTCAAAGTATTTATTTAAAAGTGTGCTCTGCTTCTTCTCTCATTTTCTTCTATATTATGAAGCTCCCAATTGGAAGTCTTAGGTCCTCTGTAGTTAGTGGGAAGCAGAAGATGCTACTAGAAAGTGAGTTTAGTTCCTTTGACATCTTTGACGATCTGTCCGTGATTGACTTCAGTCAGGAGTCTTGGAGTGATTTAACAGAGGCACCTCAGTTAAAATCCGGTAGCAAACTTTGACAACACTGGGTGAAAATGAACTCTGAAAAGGGCAAAGGTTTATTCTCAGTTATTTTCCCACCATTTCATGGTGTGATTTCAGCAGATACCATTGACACCTATGTATGTAAAGACATGGAGTTAGTGACTGGCTTTTCTTTGCTTGCTGAGCATCTGATGGATGATGTCTTGATAACAGAAGGAGGATCTGTTTATGATTGCCAAGGATGACACACAGTGTGTTTAGAGTCCCGTGTAGACAAAATTGGTTATTAAATCTCTCTGAACAGTTCAAGGTACTGATTGAATGAGATAGATATGCTAAAACTAGTGTTTAAAGTATTTTTCTCTATAAAACAAACCAGGGCCCGACTGGTGGCTCTTGACAGCAAGTGGCAAAATACAGCTTAGATTCCAATAGTGAAGCCTTCTCCTTTCCTGCTAGCCCCAAACATGATTATTTCACACACATTCTCTATTTAGGAGAGTCCTTGGTCTGTGTTATTTTCTAACCTGTGCCCAGATGTCATCTCAGGACATCTGGCTTTGGACAAAATTGTGCCAGAGAACATTAGTAAAAGGTGTTGGTGCTGGAGCCTAGGTCCTAGCCCAGTTTCACTTACCAGCACTGATGTTATGATGCAGTTTAGTTGACACAATTTGTAGCACATTTTAGGTGTTATAAGTTTTTCTCCTAGTTTCACCTCTTTCTGTTTACAGAAGGCATCCAAAGGAGAAAAGAGCATGCAGGATAATCAAAAATCAGTGTCTGATATGATAAAGCTTAGGTTATTGCTTTACTAACAAAGAGAACTGTCTGTCATACTGCTATTCTGGCGTAGCTCCGCTCTGTGCATGTGTGCATACTTTACTGTATTTATGAATTTGCTCTTTTAGTGTCATTAATATTCATGTAGCCAGAGTGCTGGATGGGGATCTCTAGGTATTGCTGTATTTATTCAGCGAAGAATGAGAAGCATGTACCTGGTTGGTGTGTGCATGTGTGCATATGTTGGACTTGGCAGGTACCCAAGGCACTACCAGAGCCTAATGCCTTAGAGGTAACATTGTCAAGCAAAATTCAATCCAAAGCTTATTTGGTAAATGGATCTGTAGACTGCTTGCATGCTTTCTTTCTCAGTCCTTAAAAGCACATTCAGTGTTTACATCTTGTGTTGGTGTCTTTGGCGCTACTGTTTGGGTGTATTTGTGCCTGTGTAAAAGGAAAACAACATCCTGGATGTAAATCATGTTCATTTTGAAGCACATTGCTCCCTGCTTTTGTCCTGTTGCATTTACACCGCTGTGCTCTCACCTACATGAAAAAGCTGATGGATGGCACCAAGTAGTTCTGCTCAACTGAACTGTAATTTCTTCAGGTACTGTGAGAGATGTTCTGCCTGTGAGTGTTTGCACATCCTTCACATGCCTTCACAGCCCTGTGTGTGTTGATTCCCTTAAAGAAATTGATCCCTAGCTGGATCCTCAGTATGCCTGAGAAAATTCTACCAAAAGGCCTTGTGATTAATCCTTGATCCAATCTATTCTCAAACTGTGGAAATTCAAATGCCCCTTAGTGAATCTGAGTGAGAAACATCACCGTGCTGCTGCTGGTGGCACTCAGAAAGTTTACTTTTCTTAGAGAGCAATTTCTTCAGCCCATGAGAGAACATTTAAGTGTATTATTTAGAGTTTTAACAGCATGCTCACAGAGTTGCATACACTAACTCTGCTTTTGTTTGGAAGACTAACTCAGCTCTGCAGGGAGCAAATTATGCTCTTCATACACAAACGATTTTCATAGAAAATTAAATCCTTCTCTCAGTTTCACAGATTATACATAATAAAATTAGAAATCTGGAATGAAAATAATAGAAAAATTTAAATGCATCTAATGCCAAAGAGCAAATTTGAGCACTAAGAAATAGGAAATGTAGAAAATTTCATCTGAAAGTGTGAAATCAAGTTCACATGCCCCTGCCCTGTTCTGTAGCCCCCTGTATGTTGGAAGGGTGCTATAGAAGATGGGAACAGAAGTTTCCCTTCCACTGAGCAGACACTAACAATCTAAGCCACCATGACATTCATTCTAATAAAAAATACAGCATTTTCTACAAGATGTTGTTTATTTACATTTTTTACCTCTGTTTTTCAGAAGGGGTTTGGTTACCCAGAAAATTAGGCTTTGCTTAGAGCAGAGGATTGTGAATTACCACACAGTCGTTTTAAATATTCCTGCTTTCACAATGTGTATTTTCATGTGGAGTCATTGAACTTCAGTTTATTTGTCCATGAAGAGCTTAATTCTTACAAAGCACTTTGAAATCATCAGTGATATGTTTCTCTATTAACTATGTTTGATATACTTGTTTTGTTGCCTATTTAATATGCCCAAACATTTGTTTAGAATCACAGGAGATCCATAAAATAAAACAGAAGAATGCGCACACATTTTTTTCCTGACTTCACACCAGGAGAAAAATGATTTTTATCACTTGTGTTCATTCTTTAGGTCTTTTGCTGTCACAAAATCCTGTGGGTTTGTTGTTACTGAACTGTGATAGACAGTACAGCAAATGAAATGGCATATTGAACAGACGAAGAAGAAATTATTAAAGATTTTAATATAGAACTCCGTATATATATTTTT
>JAOXXN010000446.1:109031447-109059460 GCA_026770055.1 Myrmophylax atrothorax | reverse complement strand
ATATTATGTATAATTCATGACTGAGCACAGTGGAGGGGCAAGTCCTGTTCTGGTGAGGGAGCAGCTGAATCCAACACTGTCTGGTTTGTCCTGTGTGTTTTGTTGGAAATCTGCTCGACACAGCTTGGCAGTGAAGTTGGGAATACTTCCCTGATCTTCCTTGTTTTGCCTGCAGATTTCTGCATCCTGAGTAGAAGCAATTGTGATTAGTGTGGCATTCTGTGCCAGGGGTAGACTGTAGATTACCACTAAGTGCATCTTTATGTTATCTTTGAAAAATTTACTAAGTTTCACGTGACAGGTAATGGCTTTTCCTCTGCCAACACAACAGAGGAATAACAAACTAATAGATGAGATGAACTAATATATATCAAAAGACGTGCTGCTTTCAACAGAGAAGCAGCTTTTGCTTTTCGTGCAGTTTTAAAGGAATTTTAAGTAAAACTTTCCAGCCCTGTGATTTGAAGCCATGCATGCAGTGATGCTGTGCTTCTGGAGCAGGGCTGTGTGGCTGTGCTTGGGTGCTTCATCACTGAGCATCAATTGGTGCAGTGGGCCCACTGTAAAACACGATGGATTGCTGCCTTGCTCCTGCCCACTGATTGGATCTCCAAGTTCTAGGTGGGCTCTGAGTTGAATAACTCATAATGGGATCTGAGTCGTATGATCTTTTTGTTGATGGTTATTGTATTAATCATTTCTGCCACCTCAGTGATCAAGAGCAGGTTATGCAGCAGTTGCAGATGCTTTCTAAAACCTTCCCTGCTCAAAAGTCATGTGAGCCTTCAGCAACTGCTGGATCTGCCATTAAAGTCAGAGTGAACCAGTGAATTATTTCTGAGGAAGTTTAATTTTCTGATACTGTTTTCAGTGGGTCTGTTTTGTTGTTTTACCACTATACTAGAGATATCTGAGCTTACCTGTGGGCTGTGATGGGCAGGGATGGTCTCTGCAAGGGACAGGACTGAGAAAGCCTGGCTGTAATTAATAAATTCACCTACTTGAGGTGTCTTCTGAAACAAATCTTTGGAATGGCTCCGCTCCTTTCTGTCAGTCAGTGTCTGCCTTTACACATCGTGCCTACTGTTCTCTTCCATTTTATTTATCTTAGCAAAATGTCTCTCTGGATTAAGAGCAGGTGGCACAGTGTGACAGCTCTCTGGGGGCCCTCAGCTGTGTGAGCTCAGGAAGGCACACACCTGGGCTGCCCAAGTCTGTAACCAGCATTTCTTGTGTAATAGAAAGTGGCACATTTCAAAAGTATTGAGCTTCTCTGGTTGACATCACAGGACTTAACTGCTCTGAAAATTGAGTCACTTTTTTTGAATACTGGTTGTGAGTGGCATCCAGTTTTTAAGCATGGCTTTGCTTCCTCAGCACTGTCATTTACCAGTCCCTGTACTATTAGTATTACCCCCTCAAACTTTAAATAATAGCTGATGAATATGTTTCAACTCTTTCAGTAGAGGGCACTAATGAAAAATATTACTGTGGGGGGTTTTTTTAGCTTTATCTGATTCACATACTTTTAGTGGCTTTATAAGGAAATTATTTAAACATTTTACAAAAATCCTTTGCTGGTGTGGTTCAGACTATTGTGCAGTGATAAACACAACTTACTGTAAATTTAGTTGTTTGGCTTTTTGTACTATGTTCTCATTTTAATCAAAACAGAAAAACTTGCAACTATTTCTGCAAATCCAAAACATGTTGATATAACCATTATCCAGAGAAGTCCTGATGGTACTCAGTTGTCACATTGTCATCTTATTTCAGGTAGATTAAAAGCTGAAAAGAAAGCCTAAGTGTACAGAAGTGTATGTACTTAGGTAGTTTTGAGAAAGCCTTTGTTTTATTCTTTAATGTGATATGAAGCAGAAATCACATCAAGTGAATCATATTCATTTAGGGATCCTTCCTAAACAAAGTGCCATGGTCAATTCCGTGCTTTAGTGAATGAGTATTTAATAATCTTTACTTCAAGAGCTCACTTCTCCCATTAAATAAGTATTTTCTCTTCCCTCTGTGTCCTAAAATTTACTGTGCAGGTCATACATTCTAGAAGCTGATGGACTGATCATTCTAAACACCAAAGTATATAAACAGGGGCAAAAGGAAAACTCTTGATGTTCCTACACCTTTCTACTGTGGTGTGTGTTGAAGGAATAAAGGGAGAACATTTTGGGTTGTTAGGGCAGCTTGTTCTCTGGACACGTGCTCAGACCATGCACCACTTCATTTTCTCAGTGATATGTATATGTGTGTGTATAGATATATATGTATACACACACACACATATATGCTGCTTGACTAGGGACTAGGAACTGTCTTGGCACCCACATGAATTCTGTGAAGAGTTCACAGGTAATGTTAGCTTTGGGTCCTTAAAAAGATGTAGAACTTCTGAGACACTCTGAGTCATAGAGCCTTGAAACATTCAAGTCTTGAGCCCTCTGAAATTTAGAGTTAAAAATTATTGATGAAATAGAAGCAGCTGCCTGGTGACTAACCCAAAGAGCATCTACACCTTGAACATTGAACTTAAATGTATGTGTCATGTGGAGTGTTGAAATCTTGCGGTTTAATAACATGATAAATAAATAACTAGTAAACAAATTGAGTGACAGTTTTACAAATACTGTTTATTGTCACAACAATCAACAGTGGCAATTCCAGTATAATTTGTACTATATAAAAAATAGTACATGTACTATTTTTAGTGGGTTGACCAAAGTGCAGCAAGGGTAGGTGATACAACCCACAGGTCTCAGCAACTCCTGGACACAGAGTGTGTTTGCCTTCAGTAGATCAATCCACCAACTCTCTGTGGTCCCCAGATCCACTCGAATCTCTGTGACCTGTGTCTCTAGTTGCCCAACTCTCTGCTTTTTCATGTGCTTAAAAGATGAAAATCACTGGATATTGAATTGGGAATATTTTAAACCAGGTGAATCCAGATTTCTCTCTCTAATTATATTTTCACTGGTCTTATAATAATCCTGAAAGTTTTAACTTAAATATAATTCTGTGCCATCTACCTGATTTCAGCTGGTGTTAATTGCATATAGGTAAGATCCAGGCACTTGAAAAGTAAAAGAACATTATTAACTGATGTTGAACTTTTGATTATTATTGAATTCCTTTATTTTACCTGAATATTTCTAGTTCACTTATTTCAAGACACAAATATGATGTATTTTTTATGATCATATGTCTCATTGTCATAAAATGGGCTAAATCTATTGTATCTGCAGTTCAGTTGCAAAGAAGTTAAACTACGTATTTAAGCAATTCTACTGAAAAATGCACATTTCAAAATACTGGCTCAGGAATGTATTAGTAAACTAAGAAATAGTTGATAAGTGTTTGAAAAATACGAATTTTACATTTCCCTACAAAAGAAAAAGATTTAAAAAAAAAAAAGTAAAATTATCCTCCATCTTACCACCATATTTTAAAGATAAGTCTGCCATTACAAAATGCAGGAATGCACAGGACATTGTAGCAGCTTTCAAGGTTTGTCCTTTTTCTTCCAAGATTTAGCAGCTTCCCCAGTGGTTAGTACAGCCCTCCAAGCAACTAATCCTGTATCTATAAACTGCAATGTCAAAGGATTAAAGTGTGCCTGGGAACACAGGTCAAATCTGCTTTAGATCACAACAGTTTGGGTTCAGCTCCTAGCTGAAGGATCACAAAACTACCATATAATTTAGTACAAGTTTTGCATTCCTCTACTTCAGCTGCTGGTTGCCTTTTATAAAAAGAGGCCCTGGATTGATTTCCCTGAGAAGGTGTTTTCTTTGTCCCAAACCAAAGTGGGATCAGCTGGAAAGTAGAAGGATTTCTTAAAATAGTTCTGTATTTTATATAAATAGCACTTTCAAAATCTGCTTTTTAAATACTGTGAAAAGGATAGTGTGTCAGGTTTCTGATGATGGATGCATGACATGGAGGGTTCCCTGACCTCTCTCTGCCTGACTGAACACAGTGACTTGAGGGACACGGGGCAATGGCAACAAGTTCCTGCCTGGCACAGCCAGTGTGTCTCCTCTGAGACTGCTGCACCTCTCCAGGTGCTCTGGAATAACAGGTGTGAGAGTCTGCAAGTACAATAACCAGGACAATGATTCACCTGGATTGGAGGTGTCACTGGGGTTGTCACCCTACACCCTGTGTCAAAACTGCATCCATAAAAAAAAGACTGGTCATTTTCATAGGAGACTCCTTCTGAAGGGAACAGAAGGACCCACTTCTTACAAAAGCCTGCTGCCTCCCTGGGTCCCAGGTTAAAGATGTGAAAGAGAAAGCTTCCCACACTAGTATGGCTCTTGGATTATTATCCATTATTGATTTTTCAGGTAGGTGGTGATGAAGTTGCAATAAGCAGTCTAAGGGCACTCAAGAGAGACTTCAGGGCAGTGGGGCAACTGGTTAAGGAATCAGGAGCACAAGTAGTGTTTCTTCTCTCTATTCCAGCTGCAGGGAATCATGAGAGAAGGAAGAGGAAGAGCCAGCAGATCAATACCTTACACTGACCAGTTACTCTCCAGGTATCAAGGCCCCCTGACCTGGAAGACAGGGACAGTAGGCAGACTGAAGCCCCAGTAATCTGAGGAGAAATGGTTGGTGACCTGCTACACAGCTTAGACACTCAAATGTGTGTCCTGTGGCCAGCAGGATCGTCCCCCTGTGCTGGGCACTGGTGAGGCTGCACCTGAAACCCTGTGTTCAGTTTTGGGTCACTCACTACAAGAAAGACATTGAGGTGCTGGAGTATGTCTGGAGAAGGGCAACAGGGCTGGTGAATAGTCTAGAGCACAAGTATTATGAGGAGCAGCTGAGGGAGTCTATTGGAGACAAGGAGGCTCAGGGAAACCTTATTGCTCTCTACAACTATGTGAAAGGAGGCTGTAGCAAGGTGGGAGTTGGTCTGCTTTTCCAAGGAGCAAGTTATAAGGACAAGAGAAAATGGCTGGAAGTTGTGCCAGGGGAGGTTTAGAATGAGTATTAGGAAAGGGTTGTCAAGCATTGGAACAGACTACCTAGGAAAGTGGTTGAGTCACCATCCCTAGAGATATTTAAATGATGTGTACATGTGGCACTTTGGTACTTGATTTAGTGGTGGATGTGGCAATGCCTGGTTAAGGGTTGAACTCAATGATCTTAAAGGCCTTTTCCAACCTAAAGGAGTCTGTGATTTTGTCACATTTCCTGAATGTTTGCTGTTTGCTATGGTACAATGCCCAGATCTTGTAAGCATCTCTTGGTGACATGTCCTGCCTTGTCTTGGAGAGCTGCTGAGACCAGGAGTGTTGCACACAGATGCAGTGGCGTACACTAGCTGAGTTTCATCTGAGAGTAAAGACAATTATTTTAAAATATTTTTTGCAGAAATACTAATCTAATTTGCACAGCATGTACAATGACATGTGCAATAAGCAGGCATATGTAACTGCATCACTTTTTTTTTTATCTTGAGTCGCCAAAAAAGCCCAGCTGCTTATACCTAATCATTGCAAATGCAATATCCAGAATCTCTCTTATTTTACTTTGTTGGTACTGTTAATGTGTGTCTTTGATGGTTTTTCCTATGTGAATTGTTGCAATATATTTTTGCTTAGAGAAAAATGTTGCAATTATCCTTTTAGAATATTTGCTTGATCTTAACATGGAAATGTGGCTGAGAGTAGGTATATTAATTCACTTTTCATTAGTGTGGGTGGGTTTTTAATTAATCTCTTTGTATTTTAAGGCTGCAGTATATTCTGTTATCATCACATAAACTAATTACCAGGTATAGAGTATGTCTGTTTCGTTATAATATACAAAAAGTGATATTATGTGCCAGCATACACACCATAGTGAAAGGGCTGTGTGCTTCGATTCTTGTTCTGGCAAGTTTACCAGTATTGAACTGAAGATTGGAAACCTTGTGTGTTGTCAGTCTGTGAAGTTACCATCACAGCAGCTGATGTTTTTTAAATTTGGTTGGTTTACATACAAAAAATAGTTTTCCAGGTGAAATAAAAAGCAGTGTGCTTTTCCTGACATAAATAGCCCACCGGGGCTGAGCGGAGGGCTCCTGCCTGCTGCCCTCTGCTGGGGCTACTCCTGCTGGAGCCAGCGGTGCTGGTGTTTCCAGGTACATTATGATCCCCAAAGGCCACTCACCTCTTAAGTTCTTCTCTGTTGTGTCATAAAACTGAGCATTTCATAACTATTTACTTGTTTACTTCATCTTTTAAAAAATTTAACCTGGGTGCTCCACAAATCCTGGAACACAACTCACCTGGAAACACACCTGTAAACCCAATTTCTTTTCAAGTGGGAGACTCATTTACACGTTCAGCCTCCTAGGCTGGGCTGTGGTGCTGTGGCACTCCTCTGACAGTCGTTTTCTTGTGGCCTGGCAGGTTCTTCGCTCCGTGCTGCTGTTCCCGACGATCGAGCGCATGGCTCAGTCCCCGCAGGGGAAGCTCATGACCCCGCTGCTGTGCAAGCTCCGCTACGCTCTCTACATGCCTGTCTACCTGCTGTCCTTCCTGCCCGAGGGCGTCAAGGCCTCCCTGGTGCGCTTTGCACTGCGAGGAATGAAGACCTGTGATGAGTCTTCCATAACAACCTCCATAAATCTCTTCAGCGTCGACTGCATCGGTGAGCACCTTTTCTGTGTTAAAACTATCTTTCATGTTTTTCTCGTTTAGTAAGTGTTGATTTAGTTTTGTGGACAAAAGCTTAATATTAAAGTGTAAGTTTTTAAGAATAACAGGTCTGATCTGCTCTGAAATTCAGACCAGGGGTACAGGAAAATCTCAAATGAGTCAATAAAAAAAAATCGTAAGGGGAAATTAACAAAATATTTTCCCAAAGAATATATATTTTGTAAGAAAACTGACCTGTACTACTAACGTAATTTCTCATGTGATTAAAACACTCTTTTTACAATCTAGTTTATGTGACTTATGTCTGCGTACTTTCTGCATTTCATTCATACTGGATGATGAATGTAAATCACTAATCAGTTTCACAAAGGTTCTTTGCATTTGTTTTTTTAAAGCTATGATTTAGCCAGCTGTATAGACTCTGCCATCTCAATTGGAATATTGGTAAATTCAGAAAAGAGCCTTCAGCCTACAAAGACACATAGAAGTGTCTTTATGCACAGAATTTCAGCACGTTTTTTGTCATAAAGAGAAAGATTAACGTTCCTCCGGTGCATATTGTAGGCATATTTTGCACATTCTAGCAAGAGAAAATTTAAGAAGGGGAATAATTTTGGATAAATTATGTTAAGTTTAGAATGAAAACTAGAATGTGAATTGTGCTATACTCCAGGTATTTTGGTAAGTTAGCAGTTCAAAACAATTTGGAGTAGAATTGACGTGCTAACACAGTAATAATAGCAAGAAGGAAGTTTTGATTGCATTAATGGTAGTAAAAACACATTCCTACATTTCCAGTTGGGCTCTGTCTTCTATCAGTTAAACTTTACCTACTAATGGTCCAAACAGATGTGGCAGAGTAACTGGGATTGCAGCAAGGTCCATTACCTTTTGTGGATATATGGATATGTTGGTCTGTGTGGGAGGCTTTCTATAGGAGTGTGCAGAGATTGGAAGAAGGATGGGCAATCAAAGTTCTTTCTGCCAACCCAGACAGCCCCAGTTATGTTGTACAAACTGAACATTATGACAGTCACTTCATTGCAGGACCCTGTGCCTGACAAAATCAGGCTCCTGATTGATAATGTACATTTCTGATTGAAGTCCTTTAGTTTGTTGCTTGATTTTCTACTAATTTATGTCAGTTTCCTGGTGACTGAGGAGAAAGCAAGCACGCAGTCATACCTGCAATAGGTGTTCAAACATCTTCCTTTGATTGTTGTGTCTCAGACAAAAGGTATGTGGAGGACCGTGAGGTCACATTTCCACAAGCCAGGAATCCTTCTCTGGTCCCCACAGATAAACTTTTACCTCTAAAAATCAGGTTATACACTGCCAGGGTTGTATTGGAAATGGTCCTTGGCCTGTGTTAACCTCCAAAAAAGTATGGCCAGCCATTGTTTGTATGTGTTGTTTGGCCCAGATCACAGCAGCGGCAGGAATAATGTAACAGAGCGGATTTTGTGTGCTGCTGTTGAAGCTTGCCTCTCCAAGCTCTTCAGTCCCCAGGGGAATGAGCCCCAGTTGATGTGTGCCTGTCAGCCTGTTGTAACTTCCTGTGTGCACCAGTGTCTGACCTGTGTCCAAGGTGTAAGGTAAATTGAGGCAAGAAACTAGGCTGAAGGCCTTTCATTCCTAGCATGTGATCTCTCCCTATGTTCAGCCTATTGGCTGAATTAATTACACCAGAATGAAAGCCCCTGGGAGCCAATGTCTTGTAAAACTTGCATAAATAGGCCTTAATGATGCAACTAGTTCCTTTGGGCTTGTGATATCATCTCTCTGAAGCAGAATTCCCCTTTGGTTTCATCTTTAGAAACTGATGATGTTTTACAGCCCAGTGACTCAGGACCACATGCATGGATTAATAATCTTTGGGCTTTCCGGATATTGCTTGTTAACCTTCTCTTTTATTGTTTGAGGACAATAGAAAATGTTACCATTCAGCAAAAATTTGCTAAACCTAGCACAACAACTGAGTCTGTCTTATGGGACATCTCATCTGTGAGCTACTGAAGCCTCTGGATTTATGGCAGATGTTTTTTCGAACATTTCCTTGTCCCATAATAAATTAGTAGATATGGTTCAGAAATGTTCAGCAATTGAAGTTGTGTCTCCTCTCCAGGATGTCAACTCATTAAAAATAGACATATTGCCTTTGGCATGTACCTCTGTTGCATTACTGTAATTGTAATAAAAGCTGTGATTAAGGGCAGAAAAGATGGTAAAAGTTTCCTTAAAACTACTACGTCCGTTAAAACAAACCAACCTGCCAGGGATTTGTTACCACATCCAAAGCTTAGTCACAACAATGTTTTCTCTCCTCTGAAAGGAAATGGGATTTGAAAACTTAATTAGAGTGGAACTCTAAGACCAAGTGTTTCTCTCGTTGCTGCTGAGAGTGAAAAGCTCCATTCAGTGCCAGCAGGATCAGGCCCTTTGTTGAAAGAGTCAGTGAAGGAAGAATTGTATTACCTATCTATCCTACTGTTCCAAATTATGTTTGTTCCTATTTCTTATCCAGGCATGTCTTGCTGTTGTCCAAACTTCATAGTTGATGACACGTAGAAGCCCCAGTCACATGGCAGGAGGAATTGCAATGACACTGTGCAGAAAGGGAACGTCTTGTAATGTTTTGTGCCAAAGGGGAAGCAGGACAGAAGGTACTGTAAGGAAAATGGATTGTAAGGAAAGATGGGAAGAGACAGTGTATAAATAATAAAGCAAAAGGGGCTGAAGGGTCTTTGCTTACCTGGATAACAAAGATATCTTATGGCTGAAAAAGTATTACACCAGGAAAACAAGCATTTGGGTACTTGTATTCATGGATGCAGGAGATGAATAGACAGAAAAATTGAACATTAGTGACCCTGAGTTATCTGAAACATTGTCACTCTGTTTATTCAGGCTAGCAAAACAAGGCTACCCATATCTAGCAAAGTGGTGCTGGTTCTACAAATCATGCACAGTCCTGCAGTACTGGAATACTTTGGCACTCCGGTGCCCTGAAATTTGTAAACATTTCTTCGGTGACAGATGCCAGTAGCAGACTTACAGTGACAGTAAACCATTCTATCTGCACAGGACAGAATTTATTGTCCAGCCATTTGACTGGCAAACTTCCTCCATTTGTTTCAGTAAAATTTCCACAAAAGCACAGACATTACATAATGGGTAAACACTGCACAGCTTTTTCGAGAGGCAGGCTCGCAGGTCAGAGGTTAACGTCTGGATGACAGGGAAGACACAGATAAGCACAATAGCAAGAAAAACCTCCAACTGGCCCAAATGAGGTGGGTCCTTTGTGATCTTGAACCTGTGACTTCCCTGGAGGAATCTCCCTGTTTGTTTAACCTGGTCGGGGAGCAGGGGAGCACTGCGGGCTGCGACAGGGGGAGGTCTGCTCTGTGCTGCAGGGGCAGGTCGGGAAGGAGGGGACTGGGAAACCTGAAATGAGACTTCCAGATGAGTTTAGGCTGTCACACGAGTGAAAACTGGAAACAGTAGATTCCTAGTTTAATTTAAGCATACAAGAGGTGTTGTAAGACAAAGAACTGAGATTGAACTTCAGAGTTTGGATTCAGATTTTGTCTCAAGTGTGGAGGCATTCAGATTTCATGAGGAGTGTTTAAATTTCCCTCATTTTACAGTGGAAAAAGGGCTAAGGCAGTTTCAGGCACTCCACTTCTATGCCCACAGGACTGTATTGGAAGTGAAAGTCCCAGCTGAGGTATTGAGGCTCATCTCTCAGCAGTAGCCGCTGATGTACAGGATGGCAAAATTACATCCCTGAAGAGCCATAAAGTTTTCTTGTAGGATAAATTTTGCAGAACTATCAAATAGCATCTAGGAGATAAATTTACATCAAAATCCAGTGAAATGTAAGCTTCCAGTCACTATGAAAATGGAACAGAAGCTTTTACATTGCCTAAGTTACGTTAAAATTTTATCTCCAGGGAGCCAACTGGAAAATTGCATTCTGGGTTTGAATTATCCCAGCCTTGGGAGTTATCATGGCTTGAGATCTGTTTCTTTCCAGTTCTTTCTTACTTGTCAGAGAGATTTTAAATACAACATAATGGGTGATCATCATCTGACCATTGAACATCATACTGTCCAAATAGATGGCATCTAAGGTAGGACAGGTGAATCCCACCTTGCAGGTGACTGCTGCACTTTACTGACCACAAAGGGACTCACTCTCCTCCACTAGAAACATAAAAGTAGAGGAGATAAATCTCACTCAGTGTCTACTGACTGTTCATTTTGCTTCAGGTATCAGAAAACAGTGCGATCTGAATTGTCCATGCAGCCTTTACCCTTGCTGCCAGGACAGTCAGGTATCTCATACTTTGGCTACATTACAATTCACAGCTGCTGGTTTCTAGTGAGAGTCCTATTGTTTGTTTCCTGCCTTCTTCAAAATCTCATTGTACATTTCTGCCTCCATTTCCTTACAAGCAAGATGGGAAATTTTTGGAGAGTTCATTTTTTGGGTCTAAAATGCTGTGGAAATACCCGTCTAACCAAAATACTTAGGTAAAGACAGTGCCTGGTTTGCTTTTGGAATTCAATAGCACCTCCACCAATCCTGCTTGTATTTTTCAGAGTTAAAAACTAGTGTTTAAAGTATTAGGTAAGCACTTGAGAAACAAACACACCTGAAATGGTGTAATGAGTTTTTGTCCCCAAAAGAGTATTTTAAAAAACTATATAATTACATATCTAAAATTTAGTTTTCTTTCTTTGCTTTGAAATGAAAGTAGTGTTCTTTTCTTGCACTGAAACTGAAATTTAACTCCAGAAAGGGACAAAATTTATGATGA
This sequence comes from Myrmophylax atrothorax, assembly GCA_026770055.1. NCBI lineage: Eukaryota > Metazoa > Chordata > Aves > Passeriformes > Thamnophilidae > Myrmophylax > Myrmophylax atrothorax. Next base: position 109,047,972 of record JAOXXN010000446.1, on the reverse strand, counting down.
GCACAACTAAATTCAGCACGGAAGGCGTAGTTCTTTTGATTTTTATATTGTTTTACGGAACAAAATCTGAAGAGCTCTGCCTTCCATGCTGAGTGTAATGAAACCTGTCCACTGAGGCATGCAGGGCCAAAAGGGAGATGTGCATTATATTCTTATCTAGGTGTTACTCTTTCAAATGCTGTACCAGCATGTTTAAAAAAGAATCCAATGTTCAAGACAGGCCATGAGCTATTGCCCAGCATCACATGGCTGGTCATTAGCAAAACCGTGTCTAGACCTACATCCTGGGGACAGCAATTGGTCTACTGAACCTGCCTAGCCATTAGTTTAACCTTATAAATGTATATGTGTATGTTAGTCATGAGCAGCTTCCCCAAACCACACTGCTGGGCAGGCTGGTGTGCATGCACCGCATTTGAAGTAGAGACAGAAACTGATACCACGGGATTTCAGGTAGCGACTTGCAGTCTCACACTTGTGTTTTTCATAGTGGGCAAGAAAGTAAAAGCTTTCCCTCTCCTCTCACCACTGGGCAACTGTGGAGATCTTTGAACCCAAACTAACCCAAACCAGGACATTTTCAAGTTGTTTTTCCAGGCTAACTGAAACCAAAGCCCTGGTAGCAAAAAGTGTTTTCTTTGTTTCTCCTGATGAATGTAAGAATTAGATAATTTCTAGCTATAATGCAGAAATAGTTTCAAGCATCTTTTTCTACTTTTATATTTAAATATGTATAGAATTTCAGACATGATGGATAGGTAGACAAAATTTCATGTCGAACAGAAATCATCGACAAATGATGTTACATCTGTGCAATGTAGTGCAGTGATATTACCAGTGGGCAAAAAGGATGGAGCGCTCAGCGCGTCTCCTCTCTTCTTCCCATGTGCATTCTTTGATGGCCCAGTGGGACAGAAAGAGGACAAAAATGATACAGTATATAATGTCCCTCCCTCTCATTCATGTCTAATTAATAATGATTCAAGAGAAGCCTGTCTCTGTAGCTGTCTGGTACAAGTTGGTTTTTATCTCTCTCTGAATTTTCTGCTGCCAGAAGGCTGCTTTAGGGAGCCCAGCAGCCTGGCCCAGTGTGCTAAATCCTCTGCTCCTGCAGAGTTTCTCAGCAGGCTCCTGTGTGTTGTCACAGTTGAGTCCTGTCCACTTCTGACATTTTAAGTGATGATCGTAATATGTATTTCTGCAAAGTGTTTAAGAGCGTGTTTCCTTACCTGTGGAAATACTGTAATATTTTATCACCTGCCTCGCAGGAAAAGGGGCCAAAGAATAACAGTCTTTAATATTTTCATGTTTCCTCTGCTACTGTTTATTTTCCTGTGTGATGCCTGACTAAAATGTTTGTTTAATGTAGTCGGACAACTCACCTTACCAAGGCAGCACTTAAGCTGACGGAAAAACCTCACATCTGCTTTATTCTTTCTGTGAGTGAACTAAACTTTTTCTTATTTGAAAGTAGGATGTTCGTATTGAATTACTGGAGGAAGGCAATGACTTTCATGTATTTATAGTCCTATTTATTTTTTGAAGTCAATCTGCTTCATAATTTACCCCATTTCCAAAAGAAAGAAAGATGTTTAATGAGGACTTTTATTACTTGCAAAAGCTTTTACTTTCCTGTGAAAGCCTTATGAAAATAATAGTAATAATGTGGAAATTTCTCATTGCGTTTATTTCTGTTAATTATTCCTCTTTTTCTTCTGGAGGGGGAAACCAACATAAAAAGCTCCCATCATAAATATTACTCATAAGGCGTGAATGTTTTGATAGTGGAACTGCTGATCATTTCCATGAAATGTGAGGCACAGTTGGGATTTTGTTGGGGAAGGGGAGATTGTTTATTCACCCCTGGTGAGGTTTCATCCCCAGGGATACGATTTACTCTGACAAATTCACAGCAAATCTAATGGTGTGTTGCAAATGGCATGGAAAAGGAAGAGGTAGCATCAAAAAAGCAGAAAGGATGTTAAAAATAGGTATATGCCAGTTAAGTGCTACAGTTGCTTTGTGTTAGCTTATGCCAAACAGTCATCTGCCAATTGGCACTTTATTTTCCCCAGGGCCAATACAGAGCACCCTGAAGGAGTCCCTCCTGCAGTAGGCTCATGCCTTTTGTCTCAGAGGTGTCTGAAGTAGAGCTCCTGGCTCTCTCATGACTTGTGTTTACTGATTGGGAATTTAGCTTGATTCATCAAACTGCTTCATCATACAGTACCAGCAAATCACTTATGCCAAAAAACATACCCATGGGTAAATTTAAAAAATAAAATATTTATTTAAAAATGAAATATACCCATTTGTCCTTGAAATAAGGGGTTTTTTTGAAAATGACATTTCTAAACCTGCTAACTAATGCAGCACCTGTCATTCCATGTACCTGAAGGGAACACTGGATTGGATCTAATTCCTACAGTAGCTAAAACAATATGGCAATCCACTTTGCTGCTACTCCTTGTCATGAGAGTGTCCACCAGCACTCACTAATTCTTTAATGTGACAGTATTGACAAGGAGAAAATGCCTACAGAGTCTTCATGGATCTGTGGAGGAAATGCTGGCTTATCTTGAGCAAACCCATTGGCACAGGAGATTACTTGATGATTAGTGCAGTGGTCAGGTGTATTTAAAATGAGCTTTATAAACAATGGGTTATGTTTAATGAAATATAAAGTGGTATGAAGTTCTCCTTTCATACCAATCAAAGCCACACCAGCTGGGGTGGGAGGAAGTTTGCCTTGCTGAAGGATAGGTGGTCCAGTCGCTGAATTCCATGAGGCTTCCTCAAGAAAGAGTCAGTGTCAGATCCCACTCCATAAGAGCACTTAAACTGACCTCCATGTAGCTACTCACCTGCATAAACCCTTGCCTAGTAGAGCAGAGTGATTCCAGTAGAGCTCAGGCAGGAACCGCAGTGTGGAGATGCTGAAGACTATCCATCCTGGCCTTTCCCTGTGGACTGAGCACCAGCTACACCTGCCCCTCTTGCAGGATAAAGGCAGACACATTCCATGGCCAAAGTCTGGACCCCACAGAAATGCCATCATCACAGTAATCTGCATGATATGTGAGAGATTAAACTGGAGATGAATTTTTCTACCTAAGGGATAGTTCTGTCATTTAAAGATGATGGGAGTTTGTCCAGAGTAGCTTAGGGCCGAATTAAGGCCATAGACATTTCAGTTTCCATCACACACCCCACTTCACCTGCACATGCTTCATCACACAAAATATTCCTCAACAAAGCATATATTGTTTGTAAAGCACCTGAGTATAATTGTTGAATAACTTTTTATTTTTGCCTTTCACCTCCACTGTGCTTTCTCAAGCACAGCTGACTGATTTTCTTGTACAGTTTCAATCTTCCTGCAACTGTAGTACCAAGCAGATTGGAGAAGCGCATCCATAACAATTTCAGCTATTTCTGCCTATTCCTGTTGATCATGGTTATACATTAACTGGTATGTTTTTCATTCTAAATTCAAGTGTAAACTTAAGCAGACCCCAAAGTCAACATTTACATCTTGTAAACCTCTAAATATCAACATTTTATCTAATGTGTGTGTGCATGTGTGGAAGCACATGTTACTGCATTAGTCATCCTTTATACAAAGCAGTTCCTTCTGTTTGATCTTTTAAACAATAAGTTATATGATATTTCCAAGATTGCTGTTGGCCATAATTACCGGTAGAAAGTATGTTTTCCCCATAGGAAATTACAGTGCTGTTTGGTATTAGTAGTTCTTGCCACTGTTTTCTGACTTTTTCTGAGGAATGACAGAGACTGCTTCCTCAAAAGCAAAGGATAAACTGGAAAGGAAACTAATGTTACACTCCACTGAAGAACTTTAAAATAAGACAGGGCAACTTACCAGGAAAAAAATGTGACCAGATAGTAGTACATTTCCTGAGGGAAGCTTATTTTCAAAAATTCACTCTACTTTTTGCAGGGCATTTATTCCAATACAGAATTTATTCTTTGCTGTGCAATTCAAGCAACTTTGCTTCAGCGTTTAGAGGACTTTTGAGAGAGTTGTATTACAGCATGTCAAAGTACTGATGAGCTCTGCTGCACATGAAAATCATAGTCACAAAAGGTTTGTATTGGAAGGGATCATAAAGAACATTTAGTTCCAGCCCCCTGCCATGGGCTGGGACACCTTCCACTAGACCAGATTGGTCAAAGCCCCATCCAGCCTGGACTTGAACAATTCCAGGGCTGGGGCATCCATGACCTCACTGGGCAACCTGTTCCAACGTCTCATCACCCTCACAGTAAAGAATTTCTTCCTAATATACACTGCAGTCCTGCCCTCTTTCAGTTTAAGCCATTTCCCCTTGTCCTATCACTACATGCCCTTTTAGAACATCCCTCTCCAGCTCTCTTGTAGCCCCTTTACGTACTGGAAGGTGGTATAATGTCTCCCTGGAGCCTTGTCTTCTACAGGCTGAACAGCCCCAAGTCTCTAAGCCTCTCTTCATATGAGTCTTTGGCAATAATCATCCTATTGTAGCCCCTCAGAAGGACAAGCAAAACTCTCTTCATATCTGCAACTCAATGTTTAGCAGTCACGGATTTAGAAATAAACTAAAATCAGTGGAATAGAAATTAGGTTTTTCCTGCTAGCCTGAATAGCCTCTGACACACTGAAGCCAACTCTTGACTGGCACTTCCACACAGTATAACTCATTCTTAGATGCAAAAAAATCCAGTCAGGCACTCAGGACTCTTCACTTTGGCTACAATTATCAGCAAATTATCAATTTAATTGTATATTGGCCACTTTACTTTTACGGAGGCTGGGAATGGGAATTTAGAGTTGACAATGTTTTGCATATTTTAAAATACTTCTCAAGCATTTTTTAGTAACAGGTTATTGTGAAATTATCCTGCTGCCGGGCATATTTACTAAGGGAGGCATCAGTGAAATCTTCTGAGAAAGTGACTAATAATTTATGGAGATTCTGTGGGAGTCCCTTGTGTGACAGAAGAAAGGATCACTTCAGACTTTTCTGTGTGCAGTGCTGCTGTTACCTGACAAAATGTGTCCCCAGTCTCTACTGTGGTCCTTAGCCAACACAAACAAGAATCTAAAGTAATAGCAATTAAATGACAAATGGTGAAATAGCAGAAGTGTGCTGTGAAAAATTTGACAGTAAATGATAGTTTTGTAAGGCAGAGCATCAGAACTGTCCTGGGAAGCTGCAGTGTCAACACAGGGAAGAAAGATGTATGGAGACAAAGTAGGGAGAGTGAGAGACTAATGACAGGGTAATGAGGCTGCTTGTTTTTCATAGAACATAAGAAATGGCTATTAAAACCACTGTTTTCAGTTCCTCACAAGAATATTTTCAAGTATGCACAGGTGTACAGAGGTTGGAGCACTTTCAATCAGACCAATGTCATGGGAGCTTTGGCTTCCTTAACCATGAAAAGGCAATTAACATTGAAACACTTAGTAAAGAAAACTTGATGATGAGTTTATGGGGAAAGATAAAAAAGTCCTCTATATCCATGTGAGCAAATTGGCACTCGTGATGGATCTAAAATTACAGTAGAGAAAGAAATTCATAAGAGACCAGAGGATAGTGGCAGTAAGAGATGGGTGATGTGTAGATAATGTGAGTTTCAAAAGTATGGAAAATAGTGTTGCAAGTCTTTAAAAATCATCACAATTATAATTGTCTTAACAGACACAGATGAGAGAACTGACAAAACTAGAGTATCAATATGAAGGGACATAACATGCTTGGGAAAGAACAGCAGGGAGAAAGGAGAATGGATGCACTTGCCTTTGCATCCCCATATTAAAGACAAGGAGACCTGTTGAGTATTGCATCCACCAAAAATTCTGAGCTATCCAAAGTGCAGTATGTAGTGTGCTTGATGGTTGTAGAGGAAGGAATCCAGCAACATACAGACTGTTCATCTAGTTCTCATAATGCATTGAATTGGAAGAGTATGTGACAGTTTGGTACAGAGAATTTGAAGATGGAAGGCAGTTTGGCTGCGTATTTTCACAGAAGGGTAGCACCTGTGCTAGAAAGAAATGCTGAACATGTTTACAACATAGAGCTCTATTTATTCACTAATCCCCTTAAAATCCTGCCATAGTCAGTGGAGAAATATATAAGTAACACTTGTCTAATCTGTCTAGGTCACTACTTTAGGATGAGATGGACTGTGTACTTTCTACTGACTGTGAAGGAAGAGAAATTAAGCTTTAGACACACACATTTAATCAGGTGAATCCCATGACAGATATTAAGAAATTATGAACTTAAGAAAAAAATAAAATAAAATAGAGTTGTTTAGATTGAACAAGAGACAACTGGAGGACATGGTAAAAATTTTCAAGTAAAGGACAATAATTTAATCAATGTATCCATGGTAGACAAGGTAATGTGTAATGGAGCACATTGCAACAAAAGTGATTCAGATTAGATGTTAGTTAATGTTGCAAATGGGACTCAGGATGACATTTCCTATGAAGAAAGTGAACCTTTCATTATCTCTGCTTCCTAATGGCAGGATGCATAAGTATATGCTGAAAATAACACAGTATCATTGATTCTGCTTATGACAGAAAGGCCAGTGGAGATCCCTTCCAGCCCTGTAATTTCATACACACTAATTAAAGATACAAGAGTAGCATCCCAAATTTCAGAACTCTAATGAGGGACACTACTGTAGAAGAATCAAGCAAAACAGATGAACAGGAGCAACACAGAATGATTGAGGAAACTAAAATCTAGGCGGAAAATGTCAGACATTAGTTAAAACCAAATCTTAAAAGCAAATCTGAAAGTTCAGAAAATGTGTTCTGGTTGAATGTCTGAACGAATCTGTGTTCTGCAGGTTGAATGCAGGATACAGAAATGTTATAGTAGGACCTGCAAAGATTGATAGGTTACCTCTAGAAATCAGCTAAATGAATATAGGACTTGTGGTAGCACTGGAGTGTGATCATCCACGCTGTTTAATTATTAGTGACTTTCCTGATACAGTTTTAGCATTCTCCAGTTAGCATTCTCGTGGTATTCAGGCATGGTTCAGGAGTTGGCACTGCTATGCATCTTCCCCATACGCAGTTTGAGTAGAGCAAAAAACTGATCTTGTGAAAACAAACCATTCTATTCCAATTGGCCTTGAGGCCACAGAACAGTTCTTGGCTTCATTTCATACAATGGTGCAGATATAACCTGTATTTATACCTGCAAAAGCAGCAAGTTTGATTGTTGGAGAGCAGTTGTGAGAAAACAGTCCGTGGAAATCTGACTCCACAATTGTCAAAGCAGAAGCTGAGAAAGTGGTAACCCAAAGCAAAAGATGATACATTTAATGTTGGAAAGGCTTTTTGCAAAGGTATTGATCAGTGAAGAGACAAGAGACTATCAAAAGCAGGCCAGTGAGGAAAAATGTGCTTTTACAGCATGGCATTTATGAAACAACAGAACAGATTGCTCTGTAACCAATGAGTATTTGATCATGATGCATTGAAAGGCACCATCATTTTCCAACCCATCAAGGCACTCATCATTTACCAAATAATCAAGCCATGCCTGGAAGAACTATATTATGCCCTGGGTTTAAGAGCAAACCTGTAAGTCTCTAAAGTCAGAGAAGGAAAACTAATAAAGAGCTTTGCTCAGACTTTTATATAAGAAATGTGGAATAAGTAAACAAGTTGTAGACACTCTTCAGATTTTACCTGAGTCTAGCAAATATTCAGTACTTGTGACCTTAATAATACAGTCCTAATTAACCTAGAGATGGTGAGAAATATTGATGAAAAATTACTTTAAAATTGAATGAATGAAAGCTTTATCATACTGAGGAAATCTATTGCTTTCCCAGGAACTAGTATCTGGAAATGAAAAAGTCCATCTTATCCATTCTCTCATGTCTAACAATGGTCAGAACAAAATGCTTCCAAGAAATGGGCAAAAACTCTGCCATAGAAAAGTCTTCCAGTTAGTAAAGGCATCATTCTTAGAGGTAATGACATAAAGACCTGAAGTTTTTATAGTAGTATGTAGCTCTAAATTTCAGTTGTAGTGGATTAAGACAATTCAAAATATTTCTTGACTGCCAGTGTTTATGTCCTCACTTGCTAATTTCTTGACCCTGAGAGGTTCTTACTATAATGGGCTGTGTCCTATGTAATGTAGAATGGATTTCCTTTTACAAGTTGTGGTTAGTTCTACCTCTTAATATTCCTCTGTGTTACAAATTATTTGCAAAACATCTTTTAAGAAATAAAGAGATCTCTTCTGGGCCTGGTTGCATTTCAGATTTTTGTTTTTTAGTCATAATGAGCTGTGTTTTATTAAAAGCCTCATACACAAGGGGGGACAGAGACCATCTGGAAAGTGTTGCTTGACTGAAAAGTATATGAATTACCTAAGTGACATTCAACCTGTAAAAATAAATCTAATGGAATACATAAGAATTTTAAAAAAAGAATTGTCTAAAGCGTAGGTTTGCTGTAGGTGGGGAACAGAATCAAGGGAGCCAGAAGCAGCAGATCTGTGAGGCTGGCCAGGAAGGGTGATAAAACTTGCTGTGACCCTGTAGAAGTACAGAGAATGCCCACAGCCTGCAACACAGTCACGAAGGGATCATTGCTATCTTACAAAACCCCTCCAGTTCTAGCTAAAGAAAGTTTATTCATTTCTTGGTGAAAAAAAGACAATATCTTAATGTGTGTGACCTTTGTTCATCTGCCCAAGGGATTGGTTGGTATGAGTAGTGGCAACAGCTTTGCATTTCGGAAATCTGATGAAGGCAGGGCCATGGATCTCTCTTCCTCTGAATTTGTCCACTCTAGACTCTTATGGTATTTTCTTCCAAGGCAGATACTGCTGAAACTGTACTATCTGGACCTTGATGTAGAAATTTGGCTTTGTGTTTCTTGCTGTACCCATTCCAGAGCATAGCTCCTACTAGCTTAGAAAATAGAACAATATTTTGATGTGTGAGACTTAGTAAATTTACACCTACAGCCACAATCTTGTTGATAGTCAACATAATCCAAAGCCTGCAGCAGTAGGGAAATGAAGTGAGTTCAGGTAACCCTTTGTAGCTTTGTTTATTTTAGTCTGATGAACATGCTACTAAAGAATGTGTGTGTGCATCCATTAACATGTCTAGATTGGGGCTATCTTCACAACCACTCATTTTTATTGGAAAGGGAACTATTCTGATAATTTCCTGAAATTCATTAGCCAGTGAAGTTGAAAAGGATTTTCTTTTCCTTTGTTTTGTCTCTTGTTTCATTCGTATGGCATCTCTTTCTGTCTATTCTTTCACAGCAAATTCATCTTCTTAGGCCAGCAAGGAACACAGTATCATTTTTATGTAATTAAGATGCAGACTACAGAACAAACCCACACAGAACAAGCATAAGCCATAGCACCACAACAAAGAGCTGATTTTTAAATAAATCAAGGGCATATATATATATATCAAAGTTTATCAGGGTTTAGTTGGAAATACATAACCTTCCTTTATATTTTTACAACATGTGTAAGTAATTTTTTTCAAGATATTTTTACATGCAGACATAGTTCCAACCCATCTTGACTTTCCACAAACAGTACAATGTGACCCCTCAGTTTTTAGTGTGAGTTCGCAATTAATCTAGTCCCAATCTAATCTTTTTCATGCAAATAAGCAAACAAATCATCTTTGGATATTCAATAATCAAGCAAGAAGCTTAAAGACTTGAGGAAAAACACATATTTAAGTTCAAGTACAGGAAATCTCTGAATTGCTTCAAGAATCAAGTATAAAGTTTATCTGTCTTGAGTTAGAAATACATTTCTTCCCTGAAATCTTCACATCTTTCCAAGTTCCATCATAGATCTGTTGATATCCACAGAATCGACTGACAACATTTTGGTTGAGAATATAGTTCCAAAATCTTGAGAAAAATAATGCTAGACATATAATTTCTTCAAAATTGGCAAATTTTGTATTTCACACATTATTTGCTTGGCTGCATTGTGGCTGTATCAATGTGTTTGAAGTTCAGCTTAACAGATACATGTATTTCTCTAACAACTGACTGCTTGAATTGGTGGTTAAATAACCCTAAGCACTGAAAAGCTTGATTGATTTCAGTCATTATTGTTCGTGAAAACTAATAATTTAGCTGAAGGATATTAAGTCCTTGCTGTGACACTTTGGGTTAAAGAGCTACCAGTGATATAAAGCAGTCTTTTCTTTTCTGGGTCCTTGATTTGAGCCCAATCAGGGTTCCTCTACCACAAAACCCCCACAAATAATTCTAACACATTTTGGCACAGTTTGTCGTCTCTGCTTAGCAAGTATATGAGACTAAACTGACACTGATCCTTAATCACCTTTAATCCATGGAGAGGGAATGATCCTACCAGGGCAGGAAAAAGGTCATTGGCAGGATCATGGGGAGAAGCTAAGTTGGCAGTAAATTTCATAAGCCTGACCTGGGAATAAATGAGGGGCTTCCATTTTCAAGATAATCTGTATATATAAAAGATCTGTATATAAAAAGTTACAACATTTTATGAAGGTATTTATACATTAAAAGCACAGTAAACGTGATATTGGTCTTTTTAAACTGTGATTTCACTTTTAAGCTCTAAGACCTAATTGTTTATGGTAGTTATGTAATTAGCTATAGAGTTTTTTGTTATTAAACTCTGGTGACCTGGTTATGAATTACAAGGAGTATCAGCAGAACTTGAGATGGAATAGAATGTTACAGATACTCTTTGGGGTTATACAGCTGTCTCCAGGTACATTCAACAGTTTCTGTAGGTTTTCCACCTATTTTTTTTTTGTTTGCTTGGTTTTTGAGAAATGCTTTTTCCTTCCTAGTTGCTATGTAAAAAAGCCACATGAAGGAATAATTACAAAGGCCATGATACTGCAAAGATTTATGTTATAAGCTTCACTTTCTGTGCTTTGGATTATCCCACTGACCCAGGCTGACTCATAGTGCATCAGTCTAGCATATGCATAAATAGAGATCTAAAGGAATGGAATTACATAATGCAAATAAAGAACAAAGCCCACTGGCTTTAGACTGTTAAACCAGATGAACAGATTGAAATAAAGCTGAAAAGCTTCTATATGTTCCTTTTCTGGAAATTCTAGGCTGGTTCAAACCCAAATCTTTAGGTGCCTGTTTCCTAGATGAGAAGAGTGCACAGATTTTTTACTGGGCTTTTGCATTACAAGCAAAGGATGAGAGAAAAGTGAATATTGTTCCTTTCTTCCAGAGTCTTTTCAGGAGATAACTGCATTTCATGTACCTTCAGTGGACAGAGATGACTTCATAATTCAAATCTCTAGAGACAGGATTTAGGTTTCAGCTCCAGCCTTGATATTGCAAACCATCCTTGCTAAGTAAAATGCTTTCAAGCCACTGTGTTGTCTCTGACAAGTTCTGAAGCACTCACGTTCATGTCTATGAGAACTCTCTTCTCATTTCGGGATCTGAATATTGCAGTTACCCAAAGAACCAATGTATGTGGTGTTCATCTCTTTTACACATCCCATTATAACTGTGCTGTGGTGGGTTTCTTCAGACACTGAATGTTTTCGTTTATCATTTGCTTTGGCAAGCAAGTAGAACTGACTTGATTTCTGTAGAAAGCTGTACCAAGTGCACAACTTTTTATAAAGCTCATGCAACAACCACTGTGCACACCTTCAATTTATGGCAGGAACAACTCATTTAAGTTGAACTAGGTATCAATTAGGGACTGATGGAAGACACACCTATTTCAAACTCCAGGGCAGTTCTGTTCCCTCAAATATTTAACACTGTCACTTCAAGCATTCCTGCTGAAAGCAAAGGGGCAGCACATTGTACAAATGTGTGTGTGCACAGTATTGTGTCCTCCAAGCCTTTTGTGTTGGCTTCTCTAAGCCAGATCAGAGAAAGATTTTAAATTCAGCAAGCACAGTATTCTCATAGAGGCATGTCTTGACTTTGCGTACTTACAGGTACTTACAGTCTACAAAACACACTTTGTCAAAGCAGCCTGAAGCATGTTTTTAAAATGAGGAAACTGAGACAGAGAGACTTTGTAATTTGAACAGGGTCTCAGAGGCTTTCAGTGGTAGTTCAGAAAAATTTCAGGCCTCCTGACCTGCCATCCCACAGTCTTATCTTTCACATGTAATGATTTTTCAGAATAATAATTTCAATATTCTTTTACCTTTACCAAACCCCAGACAGTTCTCTCTTCGATGAGTAGTGAGATACAGCAGTGAATGCCAAACAGATTGCAGATACATCTCACCCGAATTCAGCATGGACACTGAGGTCAATACAGCTTCCACTCAGCCCATCATGTGCATTCCTGATGTTTGCGTTTTGAGCCAGGGTTCTGCAGATTTCTGGATGGGCTTTATTTTGTGCAGTCACTAGTTCTACAACTTCATCACTCAGAAAGTTCAACATGTGGAGTCTAGGTTGCATTTCATATTCTACTTGAAATCATGACAACAAAACCAAATAAATATTTTTTCCAGGACTCTTGGTAATGGTTCTGGGAATCTTGAGGGATTTTCAGATAAAGCAAGCATTGGCACAAGCTTGAAATCTTTCCAGAGACTGTAACACCAGATAGCAAGCACTGAGAAGGCAAACTCACAGGACAGCCTTCCTCTTCAAAGCCTAGTGAAAGATTTCAGAGGCCATTCCTTTTGTGAACCTTAGCTTCTGGTTGTACCCAGTTCACTGACTGATTTTCAGAGCTGCTGAAAAGCTCAAAGTAACAGTCCCTGAGAGCCTTTTGAGTTGTCTTTCTAATTGCACACAAAAAAAGTTAGTAAATTCTTCAGAGTTATTTCCTTAGAAAAGGCAGCTTGGTATTCATGAAATAGGGAAACAGAACAAGTTTTTTTGAAAAGGAGAGAACTAAATATTCAAAAAATGCCAAGGTTAGCAGAGTATAGCATTAGGAAATAGCAGAGAGATTTCTCCCTGAACTTGTGACTTAGCTTTTGAGAAAAATAGCTTTTCTGAAGAAGCCCAGATTGACATTCCACAGCAGCAAGAGAGAAGGTTACTGTTCCTGCTTTATAATGGTATATCTTTCAATATAGCTTTCCATAGATATTAAACTTCTTACAGTGTAATGTGGATTAGAGGGAAGCAGTGGATTTAGGATAGTTTGACCTTAATAAAGATTTTTACAGTGTCTCCAATTATGTTCTTATAACAAAGTTTGGGAAATAGGACATACCTGAAACAACTACTAGACAGATGTGTGACTATGGAAAACGGGATTCAGGAGGATTTTTGAAACTGGAAAGACATACCTAGAAGGGGTTAGTAGCAGTCTTATCTTCATTCCTTCAGCATTCAGTAGTTGTGTTAGGGATGTGACCAGTAGAATACAGTGTGTTTGCTAAGGTTACTGATGTCATCATGCTAGAAAGTACTGCAGATATGCTGGAGATGGACAGGACCAAAGTGACGTTCACAAGCTAGGGAAAGTGTTTGTGGGGCAGGAAGAGCAGAATGCTGTCATTCCTTAAAGAGCCAAGTTGTTCTGTACATAAATTGCATACAAGAATGGTAAATTACTGGTTAAGAAATTTCCTGAATTTCTGCAGGAAAAAATCTTTGGATTATAATGGCTCACAAGTTGATGTGGGTTAATGTCGTGTTGTAAAGTGAGATTTTCATACATATGAATAGGTATAAAAACTGAAAGAGTTACAGCTCCTCTGTTGAAGAAAGAGACACTCTCTAGCATGAGCTGAAACACTGCATCAGTAAAATTCAGGAGAGAGATGAGCCACTGGATGTTTCCAGAGGAAATCAAGAAAGAATGGTAGCAGGCATAGAGAATAATACCTAAAAGAGAGATTGTTGTAAATATAAGTTATCTGGCCTTTGTAGATATTTGCCCTAACATTAATTGTATTAACTGCATTTGTAATTAGAGGAGCTCAGGGCAATGCAGTTAATGTGAATGTGTCAAATACAATTGGGTATCAGTTTCCTGTGGCAGCAAGGTTCATAGTTAATTGTGAATGACATCAAAAAGTACTTTCTTTTATTGTTTTATATTTAAATGTATTGTGCTGTAAAAGAGGGACAGACGGTGTGTCATGAAGTATCATGAACATCACGGCAATGGCACATCTTTAATTGTACTTCTTTGATTGTTTTCACCACCATTCTGTTTTGCAGTGTCCCACAGAGGTTGTGGCTGTCAGCATACAGCGTACACAGCTCTCAGGTGTGGGCATGTTGTGTGATTTCTATACTGGTACTGCAGAATTCTGTATCATCCTCCTCCTAATATTTATAAAACTTAATAAATGTTCTGACTGGAATGTTGAGTTCATGTGGACAGTGAACAGCTTAAAGGGTCTCTGAGCTTTAGTCATCTTAGAGTCTCTGGTTTCTCATTCCATTCTTTGCACTATTCTTGTAACGGAAAGAAGTATGTTTTTTTCTTTCAAATATCTTGCTTACCTTTTCTTTAATTTGAATTTCATTTGCTATTTTTTTCTCTATCCTCTTTGGTCCTCTCACATTCTTACTGCTAGTTCCTCACAAACTGACTAGCATTGTGTCCTGTGCAAATGCTGTCAATAAACTACTTATCCATGGACCAGAGCATTAAGAAAAAAGTTACCCATGATTTTAATATGGAGCTGAACTAGAATCTTAGGCCAGGATTCATTCCACCTGAATTTTTAAGCACTTAAGTCAAGTTAAAGCCTAAAGGTCTTATCACTGAAAAGAGGGTTTTCTTGAGAGGTGATTTAAGCCATCACAGAAATGATTCAATTTGTCAGGTGTGTTCAATAATTATTTAGAGATTTTTAAATAAATTCTTAGATGTTATTATTTTATTATTATTTATTTAGCTTTTATTTTTATAAATTTGAAAGGGTGTTAAATTATTAATTTAGACCTTATTCTTTGTTGTTATGAAAACCAGATTATCTAATCTAATCTAATCTAATCCTAAATTTTTTCTTTGCTTCCAGACTCCTTAACACATTGCAGCCTTTAATTTTACAGCTGTTTAGTTCCAGCCAAAGTTCATTGTGTGATGCATAAGAAAGAGCTTTTAGACAACCTGTAATTTTTAGTCATCTGGTTGTGCTTATTGAAGAACTTGCAGATCAGTAAAATGCTATTTTCCTTAGTAAAATCAGTAGCAATTAGACACTATTTTCTACTCTGCAAGACACAGGACAGGGTGATTCTTGCATAGCAAGACAGTTACCAACTCAGCAATTCTCTATTTAAGGTTCTTAATATTCCTAAATATACCCTTATATATTCTGTATTCTCCACTGTTGCTACTTCTTGATACTTCACTACCCAAAGATAAATTGTTATCACCAGAAAAAGAATACAGAAAGCAGAAACCTCCTGACTGTATGGAACAAGAAAGTTAAATGCCGTAAAGGAAGGTCATATAGCTTCCAAACAGCATAACTATCTTCTTTAACTGCTTCTTTAGCCTCTACAATTCTGTTGTAGACCTCTTGTTTCTGATATACCTAAGGACTATTTTATTGTTTATTTTTAAATCTTTTAATGTTTGTTCTTGGAAACCTACTTTTGCTCTTTGCAATTTCCTCTTACTTAACGCCTGCTGAAGTTGAAGTTCCTGTTTATTGGTTTCCCTAGGATCATGTTTCCAAAATTTCAAGGATTTTTTTTTGGTTGAAATAGACTCTTGAACCTTGCCATTCATCCGGTTTAGCTTAATCCTGCCTTCCTGGTTCCCTTTCTTGCACAGTACCCAAGACTTCAGAGACAGTTCCTTTTAAAGTACTGCCCTTATTGCCTTTGCTGCCTTACTGGTTTACTTTCAGGACCTCTATGACTAATCCAGGTTTACTAAGTGTGTGGATTCCACTTATTATTTACTGAAAAAAAGCACAAACATCTCAGAAATATGAGCAGACCCCACCAAGATCAGGAGATTGGACAGAGTAACCTTAATGGGAGAATGGGAGCAGGGGAGTACTTACTATCCCCACTGTATGACTGAACTGGGGATGGAGAGCTGCCCACAGAATCCCAGTAGCGTTGAATGAACTGATATGTGTCAGGTTCTGCACTGATGGTCACCAGGATTTTTATCCCTGCCAGCCATCCACTGTTGGTGCTGCAAGGTAATGCAGAAGTTCTGACTGCAGCTGCAGTATCTGTCGTGGCCTACTGACAGCAGCCTCATTCTAGACTGGAAAGTAGAAAACTTGGCATACTAAAATCCTTATATAGTAGGTTTTCTACAAGTCCTATTGCCAAATATGGGCTTGTACACTTAGTGCTTTGTGAAATCTTGTATATCCACAGTGAGCCACATACCCCTGAAGAAACTGCATCTCAGGCAGAAAGGACTGCTCTCCGTGTGCCTTCTGACACAGAGCACAGCTTTTTACAGATAAATCAGGCACATTCATTTGTGGGTAGGAGTTTGGATCACTAAAGTAATACTTATCACATTAGAAACAGGAATCAACCTGAAATTAA
>JAOXXN010000446.1:109013912-109031347 GCA_026770055.1 Myrmophylax atrothorax | reverse complement strand
CAACCTGAAATTAATTTAACATCTTTGAACTTCCTCATGGAATTACAGAGTGGTTTGGATTGGAAAGAGCTGTAAAGATCATCTAGTTCCAACCTCCCTGCCGTGGGTAGGGACTCCTTCCACTAGACCAGGTTGCTCAAAGCTCCATCCAACCTGGCCTTGAAGACTTCCATGGCTGGGGCATCCTCAGCTTCTCTGTGCAACCTGTTCCTGTGCCTCACCACCCTCACAGTGAAGAATTTCTTCCCTCCTTATATCTAATATGAACCTGCCCTCTTTCATCTTAAGGCCATGCCCCTGTGTCCTATCACTCCATGCCCTTTTGAGAAGTCCTTCTCCAGTTCTCTTGTAGCCCCGTTAGGTACTGGAGGTGCTATAAGGTCTCCTTCTCTTCTCCAGGCTGAACAGCCCCAGCTCTTTCAGTCTGTCTTCATAGACGTGCTCCAGCCCTGTGATCAACTTAGTGACTTTCCATTGGACTTGTTCATACCTCTCATTTAAGGTTTTCCTACATGATTTTTGAGGGTACATTGTAAGATGCGTATTCTTCTATCAAAGGTGTATAATATACCAGTGTTTGGAGCTGAACAGAGAAAATTATGACTAGTGTCAGGGTATGAACTCAACAATGCTGTAGATGCACAGACTTTTGCCTGCTGCACTATGGGATTAGATGATCAGATTGCTAGACACAAAACTGCACAGAAACCCCTTTGCCCAGCAGAGTAGGATGGGACCAGCAAATTTGTTGGATTGTCTATGTGATGTCACATCTGCAACCTTTTCCTCTTGCCTAGGAAAGGAAGAACTTGCACCAGCTGTATCAATGTTTAATTGAAGAAGACAGAGCTCTGCAGACACATAACTGAATTATATCTTCTTTGGCTGGCTCAGAAGTAGATACTACTTTCTAGGATTTTTTTTTTTTCACTTGAGAGCACTGGCTTTGTCTTTTAACATTTGATCTCCAGCACCATCACTCATCTCTCCAGTGGCATTCTGTTTCCTTAGAGCACTGTTGGAATTCAGCCAACTCCGTGTTTTGGTTGCCACCAAAGACCTGCGTGATTGCCATTTCCTCCCCTATCTCATAGTGTGAGAATGCATTACTCTTGTCTCAAAGCAGCATCAGGTCCAACACTGTCATTTACTACTTGTGCACAAAATTGTGTTGGTTTAGATTTTAAAAACTGTCAGTCTTTCCATTTTCTCCTGCTTTTCAAATACTGTCTGTCATTCTAGGACCTGCAAATAGAAATGCTTTAAAGTAATTTAGCCACTCAGGGTCTTCTATTGGTTTCACAAACTGGTGAGAAAGAGTATTGCCCTTCACTCCCACGTACAGGTTATGAATGTCTCTGTGATCCACAAGCACAGAGGGTTCAGATTGTGAGGTCAGGAGAGGCTTGCCCATCTTGTTAGCCCAGTAAGCTGACTGGGCAGAAAAAAAGGGTAAAAGAAGTGCTAATTCTTTGGCTATCTTCACATTTCTTCAGCACAGCACTGATGTCGGAAATGGATATCCCTTATTAAAAAACCATTTGGAGATCCTCTCACATTCTGGAGACATAATGCAACATTCATGGTCATGCAGCAACTCTTGATTCTGCAATTGAATACATGAGGTTTGTTCTACAGAAAAACTCATAATCTAACAGCGTTTGTTCCAGGTCTTGGACTGTACACTGAGCTTCTGCAGGTTCTGTTGTAACAGTGGCCAGGTGAGGTGGACACACTGTGATTCTTCTGTCAAAATGTTTAAATCTGTGAATATCTAGGCATTCAGACAAACAGCCCACTTTTCCAAAGTTCTGTGTTCCTATTGCTATCTAGTATACGAGACATGCCAGAACTCAACACCTCATCAATTGATTAGGTGTCCAAATATTAGACTTAATCATTCACATCTCTGAGAAAGTATTTTGCAGACCAACTCGCAATAAATGGCAATGAGCCATTTTTAATACTTTACATTCCAGAAAAGTAAGGCTCAGACATTTGGTGTCCAGTCTTACCTCAGTAAATACCTTCAATATTATGCAGGACTGCAGTTTTCAATAATATTTGAAGTTGCCATTGTTTTTATTATGTGTTATGTTGAATATTTGAATGACTTGCATATTGGGGCATCAATAATTGCCTATTGATTAATAATACCTTTTAATATATGCTTTGTATTTAAAAGCCCACTTCTGCATGGACGATTTATCATGCTTACCTTTACCTTTCTAAAAGCATTTAGTGAAAGCTAGTCATGAGAGTTTCTTCTCTGATTAGGAGAGAGAGTCATCACCATGAGCTAATTCATAAGTCTGTAAGACAGATGGGTAGAGATATGTTCCAAAGATGTCTTTCCCTTTCCATTAATTATGGAATTATTTAATAAGAAATTACTTAATTTAGTCTGTGTGGCTTTTTAATCATTTGGTTAACTGAAATAAATTCTGCTCTATAAGTGGGATTCTTTTCCATTGGATTGTTGAGACTATGACTGCTCTAGTTGCCCTGCTTTTTTGCAGTGTTGAGCCCATATTCTTTTTTCTGAAAGATTTTCTGTGCACTTACATTATTGCATGTTTCTTTTTCTACAGCCAACATCTTGTACATGGCCAGCCAGGAAATGATGAAGGTGGTGGAGAGAGACAGTACAACCATAAAGCAAAATTTAAAGAAGGTAACTATTTAATCCTCAGAGTTTTCACAGGAAGTCCACATGCATGAGGAGATGTTACATCCAGTTATATTTTTGCAAAACCAGAATTTCTGCTGGCTTGATTCTGCCTTTTTGGCAGTGTCATTCCATTTACTTTGGAGAAGCCATTAAAGGGGTCACTGGTCCTTAAAACGTCTCGATCGACACCTTTGTAATTGTAGCCTTCACTGCTATCAGGTGTACCTACTCGTGTTTTCCTTTGTGGAGGAGAAACAGCCTGTGGTCCGGCTGAGCCTGAGATATGAATCCCAGTGAGGCCTGGGTGCTGATCAGACAGGCAGATGGACAGCCAGGAAATGAGTGTAGGCTGATGGACCAAATCCTTTGACTTTGCTGCTGAACAGGTCGGGAAGAACATGCACCATCTCTGTTGTGGGGTGTCAGTTAATATCATGGGGTTCTGCAGGCTCAGTTTTATCATGGCATCAAAAGATAATAGAGAGGAGTCAGCAAAATTATGGCTCCACAGTTTCAACCACTGGACTGCAGAGTAAGAAAAATTTCTCTGCAGCCGGAGCTACTGCTCTACAGGTAAATTAATTTGTTTCAGGGATCTTTGTCCTGCACCGAGCTTTCTTGTCTGTATTGGTTTATTTTTGAAAGAAATTTTGTAAAGTTTTTGTCTTGGACTGATAGTATTTTCTCAGGCACTTCCTAGGCATGGTTCAGGGGTTGGCATACACCAGGAACTGTTCCTAATTGGAGTTCTGATGTGGTCACCCTGTTTTGGAGGCTGAGATAATTTAATAGCCTGGCTGTGGTCAGACAATTCTAGATGGCTTATGAGCCAGAAAACTGTCACATTTAATAAATTTCTATTGGGGTATCCTCTGGGTGAGTAGATAATCAGTATAACATTTTATTCTACTTTGTACCCTTCTTTTTCTCCATTTTTTTGTATCATTCCTGTCTTTTTGCATGAAGAATGATTCCACGACTTTGCACTGGCAAATATTTTCCTCAGAGAATGGAATTTTCTAGGACAGAGGTCCTAGATCTCTGTAAAATTACTTTATGCCTTTTAAATAGATATGGTGCAATGTTTATTTCATAAATCAGTGTTTCTTTTTTGGCTAAAAATACATTTTTTTATTTTTTCCTGTATTTATCCCCTTTGCCTTCTCTGCACTTTGAAAGGAGTGTTCATATTTTAAAGGAGTTGAAATAGCACATGTGAACAAAGATCCCTGCACTGGAGCTGGCATTCCTGGGCTTTCACATTTTTGCTGCACAGCACTCAAAGTTCTCCTGCGCTTCATGGGGAATCTCAGTGAAAAGACTGGAGGGTTGATCTTTCGGTCTGCAAATAGTCCCATTGTCTTAAACAAAAGTTTTCATGGCTTGATCCAAAGCCCCATGAATTGGAGGAGAATGGTTGATTTTACTGACTGAATCAGCGAGTGCCAGGGAGCTGGAGGGTCTGCCTGTTCCCTGAGGGAAGGGGAGCCCTGAGCCAAGAGTGACCCCACACAGGCAGTGCCCTCACTAAGCAGGATCCAGTCCCACAGCACCTGAACATAGCATGGAAACAGGTTCCTTTGACTGTCCCAGACAAGGCAAACCAATGAACCAGGATCAGCATCCCTCCAGAGAATCCAGTCAGAAGCAAAAGGGGTCAGGGCCAGAGACTGGAGTGGAGACAAGGCTACACCGTGGGTCGAAAGTCCATCCAGGAGGGCTTGCCAAAGACACGACAGAAAGCCAGCTGCAAGGTGGGAGCCATCCAGGCAACAAACTGTGTACAATGTGCATCTGATGTCAATCTATGACACAGGCTGGAGACTGATGCTCTGCAATGTAGCCTTGAGAGGCAGAGACTAAAGGGGAAGGACAGAGCTGGATACCCTGGAGCCGAGGCAGGGAGGGTAGGTCAAGTGCCAGGTGAGGCTGGAAAGGTTGTTAGTGCCTCGAAGCCAAGGGTGAAATTGCAGGTCACCCTGTTAGCAAGGGTGCAAAGGCAAAGAGTGTGCAGAAGCAGGACTCCAGGTACTTGTGGAAATGTAAATCACAAGCACACATGCTTGAAAGTTAAGCATAAAAGCTTCATTGGGTGGGGATGGTGGCGATGACAATCCACTGCAGCTCCAGTGACTTCAGGTGGTCTATCAGATGCTGCACATTACAAAAAATCCTGATTTCTTGTGCTGTATGAAGGCCCATAGCCAACAGTAAGAGTTTGCAGGTGTCCTAGTCTGCTCCATCTGTGCTTTTGTTGACTCTGTGAATCTAAGCATGGCCTTGGCAGGCCAAAGCTGTTTTAAACCTGTGTTAACTTTCTTTTATTGATTCTTCTATGTCCTCATACTTTTAAAGTGGCAAACATACTCAAGAAAACAAAAAGCTGAAGCAAGCTTCTAAGAGTTGGCAAACTGAAGAAGAAGCGGGTCTAAAAATGAAGCTGAATGCTTCTCTTTTTCATCTCCTAGTAATTTCTGGGAATGTAAGAATTAAGGAAAAAATTTTGAGTTGGCATCACGTTAAATTTGAAGAGTATTGACAATAAAAATGGGCTTAACTTATAAAGGTTGGAAGTTTATAAAAACAGGAACTATAGTCCAAGTTGCTATAGAACTGGCAAGCTGTTACTTCAAAAAAATTCATACTGTTTAGTAGTCACTGTGATCATATGCTAAAAGCCAATCTTAACACCTGACTTTGCCAGCTGCTGTGGAATAGAAAAGTTATTTCTGGATCTTATTTGCATTCTGTGATCTGAAGAAGAAAAAAGAGACACTAAATTATTCCAATCTTTCTATGCCCAGGTTGAACTGTAATTATTACTAGTTCGGGACCAGGAGAAATTTTATCATCAGACCCCAGTTCTTAGTCAAACAATGCAAATTGCTTGGATTTATGTTGAAAGAATGGGAGCTGGAATATTGTTTGGGTAATGAAGTGAGGTTTTTCACTTAGAATCTTCTAAAGTCAGAAGTTGTGTACTTTAAATAGCAGTGGAACTGTATGAGGAAGATGGACACCTGTTTCCTAACAAAGTAATGTATGATAAAGCCTTTAAAATATTGACAGTAAAACTACTTGTCTGGATCAAGCAGTATATGAATGTACAGGAATTTGAGCTTCTTATTTCAGTGACACAGGGATAAACCACAAAATCCCAAGAAATAAGGTAGGGGATACTGATACAAGATTTGTTCAGCTTTGGTGGTTAATTATTAGTCATTAGATTGTGTCTAAGGAAGCTGAGCTACGTTCTTTCACTGTAATAACACCAACTCCCTTTCCTAACAGAAACTGGAGGCAAAGATACTACTGAACTGGAGGAAGTTTATTGTAATTCCTGCACAAAAGGAAGTGGGTGTAATTCTGTATTCTTAAAAGATGGATCAGCACTGAGCATCACTGAGCTTTTACAAATAGAATTTTAAAAAAATTAACAGGAACAGGAAAATGGATATGCTGGGCATTCACTAGCGTGCCTGGAATGGACAATGATATCTCCTTATAGAGGCTCTCTACAGAACTTAACTTTTTATGTCTGCATCATGCCCCATTCGTTGTTGTATTTGATGACTTAGCCTTATTGGCTCTTTTTTCTGTCAAATAATCTTTTAAACCTGTCACTATATATATATATGTATCCTTGCATAAATTGGGAAGATGCAGGATGAAAGGGTAAAATGAGAGTGCTTACAAAGGGAAGTCTCTTAAAAAAAGCACCCCTGAGATTTTTTACTTCATGTGTAACACACAGTAGTCCTATTTTGAAGTGTAGGATCTGCTCCAAGGTCCATCTGAGTCAACAGAAGAACTTCTACAGATTTCAGGAATTCTTGAATCAGTGAATTTTGTGTAGTGATTCATAATTTCATAAGACCATAAACCATCTGAAAATCATGATTCTTTTGATTAGTATGTTAAACCGAAAAAGGTTTATATGCTCCTTGAGTTTAGTTTTGCCAGTGATTTGGTGTAAGTTACATTGATTGCATAAGGAAAAAGGACAGGAAACATCTGAAGGAGAGATAAAAAGATGAAAAAAAAGCCCTGTTATCTGAGAAGAAATGTATGAACTGGAAGATTATGGACACATTAACCTGTTTTCACTCAGATTGTGGAAGACTGTATGGTCAGTGGCTTATAACTACCCCTAGATAGATGGTTAGGTGGGAAAGAAATTCAGTTTTGAAAAAATTAAATTAATGAAATATATGTTCACTATTTCATGCTTATTTCAGTGGTGTATTTAGAACTTGAAGTAGTGCAAGTTTATATCACACCCATCATTCCAAAGAAAATGTCTTCTCCAAGAGTATCAACTAAACAGTAGCATGCAGATATTTAGAATAAAAGCTGAAGAATGAAATGTTTCCTTTCCGCGGAGATGTGCTATGTTTTTCTTTAGAAAAATTGTCTTTGCTAGAGAATTTTTTTTAAAACTGAGCAACCAAGAACTATTTTGACCCCTAAGGCAGCTATTCTGATGTTGCCCAGTGTTTTTGTTTGAACCTCTGTAGACATTCACGGTGGTTTTATTAATTATTCCCAGTGAGAGGAGCATGATCTGAAGATACGTGCTTAAAAGAATACTACAAATACTTCTCCTGCCCACAGTCTGAGTGAGGTGCTTGCCTACATTTGTGAAAAACCTTCCAAAAAGTCTTTCTGAATAGGTGCAAAGTGCTCTCTGGAGCCAAGAACACCTCTTTTTTTGGCTGGTCTCACATCCTTTTTGGCCTGTCCTCCCTGGAGGTGCAGAGATGAAGCCAGGCAAGCTGCGCATGTGCGTGGGGATTTTGGTGCCTGTGTTATTTAACCACAAGAACAACCTTCTCTTTGAAGTGCCTACAATGCCTAATCAGGGGGCAGCAGCTTCTCTCCTTGGTGGAAATGGATCCCAGTGTGCATTTATTTTAGTTCAATGTACCACAATGTACTCAGCTGTGATATTTCACTTGTGTAACTGAGCTCCCGTTACCATCATTCATGCTGTGTGGTGTGCTAGTAAAGAAGTGGTGATGTGGATTTCTGAAATTTTTCGTGTGGGTATAAGATGTGCACTGTACACAATAAGCACAGACAGAAATACTTCCCCATCCTTCTGCAGAATATTTACAGTTACCACCAACCCCTTACTACCCCTTAACTGTTTACGTCCTGCTGTGCACTGCAGTGGACATCGCTCTTTACTGCCAGGTGCTGATCCTGCTGTTGCAAGAGAGATCTGACAGATTGACCTTAGATAAAGTCCCACTGAATGTAGGCAGTGTCAGGCTGACATTCAGAGGAAAATACTGTTTGCAGTAAATACAGTTGGAAGAATCTGGCCCAGTAATGGTATTGCTTAAATAGTGGTTTCATGTCTGTTTGTTTTTATTTTGGTATTTATACAGACTTAAATTCTGAAATACTCATGTTCCTGACACATCTAAATATATACCCTTGAAATGCTTTTAAGTCTTTAGAGTAACATAGATAATATAAATAAGTTAATCACCCTGATTTGTTGATAAATCCTGTGCATCCTTTTTAAAAGCACAGTTTTACTTTGCATTGAGTTTGACCGATCATTATCTGTGAGAAAGTGGAAATAAAAGTGGCCTCACATAATCTCATGGGTCTATGTGTGGAGCAGCCAGTAGCATTGCTAACAAACTGCAGCAGAGTTAAAGAGAAGCCCTTTTCCTTTCATCAATTTACCAAGTTTCAACAGTGACAAAGGCATGAAAACAGTATGTAAGACACTGCGCCTGACCCCAGGGACAGAATTAACACACCTTGAATCACATGCAAAGTACCCATTCCATCGGGCCAGTCTCAAGACTTCCATCTTAATTTCTCCAAGAGTAAAATGTTTCTTCACCCCCTTTACAGACAGGAAAGTTAGTTTTGTTTATTATTTATGTTGATTTACCAAAACTGACCACTATCCATATATTAAATAAAACCACCACAAATGATTGGGCTGCCCATTACACCTTTACTACAAGCCCTACAGTTGGGTAAAAAGAACATTGTGTACCCCAAGATTCTCAACTACCTCTTCTCTAAACAGTACAACTGAAAATGTTTGGGTTTGCACTGCCCTTGGAGAGCTGTGAAAAAACAGTTCTGATAAAACAAGCTGAGAAGCAAGTTCCCAAGACTTTGCCATCAAACTGGATGATCTTAGCGAGGATGGTGAGGGGAGAGAGATGGTGTCTCAGAAAGCCAGATCCCAAAGTATTTAGGGCTTCTAGGGCAATGCCAGCTCTTTGAATTCCCAGAAACTGATGAGTAAAGCCAAAGTACAACAGAAGCAAATCCAAAAAACAGTATGTCCCAAATCAGTCTGTTCCCATGTCGTTTATCCTATTCTTTTAGCAGGATAAGGTGGAGACACTTTCATCATTCCAGAGAAGCTAAGTCATTTTCTATAAACCCTGATTGAAACTAAAATTAATTCCGGTCTAATGCCTTTTAAACTAGTTTTCATCCAAGAACAAATGAAGCTGTTCGCTGGTTACTGTTGAGAGATGTCACCCAGAGAGAAGCTGCTGTGGCAACCGATGAATGCCTGTGGGAGTAATGCTGATAAAATGTCAGTGTATGAGAGACAAGGATTTCATCAAGGACACTGCTGCAGTCTGACTATTGCACGTGTGCCGCTCGTGTATATCCAGAGATCAGACCTTCGCTCTTTGCCATCAGCTGGAGTGGTGCCTGCCCATGTAATAAGATCCTAAAATTGTTATAACATGTAACAAATTCCAGAGAGATAGAGGAAACTCAGTATTTTTTAACTTTTTGGATTTGTTTTTCAGTGCTGCCCTATTATGACAGTTACAGAAGAGGCATAAAAGAAATCTCTGTAATTTATACTTTTGTGCACTGTCATACATACTGTAACAAGTGCCAATGGAGTCAACTGCAGGAAATCTTTATTATTTTCTTAGAAACTCTTTAAATTGTAAACATCCTGTTGATACAAATCTCAGACTCTTCTGATGTTTACTTAGTAGCTGCCATCATTGTGCAGTGTCAGAGTACAAATACCACATTACAGGGTACAAGGCTGACAGAGCCCTTTTTGGACTTGTGTTTTATTTTATAGAAGCTAAGGCTGAAAATGCTCCTGAGCCATTTAATGGTAAATCAACTTAAAAGAGTAATGCTGTTATTTTAAAACTATTTGAAATTCAGAAATTGCTTAACTATTTCAAACACTGTATTGAAATGGCCAGCAAAGAGAGCCCACATTCCCTTTACTCTGCCCTCATCAGATCCTGAAAAAGGACATGTCTTAGTCATTCACAGCAAGCAGGATATTGCATCAGGAATCATAAAGTCTTTCTCATGTCCAGTGCAAGCTGCCATTTCCCTTCTGAGTCAGGAGTACCTGGAAGCCTCAGTATTCAATATTGGAAAAGAATAAAAATAATCCTCTCGCCCTCATGGCAGAAAAGTTTGCAAATATTGAAAAGCTTAAGCCCAGAAGAAAAAATAGAGAGAACCTTCTATTTATTGTTTTGCAAATCTGTTTATTTTTAAGCTAGTCTCATTATTTTGGTGGCCTGACTCACCATTTCTGAATGCTTAGATTGGCAGCAGCTTTCCATGGCTGGTGCAGTGGTTGTGCTGACTCAGGATGTCTTTACAGCCATGCACCGTCCACAGGAAAATATGCACTTTACAGATCTATGCAAACCATACAGTGCATGCCAGTATTCCCTGCAATTGATGGAGATCCCATGTGCCTCTGGTTACACATGGTTCATTAATTATATCTTCCTGCAATAGCAATAGCAAAGCTCCTGATGTGAAAATGAAGATGAGAAGATTTGGATTCTGGAAACCTTTGTTTAATAATGTCTAAAATTATTCTGTCAGTAAATTAGGAAATTAGGTGACATTCTAAAGTCTGTATATTTGATGTCTGTGTGTGACACAGGTGAAGAGCAGAGGCATTTTGTCATTCAACTCCACAAATAGCAGTCAGGTAGCTGTCAGGTTTCGTAGGACCTATACCAACATCTGGATCACTGAAAATCTACACCTTAATTGAAATCCTGCTCTTTCCCATAATCTATTAATAGGGAAGCATTTTGAAAACAATTCTGAATTCTGTAGGAAGTTTGCAGTTGAGAAACACTTAGGTTAAATTTTAAGTGTGCAGGCATAGGCACCAGCATCTGTACATGAAATAACCAACAAAATAACTGCAACATCAAATCAAGCCCCCAGAGTCTCCTGTTTTAAACTTGTCCATAGTTAGTTGGATATAATGTATCCAAACTTTAGTGGCCTATATGACGCAAGTGTCTGTCCTACCTTGAATATTTGTTTTCAGTCCAAAGGATTCTACAATGTCTACAAAAAAAGTCTCAGGGGAAAATGCATTGTCTTCTCATGTTAACAGTTCCTGACTTGGAGAGGGAAGCTTTTCATTCCAGTGTAGGGGACACACCGTGCTGATATAGTATAGAGGAGAATTAGTGAATGGGAGGCAAACAGAGAGGAGAGGGAGGCAGAAAGAACCAAAGGCTCTGTTTGTCTGGCCAAAGGAAGGCTTCTGGTGCTCTATGAGGTGGTAGACTGGAGCTACCCAAGCAAGACTGGTATGTGAGACACACAGGCTGCCTGTAGCAGCAGTGGAGACTAAACAGGGTATCTGGCATTACCAGTCTTAGGTTGCATGAAGTTGTAGAACCATTTAGGTTGGAGAAGACCATTAACATATCAAGTCTAACTGTTAACCTAACATGACTAGATACATAGGTAGGGGCATCTGAACTGTGCTTTATGAGTTCACTTGTAGGAATCTACAGGTGCAGCAGGCATTGTAGGTGCAGGTGACCCCAGCAGAGTCAACAGAAATCTATTGGAGAAGTCAAAGTGGATTTGGCCTCTGGTTCAGTTTTGGCCCCTGGTTCAGTTTTGGCCCCTGTGGAATATCTGCATCTGGCATCCAGCTGTTTTGCCAGAAAGCTGTGGGTCTCCTATAAAACACCTCATACTTGCCAGTCTCATGCAGGTGACTCAGACATCTAGAGCATCTCACATGGCAGTAGATATCCACACTGTGGCAGTTGAGTTCTTAGTGGAGCCTGAAGAGCAGCTTCACTCACCTTACAATAAATACTTGCTGTGTCAGGTGAATAACGTTCTAGGCACTGGTGCCTTTATTGAGCCTATCTTTCCTGCCTCTGGTGGAAATTGGGATGCTTGGTGCACATGTAAACATCACAATACAGGTATTAGATGTTTGTCTGCTGAACTGAACCTCACCCTGCCACTAAGAACAACTGATAGTCTGAGAGATGTTTGAGGAGCAACACTGGGAATAGAGGTTCTAGAAAAAGCAGCTAGGGCTAGAATTGAGACTCAGAATGGGGTGGAGAAACCAGAAGACTAAAATTTGGACTTCGCACGGCAAGAGTGTAGGACTAGAATAAGAAGCAGAGTAGCAATTGGAAATGACAAGATAAGGAGAATAGAGCTGAAATAACGAGCCAAAGGGCATGTAGAGCAGTCTTCAGACTAGAAAAGGACAAGACAGAAGTCATACTTGGAAAGAATAAACAAATGACTGGACAGTAAGCCAGTAGTTGGTGAATATTCTGCTTGGAATGGAACTTAATTTTCAAAATCTTATTGTTCCTGTTCTCAGCAAGTGCCATTGATTATGTTTGCCTTAAGAACAGGAGCAGCACAAAGGAAGAGAATTTGTAGAGATAAATGGTAAGTGGTCAGGACCTGGTGTTCCCAATGCAGGCATCTCAGAGGGTTATTGTTTTAGCCAACAATTGTCTGGTCCCATGGACTGAATGTCCACTGGTGACTAGAGCTCACTAAGTTTGATCCTGAAGAGCATCTTTGGTTTAGTTTTAGGTTGAAAGGAGTTCATACACTCCGAAACCTTTCCATGATGTGAGCCACAGTATGGTAAAATCTGGACAAAATTGACATTTGCTTCAAAACCCATAGATTTTAACTAAATCTGTGCTTCACACCTCCAGTGTGACACCCAGCAGGAAAGGTTCCTCTGGCCAGAAAGTAACAGTGCTACTTCTTTCAATTACACTATGACTTTAAGGAACAGAGGCCTAAACCAGCAAATCTAGAGGTGCTGACACTGTTGCCAATACATGTAGTTGCCACATGTAAAATTGCTGGGGTTTGGTTTGTCTCTTCAAAGCCTAGTAGTCTGTATACACAAGCTTTGCTAAAACAGTTGGCATTGCATTACCAAGCATTTCACCATTAGGGAGCACTGATCCAAATTCAGATGCCTTCTGTTTATGCATTCAGAGCTGGTCTCTCACTTTTCCTTTTTTCTCTTTCATTAATGAAAGGAAGGAGACAGCAGGATTAAGAACTCCTACCTCATCTGAGGCAGAAGGGGTAAAATGCTTATTGAAAAAAACAGGGAACTACATGAAATGAAAGTGAATAACTTCATGATAAAGGCATCTAGACTTCACATCCAAGAATGGGCTCTTGTTGAAGTCATTAATATTTTTCATAGATGGCCACAGTTTGTTCTCACTTTTCTGAGTATCTCATTAAAGACCTTGAGATGTGTATTACAGGCAGATAGACAGTGTTTCAGAGCACTTGCAAGTGCAGTCCAGGAGTGCTATCCTTTGCGTTTAGTTGATACTGTATAATGCTACACACACTGGAAAACCAGCTTGAGGTGTTTCAAACTACACTACATGCTCTCAAATTAATATATGTAGTTTGACACTAATTTCTGTGCTTCCCACCTGCAAAATGGAGATAAAAATGGCCACTAAGGTGTTGCAAACTAAATTAATAAACGTGAGCGTGCAAATCCTGTAGTGGTGTGTGCCAGAGGAATGCAGAGCATAAAGAAAATAAATTCTGTCTGTAAACTATGAAATATGTAGTAAATAAATCCTCAGACCACACACAGGATTTAAAGCAAAAAATACTATCAAAAGAGCAGCTCATCAGCTGAACATCATCCTGTCAGTGGGTTGTATGAGTCAAGGATCCTTTGGATCATGCAGTGAAAGATTAAACCATAATGCAAATATAACCAGAGGCAAGCTAAGAATGCACATAAATCTTCTATTTAGGCATTTCCAAATCTGTGAGTTCTCAAGTGTACAACCTTACCTGGAGAACAGCCCATTTCACAGTCCATGCAGACTAAGCCAAGTATTTTATCCACCTTTGTAACTGTAAATGACTTTTCATCTTTTTCCTAATGATCATGTGATGAGACTCTGCAACTGGCCTTTCAAAAAATGTAATGATTTCAAGGACTACTCCATTAAACTGGAGTTGCTCCACTGCTTTTTTTCTCAGTTTCATAATCATTATTTTTGTATCTGTTGGTAACAGAGCCCAGAGTTAAATGTAATTTGGTCAGATGGTTGGCTTCCAAAAGGCTTGAAACCAGCTGGCCATTTTACATTGGCTTGTTGAAGAACTTTTCCTAATGTGACATCCTGTGATTGATGAATCATAGGCAAGATCAAAAGAAAATTTCTGCTAAAGCAAATGACACACCTTGTTCCTAGCAATTAGTGAGTGACAAAGGAAGCCAATAATGTTTATTAGTATGGGATACATAACTTGGGTTGGTGTCTGTGCGACTGAGGTACTGTGTTTTGGATACAGCAAATAGCCAGTAATGTACAAGATTTGGGTAAACTTCAACAAGAGAAAAGTTAGACAAAATCTTAACATTTTGTAAAATGCAGTCTGGGCTCTTAGCCCACCTCGACCCCAGTGGATCCACTTATTTGTATTCTACATACAAAAATGATGGAATTGAAGACTTTTGTGATGAAAGAAAAACTTCTTGTCCCCTAATTTATGATAGCAGTGCTCAATTTTTCACTGAAGTACAGCAATGAAGTATGAAACAAATGAGAGTAATGGAATTGGGCCAAGCTGTGTGTGTGATGTGTTGAGCAATCAGCATCCACTGGTACCTGCATCCAAACATTTTAGTATGAAGAATGCTCATCATTAATCTTGTTCCTGTATACTCTTAAATCCATAAGTTTTTACTCTCTCCCCAACAACCAGTTTCCCTTCATATACTTTATGGAAATTGAAAAACATAGCTATAGCATGCGAAGTCAAGATTCAAATGCAGGGAAATGGTGACTTGGGAAAATGTGACATTTAGTGTTTCTAAGAGAGAGAAAAGACAGTTCACTGAATATGATATTTGCCTGGAATTTATGACTTTTGCGTTTAGATGGGCACTGTAGCACCTGCTTCATGTATGTCATTGACCAAGGTTATTTGGTCAAGATGAAAACAAAATGGAGTTTGGCAGAATTTTAGTTCCACATTACAACCCAAAAGAAAGTTGCCTGTCAAACTCTGGGAGGTGCCTGTACTCTACGTGGGCGGCACTTCACAAAGATGAGATAGAAAGTTGGGGGTGTCCATCCTGGAGAAGAGACTTTAGACCACGTTCCAGTACCTAAAGGGAGTCTCTATGAAAAATGGGGACAAACTTTTTAGCAGGGCCTGTTGTGATAGGATAAAGGGTGATGGTTTTAAACTGAAAGAGGATTGATTCAGACTAGATATAGGGAGGAAGTTTTTTTACAATGAGGGTGGTGAGATGCTGACACAGGTTGCCCAGAGAGGTAAAAATATTCAAGGTCGTGTTAGATGGGGCTTTGAGCAACCTGATACAGATGAAGATGTCTCTGGTCGTTGGTTTTGGTTAAATAGCTAGAAACCTAACACAGAAAACAGCTAATAGCTGGGTAAAACACAGCAACTGGCCTGGTTAGGGGTGGGCTCCATGGACATCTACATGTTTTGATCTGTAATGTGAAATTTCTTACAGCAACCAGGCTTTCATCAGCATATCTGTTTTCAGCATTAAGTCTGTGTTGTGTTCCCCAGTTTCACAGATGAGGAAACTGAGTCACAGAGCATTTAATTGTCTTCATTGTAACTGCAGTCTTGGAAGCAACCAAGAACTACCAGTTTGCTATTCCTCTCGATGTTTCTTGGGACTCGAAGCATCACTTATTTCCAAGTAATTCTGTTGGTTGCTCCACTAGTAACTTTCCAAATTAATTATTTGTTATGCTTTGGTTTCTAGCTGATTTTTTACTATGGAACTGGAGACAGCTGGTGTCCACAGCACTACTACGATGAGATCAAAATGGATTTTCCGGATGGGGACATTCGACTTTGTGAGAAGGGGCTCCGCCACGCCTTCGTGCTCGACGCCAGCAAGGAAATGGCTGCCATGATTACAGACTGGCTACAGGATGATCTCACCAAATTGTAAACATGGATTCTGTGATGAACAAGAAAACGATGTAATTATTTTGTGAACGTGTAATTTTTTTGTGAGAGAGTCTGTCCTATTTTTTTCTGTTTATTATAGATTATGGCTTGTTTTCTATTGAGATGTTTCAGAGGAAGTTAGAGAGACTGGCTGGTCCAAAGTATAGTTTTATTGATTTGATGCAGATGTAATTTTGTCCTGTGTCTTCAGGACCCTGGAGGACTTGGCAAAAGGTGGAATATTTATTGTCTGCTAGAGCTTTAGACAACACTGATACAATTGTATCTGAGTTACTTCCACCTCATTCACCTGCTGGGCAACCATCAGGGATGTGGAGGATCCTGGTGTGCTGTGAAAGGCCTGACCCTCTTTCTGTGTCTCATCCATCCATGCAAAGCAAGTGCATGACAGGCAGAACAGCCCAAGCCCCCTGGACAACTCTGACATTGTCTCCTCCAGGTCAGGTGGGGTTGGTGGTCAGTCCAAGGTCAGGCTGAGCTCAGGATGAGTACAAGGGAGATGTGTAGAGGCAATGTGCAGTTTCTCCAGGTCTCACAAGAGGCTCTGCTAGGACCCCACAGGGTATTAAGAATGCCATAAGGTAACTGTGGCTGCTCAGCCAGGGAATACATAAGGAACTCTTGTCTGGAACATGGCCAAATGTTTCATTTTTTGATTGACTGTAGAGACTGGAAAGGAAGCTGGTCAAAAGTGCCAGTATTAAAAGGTTAAAATGGATTGCAGAATCCATGTATAACAACTTGTAGGTGGCCTAGCTCTCCTCATGAAGTCCATGAGAACAGTGCTTGCTCAGCAGCTTTAAAGAATTGAACCAGTTTTGATTCATGTCTGAATTTCAGTTCTTTGCTCTAAGGCCTGAAGTATGAAATTTTCTGCCAAGTCACAGATTAGATAAATTCAGCATCAGAAAAAGTCTGTTACTGTGCCACGGCTGCACCCATGACATGGCATGAAATGTTACTTTTGAGAGCCAGACCCTTGCACGTTGCTGACAAGTTCACTGTTCCTCACAATTGTTCATCCCTCTCCTTTACCGATGGAAAAATAATAGAAAAAAACATCCTACCAGTTGTGATAACAGAAGAAGTTACAGGCAATAGCTAGAAATGGAAATAATGCAAGTGAGGGGAACAGAGCCAAGTGTAATCAGGAAAAGCTTTCTAGCCATGAACCTGTGAAATAGTCTCCCTGTGGAGTTCACAGAGACATTTATAAATAAGCAAAACACTACAGAGTATAGTCAGGGGATATCCTGCCCTTGCAAACAGATGAATTTCAATGATGCATTTGGTATCTAACTTACATGATTTATTAACAGTTTTGATGTGGTACTGGTGAGAATGATTCTGGAGAATGTTCTCTGTGATGCAAAAAGATTGATTAGTTGCTTACTTTTCTTACATAATTATACAAACACCTTCCTTTGCTCTCTAAACCCCCCTGAACCTTTCACTAATATTTAGA
>JAOXXN010000446.1:108964590-108975883 GCA_026770055.1 Myrmophylax atrothorax | reverse complement strand
TGCCACATGAGGTGAGTTGCACCTATAGTGTCTGTGCAGTATCTGTTCTGCTGAATGCTGTACCAGCACAAAGAAGAACCACCACCTTTCCCCAGAGAGCTGAAGTGAGAACAAGGTGGCTGGGAAACAGCAGAGAAACAAGAATGAGGTTACACTGGGTGGTAGATCTAAAGCATCAAATTTGTATCACAAAGCAGAGACATCTGAAGGAGGAGGAAGAAACTTCTTTTTTTGTGCTCTGGAGCAGGATAGGAGAGGAGCCTTTTTTTTTTTTTGCTTTTGTTTTTTTTGCTCCTTTTGAGGAAGGAACCTCGAAGTCCTGAGATGGCAGGTAGGTTAGAGAAGACAGCCAGGCACGGCAGGATTTTCACCGACTGTCATACATTAATCCAATTCTGGCCACCTCAGGAGCCAGGTCTGTCTTTTGAGACCTCCTCGTCGCCCTCTGTGTGCCCCTGAACCACCAGGTGAGTGGATTTTCCCCAGCGGTGATTCCCTGGCTCCCGTGGCAGTGCCTGCCGCGCTCCTGTGCGGCGCCAGGGGGCAGCAGCGAGTGACCGACCGGCACTTGTGCTCCAACCGCGCCTCCCTTTTCCCTGGAAAATGATGGAGAGCAAGGCAGAAACGCCCTCTAAGCAAACTGTGGTCTCTGGGATGCGATCTAGGCCACACTGGATCGAATCACAGAATCATTTAGGTTGGCAAACACCTCTAAGATAATCGAATGCAATCACCACCTTTTCACTAAGTGCCTCATCCAGTCATTTCTTGAACACCTCGGAATAGTGACTCCACCACCTCCCCGGGCAGTCCATTCCAATTTTAACAACTCCTTCCATAAAGAAATTTGTCTTTATGTCCAACCTGAACCTCCCTTGGTGCAGCTTGAACCTTTGTACTCTTGTCCTCCCAAGATCAAGACATGTTAAGGGCCTGTAACCAAAACCAGGTGAATATCAAATAGATATTCCAGAGTTGACCTGTGGAGCTTTTACTGTGGGTCTGAACAAAGCAGAGTTCCCTGTTCCCCAGCCTTTTATGTGACAATGCAAAATCAGTATCAGTGTTTCTAATTGAATGTTTGTGAAACATTAACAGAAGAAGAAATGAACTTTTGTGATGACTTTATGGTCTAAATTCTTAGAAATTGAAGGGATTTTTTTAATTTTAAGAAATACTGCTTATAAAATAGGGCAAATGGATTGTGGAACTTCTTAACCTTGAGGTTATAATTGGTAAATGAAGGAAAAGTCAGCTGAATTTCTTTCAAAGGTCCAAATACTCATGCCCTATCAAAAGAGGGAAATTGCTTTTCTCTTTGGTACTACTGCCAAGGTGATATTCAATTATTGTCTGTAGGTCTGCCATCTTCTGTGAGAAGAAGTAAAGGTTGCTTTTCTTAGATGCATTTCTGCTAGCCACACCTTACCTTTTTTAGCAATTAACTTCTCCCCAGCCTTATTAAAAATCCACCCAGCCTTCAGTGCCTTGCCTTCTCTTTCTATCTGCACCTACTTTATTTGATTGTTTTTTACAAGTTACATTTGTTAGTCAAGTTCTTTCTTTTTCAAAGCTGAACAAATACCTGCTGATGTTTGACAGGCACAGCATAATTTAGGAAGGCATTTACTATAGAACTGTCTTCCTCTCATAAAAGGAGGGAGTATAAGTACGTGGGTGTGTATTCATTTATGTTTTCATCGTTGTCTGTTTGCATATGTAGGCTTTCTCTTTGAGGGCTTGAAAATCTGTGCATTGGAGTTGCTATTTCCTGACCATGCAGGTGTGTTGTGACGATAAATTCCTTCACCTTGTACCCTCTGTGATGTGAGAGGGGTTTAAAAAAAAACCTGTGCTCACTGTAGCAATTGGTTCAGAAGCCACTAAGACTTCTTGTTGATTAAAAGAAATATTTGAGTGCTTGCTCTTCTGCTGGGCAAAACAGATGGGGAGAACAGCATGTGGTCATGTAATTAAAATCTACTGTAATGCATACCCATGGGGTCACCAAGCAACATTAATTCTGGTATGGCTTGAATTGGGAGTGTCCAAGTGAAAGCTTGGGTTGTGCTGTCTGGGAGAAGGGATGCTTTTCCTGTTGTTGTTTTGAAGGAGACTGCTGCTGGATCTCCATTTTCTGATGGTGTTAAGAAGTAGGCTTTGTAAAAAGAATGTCACAGTAGCCATGTTTTTCATGAAATACTGTAAAATCATGAGTGCTCATCGCTGTGTGCATTGGCTGGCTAAAGGCTCAAGTTGGCTCTGAAATCTCCATTTTGTTGAAACTTTTGCAGTAGATGAAAAGCATATGAAGACAACTTTGAGGTCAGAAATGGGGCATTAAAAGAAGCTTTGAAGGGAAAGGACACATTAAATCCTATTAATACTGAGTGGGATCAAATTCTACACACAGCTGAGAGTCCCGGGCTCATTTCCTACAGGCATTCTGGTGTATGTTCTTTCATGCATGAAGTTTTTCTGAAGAAGGGGGCAAGGCACATGCATGAGATTTGAGGGATTAGCAGCAAACTTCAGGTTTTCACTTTGAACTTCACGGTGGTTTTCTTAACCTTCTAGCTATATTTGATCACATTCAACTTTATTTGTTCCTGGTGAAAAAAAAAAAAATTCAACCCATCCCTGTCTCTCTTAAGTTCTGTGTTGGATGTTAATTGTTACAGGCAGATAGGGTCTTGACCTGGCAAATATGCACATGCTTTGCTGTATTTGCATGATTAACTCTTTTGAAGTGAAATAGATTGAGCCTTTGATACTGTGACTTGACAGAACTCCTTGAAGTGTGTGCACTTACAGGTGGTGGGGGTTTAGCTCCACAGTGTTCGCAGAGTTCAGTTAGAGGCATGGCAGGGGAGAGGATAACTGCAGGATCAAAACCTGGAGGATTTACAGGAAACAGAAGAAAAATATTTGAATATTAATCAAATGAGACTTGGTTTACCTAATTAGATTGATAAAAGAGGGTTTAAAGCAGCATTTATTTTTCATCCTGACATTTTGTGCCATATGATCCATCAGCTATTTTCAAAGGGTTGTGAGTGATAACCAGGAAAAACAAGACTTGATTTTGTTAGCATGCTGATATGCCTTTCAGAAAACTGACAGAGGATATTGAATGGAAAGGGTACAAAATTGTCACAGCAGAGCAGTGCTTCCTGATTGGAAAGGTGTGAGAATTCTTTGGGTGATCTAAGGGACTTGACCTGAGAAAATACACCCCATAGAACCTGGCCAGCACTTTGTAAGGCCCTTGTGTTGTCCCTGTGCTGCTGCATCCAGCTCTGGGGTCCCTATGACAGGAAAAATATGGACCTGTTGGAGCAGATCCAGAGGATGGGTACAGAAGTGGTCTTAGACCTGGGACACCTCTCCTGTGAACACAGACTGAGAGAGCTGCGGCTGTTCAGCCTGGAGAAGAGTAGGCTCTGGGGAGACCTTGCAGCCTGTTCCAATACCTGAAGGGGCTACAAGAGCTCTGAAAAGGGGACTTTGACAAGGGCTTGGGGTGATAGGACAAGGGGGAATGAACTTAAGCTGAAGGAGGGAAGATTTAGGTTATATATAAGGAAAAAATTCTTTACTGTGAGGGTGGTGAGGCACTGCAGCAGGTTGACCAGCAAAGCTGTGGATGCCCCAACCCTGGAAATGTTAAAAGCCAGGTTGGCAGATTGGATGGGGCTTTGATGGAACCAGATGATCTTTAAGGTCCCTTCCAACCCAAACCATTCTGTGATTCTAAATGCATCAGTCTGAGATTGCTGGGCTCAGCCAGCCTTAGTGCTGCATTTCCAGCACCAAGCCCAAGGAAGAGCTGGCAGCAGTGTTGAGCAGAGGTGTTGAGGAGCCAGTGGCTGCCAGGGTTTGAGGCACAGGGGCCAGCACTGGGCTTAGGTAAGCCGGGATTGGTTTTGGCTGGAGGCTTGACATCTCACTGGTGCAGTGGGTTATTCCAGCAGAGGGCATCCCGGCACTGCTGGATATTGGCCTGCATGGCTGCTGGCGAGGCACATTAGTATGCCGTGGGTATGGTGCTGTCACACTTGGTATGCTGTGTCGCGTGTACAGTTGGTGCTGTTGTTCAGAGCCCACGCAGATCCACAAAGGCTCAATTAGGGTGTGCATTTGCTTTAGGTTCAGTAGTGTAATTAGACATAAATTGAGATTTATGAATAATTTACAGAGTTTGATAGAGGAGGAATGAAAATTAAGTTGGGAAAGAAATAAGTTTGTGTATCTTAGCTCAGTGTTAAGAGTATTTTAAAACTCTTTTGGCATAATCTTGATTGGCTGCTGTCTTATAATACTTTCAGACATTAATTTGGTATTTATTATTGAAATTAATTAGATGTTAAATGTTTTTCACAAGTCAGACTCAATTTTTTTTTCCTGGGTGGAGGGTAATAGTGTTTATTCTTTTGAAAAGTATTAGTGAACCCCTCACTGCCTGTTGTTGGGAGGGGCCCAGGAATCATACCCTGTTCAGTGCTACTGAGGCCTAGCAAACTAGAAATGTACAGCAATTCAGAATTCTGTAATTGCTTTCCTCTCTCTTTTTGGGCTATCTTTTGAAGGGAGGATTTCCATTTTCTGGAACAACCTCTATTGCCCTCACTTCAGTGCTTGGCTGGTGAATTGCATTTCAGATCTTGTATGTGGAGCAGAGTGTTACTGATACTTACCTTTATTGCTTTCAGGACACAAGTCTAAAATACTTGCTTTTCATTCCCCTGTTGTCTTGGGTTGGGTTTTGTGCTTCAGATCTTTGTTATGGAACTGCTTGCCTTTGGTGACTGGACACTGAACCCACAGTGAACATTGTACAGCTGAAACATGAATGCTTTTCAAATCAGCCAGCTTGGTTGATGATTACTGCAAAAGGCAGGGAAGTGTGAAAGCTAAGGTGGGTATTGCTCTGTCTGCCTAAATCTGATTTAGTAAACTAGTCGAGGTATGTCTGTTAATGTCAGGGCCTGTTCTCAGCTCACACAGTCTGGGTCATCCATAGTAGGAAACTCCTACCATCTGCAGTGAGTGTCAGCACTCAGACTGGCTCCTGTGGGGTCTCTGCACCAGGCCAGAACTTGGGCTGAAAAGTTACCTGGGTGAGGGCTAACTGCACAGAGCCAAATCTGTGCCAGGCATTGCAGTAAACACTGTTAAGGTTTCGAGTAGACACTCCCATGTTCCAGTGCCTGATACTATTTAGTTTGCTGGTATAGATGCAGTTTAGGAATTCTACACTAGTCTGTAACTAATTTCTCTTCTCCTTTTGTGCTTTTTGTTAGGTTTACTTTATCACAGTGTTGGTGGAGGAACTCTGCCTTCTTCCATGCAAAGGTGTGGTGCGTGAATCTTTTTATCCATCTCATTATGTGCAATACTGCACACGTTGCAGAATTAATGAGGATTCACTTCACTACAGTTCACCAACATGCATGTTACAGGAGGGTAAGACCTGGACCCTCGCAGAGGATCTGTGCCATATGCACTCCACTAGCACTAGCTTTTTGTATTGTTTATTTTTCATCTCTGTATTCATTAAAACACGTTCATAGATTATGGGAGCATGGAAGGTCTTCATGAATATTTTGTCTGTATAGTACCACATAGCATGACAATCACTCTCCATTGCATCTGCAAAATCACTTAGAGATAGTGTTTTGTTTGTATGTTGGTTTTGTGTATTGGTTTTTCTAAGGTACTGAATTCAAAACTTAAATGTGGCATAGAAGCCGCACCTTTTCTAACCCAACATTCCCATGGCTGTTGCTTTCCTAGTAATATCTTGAGCCTTACTTCTCCTCAGGCTTCCTGTGTTTGTGTGCAGAAGGAATGACTGCATTCACTGTTTGCATCTTCTCCTTGTGTGAGAACCTGTAGGCCATAACCAAGTTGCTGTTTTTTATTTTCTCATGGGTAAACTGAATAGTCAGGGGTCAGCTGAGGTCTTTTCCCTATGGTTTCTGTATGTGCTCTGCAGGGCAGCAAATGTGCCAGTTTTTTAGGCCTAAACAGCCAAAGGGCACTGTAGCCACAAGGAATGAGAAATGGAACATCTAACTCCATGGTGAAAAGGGTCAGGTAGCTTTCTCCATCACATCACCTACCTGGTAGGGCTTTTCCTCCTTTCTCTAAGGACTGGGCATCACTTCTAGTGCACAATGATTTCTGCTGTCGGAAAAGTATCTGGACCATTGACCTTCGCAGTATCTCATTAGTTGATGAGTCAGACAAATGGATGATGTGTATCTGGGAATGAATTCGCATTGCATTAGGCACTAGGTTTTAGTAACAGAGTTCAAAGACCAGCAACAATGCTGGGAGATTCACTGGGTACATAACAGGCTTTTACTAGGCTGTAGGGAAAGCTCCTTGCTCCTACATGTTTTTCCACTTCAGTTTCCACAGTTAATGTTTCACAGCACTTGAACTGCTGCTTTGCTGCTCCTGTCTCCCCTGTAAAGAAATGTACCCAGGCAGCATATTTCATTGCAGGTTTCCAAGAAGTACAGCGAGATAGAGGAGCTCTACCAGAGACTGACAGCACGATATCCCCAGGCTTCTCTTCCACTCTTGCCTAGAAAAGTTCTCTTCGTGGGTGAATCTGACATCTGTGAAAGAAGAGCTGCGTTCAATGATATCATGAAGTCCGTCTCCAAAGATGAGGATCTAGCAACGAGTCCTGAGTTACTGGAATTTTTAGGTAACTAAAGGGTGTGCTTGATGAAAAAGCATTTGACTCAGGTAGTCAAAAACTAGAGAAGGCTAGAATAAAGGCTGTCACTGAAAGTATCCTCTTGTGTGTATTTACAGTGCTGCATAGTCCTCTGTGCTAGTGTTTTGCCCTCCTCTCCATGGACACATGCCTCATTCAGCAGTGTTGGTAGATATCTTCAAAGCAAGCATTGTGCTGTCATGTCTCTGATTTCCTACTGTAAATCAGAACATGTAACTCTAGAAGGCTAAATAATCATACTGTCATTGGATGGACAGAGGTGGATCCCAAGATGGACCCTAAAAGGACAGGATCTCCCTTAGTAAGCAACTCTTCCAAGATTTTTCTGGTTTTCATGCAAGTTATTGACTCTGAGAAAGATTTAAATAAAAGGAAGATTCTTTATTAGTTAAATGCATTCTCTGGCTGTCTTTTTTTTTTTGCTCTTGTTGCCTTTTCCAGTGATTTCTGTAGTTCCTTTCGTCTGTCCCTTGGGCATAGAAGGGAGTCACTGAATGAATGGAACATATGGACTCTCTGCTTTTTATTCAGCTGAGAGCTGCTGAGCAGGAAGTACTCCAGCCTGGTGCTGTGCAGGATTCTTAGTGGAGTGTTAGTTTTAAGGAAGTGAAGTTGCAAGGTGCTAACAAGTGTGAACAGCCCATTTTGAAAAAGTGTCAGGTGTGGCCACATTAGAAGTTCTGTGATACTGGCAGCTTCCTGAAGTCGAGCAAGGCAAAGCTGCATAGTACTTTTGCTAATAACATTCTGGAGTGGGGCTTTTTTGATTTTTCATTTGTTTTTTTCTCTGGCAGTGTTCTTTTGAAAGCAGACCCCCTGCACAGAGAATTCAGAATTCATGTTGATTGATCTTTGCATGCTGATTAACCTAACTGTGGTGTACATGTCTACAGCTGAACTAGGCTGGACTGTCTTTATCCTGTGCACAGATTGGGTGCAGATAACGTGACCTGTTCATCAAACTCTACCTTAGAATAATGTAACTCTCACCCCACCAAAGCAGGTGGAATTCAGTACATACACTGCAGATCCTCAAGCTACTTGTGTATGCTTTCCTTACAGATCCTGGAGACATGGTTGATATAGTCGGGGATATTGAAGGAGAATCAACATGGTAAAACACAGATAACTGTTGGGATAAGGCATGCCAACAATCACTGCCTACCCTGACCAGTGCTCTCTTGCCTATAAGGGGAGCATAAGACTAAAGATGAGTGTGGACACCCACATTTAGTCAATGAAGTCTGCCCTGGGTCATTTGGCAGATGCAGACATGAAAAGCTGGGTGAGATGAGTTTCCTATGCCATGTTAGTTCAACAGTCAAAAGCATGAAACCATGAATTTTGGCCATCATGGTTTTCACTAACCTTTTTTTTACCTAGTCTCATTATTTTAAATTGCTTCCCTGGACATCCAGAAACTTGACAGCAAGGAACAGTTTTCTCCTCATTCTCCTGGGCTCTGCATATAACAAGTATGGTGAGAAAACTTAGTTTCATGTTTCAGTTGGCTGAATTTTCTCAGTTGGATGGATCTTGCATTCTGAAGGGTGTTAGAACTTCAGGCTTCATTTTTGAGTGTAAATTGAAGAGCTGCTGTGGAAACTTTTTCATGCTGTCCAGTGCTCTAATTTTAGCCCAAATTAAGTGTCAAAAAGTGAACTTTGTCTCAACTAGCTATGTGGAAGTTAGCTACCTCATCTAAGCAGAGTATTTACAGCCCCTGTGTAGCCAGTGAAGAGAAATAGGCACTTTGGAGAGAATCTTCTCATATGACTTTATTTGGATGGGATGAATCACCACATGGAAAATCTATTGTTTCTGCGAGACACA
The DNA here is from genome assembly GCA_026770055.1 of Myrmophylax atrothorax. Lineage (NCBI taxonomy): Eukaryota > Metazoa > Chordata > Aves > Passeriformes > Thamnophilidae > Myrmophylax > Myrmophylax atrothorax. Next base: position 108,967,296 of record JAOXXN010000446.1, on the reverse strand, counting down.
AAAGGAACACAAATAAGCAGATTTGACATGCACTGATGTGTCTCAGATAAAGGTTCATTTCCTCTGTCTTTCTCTACTTAACTGCTCTAAATCAGTAAATAGATCAGACACATAATGACACATAGTGGATAATGGGGTCAGTGGGAATGTTGAAAGAGTTTCGCAAAAGCTGATCACATCCTTCATTCCTTAAACAAAACCATCAGAAACAGGCACAAGGTATTAAAAAACTGTAGTTGTTATCCTGTGTACTCAGTTTTCTATCCATTATTGTGTTTCGCAGGAACAAAGTCTTGGAGTGCCATTGACTTCAAGGGTAAAAACATGCCTGATGACAGGGAGAAAGAAGATGGAGAAAATGAGGCATTGGATTTTTTCAAAGAGGAGAAGACACCTGACTTAATCTCACAGCTTTTATCAGTGCAGAATGCAAAAAAAGGAGAGGAAAAAGAAGAGGAAGAGGAAGAAGTTCTAGATCCTCTTGGTATAATCAGGTATGGCTGCTAGTGCCTTCGTTATTTAGATTTTAGCATAGTTTCCTGAGTAAGGCTGTTCTATGTCACTGTCCCCTCATCCCAAAATTTTATTCCATTAACCACTTCCAGCTGAATTTCACAAGAGAAGGAAAGGTCTCTGCGGTTCACAAAGAAAGTGCCTTGGTAGGGGGAAAAGACTTTATAATTGCTTTTTAGTGCATTCTTCAGGAAATCCAAGTGACAGGGACATTGTGAGTGCTGTGATTACAGTTCCAGCCATAGGAGGCACTTTACTGGGCACTGCAGGGTTCTGCCACAAAGCATCAGTGCCACAGCATCCACTGGATGTGCTGTTCTGGAGTACACTGCTGCTTACAGTGTCTGGAACTGCTTTTGAGCTCACCTTTGTCTACAAGGAAGTGAAGTTAGAGCAGCTTAAAGACCAAAATAGTCAACATTTCAAACACAGTATTTACAGATAGGCATTTCTTTCTTTCTTGCCTTGTCTGAAGGTTTTACATGCTAAATACCATTGAGGCATAAGCAATAACACCTTGAGAAACAGTAAGTGAATCAAAGCTTTCTGATACTAGTGTCTGGATTTGTTTACCTCTCCAGTAATTTTCAGACAGTTATTTTCTTCACTTTAAGGTGGAATTTCTCACTGAATTCCAAAACCGTTTCTAACTACTGAAGCCTGGAAGCAAATCTAGTTTCTTGGTGGCTGAAATCATGAGTACTGACTACCTTTTTAGAGTGACTCAGGCTTTAGATGTCCAAGTAGAGAAGGCTTAGCTGTTCTTGATCTTCAGTAAGCACTAACTGACTTCAACTGAATTGTTTAGCCACCAGCCACTACTGAATGCTCTTTGTTTTGGATCCAGACAGTGCTTTCAAAATGCTTCTTCATAGCAATAGGCAGTGAACTGATAGTAACAAGCCAGAGCCCTCTCTTGGTGTTTCCCAATGACATTTCCAGGGGACCATTCACTCCAGGCTCCAAGGTGGAGTCTCCCACACTAAGTTTGGTGAAATGCAGTGATTAATACTGGAAGCACTATTTGGACTTTGCTCCTGGTGTTATAATCATATATAATAGTGGATCTCCAGATACCATCCTTTTTCCTTGAAGTATTTAATCCTTTACATATCACCAGAAAACTCTTGAGTATTATTCTTTTGACAAAACATGCTTAATTACTCAACATCAAAATCATTCTTTTGTTGAAGAGTTTAAAAATTTAAATAACTATTCACAGGGACAAGTTAGATAAAGCAGTACTTCCCACTAAATGCTAAGTTTACAAAAGAAGCTGTCCTTTTTTGGATAGGAAAATGATCTATTGGCTTAGCAAATGCAATGTTATGTTTTCCAACTTATAACAAGTAGAAGCTATAAAGATCTTGCTATGCCAAAACAAGCAAGAAGTTTGCTTTTCTGCTCTGCGCAGTTTGACATAGCATTTGAAAATCTTGATTATTTTGGTCTTTTAATGCATTGAAGAAAGACAAGATCTGGTATTTAATCCTCATTTAGTTTATTGCTTCCATTCCTTTCGTGGACAGAATTTTTCCTGAATCAAAATAACTTCATTTATATAAGAAGTTTGTTCTTCACTGAGACAGAGCTGCAGTGTGACATGTTATGCAGTCAGATGGTTTTCACTCTAAACCAGTGGTTGGCTATCTATAAAAGAAATCTCCATCTTATTATTATTATTTTTGTGAATCTTACATGTACAGTGTTGAGGCAGAAACAAAGTGGAAATGAGAATCCTGAATCTGATTTTACATTGTCTCTGTTCTGCTGTAGCTCATCCTGGTAATTTTCAGTTGACACAGTGGAGCTCAGATTGGACATAAACACTGTGTCCTGGCTCTGTGCCATCTAGTAGTAGGTGTCTAACTAAGAGGCCAAAGGCAGGAGCTTAGTTTTCAGTGGATGGACAGTTCTTGGGGACCATTTTAGGCTGTATTCTATGCCTGTTAAAATGTGCTTATGTGCTTTGATGAGGGAGCTGCAGGTCTCATAGCTTGAGTGCTTCAGATATAAGTTACTTTGGGATGGAAGTGAACAAAAGGGGAGGTGATACAGATAAATGTGTTTAGTAGTCAACTGCACCCTAATGCCTAGTAAATTCAGGCTAAAAAGGGAAAAAAAATCCATGAGCCTTTCCTCTCTGAAAAAAACTGTGAAAAGATGTGAAGTCAGCACTGAAACAAGCCAGTC
>JAOXXN010000446.1:108924830-108964560 GCA_026770055.1 Myrmophylax atrothorax | reverse complement strand
CGTCCCCTACAGTACTGGTGGCCAGAGTGCTTTGAGCAGCAAAGCTCCGACCGAAGTTGAATCATGTGTTTGGCATAATCTTAGAGGTTTTTTGCTTTCTGGATAAGGATGAAACTGCTCCAGTAGCACAGGCCTCCATATGTTGTCAGCACGCTTCATTTGGTAACAACTTCTCCTCCTGGGCCAGAAGGCTGTGACTTGGATTAAGCCCAGCACTGCTGCTGTGCTGCTGAACCACCCGATATCCAGTTAAATATACTGGCCTTAGGGGCCTTACAGGCCTTTATTTTCTGGTTTTGTATTGCTGGTGATCATCCAGGTGGAAGCTCATGATGGCCTGGTTCCTTTTGCCTGGAGGAGACATCCCAGTTGTGCTGCTTCTCTTCCTTGCATTCAAGGCTGTCTGAGTTGCTCTTTGATGTCAGGTGGTCAACTCACTTGCCAATTCAGCTCTTCAGCTTTTGTGGGTATTAGTGATGATCTGCACACTCTGTATTTCTCTGCTGTGATTCTCATGCCCCAAAGTTTCTTTCTGTGTTAGCAGGGTGATCTTGGGATTCTTAACAACAGAAAGACTGGGTTTTTTCTTGTCTAAATCAGAAACATATCAAAACCCATAATGCGTATTTGTGGGTTTTTTCAGCTTTTAACACCCTTCCTCCCTAATAGTTTTTACAACAGGCCTGGTTCTTCCTAGAATAAAAGTTGCCCAAAATTATGTTACATTTGTGGAGTGCAATGTTGAAATTTATTTGAAATACCTTTTTTCTTCTTCGTCCTCTGTCTTTTGTGATATTTTGGAGTATTATTATTCCAGTACATTGTCACCAGTAATTCTGCAAGTTTTCTTGGACATTTTTAGAAATCTTTTCAGCTCTCATAGCAAACCTTTTTTTTAAAGTTAGCATATTTTCCTTTTTTTTCTTTTATTTGCTCGTAAGCCACAAACATTATAATATTCCTTTGTTAAAATGTTCTAACTCCCTTTATAAGTTGGAAATCAGATACATATTGAACTCAACATTGTAGGGACAATGTTAGGTATATTGACTTATCTTTGTCATCACTCTTTATCACTCTTCTCTAAATCCTTCCATTTCAACATTTGCAGATACATATTGTTCTGTCTGTGGTAGGCTACCATGTTACTTTGGCAATATATCTGGATTTTTTGAGTTGCACTATCTTTTTACACTGCTGTGTTTTAAAAGATTTTCCTTGTAAATTTCAAGTAGTACTATGTGGCTAGTCACAGTCACAGGGGGTTCTCCAACTGGACTGCCTTCAGGAATGAATGAAGCTAGACCACTGATCTGAAAGAGCCTAATCCTCTGAAGGGCATGGCATGAAAGATAGCCACAAGTTGGATGAACTGTTCACCTGCAGGTCTTGGTACTGCTGAAAATTCTGCTGTGGAAAAAGGTAAAATTTGCCAGTGGTTTGAGGAGAGATTGGCACAGAGTGAAGATTGCTGTGTGAGGCAGGAATCCAGAGCAGCACCAGTGCTGTCAGCTCATCTGTGCCAGGGTGCCCTGGTTGGGGCTGACTGAGCAGCGTCTGGCTGTGTCTATACCATTACATTATCCTGTCCTCCAAGTGTGGATTGCTACATCCAGAATGCCCCGCTGGAAATGGCTGCTGGCTTGTGCTGCCTCCTGGGCTGTGGTTAGGATGGTTTAGGAGAAGACGTGTTGTCCCATGCCAAGGGGGTAAGCAGGAACAGAACTGCTGAACTGTTGAACTGAGTTCTGTGCTCAGGCCCAGGGTGTGAAGGAATTAGAAAAAAGACAGTATGGCTCTCAGCTCCTCTGCCCACAAAGCTTTCTCCCATTGTTGCTCCGGTCTGCCCTTGAAGTTCCTTAAGGTTTTGCTTTATGTAGGGAATTCGGGCATCCAGTTGTGGCTTTTTTTACTTGATTCAAGCAAGATCAAGTTAGCATTTCTAGGTCTGAATCTTAAAGCAACTGAATTGAGTTTTGTCTTCTTCCTCTGTGGATGAAATACTTGGGTTTATTGTTTGTAGGTTGAAGCCAAGAGCTTTAGCATCTCTCTCTTCTCACTGTATAGTTAAAACAACTAAACTTAGTACTCGTATTCAGTTTATTCCAATAAACCTCAGACAGCAGCTGATTAAAATGACTGAGAACCAGCTCCTGTGTACAAAGCAGCAACAATTTTGCCAAAGGACTGTGACTGCCTAATGGGTTAAAACAAGCAGCAGCCCTTCCAGGGCATTCATTTCTTCATCTGCAATTAACTTCTGAGGTAATATTTGTTCACCATTTTGGGAGAACCCACCTCTTCCTGTGCTTTCCTTTTCTGTCTTCATCAGCCCTGCACAGCCCTCTCAGGAACCTCTCCTCCACATGGTTCCTCCCTTCCGTCCTTTTTCCTTTGCCTCCCTAAATCTTTCGGTGACAGCATATATTTACTCAGCCTTAGGGGTTTCCTGGCAAACTGCACAAGGATCCAGAAGTGGGTATTCCCCAGGCAAGAGTTCTTCTGTCTCCTCATGGGTCCTGGAGAGTTTCTTTCTTGTCTCTCTGCCTTTGCTATTGTTTGGAGGATTTCCCCTCATGGCTTCTCCCCATCCAAATATGTGCCTTTCCTGTGGAATACAGACAGACACTTGATGGGTGAAGCTTTGCATCTGTTGTGTTTAAATGCAGATACAGCTGAGTCTTGACAATAGTTAGGAAGTGATGGGGCTGGTCAGGGCTGACCTTTTGGGGCCTTCTGCCAAAGGTTTTTCAAAGCCTTGTTGCTGATTGTTGCTGAGGTCAAGCTCAAGCACCTCCAGAGCCAGAGGTTTGCCATTGCTGGGTTTAGTTGGTCTGGAAATTATTGAAGGACTCAGGGCCTTTCAGGCTGCAGATGAAATGGGTGATGGCTTTGAGCAGCAGATTGGCAGGGAATGAGCAGCCAGGAGCCAGCTCTGGCCTTGCCAGAGCCCTGCAGAGCCAGGCAGGCTGCAGGAGGCAGACTGGCACACAAGCCAGCAGTTGTTTCTGGATCGCATCCTACACCTTCGTGTTTCCCAGCCCCTTAATGGCAGCCAGGCTAGAGTTTGTTCATCCCAGTACTCCCTTCCCTTTCCTTTTCTTCCCTCTTGTGGCAGAAGAGCCACAGATGACCTCAGCCTTTTGTCTTTGGGGAGGATATGAGTGGTAACATTTGATCTTGCTTTTTCTGCCAGAAACCTTGGGCTGCTGAGGGGGGCTGAAGAATAAGCAGAAATCATCCTACATTTAGCATCTTTCCACATGGTTTTATTGATGGAGTGCCTAAAGCTGTAATAGGTGAGGGCAGTGTACTTGTGGATTGTCACCTCCAAGGAAGAGAATTTCTGCAGGCTGGAGTGGTGTCACGGCACAGCTGCTGCCTGCTGGACAGATGGATGGTCTGGAGCAAACTTGTGAAAATGTGTGTTCAGCTGCTGTGCCTTCTGGTTCTTGGTTGGCATAGTTGTAGTCCTATTCCTGCCACTTCTCAGGCATTCTCCTACTCCTCAGCCACTCACCAATTCACAGCTGCCTTTTGGTCTAGCCAGGTATGTGTCTGAGCTCCTCTCTGAATCCAGTAGGATACATACACAGCAGTAGAAACACCAGTCTCTTTGTCCAGATCAGCTGAAAGAGTGTGAAGGTGTCAAAACACCAGAGAAGAGAAAAGATACAGGTTATTTTTTTTTAATATAATTCAGATCGTTAAAACAACGAACAAGAAAATAAAAAGCTTTGTTTTCCTAGCAGTGTGTATGCTCACAGCTGTGAAGCCTTCAGAGATTTAAACAGGCAGATCTTTATTTTCTGTTGGTTGTTGAGTCACAAGCTTAGGTTGCAAGGCATGCTTGACCATCACTTTGCCAAGTGACACAAGTATTTGTCGCAATTCCAATCCAGCTGCTGTCAGATTGGCACTTTGCAAAATCCCAGTAAACAACCCCACTGGTATTCTACTGACAGCTGAAATTTTTCTGAAAACTAAGGACATAGCCTGGTGGGGTGTTCTTCCCTGTCAACACGAGGAGAAAGAAGAAAGGGTGGTGAAAAAGTCTGTATTACCCAGTTAAAGGATAAGCCTCCTTTATTTTTCATAAATTACCTGCTCTGAACCCTTTTTAGGGGCAATCTTGTAGCCTCTCCTTGGAGGTGTTGTAATTGAGTGGCTGGTGAGCAGCAGGATGGCAGGGATGCTCTCCTTGCAGCAATTCAGTCCCTCCAGTTTGTCTCCCCTGAGCTTTTTTGTGTTTATAGGTGCTTTGTGAGTGGTTTTCCCATGCAGTGGGCTTTCTTTTGTCTTCTGCTGCCAATCCCATCTCCTGAGCACAGCTTCCAGTGTGCTTCTTTATTGCAAATCTTGCTGTCACCTCACTGATGGAAGATTGAGGGTGATTGAAAAAGAAGAATGAAAAATGAAACCATGTTTGGCTGCTGGATTTCACAGAATCATCCATGTTCATTCTGTGTTGTCTTCTGAGTAGAAGAAACCTGTTCTCTTGGGAGGAGAACACTACCAAGGACCGTGTAGCTGCAAGTGGTGGAACTCTGAATCTTTCCTAGCTATACTTTCCAGCCATGGGAATGGAGTTTGATGTGTGAAGGACTTGGCCCTCTTCTCTGATTGCTGTTCTTTGGGAAGGCCAACTGAATGGAAGTGCACTCAGGAAAACTGAGGTGTTCTGGCACTCCTGGGCTTGTAGTTGCCGTATGTTATATCCATAAGCACTCCTTCAGGGGAGCATATTGGACATGTGATTGTTATTATGTCTGCTTCTGGTAATCAGAAGGGACTGTACCTTGGCTTGAGAGCTGGAGACCTCACACTGTTGGAGAGTTTTGGAGTGGAGTGGATACATAACTTAAAGATTTAAAGTTGTCTGCTCTGTGTTTTCTTTTATTTTGGAAATAGTAATTTCCCTGACCTAAGGAAAACTTGAGAGAGTCCTCCCCTCTGCCAGCATTGTCCTTATCTGCTTTCATATTTTTTTGTCTAATGTTGGATTTTTGGTCCCATGAGATTATGCAGTCATTGTTTCCTCAGGTTTTGAAGCAATTGCCTGGCTTAAACTTCTGTGGTGGGTTTCTGTCATGACTGGCTTGAGTGATTCCAGTACATACACAGCTGGAACGTGAGGATCTTTTGGGAAGAAGTTTAAGTTATTATTTTAATGTGCTTCATTTTCTTTCTGATTAGAACACTGAATATACTTTAATGGGTTTTATAAATAGTTAATTTGTGTTTATGCCATCATCCTAAACCCAAAGGGCTGAAAATAGGTCTCTAGTCTGTGTGGTGTGACAGCTGTGTGTACCATCCGGTGGTGTTTTCAAGCAGAACGCAAATGGAACTACACCGGGGGTAAAATGCAGCAAGGACTGAATAGCTTAGCACAGCACTTCATCGCAGCATCAGACTGTAAGTGAAGAACACTTAACTGGAAATGCAGAGGGAATTGCCTCCATGTAAATACCCACTTTGGAATTTGACTAGATTGCTAAAGTAGATAGTCTGTTTCTGAGGAAGATTTCACAGGATTTTTAACTGGTTAATTGTTTACAATGTACTAAAGCAATAAAACTTAACCACACACTTTCCTGTATATAGAGGAACTGCAGAGCCAAGTAATGTCAGAGAACTGGAATGAAACACCATTGCCACTAGCTGGCATCAGCTTTCAAATAATTCCCATAGTCCTCTGAGTGAACTCTCAGCTTTTGGTTTCCCCATCCTGTTTGACAGAGATGCATTTGTAGCAGAACTAACCAGCACTGAAGGCAAGCAGGAGCTGCTGTGAGCCAGTCTGCAGGCGTATTCAGCAAGTCCTTACTTAACTGAGAAAGGTTCGTAGGAGGCAGGAGATTCTATAGAAGGGCCATAGGATAAATTTATGACTACACAGAATCAGAAGTGTCTTTTTTTTTCACTTCTGCTCTGTGAGAGGATTGAACATGATGTAATTGGGCAGATTTAAACATGTTTTGTTTCATGGACTTTACAATAATAGGATGACTCAAGTCCTTAATTAGAATAAAAAAGCATTACCTCATCGATGAGCCTGCTCCTTTCACCAAGGCACAGGAAATCTTTAACCGACAGATGCAAGCAACTGCTCGTAGATGAGACAGACTGCTAATGAGGGATAGATTCAGAGCTGCCCTATTGCTTTTCTGTTCACCGAGTATAACAGAATTGTTTGCCATAGAAGAAGCTGTCCGTGGGGTGAATGTGTGCTCAGTTTAAATCGAGATGAGAGACTTGCTTTTTCTTTCATCTGATGCTGTCAGGTCTCTAATTCAGCAGACTTAATAAAACCATTGTTCCCTTTTCCCCAGGGATCAGCTGCAGACATTTCTGTCTTTGTTTCAAAGGATCAAAGAATTAGCTTTTGGAAAACCATTTTTGGAAGGAATCTGTAAAACTTTGCCAAAAATGCATGAATTAGCCATTGTAACTAAAGGCCGGTACTGATTAACACACCCGGGGGTCACATTTCTTGCGGCTGCCCTTGCAGCAGTTGACCAGGTCTGGAATCATCTGAAGTGCCAGTTAAAGGAGCGATGTCCCTAAGGACAGGCACACATCTGGGACTCAGCAGCTCTTCATTCTGCATTTCAGTTTCTTGGGTCATCACAGTACTACAAGGTTAGATCTCTCCATTACCCCTTTGGTAAAAGGAATAAAACTGATGCTGTAGATCTGCCTGGGGAAAAGAAATTCTTGATTTCTTTGTTTTCCATTACCTTCTATAAATTTTGGAAAGACTCAAAACCTTTCTTTCCAAATTGCCTGAGATGCTCAGTCATGTCCAGATCATAAGGAGGAGTGAGATTTATTGTCACAGTGAAATGCGTAACTGTACTAGGTGATTTGACTGTGGCTAAACTAGTAAATTATAGCAAACAGGAACTCTAGTGTTGCTTCTGCCAATTAGAATAAAGTAGTTTCTGCCCAATGGCTACATCCTTCTGATCCTCAGAGGAAGTTGGCCATGTCCTAAACAGGAAGGGCCCTAAGCTTGCAATGATCGCCCAACTATGTCCAGGCATCATTTGGGAAAGCAATAATTAGCCTGGGCCAAATTCATGCCAGGAAGTAACAGTTACTGTGCCATTATCTGAGCCCAACCTCTCACCACATATATTTGCTGGTATAGGTTTTAGCTTTTTGTTGCAACAGGGCAGCCTGAAGAAGGTGCATGTTTAAGAGTCAGAATTGGAGCCACTGGGGTCCTGTAATGAGGCTTTTCTTGATGCAGGCAGTGCTAAGTGTATGCCTGGCACTTGAGGATGCTCTGTCATCATAAACCACCAACAGCATTTTGCAGCAAGCATGGGGCTGGCTGCTGTTGTTCCTCTCAGCTGGCACTCTTTTGGATGATGGCACAGCTCAGGAGCTCACTCAGGACTGGATGGGTGCAGCCTGCCTCTTTTGGACTGTAACAGTTGAGCCACGTAGGTGTGAGCTGTGGTGTGTCAGGCAGCTTGGAAAAGGTCTTGACTTGGATTTTCGCTAGTGTAGGCTGTTTTCTGAGATCTGCTCTCTGAACCACGATTTTCTGTAATAACTGCTGCTTATTTGGCTCGATACTCAAACAGGTTGGAGTGCCTTGGATGGAAGAATTCCGAGCTTCCCTCTTCCTTTATTGCTTTTTGTCTGTGATAGTATCTGAGACATACTTGAAGGCATCATTAAACACAAAACATGGTGTCATGCTCTCAAAACCACCTTATAACATTATCTGGACCCATTTGCAACAGACGTCTCATTTTTCATCTGTGTGATGGGTTATCTGCCAGCCTAGGCTGTTGTTGTGTGTAACACTCTTGTCCTGGAAACTCGTTCCCGAGTCATCCATCTTACTCATCTTGGCTATGAGTGACAGAGACTTGGCCCCTAATGTCCTGTAAAATGAAAAAAAGTGAATGCATTCTCAAGAGGCTCCTGAGGGCTAACCCTCACTTCCTCCCTCAGAGGCTGTTACAGCAAACCCTGATCTCACTGGACTTGTTTTTATTTGTTCAGTGGTGCTGCCAAGAGACAAAGGCAGTGCTACACAAGGTGAGATGCTGAAATGGGAAGGAGAAGCTTGTGGTCCAGAAGTGCTGGCCAAGGTCTCAGGAGAATTAGTTTTCAACTCTTCATTGCAAAGGCATCCAGTTTAGGCTGCAGATAGCTCACTTCTGGTTTTCAGGACTGCATTTCATTCCTAAACTGTAAAAGAACAGTGCTGGCATGCCCTGACAGGCAGAGGTACAGAGAGGTGAATTAGGGGTTTGCTGGCAAACATAACGGTTCGTTGGCAATAAGCATTGTTTAAGTTGCCCTTGGCAGATGGTTACATATGTTACCCAGCCTGTTGTATTGCTTTTCTTTCATGGAGGACCATCCTTGGTCTTCCAGTCATTTTCCAGGTGTTGGCAGCGCAGCACAATTGCTCACAGGAGGGTTGCCATCATGGTGCTGTTCTGTGCTACCAGTGGATGTTATGAAGGATGCCAAGTTGTCCTTAAATCCTACAGCCAAATGGACAACATGTCAAAGGACAGTCTCCTTTCTGCTCTTTACTTATTAGTTCTTCCTTGAGGAGGCCTCTCTCAAGGATGATTTCCAAAAGGTGGCATGGAGAAGACTGCATCGAGCTTGCCTCCATATACAGTCCTCTGGCAGTATCTCACCAACCTTTGCTCCTTCAAACACCCCTCTGTGCCTTTGTTCTGTACCCAGAGCATGTCACAAGCACTGTTTCAGGCTGTGACTCTGCAGAGCTCTAGCACAACCCTCATGTCATTGCAAGCACTTGAAGTGAAAATCAGGTAGAATAAATAATAATTCAGAACACCACACAGAGCAAGGGAAGACCAAGGCCAAGTGTTTTATAGAATGGATACAGGCCTGCCCCAACCTTCTTGTTCAGCAGGGTAGGTGTGTGTGCTGCTGTGTGTGCTCATGGCACCTCTGCTCTGGAGTTCTGTCAGTTGTGGGAAGGTAGACAGCCTCAAAACCCTTTCTTGAAGAGATGACAGGCAGGTGTGGTGGGTTAACCCTGGCTGGACACTGGGTGCCCACCACCAATGCCGCTCTATCACTGCCCTCCTCAGCTGGGCAGGGTAGAGAAATTACAATGAAAGTTCATGGGTTGAGATAAGGACAAGGAGAGATCACTCACAGGTGACTGTCACGGGCAAAGCAGACTCTTACTTGGGGAAATTAATTGAATTTATTACCAATCAAATCAGAGTAGGATAATGAGAAGTAAAACTGAATTATAAAACACCTTCCCCTCACCCCTCCCTTCTTCCCAGGCTCAACTTCATTCTTGATTTTCTTTGCCTCCTCCCCCAGGGCAACACAGGAGGATGGAGGAATGGGGGCTGTGGTCAGTTCATCACACATTGTCTCTGTAGCTCCTTACTCCTCAGGGGAGGACTCCTCACACTCTTCCTCTGCTCCACTGGGGATCCCTCCCATGGGATGGAGACCTTCAAGAGCAGTGCTCCAGTGTGGGTTCCCTATGGGGTCACAAGTGCTGCCAGCAAACTTGTTCCAGTGTGGGCTTCTCTCTTTATAGGCCCTGCCAGGAGCCTGCCCAGCATGGGGTCCTCCATGGGCTGCAGTGGAACAACTGCCTCATCCTAACCTGCACCACAGGCTGCAGGGGAATCTCTGCTCTGGCACCTGGAGCACCACCTCCTCCACCTCTTTCACTGACCTGGGTGTCTGTGGGGCTGTTTCTCTCACATATTCCTCTCTCTCCTGGCTGCAGTTGCAGAATAGTTTATCCCAGAGGCACTACCACTGTGGCTGATGGGCTCGGCCTTAGCCAGCAGCAGGTCCATCTTGGAGCTGTTTGGTGTTGGCTCTGACGGACACGAGGAAGCTTCCAGCAGCTTCTCTCAGAAGCCACTCCTTTGTCCCCTGCCTGCTGTCAAAACCTTGCCATGCAAGCCCAATACAGCAGGTACTAGTGTCCTCTCTTGGGAGTGCAGAGGAAGATGAACGGAGACAGGACTGAGGCCAGGAGCTGCAGATAGGGCAGGGTGGAGGGGCTTGATGACAGGAACAAGACAGCCCCATGAATCAGCACAGGGCGTTTCAGCCATATCTGATGCACTATATGTTCACACTGACCCTGTGGTGTTGGTCCTGTGTCCTAGCGATGTGGCATGCAAAATGTCTGCTGTAGCATTCCTCCTTATGGATCCAAATCCTGAAATGCCCTGGGTCTGTTTTCTGTCTGAAATCACTCTTCCCCCAACACTGCCATATCCACTGTAACACCAGGGAGTAAAAGCTTAAAACATTGTGCAGTTATTTCTAATTGTTACTCCCCTGCTGTCATCAGCATCATTTCAGCACTTTTCAACTAGTCCTGCTACTGACACAGATCAGGGATATAATTTCTGCTCCCCCTCCTGTGTATTCAACCAAAGATTCCCCTTACCCAAACCTCACGTAATTTCTCACATGCCTCCAACTTACTGGATGGCACAAGATTTTTCACCAATGTAAAATGGCATAACTTCAATGTTCTTTGAGTGCATCTAGGATTTGTGTCAGCAGACTGACCCAAAGGATCATGTAGGCCCAGGCTCACACTGTGAGTCAACAGCTGTAAAACCTGGAGAGAGCTCTCCTTGGGCTCAAAGACCACTACACACTTCCTGCTCTTTGTCCCTACAGAAGCCTGAGGTCTCACATTGTCTGGGCTATGAAAGCCTGAGATGTTTACCAGTGTTTGTACCCACAGCCTATGTTTCCTGATCCATTTTCACTGTAGCATCCCTTGCAGCACAGGAATTGTCAGTGTTTCTAATGGAGCCAGCCCCAAGGGTTCAGTAGGCAGTAGCAGATCATCAGTGGCTCAGCAGGAATGAGGAGCAGGGTCTGCAGTGAATCAGTTGTATGGATCTACAGGCTTGTGTTGCTTGTGTCTAGGCATAATTCTCCAGGGATTTGAGATGGTAGTCAGAGGCCATGCTGAGATCATCCATCTGCCATCTCTTTAGAGAACTGTGGGAATAGCAAGTGTTCCTCTGGCTGGGCTAAGTGAAGGATTCTTTTTGCCAATAGGAGGGAAATTATTTTGGTTATGATTCTAGAATATTTTCATGTCTGCCAAGTAACACAGGCACTGAGTTGAACCTCATACACAAGGCAGAACACTTGTGAAGGCTACTTATTTCTTCTTTTAGTCACGTGGCTTGCTTGCATTTAGCAGGTTTCTGCCATTCAGTGGCCGGCCACACTGTGCTCCACAAAGGGCTCCTGGTGCTTCCCCAGCAGGACCCTCCCTTCAACCTGGCAACCAGTTGTTGGGCACACTGAGCTCAGTGCCCAGGCCCTGAAATTACTTATTTGAGCAAAAGCTTCTCTACTGTGAAGTCAGACCAGTTAGCGATAAAAACATAAATAGGAATCCAATTTAAAAATCCAGAATTATGTCATCTGTTTTTATGTTTGCAGCAGAAAAGCTGCCACTGCAAAGCCTCAGTGACTTGCTTAGGAGGGAGAGTTTGTTGTCTGTGGTGCTCCCTGGTGTGACTATTCCCACAGTCTGACCTCCAGCAGTGTCTGCATCATAAGTGGAGTTGCTTCATGCAGTAGGTATATCCATGGCCTGGGGAATATTTCACCCAGAGCAATTTTATCTTACCTCTGTTTTAAAAAACAATGAACTAGTGAAACCTCTAGGCAGGAGAGCTGTGTTCTTTTATGGAAGAGGTTTTGATCTCATGATCAGCAGGAGAGGCAGCAGCCAGAGCACGGCGCTGTGTTTGCAACAGCAGTGTCATTTAGCTCTGACAATGTCTAATTGTGTTCTTCTGTATTGTAGTTCCTGTGGAGCCATCTCTGAGTTGTGGTGGAAGGTTTGTATTACCCATGGCACAGCCACGAGGAAAAAAAGTGACCTCTGTGAGCAGAAAGATGTGGGTGAGGGAACCAGGCTCAGCCTCACCATCTCCCCTTGGCTGTGTCACGGAGCAGTTGGGACCCTGCACTTTGGAAGCAATCTGCCCAGCTTCCAAATCCTGCTTGGCTACTGCTGGTTACCACTGCCTTGGTAACAGCCTTTCTCAGGCTTTTTGTAAGCTCTCTAGATGTGGTGTGACGGGTATGTCAGGCAGAATTTTAGAGTGGAACATCATGTACAGGTTGCTAGAAGTTTTCTGTAGATTGGGGGTCGATCTGTGAAAATACCAGGCGACAAAAAGGAAAGACACCCTTCAGACTGAGTTTTGCACGGAGCATCTGGCATTAGAGAGGCCAGACGTTTTTTAATGCAAGTGTCCTTGCTTGTTGTATTATCTCTTAGAGGCTTTTCTGTTTACAGACAAAAATTAAGAGTTGTGCCTGCAGTCTGGGCTCCTGTACCCATTCTGCTTTAGGAGGGGGAATTCAGGTGATGCAGCAGTGCAGGGAAATGAGTCTTCTCCCGAGGAGCACAATGTGAGGCCAGGGGGCTGTCAAACATAGGTAGCATGAGATGCTGCTGGATATGACCTGATTCTGTTGTGAGGAGGTGAAGATTAGGTAACACAAAATTAAAATCATATAAATATATATGAGGAACAGTCAGGCTGCCTGTCCTTGGGAGGAGGCATCCAACACTTGGAGATCCTGTTGATTTCACTTTACCAAGGCCTGTAGTCAGAGGACAACTTTAAAACTTCCAGTTTTAGGCTGAAAGAGTGGGTGTAGGTGAGATAAAAGTACAATAAGGGTGATGAGACACTGGCACAGGTTGCCTGGAGAAGTGGATGCCCCATCCCTGGAAGTGTTCAAGGCCAGGTTGGATGGGACTCTGAGCAACCTTGTCTAGTGGAAGATGTCCCTGCCTACAGCAGAGGAGTTGGACTGGGTTATCTTTAAGGTTCCTTCCAACCCAAATAATATAGTGACTTTATATTTCTATCATTCAGAGGTGTGAATGCCCAACATTGCTGAAAATGAGGCATCAAGTATTCACATGTTGAGTGCTTTTCAGAAAATATTCAAATAAATCTAACAAGAAGCTATGGTGGTATGTTCATGTGTATGGTTTCAGTGTTGAAGAAACCAGTCACTTCTCCAAATGGTTGCTATTTGTCGCTTTCACTTGCTAGTTATAAGAATTCTTAGCACAACATTGATACTTTTAGTACCTTCAATTCCCTCTTTGTGAGTCCTTCTTTTTTAGAGTTTGGTCCTGAATCTGTTGACCATGTGACAGTTAAGATGCTCACTAGCAAATTTTTTTCACACTCTGTTTCACCTTGGTTGACTTGGGTTGTGAAGCTGGTCAGGATGTTTTGTGAAGAATGTCTCATAAAGGACTATGTTGGCAGGCTGATTTCATTACAGTTGTTATACTTAAATTCTTGTCATGTGGCACATTTTACTGCTGAGTTTACTCCATGTAGACGCCACTTTACAGGCATGAAACAGAGTACTCATTCAAGAATTTGTTGGTTTTGAAGCTACAGACCTGAAACAATTATTAATTGGTGTAAGCAAATGGATTTTTTTCTCAGAGTGTAATTTTTACATGTTTAGGGTTAAAACATGAAGCTTCTTCCTGAAAATAACTCCATTAGTATTAATAGTGACCTTAAAATTAAATAAATCAAGGAATAATGTCTAGCAGAATTTGTTAAGTTCAAACTGTTCACCCTAATTTTTTTCCTGATAAAGCTTCTGTTCTCCAAAAAGATTTTGCATTTATTTTAGATTTGACATGTATTTTGTCTTTTTTCAAAAAGTGACTGCAAATATTATTGTTTATTTTCGGTGGTCAGCAGCTGTAGCTGGTTGTCATTTGTTGTCAGCCTCAGCCTCTTCCCTTTCTCTTGCTTTGCTAACTTGCCTACTGTTACCTCTGCTTAATTTTATCCTTTTTTTTTAACTTACCCACTTTCCCATTGAAGCTTCCTGTTTCTCTCCTTTGGTTTCTGCCTGTGGTCGTTTTCAAAAGCATAGTTTTACCAGTGATAGTAATCTTTAGGGTTAGAGCAGAAAAAGAGGAGTCCAGAACAGAGGTCTGGAGGGTAAGAAGTGCATAATGTGAAGAAGAGAGCTGAAGATGACAAGGAGGCCCAATTAGCAGGATAAGGCAGCACTGCAGATTTTGGAGGCAGAGCAGGAAAATGTCAAATACTAGCCAGAAATTTAGGAAAATTATTGAGGAGGGATGAAAAGGGGAAATAGGGTGGAACTGGGAAGAAATTGTAAGGACTAGGTGTAAGAAAAATAAAAGGTGCTCCAGAGGAGGGAACCAGAGCAAAAATCAGTGTTTCTCTCCTGTTATCAATTTGAAATCAACCTACCAAACATACAGAGTAAGGGAATTAAGGACATAATAAAATCTGGTATACACCAAGCCCTGACACTGCCATAGTCATGCTTGCCTTTTAGCTTTTGTTAATTCCCAGACTGAACAGAAGGACAGTATTCTCTCCTCCTTGCCCTACCAAAGACATAAGGAAGAACCAAAGAGTGTTTTGGTTTCATCCCTCCTGACTTGAGGCATCTGTGTGCGCAAACTAATACAGAGATAGCTCAAGATCTCTCTATAGACAAGCAGATCCTTGCAATGCTGCAGTGATATCCCTGCCTGCAGAAACCTGGAGGATAGGAGCTTCCATTGTCCTGTTTCTGCTTTGGAAGAAAACAGTGGGAACTTTGTGATTGCTGTGTCAGTCCTTGGATAAGATACCATTATTAACCAAGCCTGTAGGCTCATGAAAAGAAAATAGCAGCATGATTCCAGCCAGATTTTAGTAATGAATACTCTTTTAATTACTTACTGATTACATCTGATTATCTGCCTTTCTATGATTTTACCAAGCATCAAGGCAATGCTCAGAAGCCCTTGCTTCTTTGTGTTGTACTTTTCTAACTTTTCTGATTTCTAAAACAGCTTTACTTTTAGCCCTCTGTAACCTCCCTGGAATTCTCAAATGTGTTGAGTAGTTATATCCAGGATGCTCAAAGATGCCTGGCCAACATTTTCCAAAACACCTTAGTATGTGTTACCTGGTAGTGCGTATTTGAAAATATGCATCATTAACATGAGTATTAGGATAAGAAAAATTTCACTGTTGTCAGAAACTATGAAATGCTGTTCTTCTGCTTTGCAGATGAAACCCAAAATCCTAGTGAGTATTTTTGGCTCTTTCACGTCATTATTGGCAACTTTATTATGCGTGCCTTGTTCTGGACTACTGTGGTTTCATTTCATCATGGCTGTGTTTTGAAACTTGTCTTTTGTTGTCCTTATTTCAGCAAGTCTGATGTTCTGATTTAGTTTAGAAAATCACAGAATAATGATAAATTTCCTTTATGTTAATTTTCTTTCTTTGCAATCTACTCTGTAACCTTAGTTTCATTGCCAGGCATAAGCCTGTGTGCTTTATTAGTTATTTAGTTGAAAACATTTTAGGAAATGTTTCTGTATTATGATTTTGGATAATGAGCTGTGTACTAAACAAAAGTTGTCCGTCTGTGGTCTTCTTACCTGTTTTCAAATTATATTGAAAGTAATATAATCAGAAAGCTGAAGGACAGATTACAAAACCAGCTTGGCTTCATTTAGGAAGAACAGGTACTCTTCAGTGCTGAGCCCTTCAGAAAAATCTTTTCACAAAAGCAGGTCCCTAGATGGGACCTGAACCCTTGAAAATCTGTTCCTTCAGGCTTTCTTTCCATCTTTCGCAAGGAACAATAGTCTAAGACTGACTTGGGGCTGCAGCAGAGAAACTTGCCTGCAATTGAATGCTTCTCTTCCAAATGATTTCTGATAGTAGATTTATTCCATCTATTACACATTATCTTATTTTGGGACATGCCAGAGCCATTTAAAGTACTGTATGTTACTGTGATGTCCACAAGAAAAGGATTACTGTGTAAGGTGAAGTATCTCTGTGGCCAACACTTGCCATGGTTGCTTAGTGCTTAGCAGTCAGGCTGTGCTGAGCTGACTGGCTGAGAATTTCTATTGGGTATCCATCCCTTGCCCAGAGGGGATGAGAATGACCCCTTTTGTCCTGTCTGTTATTATCAGGCAGCTTTGGAAAACGAGCACTGTTGAATGAAAAGAAAGCAGCAGATGACATTTTGTTTTCCGCAGGAACTAGTGTATAGGTTCTTTGTTTTTCAGAAATGATTTTCAAGAAGATGTGTTAATATTGCTGCTATTTTAGCTGTAGGTCTTTTGTTCAAGCCTGAGCGTAGATTTGTAGGAGTTGAGGTGCCCCTTTGTATTAGAGAGCTCTTCCCTTGTAAAATCCTATGGATACTTAAAATAGGAGTATGTTTATTCTGAATAAGTCTTTTTTTAAAGATTACAGTAACATTCCTTTCCTGGAGCATACTTTTATTTCTATAAAAAAGAGACGATCATATTTTCAGAATAGTAATGTTCTGTAATTTTGTGTCAGTGTGCAGAGATTACACGTACTCTGATGGCAACATTCACTGTTTTACCCAGCAGTGGATCATGGATTAGGGATGCCTCTGTGGAGAGCGCAGTAGACACACTCTGTGATTTAAGCCACATGTTACCAAGAGTTAGATCTGCAGATCCAATGATTCATAATACAGCTATCACACACACAGGTCTGGAAATCTTCTGACTTTGGAGTGTCTTGGTCATCCTCGTTGCTCTTTTCTACAGCTGACCAGAAAGCATATTTGCATTATTACAGTGCTAGTGAGACCTGGAGGCTGCCAAATGAGTGACCTACATTGTGTTTGGTAAACAGTAACAGGAGAACTGTGCTCACAAAATGGCTTAGGTTTAAAAGTGTCTTTGCTTACAGGATTTTGTTGACATTTTCTTGGGTGATTTGAGAATCATTTGAGAACCAGGAGTCTCAGCTGGACTTTCAAGTATGCCAGCAGCCTGACTATATGGATTCATATACTCTAATTTTTGATCATCCAGTTTTGGTCCGTGTCAGTTAGGAGGTCAGAGCAGGAGACAGCTGTGTTATCTGAGTCATTCTCACAGTGCTTCCTGTATAGAACTCAGTAGGCTCAACTAGGTAAGTAGTTTCTATGAACAAAGGATACATCCTCCTTAGGACTGGTTTGGTTTTTGTTGAGATTTTTAAAATTCACTAGAGTGATGTTCCAAAGGTTCGCTTGTTTCAGCAGCAAAGAAATAGCAATGACACGAGTCATCCTCCAGCAGCTGGATGCTGGTAGTTTCAAAATGTCAGATGCCAAGGTTGTGAGCGTGATGTATGAAGAAGGTGCTAATGAGGTGCAGGGCTTGAGTACAGTAATACTTTGAAAGGCCAAATGTTACTTTATTTCTTTCTTCCCAAAGGCTCCATATCCCTACACTAGTTTGCTTCACTCTGGTACATCCCGATCATCAAATTAAATATCCTTGCAGGTTCTCCTCTGAAGGGCTACCAGCTTACGGTTTCACAATCTGCTCAGTTCCAACTAAGTCCCTGCTTATGGGGAGGTAGCAGGAATATGTAGGGAGGGGATGAGAGGGCAGGCAGATGCACACTCAGGCCGTCTGTAGCTGATGCTGAAACCAGAATTTGGACAGGCTCTGAAACGTCTTACACACCTGTCCTCATCCACTGACCTCTGCTCAGCAGTGTGCAGTCTGGACTGGCACAGCTAAACACAGAACCGTGGGAATCCTGTTTCCCAGTCAAAGACTGACCTCAACAGAGTCCCTCTATGGATATGCTGGAATTACTTGGCAGTCTGACTGTGGCTTCCTTGGAAGGGTAGTGAGGGGAAACAACTTGAAGTCAGGAAAACAACTTCCTCGTGTTCCTGCTGGTAGCAGGTCAAGCCCTGTGGGTTTGGCCCCGTGCTCTGTTCCTGCCAGTGCAGGTTCCTGCCAAAACAGAGTGAGCTCATGTCAGTGGGCTGGTTTGGTGGCTAGACAGAAAACAGAGGGTTGTTACCAGGACCTTTCAGTTCAAATATTTTTGTTTTACATGCTGTTCTTTATGACACTCTTTATGATTCTCTTCCTTTCTTCCACATTTCCCACCATACTGGTAAACTTTCCTGCAAATACTTCAGCTAACTATTAGTAAACTCCTTAACTTCACTGGGGTGGAGACCTGTTGCTTGGAAATGTGCTGGCTCGTGTATATAAGTGTCTGTGGCATAACAGGTTCTTATGCATCAGGACAGCTGTTGTAACTCTGAATGGACAAGGGTTATTTGGCATTCTGTAGGTTAGCAAATCTGCATTTATATTGTCATTCACCTCTCAAAGAATACTTTACAAGGTATGAATTTTACAAATAAAGGTTGCTTCTTCCCTAGTAAGTTGGGTTTATGTCTACTAATTTTATTTTTAATCTGTTTTTAGTTAGCTCTGAAAGACTCAGTCTTACTGTTCTCCTGTTTTAGTGGTTGCATATAATGTTTCTTGTTTTTTATATTTTACTTTAATACTGAGGTTCATTTGAGTGATAGATTCCTTACCACAGTTAATAAAGCAATGAATTGACTTTGTGTAGAAATCCTGAGTGAAAGCTGTCTGATTTGTACATATTATAACTTTAGATTTTGTCAGGTTTTGGAAGAAGGGTCTTTTACAAATACTTCAGTCTGAAGCAGTTCCTTGGAGCTGAGCTTTCAAAAGTAGCTCAAATTCAGAAGTCACTCGAGGCATATCTGTAATGAAAATGAATGCAAAAAAAAAGAAATTAATGGAAGTTTCTCCTGCTTTAAAACTAAGGTTTGTGTCATAAATAGTTCAGCAAACTAGTTGCTGACAACTGCAGATACGTTTACTGTATCAAATAGAGTGTATTTCCAAATAAAACCATATTTAAGTTCTGCATGGGACTTTGTTCTTAGGCCTCCAAAGTGCTGCATTGACCATTGCTGAGACAAAGTGGTGGTAGCAAGGTAATATCATCCATGGGTTCTATTTTGTTGATAAAAAACTTGTGAAAATAGCTGGAAGTAACTGGACTCCACACTTTTGTGTGCAGCTGTAATCGGAAGAGGAGTTTACAAGATTCTTTGATGTAGTTGGAATGTATATATAATCTTTTGACCCTGTTTTTAGTTTTTGATGACTGTGGCATGTTAAGTGCTGATAATTGGGTTTGCTCTAGACTGAAACCTGATCTGCTCTCTGCAAAGAAGATCAGATCTTCTATTGTAAGAGGCCTCAAAGGGGCTACCTTAGAAATTGCAAGGGCAAGACTGCTGAGAGTGAGGATCTGAAGATCTCTGAAATATGGCAATTACTTAGGAAGGACATACAGTCCTAAAGAATGCTTCTCCTTCAGCTTAGTTTGAATTGGATTTTTCACCCAAAGATTTTGTCCGATTCTGTAAACTTTGTTTTTTATACCCTGTGCTTTGCCTCATAACTCAAGCTGCCTTATTCTGAGAACTGCCTTGTGGCTTCAGCCACTGAAACATGAGTCCTGGGTGTGGGACTAAGCAGCACATGCTTTTCACTCTGCTCTTGGAAGGAGATTCAACTCTCCTTGTTTAAGCCATATGCAAAGGAACCCTCTAATCCAAACTAGCTTTTAGCTTCCTTCTCCAGACAGTGGGGAGATGATGGGGTCTTCAGAGATTTATTGTATCCAAAGATCAGTGTTCAAAATAGATGGGATTCATTTCCCTATGGAGATGTGTGTCTCTTCCCGCTGAGTAGAGAAGAAGCCTAAAAATTAACTTTGTCTCACTAACAGATTTTTAGAAGACTAAATTTAGAGGAAATTAGTCCTGTTCTTGGTTCAAGAAAGTACTGATTGACATTTGTAAATTCTGCAAATAACAGCCTGTCCGCCAAGTCTCTTCCAGTTACTGATTGCTTCAACTTAAAGGTGCTGTAGGCTCATAGCACACCTCTGGAGATGAGGGGAGCGTCTAACACCTTTTTGAAAGAAGTATGCAGCAATCATGTACAGAGCAGGAACTTGCAAGGAAATGGAGCCAAAGAAATTTTTAAAATTCTGCCCAGAGGGACCAGTGCAATGGACCAACCTGCACTTTGTTTTTCAAGCCGTCCCTTCTGTCCGTTTATGACTGTGTTGCTGAAACTGGCCTTCTTTCTTGTTTTAAGCTTTCTATGTGGGAGGAATAAAGCTACATAAGACAAATGGGTTTGAGTGTCAGTTTGCACAGTACAGCATTGTTAGCCCTGCTGTTCCCAGTCCCACTGGGCTTCTTGACAGTTCTTAATACGCAACATGGGTACATGTACACTACATCAGTCCCTCCAGCTCAGTATCCCATTGCTGCAGGTGACTAACAGGTGTCTGTGCACCTTTCTCTAGACCTTTCCTATCTTTCCACCATCTATTTTCAGCTGATAAGACTTTCTAGCCATAAATCTTACTTGTTAAATAAAGAGTTGCAGCTGACTTTCTTTTCTCTTTAGAACTAAAAAAGCAAAAAAGGCACCGACTCCTCCAACCAAGGAAGAGAAGCCCAAATTAACTCTGTTTGAAGAGGAAGTGGATCCAGATGAAGGACTCTTTGGCCCAGAAAAAGATTTCTTACCACTTGGTCCCAGAAAGAAGATGAAAGAGAGTAAATCTGTTCTATATTTGCATATACACAGATTGTTTTATATGCTTTATATGTATAATAGAGCTTTTAAGTTATGGTGATACAGAATATACATGCTAAATAATGACTTGGGAATGTTAAGGTAAATCTTCAGCAGAGCAGAATCATCTAGAATTATTCAAAAGGAGTAAGACCCATACAGCCCCCATAGCTGTTCACTGTAAACCTTTTGAACTGGGGTATTAAAGTCTGTGTGAACTGGCTATCCCACAGTAAACTCACACCACACTAACAAGAGTAGTGTGCTCTACTGCTGAGTGCAAGGGCAAAGGAGATTTACCAAGCCCCTGAGAATGCAAATTGTCACTGCAATTTGTGGATTGGAAATCTTTTTTTAAAAAATAATTGTCTACATGATCTGGTTTTTTAGACTAGTAGCAGATTTACAAGCCAGTGTTAGTGCAGGTATTGTGTTACATAGCATGATCCAACATAGAGGTTTGTGATTCCCCTTTCTAGATCTGAAATTATTTGAAGATCCAGACCTTGGTGGTGCGGTGAGACTGGGTGACTCACTGCTGCTTCCGGCTGCCTGTGAGAACAGCAAGTCTGTGCTGAGTTGGGGTCCTGAGGAGGACACTGAGGAGCTGCTGAGGTACTCATCTTAAATCTGTCATGTAGGATGAATGAGCGGAAAGCTTAAATACTTGGAATGCAAACTGTGAATCAATACTTGTACTGACAAATAACATGTAAGATGTGTGTCATAGAGCTTGGAAATCAAACACCTTGAAAAGGAAAGTGGAAAGACCCTTTGAGAAAGGTGAGGTGCAAGGTATTATTCTGGGACTCCAAACGAAGTGGCTTGAAGGCCCCAGGCATGCTGTCTAGTTCTTGTTTTCTAACATGATGCTGCTGCTTTCTGCAGACAGTCCATGGGGAACCAGACCTCCATTTTGAAAAGTGAGGAACAAAGCCCAGAGACAGAGCAGATCAGCTTCAGGGAGGTGAAATCAGGAGCTCTTACCACAGGAGGAATGATTTTATGCTGATGGCTCACAGACCTCTGTGCACGCTTCCAGGAGGAATCCTATGCATACCTCCACAGCAGTAAAGAACTCTCATTAAAATCTTTATCACCCTGCATTTAATTTTTAATCTAGTGGAAAGGAGGACTGGAGCTCAGAGTTACAAGATGAAATAATGTATTGCTTCCCCCTTGATAGTGCAGCAGTGGAACATAGCAGCACATCATGTGTTTTATCCCTGACATCTCTCTCACAAGACTAGTTTGCCTGCACTAATAATCCTCTAGAGATCAAGCAGGGAGACGATGCTCAGAAAGACCAACATCACCAGGGAATCTGTGCTGCAGTAATGACTCAAATTCATGCCTTCTGGATTTTAGGCTGGCACCTGAATGATGAGGGCAGCCTGCTTCCAGTGCTAATTTGTGCCAGCCAGCTCCTGTTAGGATGTATGATTTCCCCAGCAGGTACTAAACCCAGGAGAGAGAAGCTGTGTGTGGTTTCAAACCTCTCCTGAAGCAGGTAATTTTGCAGCTGTTGCTTTCTACACATGCAGAAGTGCTCGCTACCTCAACAGTAATACCTGGCTCACCTTAAACAAAGGTTATATTGGGTTGGGTGCCATCTTGCATTACATCCAGACAGCTCACCTGATGTTTATAGAAGCTGATGGGGCAGGACATGACCTGATTCAATGCAGTGGCTTATTGGGACCAAACACATATGGTCTTGCTATATTTTCATGTTTGCTTTCCTCTGCTGTTGATCTCAGCACACAGCCCTTGATCATCCAGAGTGTTCATATGGCTGGAAGTGCCTGTTCCAATGCAGTCCTTGCGTTTTCATCCACTAGAGAGAGCCTTTCCATCTGTCATGTTGATGTGTTTTGGATTATGTATGTTCTCTTCCTCTGTGGCAGAGAAGGGTCTCTGAAGTCTGCTCTGAGACCAATAGACCATGCTTTTAGATCATTTTGGGTCATCAGTGACTGCAGCACACTCAAATGGTTACAGAAACCCATGGGAAAAGATTCCATTTCTTTTAAATTCCAGTTGTTTTCATTTATCCTTGATTTGTCCCAGTGCTTTCAGTAGCTGACAAGTCAGCAAGATCCAATTGAAAATGAATGCATGTTAATGAAGCAGAAAATTAATGCCAGTGGTCCAATGGGAAAGTTGCTATGGGAATCCAGAGGCAACTCCTGGCTGTGCAAGAGGTATAGGCAGATAGGTCAGGATCTGTTGACCTGTTCAGGTGCCTAACACCCTCTGAAATACCCCTGGTAAACCTAGTTCATGGTGTTATCTCTATATCATAGAGAGCTGGTGGATTGAATGCAAGACATTTGGGGGTAAAGGAGAAATTGCTGTCAAAGCAGGGGTAGGAGTGGTAGTGCTCTTTTAACCTAACCTATCCAACACTCCTCCTCACCTCTGTGTAAATTCTTTGCAGTCACCTAAAGTCCCACAGCAAAGCTTTCTCGAGTGGTTGTGCACAATGCACTTTTTTTAATGTTCAGCTTTAGCAGAACTATAATAAATTTAGAGGCAGGATTTCAATCATCTCCCACCTTCCCTTACCGCCAGACTGGTGTTACATGTTCTTTCAGGGCAGTGCGAGAGTCTCTTTTCCAGGCAGTGACCCTTTGTGATGAGAGGAAATGTTCAACTTGAGCTGAACCTTGCAATCTCCCTGGCATGGGACCTAGAGCATATTTTGAGGCCTAAGAATAAGTTTTGCATTTGCCCTGAAGGTGTTGACAAGTACTCTCCTTTCCCAGAGGGAACTGAAGAAATCTCTCCCCAGCCCTCAGATCAAATTAGGAGCTGTGACAAGCCATTGCTTTAGTGGACTGGAGCTGTATAAGCTACTGGAGGAAAACAGTTGGACATACTTTGTTATACCACACAGAAAATTTGCCTGGACACATTTTGTTAGGATCTAAGACTGTCCTGAGCTCTGATTCCAGCAGGTCAGAAACCTGGACATGTTCACTGTACACTGATGGATTAGCTGAATAATGCAGATGTGGGAGCTCCTCACTTGTGCAGTGAACATCCACATGTGCTACAGGGTCTGCTCAGGTGCATGTGACACATCTGAGAAGTGAATCTGACTGTGAATCATGGGCAGAGATGAGAGAGCACTGCCTAAGGCAGAGGGAGGCAGAACCTTCTTCTTCCAAAGGGGAGATGGGAATAAGATACTGTTCAGAGCAGAACACAGGAGCAACCAAATCCTTTGTGGTCTTTATGGTACCTAAATGGTTGTAGCAGCAGCTGTACAGCAGTGAATCCTCAGCAGTGACTGTAACTCTTCAGGCAGAGACTGTTAGGGAGACAAACGAGTCTGCAAAATGTGCGTGGGCTGTGCTTGTCACAACGTGAGGGAGAAGAGAATATGATAAATGTTCTTATTGGAAACTGAAGTCTGTGTTCCCTGTGAATACCTGCTCATATGAAATGAGAATTATTACTGTTTTAAATAGAATCACCACAAGCATTGAGAAGAAACAACTTCTTTGTAAATATAATGGAGGATTTCTTTTTTATGGCAAAATACCCATGCTCATTCAAACAAATATCTTCCCTCTTCTCATCCATTGACCAGCCTTTTACTGGTTACTAATTTCTTGGTCTACTGACAGTTATTTAGTGATGGTGATGGGAAATCCTGGTGAGCTACCTCAACCCTAACCACTGGCATTGTAGATGCAGGCACTGTTTCCTACCGCTAGGTCCACCATGATACATTAGTGAGGTGTCTATACTTCATGTCCTTTCAGAACCTGTGGAAAAGGAATAATTGCTGTGGTAGGAACCTGCAAGGTCACGTCCCATTGTGTTGCCTTCAGGAAAACAGGAGGATGTCATACTCTTCCTTCATGGAGTGTGCTTTGAGAAAGAGAGGGATAGGTAACCAGGTGGTTTTGCCTGGTTTCTCTTTGTTGGACTGCATTGCTCCTGAGTTTGGAGCAGGTTATTCTTGAATATTTACCAGGTATTTTTGGCCCCTTTTCTCTCCAGGGCTTTATCCCATGGTACTCCACCAAGCAGATCCCTGAAGACTGCTCTGCTGAAATTCAGGGAAGTGAGCTTGCTATGCACACTCTTGAATTGCCCTGAGAGACTGAAACTCCACCTTTACATGGTCATTGCAGCCGACACTGCCCTTGGGCTTCATGTTCCCCACCAGTCCATCCTTTTTTATGAGAATAAGGTCCAGCATAGCACCTTTCTATGTTGTCTTCTCTGTCACTTGGAGAAGTAAGTTGGCCTCAACACATTCCAGGAACATCCTGTATTGCTTTTGGCCTGCTGGTTGTCCTTCCAACATATATCGGGGGTGGTTGAAGTGTGAGGACCAAGGTTTATGAACATGAGGCTCCTGGGTCTATAGAGGACCTTATCCATGTAGTCTTCCTTGCTGGGTCACCTACAACAGACCCCTGCTATAATGTCACCTGTCCCTGCCCTCCCTTCAGTCCTGACCCATAGCTTTCTGGATAGCTCCTCATCCTTCCCCAGGCTGAGCTCCATTGATACAGAGAGTGACAGTCCCTTCTTGCCTGCCCTTCATGTTGTTCCTAAAGAGCCTGTATCCTTCCATTCCAACACTCCAGACATAGGAGCCATCCCACCATGACTCCCTTATGCCAGTGAGATCATAGCCCTGCAGGCATGTATCCCCTACCTCATTAATCTAAATCATGCCTGTCTGGTGTGGTGGATCAGGTTTTTATGGAAAACCAATGCTAGAATTGATCCTGTGAATGTTGCAGCAGCTCTGTGGGCCCACAGAATTACATAAATTATCACACATCCTAGACTGAAATAATTATCGCAGTTGTCTGAGCAGCTTTTTAGGAGAGATTTAATTAGCTTCACCTTTGATAATGAATAGGGAGCTGGAATGGAAGGAAGCAGCTGTCAGCACAACATTTGTCTTTTTCCAGTGCTGAGAAAAGCAGCAGCAGCAGCAGGATCCCAGTTCTGCTGCCCTGTAATGGCAGACCTGGTGTGTTGTTTCTTAGGATTACACTGATGACCCTTTCAGGAGCATTATAGGGTTAGAGGCTGAAGCTGTTTAGGAAACCACATCCTAACACTGTCCATTCCCAACACATTCAGTCCATACAGACTCTGAGATTAGCTCAGTTGGTTAGAGTGTGGTGTTAATAATGCCAAGGTCATGGGTTGGATCCCCATATGGGCCATTCACTGAAGAGCTGGACTTGATGATCCTTGTGGATCTCTTCCAACTCAGAAGATTCTGTGACTACAGGTTTGTCAGCTTCAGGTCTGCCAAGGCACTGTTGCCACCCCTGAGGCAGAATAAGTTGGTGTGATCTCCTTTCAGCAGGCATTAGCAGATGCTGAATTCAGAGAATAACACTTAGTCTCCATACTAGCCAGGAGTCATGTGGGGCACTGTCTCCTTTATCAATGCTTTCTCATTGTCCTCGGGGTGCGAGAACAGCACTAGAGTTGGGGAAAGAGCCTTGAGAAACTCCAGAGGATTTAAATCCCCATCCTTTGGGCAGAGAGTTATTTGGGTGATGGGCAGGTGGTAGAGGAGGTTGCAGTTGCTAAGTTAGAAATTTCCTGACCACTCCAGGGCAGTTTCTCTTACTTGCTAACTGTGACCTAACTGTGGGGAAATGTCTTTGATTTGGATGCAGTAGGTTACAGTAAACAAATAAATTCTTCTGTGTTGGTTTTCAAGCATTTATTTTCTTCATTTAATTCTTCATATATAGGGGTGCTACCTATGAACACTGGAACAGCTATAAAGTAAATCTGGCCAACAG
Source organism: Myrmophylax atrothorax (assembly GCA_026770055.1). NCBI lineage: Eukaryota > Metazoa > Chordata > Aves > Passeriformes > Thamnophilidae > Myrmophylax > Myrmophylax atrothorax. Next base: position 108,938,220 of record JAOXXN010000446.1, on the reverse strand, counting down.
AATAAAAAGGCTTTTGCCAGACAGGAAGCATCCTTGCCCCTCCCTTAGGAACATGTATGGGTTGTCTAGAATAGTGCAGAGAGGTGACCCGAGTCCTGAACTAGGAAGAGATGCTTTTACTGGACTTGAGACTCGCCAGATTTTAACCACATTGCCCCAAGTTGTTGGCATTTTTGACAGGTATTTTTGGCTCAGTGGGCAAAAGCTGCCTGCTTTCCCCTGCCCCAGCTGTGCCTTTGTCTGGTGATTAGGGAACATTTTAGGGAAGCAGGAGACAGAGTTTTAAACATCTTCAGACTGGAAAAATTGACTTATCTCATTTCCTGGGTGAGTGATGTAACCAGCAGGCTGTTTTCCTAAGAGAGCCTGTAGGCATGTGCATGTAGGACTTACCTGTGCTAATGAGCCTGTTCTCTGGCTCTTGACCAGACAGCACCATGGACTGCATCCATGCTGTTGGGACTCTCTCCAGCTGCAGAACAAGGTGAGTGTATGCAGCTGCCTCCTGGGAATGGTCCCTGTGCTATGCCAGAGTTGTGCCAGAGAGTTTTTTGGAGGTGAGCTAATCTGTCCCAGACCAAAGCTGTGCCAGTGGTTCTTGTAGAATTTCAGCAGTACTCACTCTCACATTCTAGTGTCCAGACACATTTCCTTGCTCTGGTTAAAATACCACTGAGAATTTACCTGTAATGGATTGCAGGGCAAAGCTGAAGCAGGAAGAGAGATACCTTTTACATGGCCCCCAGTCCTTGGCATTCCTGTGGTTAACTCCAGCCTCTGTGTTTCCCTGGGCCTTGCTAGACATCAGACTATCTCTGCTGACCATAGCAGCAGTGATGGTCCACAAATACTTTGAAGCCTCCTGCCTGGTTTTGGGCCCAAGACTTTTCCCAAGTTATAGATGTGATATTACACCACCCCTCAAGGCTTCAGTAAGGTATCTCTTGTACTTGAAATTAACACCAGACAAAATAAAGATAGTAAGATAGGGAAAGATAAAAGTCTGTTTTGCAAGCACTGCTATTAATTGCACAACAGAGCTTCAAGCATAAGCCTTTTGGATACTTAAGCAAATTATGGGAGTCTTTGTCTCTGGCTTTTGTTGCTGATTCTCCTCATTAGAGCATTCCCAGCAAGCAGAGGTCATTGTTCCCATCGGGTTAGGTGCTGTACATACACATAGTCATCCCTGTCCCAAAGGTCTTGTCCAGAGAGACAGGACAGACTTCAGAGAAGTGGCATCTAAAATGTTGATGTTCAGATGGCAGCTGTGTCTGTCTCCAGGAAGTCAGAACTCGTTTTCTGTCCTGAAGTCCACATGCCAGCAGTCATGTTGTAGAGTTTTGTGACAGCCTTTCATCAGTAAGGGTTTTGATTACTTTCTGTGTCTGGAAACAAAGAGAATTTACACCAATAGAGTCTGTGAATCAGCACAACAATATGGCAGGAATTTTAAACAATGTGGCACTGCTTTTCCATTACAGAAAAAGAGACTAATTAAAGAATGATTAATTACATGGATTCTATGCCTGGTGGTCTATAAAAAGATGAGGGTGGGAAGGTTCTTCCTTTAATCTTGTTTCAGAAGAGTCTCTTGGTTTTTTCTTCCTCCTCCTGGCCTGGAGTTAAATATGGTAGTAGTTATGCACTGTAACAATTCATTTGCTTCTCAAGAAATAGTAGTCCTTGTTTCTTTCTCTGCCTGAGGCATTTTGCATTTTACCTCTTTAGTTTTGCAAAGACAGTTGTGTCTCACATGATCAAACGGCAGTGGATCAAACAGTTTGCCTATCACTGCAGCACTGAAAAGCAGTTTGAGACAGAGACCACATATTATCTGCTGTGTTCTTGGTAAGAGACTTCTGTCTAACCAAGGTGTTGAAAAAATCCAGGACTAAAACAGGGAATTACGTGAACAGATTCCAGACATTGAAGAATCATCTCCTGCAGAATCTTTGGCTTAAAAGCACAGTACCAAACCCCCACTGCCTAAAAAATCAACAACCTATTGGACTGGATCTTTTGGGGGAGATTTTTTGCCTGTGCTAAGTGATTTTGTTGTTGTAATTAGCACAGAAGTTAGTATAGAGCCACAGCGGACTAGAGAATTTGGGAAGCTGTACCATCTGATCAGGTTAATGAGCTGGATTTACTGCTGCCCCTTCTGGGCAGTGCACCTACTTCAAAATCATGCTTCCCCATATGGTCTGTATGTATATTGTGTATTGTTCTGTGGTTATTATAGTTTCTGTTATTTATGACCAGAACTTTATGACATGGATACTGATTCATTCAGTATTTGTTTATGCCAAGAAGGGAGGCATCAGATCAGCTAAAGCAAGCGAGACTTCAGAAATACCAGCCCTAACATGTTTTGTTTATTACACAGCAAAGAGAACAAGAACATGTCTTGGCAATGTGATCACAGGTGGGATATCTCTTGGATATCGGAGTTTGCATCAAACAGAAAGGCCTGGTCTTAAATGAAATTAATTTCTTCTATGTAAATGAGAAATTCAGAAATACATAGTGTTTTGTGATTTAAGTGGAATGTGTCACCCACAGGGAATCATGGAATCTACAAGACATCAGAAATCTTATCTAAATAAAAGAGAATACAATCTTCAGAGTTATTTGGAGGATGAAATTTGAGGAGTCCAAGGTGCAGAGCTCTGGGGTAGTGGACTGCCCTGCTCATCAGTTGGTCTGTTTAGGTATTTCCTAGTTTTAGATATCACTGTTCAGGCAATTGATTTTACAAGAATAGCCTTTGTTAAGACTGATTCTTTTTAGATACCCTTTGGGAGTCACAAAAAGATCTATCTAACTTCAGGAATGGTTTTACCTAAAAGAGTTCTGACTGTCTGTACAGCAGAAAATGTAGGCTAATCCATGTTGATTTTATGGCTGGGTTATGGTGAGGGTAGTTTTTCTCAGCCTGAGCAGTACAGTTGGTTCCTCACAGCTTTTAATGAGGGCAAACACAAAAAAGAAACCCTTGAAATCATGCAGTTTATCTTAGTAATAGTGGGATCCTTAGCAGAGAGGACTGGAGCTTTTGAAGTACCAGCGGTTTGAGCATTGAAACAATATTCATTAGGGATGGAGGAGTAGAGTGTCTCTGTGAGGCTGGTTCTTCTGTTGATCATGTTCCCTATGGTCCTGGACAATTGCCCCTATCAGTTTCTTTACAAATTATGGAAAAGCTTAACTTTGCTTTAACTGTCTGCAGAAAGCCCTGCGATTTGTTCTGCCATGTGTTAGAGGCATTTACGGTATCTCTCCTAAGACTATTGGTGAACTATGAGAGAAAGGGAGGAATCATTGTCCCATTTAGTCAACAGATTTCACAAGGATCTGAGTAACGCTCCCCCAAAAATGACCTCATTGCCTGGCAGTGAGGAAGGTATGAACAGGTCATTAGGGAAAGTTTGTTAGCCTAGAGTGTAGCTGGGCACTGGAACAGGCTCCCCACAGCAATGGTCACAGCACTAAGCCTAACAGAGTTCAAGAAGCATTTTGGACAATGCTCTCAGGCACATGGTGTGACTCTTTGGGTGTCCTGTGCAGGACCAGGGGTTGGACTTCATGATCCTTATGGATCCCTCCAAACTCAAGATTCTATGGTTCTAGTTACATAAGACAAATGAGTGGAAGAACCAAAAGAACACCTGATATGAAATGACTTGTGCTCTGGGGACTGCCTACCTAAAGGGGATTTAGAAGGAGAACTAAAAGGACATTTTCCTTAGACTCCTGCATGTTATGCTGTTCCCAGTGAGTGGAGCCACTGGAGAGCATCCTTCTTTTCCTTTCCTCCACATACTCACTTTCCAAAGGCTAACAGCCCTTGGAATTACAAGACAATCTATTATAAGCATTCTCTCAAAACCTTTAACAACTCATGTGGGAACAGAGCTGGGCATGCACAACCTGCTGCATCTCTGATAAGGTCAAACAGTAGAAAATATCCTAAACTGTTTGAGGTGTTCTGGGGTATTTCACTAGGAAACAGAGGGAAATTATGACAAAAAAGGTTTGTTGTCTATGGTCACAGATTACAAAACTTCTTCAGTTTCCTGGAAGCAAATGTGCACACAGTATTTTTAGGTCCATTAGTGTTTCCAGTTTCTCATGATTGAGCATGGGTATGCTCAATCTTAGTTTTGGGTAATGGGGATGAAGAGGAAGCAGAGCTGAATGAGAAAAATTTTACTTTCCCATGAAAATTTATGGGAAGCAAATCATCTTGTCACAAATTAAAAACATTTGTTCCCAAACTAAAATAAAGTTCTTTTGATAATTGCAAATTGCTTTTAATTTAGGCATTTGAAAACATGCTGTAAAATTAATTAACTTGAAAAAGCCACATTATAAAAAGACAGCTTTTATGAAAGCTTCTGTGGAAAGAGAAATTCATCAAAGTAGATCCTTTCCTGCAGAAAGTTGCATTTTGAAAGATTGCATTTTCTTACAAAAAAAAGCAATTCAGAAACCCAAGCTTTAATGATGTTTTCTTTTCATTCCAGAGTTGCAGATGATTTTGAGAAACTCTTGCAAGTTACCTCCAAACCAAAACCTAAGGTACCACCAAAACCACCACTGCCTCAGAAGCCAGCAGTTGCCCCCAGGAGCGCTACTTCATCTTCACTGGCAAAGCCAAATGAAAACAGGATTCAGACAATGAATGAAGTGGACATTCTCCAGTATATCCAGGAAAATGAATCTATCAACAGTGAAGATACCAGTCTTTTTTGAACATACGTATTTTTAAAATGTAATGATGCCTTCTTGGCCCTAACTCCTGGTGAGCTCAAGTGACGCAAGCAGGAATTGACCAGGTGTTTTTACTGTCACAGTGCTCATTTGTGTCCCAGGATATCAAAGCAGCAAGTTTGAGTAGCATAACCTCAACAAGAGGTTTTCAAAACAGTGCAGCTGTGATACAAGGAATGTAGAGAAGGATGCAGCACTACAGATTGTCTACTACTATTTTACTATCAACATACTAGTTTTGAAAATCAACATACTAGTTGATTGAAAATGATGTTGTACACATGGCAACTGTGAATAATGTCCAGCAAATGGTCTGAGACAGGATAGGATATCGTTTCTGTCATCTTTAGACAGAGTAGTTCAGCTCACTGGAAAGGACATTTTCCTTTTATCCAGTGCATTTTTGTAGCAGCCTTTTCCTCCCTGATGATATTCTGGTAATTTCTAACAGGAACTGCTAAGTATAGGTAATAGTTCCTCTGTATTTCAGAGAAGCACTGAAATCCCAGCTAAACCTGACTATGCTGCCTTAGTTGCTGCACAAATGCTACTTATAAGAGAACTTTAGGCCTGCAAACACCAGACTATGCATCTTAGACATAGAGAGGGGTTGCAGTACAATAGGAGGTTTGGATGCTGTAGGACTCCAGATTCACAAAGGCTAATTTTTTTCCACCAAGTCTTCCTGGGCTTCCACTGTAGTTAGTGGAGAGAGAGAGATTTCTCCAGGAAGTGATTTAGTGCAGGTGTCTTAATGGAAGAATTCTGAATTGCTCTCTGGAGTCACTCTTTCTCTTCTATTCCTTGACTTTTTCCAAAGCTTAAAGAACCAGCCATGGTGGTTAATTCCACAAAGCTAAAATGATTTTTTGTGATAAAACAGCAGTCTGTTCTTTACTATGCAATGGTTAAAAAGAGGGAGGAAAAACTTGGAATTATCCAGAGAAAAAAAAATAAGAAGAAAATATACTGGATAAATTTTAATATGCATGAAAAGCAAACCATGGTAGAATAGGCATCCCAGTCTGTGCCTCTTCTTGCCTGGCTCAGGCACTCTGGTTGAACATACTGAATTTACATCTAATGTGGGTTGATACCTGCTGTCATGTAGAAAGAAATTCCTGAACTCATTCCAAGTGTGGTCTAGCCAGAGGTGAAGACAAGCTCCCCAGAGCAAAATTTTTAATATATATAAGCCATATCACTATCCCAATATTTGCCTTTCTAATATAGAGCAAAATAAATAGAAAACACTATATTTTTTTAATAATGAAATTATTTCTATTAGTACTTCCTTTTTAAGCCAATGGAAAATATTATAAAGGTATTTTTTGTTTGATGGCACAGATAAAATGTAGCCATTGGCTCTTGTCTCTGTTCAGTGTTTTACTATAATAAAACATTTTGGTAACCCACAGGTGTTATTGTTGTTCTGTAGGTTGTACAGTAACAACAAATCAGAGTTAAAGGATGGATTCCATTTAACCCACAAGGAGTGTTACATGGTGTTAAAGTGTAAATAAGTATGAAACCAATAGTGTAGCTGCAGTCATATTTCCTTTGAGAGCAGTTAAAGGTAGAACTACGTATGGGCAAAGGTAGTACCTGATCCTGTCTCTTCCCACAGTGTCCTGGTGCAATTAGGAATCCTGTTTATCTCAGCCTGCAAAAGGGGAACAAAAGCAGTGGGGAGAAAATAAATTGTTTGCCAGAGAGCTGGCAGGGAGTAGCAGGCAGGAGAAATTAATTCAGGGCAGCCTTCCTGTTGCAGTACCTGCTGTCATGAGCAGCCACTGTTTATTTAACTGAGGGCTGAGGAATCATCATCTCCATTTTATTTAGCACTATCTGGGGACACTGCTTGCGTTTCTGTGGTTTTGGCCCACAGCCCATCACGTGTCCTGAACAGTTAAAAGTATGAAACTGCAGGCCATTAATGGTCAGTAGACTTGAGTGCAGATCTTCACCATCAGTGAGGGGTCAACAACAGAAAAGGATTAAGATTTCTTGAAGTGTATTAGAGAAATCAATGAGGAAAAACACTGTCAGCACTCTGGGAGACCAGTTTATCCACTGTCCTGTCCTGAGTGGGAACATCTGTCTTGTGTGGCAGTTCTTGTTGGCGGGGACAAGGTGTTTCTGGTGTGAGGCTGCAACTGGAAGAATAGGCAGGTACCAGAGCAGGACATGGTTAGGCTGGAGAGATACCTGAACATGGGCACTGAATTATTCACACAGTGGCAGTAATTATGCTGGAATTATCTGTCATTTTTTTAACCTGTCCTTAAAAGTTTGCCTGTCTGGAGAGCATCACTGGAGATGTCACAGCCCTCTGGGTGTGCCATTACAATGCTTTGCTATCCTGTTAGAAATGTTTTTCTACATTTTGATGTGACTGTTCCTTCCTGCAGCTAATCCTGTTACCTCTAATTCTCATCACCACAGAAAGAGAGAAAAGTATATTCCTTTCAGTCTCTGTTCCAGACTGAACAACTCTGCCCAGTGAGGGTGGCAGCAAGACAGGTTAGGACACCACTACAGTACCAGCTTTTCACAACCCGATGTGCCCTGGATAAATATTGTCACCTTGCACTGGATTTAGCCTGTTTTTTGAAGAATTGTTACATACCCACATACCAGTTTACCAGGGTCAGTGGAGGATGCCAGTATCCCACACACTTTCATTAACACCACTCGGTGCAGTGACACAATGCACAACCTTTGTTCCAGCTGGGACTGCTTTTCTTTCACTGTTTCGCTCAGAGCAATGTCCTCTGTCTGCCTTCCACCACCTCTGGAGCTCCACTCTGAAATGGCTCATGCTTTTGCAGAGCAGTGTGAGGGTGGATATTATATATTACCCTCATAGTCATGGGAACATTCCTGGTAGTAGTGATATAACAGCATTATATCTGTATCAGTTAGAAATGGCCAAGGAATATTTTGCTACCCAGGCCTCCCTAAAATTGTCAAGTTACCTAAACACAGGGAAGGAAGAGCTGTTAATTGTTTCCTGTGCTAGATTTTTAAGATTATTTTAAGGTCAATGTTTTTATTTAAAAAAAAAATTCTATCATTCCTGTCAGGGAACTAATATAAAAGGATCCTTCATAAACACTGGTGTTATGCATTTGTTTTACAATGCAAATGTCTAGCTGCAGTAATATTTGTGGGCACTTAGAGGTGACTTACAGTCCTTGAATAAATTATATATAATGAATCATTATACAAGAGATGAGTGTCAGACAAATGTAGCCCAGAAAAATGGAACATATGATTTGAAATGCCATAAGGAAACCATACAATATACTTTGCTTCCTGCCAGGCTAGAACTTTCTTTCATTCTTTCTTTCATATATCACTTCCAGTAGCAGCTATTTGATTAGCCTGCTCTTGACAACTCTTGAAATTCAATTATGGACTCTAATGTAGTTCTTGGCTGACAAGCATCATCTTCCAACATTAGTAATACAGCTCACCAGAAGATTTGAAAAGATGGGGAGTTTAGTGATTGGCACTCATAGTAGATATCTCTATTGCTTTGCGAGTGGCTTCTTGTTTTGCATAATCTTCTTGCTATGTGGTACTGCACTAATTGACAAATAACACTGTATACTTCATTATTTGGGTCACAGTTAAACAAATTAGTTCCCCAAGCTGTATTTCACAGATGGTTTGTCGGTCATCTGCTCAAGTCTGTTCAGTGGCTGAGTTTTTAGGAAAGCTGATTCCCACGTAGCACTTAAGGCCTAGTTCTGCCAGTGACAGTTTGGGTTGTCTAAAAAAAATACGTTCATTGAAACTGATATTTCTGCTAATTTTTGCCCACATGTTAGATTCTGCAAAGAAGCTGACCTTGCTATAGCAGAATACACAAGTCAGCCTGTGATTTAAGGCCGTGAAAATCCAGCACACTTGTGGGGCACTAAGGCATTATCTACTGTAAATGAGCAATCCCTGAGGTTATTAGATTTAATATACAGTACCAGAAAGCACTGGTATTTCACTTAAAAATGTGACTGTCACTAATGTCACCAAGGATTCTTGAATCTGTGTGTGTATGCATCTACCACATTTCATACCAATGTGATCACACATCTGTGATAGTTTAAACCTCTTTAAGTCTAGAAGAGAGAAGACTTTTACTGTGAAGGTTTGTCTATATTCTTACTTCTTATATCTGTATTCTTACTTTTCATCTCAACATCAACAACAGGACTGAATAAAGTCACTCAGTTGCTTTCTGTATTGTGCCCATTCTTTCCTTAATCAACTGATCTTTAAGCCCTTCTGACCTAATTTTTTCAGGCCTTACCATAACACTGATCTTCCTCCCTGACCTCCTGCATACTAGTATTTTATGTCATGCATTGAACCTAATGAAGAATTCAAGTGATGGGAAGATCATGTACTCTTCTTTGAGTTAAAATACTGGCAGCGAAAACTGGTAAATTAAATTAATAGTCAAATTAAGTGCTGCTATGAGAGTTCAGAAGTCAATGAAGCTGCTTAAAGGATTGATTAGTCATAGATATTTAGAGACTAAGTTTTATTCATACTAAGATGTTATGGATGCTTAAAATTTATGTGGACTCAAGGTTAGACTCTTGGAAGATAAATCAATCTATGGTTAAGCTACTTAGAGCTTGGGAAGTCCTCAAGCTACAAGTTGCTGGGAGCAAGGAGAATACTCAACAAGCAAGTATTGTGGTATTTCTCTACAGTGATCTGCTTTTGGCTGTTGTAAGGAATTCTGTTCTGGGCTAACCCCAAACTCACACCAAATGAGTCACTTGGGGAGGATTTGGTGACTGAAAGAACAGTGTTTTATCATCCTGCTTCTGGTATTCTCCATAAAATCTGTCCGCTGGCCTTATAAAAACAAAGCCATTTCTCCTGTTTACTCAGGAGAGATTCCTGAAGTCAGTGGAAATTTTGATTTCCAATATGTACTTTTTCAAAAGCCACTTTTGACATGTAGTGAGCAGTAAAAGTCCTGGTAACATCAGGGGGAGATTTCAACCATTCTTGCGTGCTCTTCCAGATCCAGATCCTCTGCTCTTGTGAGACCCCACCTGGAATACTGCTTACAATCGTGGTGCCCCCAACATAAGAACATAAGAAAGTGCCCCCAACATAAGAAGGACATGGAACTGTTGGAACAGGTCCAGAGGAAGCCATGAAGTTGATGAGGGGACTAGAGCACCTCCCCTATGAAGACAGGCTGAGAAAGTTGGGGCTGTTCAGCCTGGAGAAGAGAAGGTTGTGTGGAGACCTCATAGCAACACTCCAGTACCTGAAGGGGCCTACAAAGAAGCCAGAAAGGAGCTGTAGTGACAGGACAAGGGGAAATGGCTTCAAAGTGAAAGAGAGTAGGTTTAGGTTAGATATTAGGAAGAAATTTTTTTACTGTGAAAATGGTGAGGCATTGGTATAGGTTGCCCACAGAAGCTGTGGATGCCCCATCCCCGGAAATGTTCAAGGCTTTGAGCAACCTGGTCTGGTGAGAGATGTCTCTGCCCATGGCAGAGGGGTTGGAACTAAATGATCTTTAAGGTCCCTTTGAACTCAAACTATTTTATGATTCTGTGATCCCACCCTGAATGATAAGGTTAATAGATACTACAATTTGCCTAGGATGTCAGATGTTGGAGATTTACCAAAAGTAACCAGACAACAAATGGCATCATCACAAGACTCAGCAAACTGCAGTGGAATAACCCCTAAAGAGACCATCTGATGTTATGATCTTTTTCATTAATGTGCTGTGGAGTCTCAGAGTCTGAAGTCATCACCAAACTCAAAACGACCTAACAGCCCACTGCTGCATTAGCAAGCACCGTAACTTGTTACTCAGGTATATTGTTTTTATTAACAAGTATGGAGGAATCACATTATCAGATTCAGAAGTCTGGAGCTGTTAAAGCTGTGGGGAAGCACTGAGGTCAGTGTTGCATCTCAGTGGGGGAGTTGCAGTCACCCTGACAAATCACAGTGATGTATGAAAACCATCATTTTGTCGGATTTTGGTAAAAAAAATACAAACCAGCCTTTCCTTGAACTCATTAAACAGTCTCAGAATGCAATTTAGCTATTTTCTGCTAAGGGCAATGTTTCTGTGCCATTGATGTCATTGAGGGGTTGCTTCCTGCGACTGCTGGGAGGGTCATGCAGTCAATCTAAGCTGTCAGAATCCCATGCAGTTCAGTAGAAGCCTGGTGCTGCTGATGCTGAAGAGAGGAGGCAAAGGAATAGGATGTGACACCACTGTCAAGCCTGATCGACTTGGAGAGCACCACTGAGAGACGGGAGTGACAGGACAGAATGAAAGAAGGCATCTGCCTGATTTATACACAGCTCCAGAGCCTTTCACTTCCCCTGAAATATTACAACTGAAGGGCTGAAATCAACAATTCATTTAATGGTTCTTTGGCGAGAGCAATTCCATAGGTTTTCAAATGAACATATAAGCAAACAAAACAAAATTGCAAAGTTTCTGGGGTATTTACTGAGCACTTTTTTTAACTTCTCTGATAATTTATCTGCTTTTTAAGTTTGACCGGGGAATTTGTGCTAATGGTCACAAACTTCTCAAATTATTTTGTTGGCACTAATAATTTAAGGACACTGATTTTACCTCAGAAGAAATAGTCCACTTGATAATGTCTGGGTATCCTAACAAGTTCGAACTGTGAGTGAAAACAGTAATTTCTTTACCTTGAATGTTGAGAATCAAGGTACCTAGTGCTTCCCTCCCACCTTAGGCATTGAAATCTGCAGGCTACTATGATTTGTTTTCTTGTTTATGCCTTCTCTTGTCTTGACCTTTCATAGCTTACATATTTAATCTTGTGTACAGTCCCCCAAAGGAATTTGTTGTGTCCAGAACTGCTGCCTAATTATAGTTGCAATGCCATACCTTAAACAAACAAACAAACAAAAAAATAAAACCAAAAAAAAAAAAGGGGTGGGAGAAAACCGACCCAAACCCTAATTTGCATGGAATGATGTAGAAAATTCCTCTTTTTCACAAGGAGTGATAAAAGAAATCTGAGGCTGTCTTCATCAGCAGTTTAGTTTAGCTCAAGGGAGCATTTTCATAGCACATCTGGATAGTTCAACTTACAGTATTCTGGCTCCCATCACAAAGCTTCCATGCTGGCAAACAAGACACCTGGGCCCAGACAACCCACCTATAGGCAGAAATAGCTTCCTCAGGATGTACATGTGGGCAGTGGGTACTCACCACCACTTTGCACATCCTCTCCTGTTGTGCTGCTGCACTTGCTGATGTCATCAGTGCATGTTTAGTGGTAAATTGAGCCCCAAATCATGCTGACCTCAGCCAGTTTCCTTCCACCATTGCAATAAGGGATTGTACTGAGGGAGCAGAAGGACAAAGGGGCAAAATCATAGCGAGGTTCAGGTGTTCAGCAGGTGCTGGAATGAGTTTCATAATACCCAGCCTGGTACCCTTCCTGTAACAGCTTGGTCTCCGCTCATTTGTTTCCACTCTCCAGGCTGTTCATGAGTTTTGTATTAAGTAAACATTGGCTCAATTCAAGGGAAAAAATTGTATTGTGTGGGGATGGCAGGAGAGAAAACAAACTCCCACATCTCCTGCTCCCAAGTAGATGTCCTACTTGCTATAAAATCCCTGTTTCTTTTTTTAGGAATCCCTTTTCTTTCTAGTTTTATCTGGGAAGGTAATATATGATTTTGCCACTGCCTTGATTGATATTTATTGGAGCAATGGGAAATGAATGTTCGAAAGTCCCTGCAGCTGTGAGAGGCAAAAGGCTCACATTTCTCTCCTCCTGGGTGAGTATTTTGGGCAGTGCACCAGGAAAAAAGTTAGAAGAAATAAAAATTTCCTTAAGCACAAGACAGGAGACTCGCTCCCAAGCCTTACTCAAAAAGTGGTCACTGGGGGTCATTATGAGGTGCTGTTGCTTTCTCTCATTTCCAGCTGGCACCACAAAACCAGGCTGGATGGGGTGGCAGAGGGTCAGAATGGCTCTGCCAAGAGGTGTGTTTTCAGCTAAGGGTGACAAGCAAAGGCTGTTCTGGATAGTGTTGCACTTGCCAGATGTACCAGCTTCAGTTCTCCCACATTTGCAAGTCTGGCTCCCATCATGACTGGTTTTGTAGAGTAGCCATGAGCTGACCTATTTCCATTTAATGCAGTAATTAAGCAGACTGACTGCCTTCCCCTTCAAAGTACTGGCCTGCATTGGCTCATCCTGTAATTACTGTGGATGAACTCTGTAATGGCTTCATTTACCACAGCTTTTTTTCCATTTCTGTTGCTATTTTTTATTATTTTCCTTTTGTTTTTTTTTACTTTTCCCACTTGGCCTGCAGATTTACGAGCTTTGTAAAAGAAAATCATGGTGTTTCTGTGGTTCAGCCATATGATAAGAGGAGAAAGAGAAAAATTTGCAGTTCAGTGGAAAAAAAATAAAAGTTTTCCTTGAGCCATTTTAGTAACAAATTCCACTTAATTCATCCAGAGATCCACACAGGGATTTATACAGGGCAGGATTAAGAAATCCAGTAAGAGATCCTGGGATAGCAGGCATCACTGATGTGATGTCTTGTCTTGCTATGAAGA
>JAOXXN010000446.1:108902946-108922094 GCA_026770055.1 Myrmophylax atrothorax | reverse complement strand
GCCATGGCCCTTTGGAGCATCATGCTGAAGAAGATTGTGAATAGAGTTGGTGCAAGAACACAACCTTGTTTCACGCCGTTGGTTATTGAAAAGGGCCCAGAGAGTGCATCGCCATATCTGACTTGTCCACGCTGATCCTCATGGAGCAGGATGATCATTTTGAGGAACGTTCCAAGAGGCAGATCTTCAGTAAGTGACCAATATCACACATAACCCTGTAGTATGGTAACTTTGATTCTTGCCTTGGCTACTTTGGTTTTGTCGTGGTAACTTCGATTTGTGCCTTGGTAGTTTTAAATCATTGCTCAAATGATTGTGCCATGCAGTAATAGAGCAAACCTTGTCATGAAACTTTTAACACATTAAGTTGCACTTTTACAGCATCATATTAAGACCACTTTTACTAATTCTTTAAGTTATCTCAGTCACCCTTTGGGAGGAGGAAGGGAACCAAGAGTCATCTCCTCAGGACTGGCAACTCATGTGAAGGGTTTCCTCCCTAGGCAGAAAAGCAGAGGACTCTGAAACCTCCTCTCAGCAGAAAAAAAAACCAACATTCTCTGGCTCTGAAGCCTTTAAATATTTACACATCAGGTGGCAGACCAGGCTGTGGTATGATGCCAGAGGATTATTGCCCATCATGAAAGTGGTGTGCCAGGGGTGAAACCAAACCCAGGTGCGTTGACTCTTGCACCATTTATCCCACCAGCACTTCCTTGTCAGCATGATCAGGTATGCGGGACAGGGTGCCAGGAGCAGGCAAGGGAGAGGGTGTCTGTGTGTCTGGGAGTGAATGTGATACAGCAGCAGTGCACAGAGGAGGTGCATTTGAGTGAGTTGTGTGGTGGAAAGCTCTTGTTGTTTTGCAGTCTTTCAGGCTTGCATGAAGGGGATTGGAAAACCTTTGCAGAGGGATTTCACCCTGCTTTTGTGTAGGATTCGTATTCACTCCAAGTTCTTTCAAACCCAAAGTGAAGAATGTTGGAATATCCACAAGGAGGGCACACTTGAGCAGGAAAATACCTTCTGGTCTCCTGCAATCCATTAAATTAGTGGTGTATTTTGGAAAGCCTGAGTGATAAATATTTCAGGAATAATCAAATAGAACTGTACCTGCAGCTGACCTGTGTGATGAGACCTTTCCCTGTTGTGAACTGAAGCAGTAGGTAGGGAACTTCAAAAGTTCACATGTGATCCAAGGCAAAGCACTCAGGTGCATGCACCCAGGTTTCCTTTGCTGGTTCCAGTGGATGCAGATTCAAAGGACTGGGTGTTGTCTTTGTATATGGAATAAGATAGATAATTTTTTAATGATTAACCTGTTGCTATGAACAACAACACAGTACCACAACAGGAAAGGCAGAGATGTAAAACAGCAGTGCTTAATTTTGCTATAAAAAGGCTGAACCCCTGTTAACAGCAACCCAAGCTGCTTCTCCCCATGGCTTTTAGGACTAAAAAGCTAAAGGCATTGCTTTGGTAGTTTGCTCATCTGTTGCAGCAATCACTAGTTCCTTATTTATTTGCCTAGTTTATATGACTGCCACTGTCACTACCTGCCCAGGGGCAGCCTGCTCATGAACGTGGTGATGGGGAAGCAAATTTACATTATTTCATTTTTTTTATGTGCATAGGAAGAGTGATTGTTCTTTAGGCTATTGACTGCATGTAAATAAATATATCTCCATCATACAGACATGAAGGTATGTATCTGATTTTAGTCCCTGTCTAAGATGAATGGAAGGATGTGTAATTTTACACAAACTATCCCCTGAAGTGGGGGTTGATAGCAGGTCTCTCCACTCCTGTGTGGTACCTAGCATTCACACCCTTTTTGCCCCAATGAATACAAAATAAAACACCTTTCACAAGAAAAACTTACTGTATTCTTGTCCAGAGTCTCTGCTGGCTGGACACTTATGGCATCTACCTGTTAGGAAGGAGGCACAGGTCTCTCTTCCCTAAGGGAGGCACAGCTGTGCACGTGTCTCTCAGCAGCTTCCTAACCAGTGACCTAGAGCATAAAACACAGGTCTTGACACATCCTCCCCAGACATGTTTTAAATATGATCAATGACAAGCAGTTGCTGGTGTGGTCCATGGGGCAGACGTGGCCATGTCGTAGTGGAGGTGATGCGGTGCTGCAGGCTGCAGGACCTTCCTTCCCTCTCCAGTCCAACATTGTGAATGTGAACTGCTGCACCAGTACTTGGCTACTGCCCTTCAGACACCAGCCTGACACTCCAACAAAATAAATCCTGCAAATGGGAGCAGAAGTGTCAAGTGAATCTAGAACCTGTGACTGCTTTTGGAAATACTTTTGTATTAAAGGGATATTTTGATCTTAAAGGGATTACCACCCTGGGGCTTTTCTACATCAAGTGATTATTTGGCCTTGCGTTCATGTCATATAGGATGGATTGGTATTTAATTTAATTGAAGTGTTGGGGAATGTTGAGATATTCCTCATTACAGGGGCTGAGGGAATGCCATCCCCTCACCTCCATGTGGACAGACACAATGTTTGTGTGATCTGTATTGTTATGCAATAAAAATGGCAAGGAATGACTTGCTGGATATTACTACTGTTCATTTGTTCCCATAGCCAACTTCCATTTTTCCATAGGAACAGGTAACAGTAGAGTGCCTAAAAGGTTTAAAAATGTTTCCCTGCCCTTCAGAATAAAACTGCTGGATTTAGAGTCAGCTTAAAAGACTCAGGAAATTGCTTCAATAAGCTGAAATTTCTGTTGATACTGAAACCTTTCAGAAACCTTTGCTGCATTCTGCCAATTTTGTCCCTAATCTGAGTAACTCCTCTACAACTGGGATTTGAAAGAGAAAGATCAGGCTGAGATGAACATGTTCTCCCCTGAAGCTAACAAAACGCTCAGCTCCATGCCTGGCCTGGGACCACACATCAGCCCAGACCTTGGGGAGCACTGAACAGTCAGGGTGCATCAGCACATCCCCAGCATAGCAAATGCCACTGCTGTTGTGTCCTGGGGACCATGGCACTGGGTGCCCCAGCAGAGGTGTTGGCACTGAGGGTGGCACCACTTAATCACCACCTAATGTGGTGGAGGAGCCGGTACAGAAGAGTTTCCTTGTTCAACACTCCTGCTGTAGCTGCTGCTTCCTGCCACTTTTTCAGGGCCATGATCCTTAGCAGGTCTGGTTGCCCTCTCCTGGTGAACATCATTTCAACAACAAATTCTCCAGGACTCCCACCTGGGATGGTGAAATCTCAGCCTCTGTTGAGGAAAGTGTGACACAGAACTGTAAGACTCAGATGTGTGAAAGGTACCTCGTGCCATGAGAGGAACCGTCTTTCTCAGCCCCCAGCAGTGCTGCCTAACCTCTTCTTGATGCTCACTACTCATGTCCTTTCTCTGCTTGCCCAGGACAAGTTTCAGTTGTTTATTAAAAAGCACCTTGCAACCCTACTGATAGAAGATTCCCAGCAGGACCGCCAGCACTGAGACTAGTTAGCACAGGGGGATCATGTAGGAGTGGTCCATGGTGTAAGGTGGCTCTCAGACCTTGGGACACTATCAGAGCCAGATGTGTGCCAGGGACTATCAACCACCTCAGCATCTGTGAGAGACTGTAATGACTCAAACAGTCAGCCATTTGGAAAAGCAGCAGGTGCTTTGCTGAGGCCAGGTTTGCACCCCTCAAGTGAAGGGGAGGAGGAGAGTTTTTGGGTGTGTCATGACAGAAAATTCTGATCTGCTTAAGACAGCCCAGGTGCAGTGGGGATGAACACCTACCACTGGAGGATGACCATGGCAAAACAATATTTGCTTAGCAACAAGTTGTTTTTTGAGCCAGAAAAGGGAACAGACGGATATGAAACAGATCCTGTGAGGAGGGATTTTTTTATCAAAAATGCTTTTTATCATGCCAGTGTCTTCCCTCCCAATAAGGCTCAAGTGTGAAATCCCCCCCTCCCACCTTGCCCAGGGGAGGCATCAGGACATTCACACGAAGGCCTGGAGGTGTTCATCCCTTCTGATAAGGCTCAACTATGCAGGCAAAGGGTCATAAACAATTGAGGATCCCCAAAGCTTCTCCAGGCTCATTTCTGGGGCCTTCCACTGGCAGATGAGTATGATCTACAGCGTTGCATCAGACACCATAATACTCCTACTCCAGGGAAGGTACCTGGGCATTCCCACCTGGACCTGAAAGTATGTTAACCCATGGAACTTTTTATTTTGGGGGGCTACTCACACCACACCACCACCACCCCGAACAGATGAAGACTTGCGACCATCACTTTGACCAATGGACACTTAAATCACAACTGTCAAGCCTTGTTGCTGGATCCACGAGTGATGACACCTCTCCTCTCCACTATTTACTCCTAGCCTTTCTTTCTCTTCCTTTCCTATTCCTTATGTATTGTCATAAATTATATTTTAAAACTTTTGTATCATTATATTTCTGTAGGTGATAACCAAAATGGTTACATACCTCCTTTCCATTGCAACCAAATTGTTCTAAAGAAAATCTGCCATATGTATACACTGGTCATTCAATGTCATTTCACTCTAATCTGTCCCAAGGGATCTGTTCACAAGAATCTCAAAACAGCTCCATGGGCAAAGTCATTCTAGTGCCTGCCAGCCCAAGGCTGGTGCAGGTTCACTTTCAAGCACTGGGACTGCATCTTTGCTGGGGCATTTACTGGAAGTTGCAACATGAAGAAAGCATGGCATTTCTCAGAACTGTCTTTTTTCTTGCTATGCTACATGAGATTTTATGTAGATTCAGTTCCAAGGAAGAGGTTTTCTAAATTAAAATAATTCCTAAACTAACCATTACTTCCCAAAGGATGTTGACAAACAAAATAAGTGATCAATGTGACAAAAGATGACTGGCAAGGACAAGTGGAAGATAGTAAACTATTTAGTGGCAGATGAGCTCAGAAGGCAAGAGCTGTTTCCTATTACATAGCCCATTTCCTACAAATCCTAGCTTGAAGCAGTTACTTCAATAATGCCAGCCAGGTGTTTGGTTTTTTTCTGTACAGTTTTGAGTAATTCATGACTAACAGGCCCAGCCTGACTGATAAGTGCACAGAAGGCTTGTTGCCCAGTGTAATTGACTTTTATGGACTTGCTCCTGATTTGCACTCAGTAAGAGGCTCTGACATATGACTGCAGATTGGCAAGTTATCACACAGCTCCTCAGCAGGATAAGTGCCTGAGCGTGATCCGAGCCTCTGGCAGCAAAGGTTAGGTATGACATCATTTAGCTTGCAGTGAGAGAGGACACAGCTGCACCAAATTGCCTCATATCTCCTGAAGGCTGAAATGCTGGACCTGGAAGCCATCACAACGCCCACTGCACATGGGAATGAATGTGTCTGACCATCTACCATGCAGAATATGCCTTCCATGCTTCAAGATGCTCCCCATGCTCTTATCATTGCCCTTGGCTATTTTAGAATGTTGTTTCCACTGTCATCCAGCAATGCTGGATCCACCCAAGCTCCATGTCCTGCCATGGATACACTATGTACTGGAGCCTTACACTGGCCAGTGCTCACTGTCTCATGCCATGTAGCTTTGTCAGTAACTTCATGCCCACTGAGGATGTTGGTGTCCAGCCATCACAGCTGGAAAGAGCTAGCTGACACATGGAATGGCACATGGGACTGTTGGCACCCTCTGGAGGTGCACCGTGTGGTGGCCCTGCCTCCTCAGAGATATCCACGATCCAACCCCAGCTGTGCATAAGGACAAGATGTTTCTGCTGAAACCTAGGGGCCCTGTAACAGCAAATGACAATTTTTGGAGATGAGACTGAAGCCACAGATGGGCAGAAGGAGGGAAATGGTTGCACCTGCCTTTTTGAAGTCAGAAATCAGCTGCCTGTTTCATGGGCTTAGCCCATCATTTCAGCTCTTCAAAACCTGCTTCCCAGCTGCTACTGACCTCCACCCAGAGCCTCACCTTGCATGTTGGGGTTGCAGACTAAAATACTGCACTGGCTCTGTGTTGGTCTGCCAAGGACCTCTCACATTAGGAAAGCACCCATCCCTTTTCAAGAAACAGCCCTTCTTTTTCTGAGCCATGACCTAGAGCCAAGATACATTTAGTGCTTTTTTTTTTTCACCTATGTCAAACAAGCTTGGATGGAAAGAGGAAACAGGAGAAGCAACAGGAGTAGTGGGAAGGGAGCTGGTTAAGCTCCTTGCAAGAAGGGGAATGGTTGGTAGAGAAACATTGAACTTTGGAATGTTACTGGTAATTAATAGTTCAAAACTTCAGCAAAATAAAATGTTTTAAAATATTGTATGTTTCATGAGGATTTTATACATGGCATTTTTTCCAGTTGTCCCAAGAGTTTAATCAATCGTATTTATCTCCCCTTTAATCTCCTTTTTGTTCATGAACTAGCTAAGTAAGGTCAGACAGAAAGAGTGAAAAAGCACTTTTGGCAAAGAGAGGCTTTAAATATGTCACATTTAATAGAAGTAATAAGTACACATAATCCCAGGATCTATAAAGGGCTTTGTGGAGGGAGGTTAATTTGCATCTCTATTGGATATCTTTCCCTAATTATCTTTTTGTTGTTGATGTTCTTACTTCCTTTGCTGTGTGGATGAGTATTACAGCATTTCCACTGCCAAGTGGGGAATGGTTGACACAGTTCACTGCAGAGCTGGGACCCTTGAGTACAGACCAGTCATTGAGAGTGCTGCAAGCTCCATGTCATTCCAGGAGTGAATCATTAGGGAGAGATGCCCACAGGGACTTGTACTTTTGTTTCCCTGTCTTGCACTCATAACTTTTTTATAGCCTACAAAATTGCATAAGCAGAGAAATACCAGATGTTAGTTGTGAATCCATAGATGGAATCAAAACACAGAAGATTACAGTCAAAATAATCCTCTGGTTTTTAAGGCAACCTTTATCTCTGAAGTGTTTGCCAGCACAACCAGGCCAGAAAAACCCTCTCCTATATGTAATCTCTTCAGAGATGGTGCTGTTTTACCACATCTTTTAAGGACTGACATATTTTCCCATAAAATAGAAGTGCCCAAATCCTGGAGAAAAGCACAAGTTGCTCCTATTTTCAGGAAGGGCAAGAAAGAGTACCCAATGAACTACAGGCTGACCAGCCTCAACTTTATCTCTGGAAACCATTTCCAGCTACATGAATGGCAAGAAAGTCACTAGGAGCAGTCAGCACAGTTTCATTAAGGTGCTTGACCAACTTGACCAACTTGTATAAAGAAATGACTGGTCTAGATATGAGGGAAGAGGAGTGAAGAGTTTCTACCTGGACATCTGTGAGGACTCAACACTGTGTTACGTTAGATCCCTGTAGAGAAGCTGTTGATGTGTGGGTTAGTTGAGCAGACAGTGAGGGGGATTGGCAACTGGCTAAATGGCTGGGCCCAGGGAGTGGTAATGGGTGACACAAAGTTTGGTTGGAAGACAGTGACTGGCAGTATGGAGTCTATAATGGATCCAATCCTGTTTGACATCTTTATTAATGGTCTGGATGAGGGGGAAGTGTGTACCTTCCGCAAGTTTACAGATGACGCAAAACTCTGAGGACAGGCTGATATGCCAGAGGGTCATGCTGTCACCATATACTTCAACAGGCTGCAGAAATGGGCCAACAGGAATTTCATGAAGCTCGACAAGGAGAAGTGTGAAGTCCTGCACCTGGGGAGGGACAGCCCCGTTCACCAGGACATGCTTTCCACCCCACCGGAAAGCAGCTTGGTAGAAAAGTGTCTGAGGGTTCTGCTGCACACTAAGTAGAACAGGAGCTGTTGGTTGCATTAGACATAGTACTGCCAGCAGGTCAAGATCCTTCCACTCTACTCAGCACTTATGAGGTCACAATTGGAGTGTTTGGGTCCAGTTGTGGGCTTCCCAGTACAAGACAGACATGGACATACTGGAGAGACTCCAACAAAAGATTAAGTCTTTGGAGTATCTCTCCTATGAGGAAATGCTGTACTTTTCAGTGTGTAGAAAAGGCTGAAGTGGAATCTTATCAATGAATTCCTTAAGGAAGTCTTCAAAGTAAGAGCCAGGCTCTTTTTGGTGGTGCCCAGTGACAGGACTAGATGCAATGAGCACAAACTAAACACAGCAGGTTCGCTCTGAATATTAGGAAACACTTTTTCACCGTGAGGTTGACCAAGCACTGGCTCAGGTTTCCCAGAGAGGTTATGGCATCTCGATCCTTAGCCCACAGCAGTGGGACAATCACATAATGAGGTATTTTGATGGCCTCTGCTGCAGATAATCTCTTATCAACCCAGGTTCTGAGCTGGAAGAAGAGTGCTGAATTCCCGTAAGACTAAGTGCCCACCAGACCCTGGGGAGAGCCTTCCCTTGATGCTGCAGCCCAGCTCACTGGCTTCACCATCTCCTGTGTCCTGGGGAGTCTCCCTCACCGCCACCCACCTTCAGCAGCTGTGTCAGCACCCTGCCAGCTCCCACAATATTTTTGTGGAAGTCAAGAGGACTGAGGGCAAGATAGGAGCTGGGGTTTACACATCATTTTGGCCATTGTGCCTCTCCACTCCTTGTGTTACCCACAGCTTCATTCCTCTTGGAGAGGATGCCTGTCATCACAGGCCTCTTCATTTAAGCCATCATGGCCTGAAAACTTTCACTCAAATCCCACCCTGTATATGTGTACTTACTTTCTCTAGAGGCAGGTGAGCAATTTAATTAATGCTGAATTTCAGCTTATAAGAAAGTAGGCATTCTCACTATCAGAAGGAAATTAATGCAGATCCTTTCCCTTTCTCAAGCCTTTATTCTTGGCTGGTCTGACTCATTGCATGGATGCAGCCTGCATGTTTGAACAAGGAGCAACTGTTTTTCCAGCATCTTTGGCTCTTGTTGTGCTGAGATCTCCTTTGTTTTCTGCAGCACTGTGGTGATTGGTAGATCTTACACCCATGCCAGTGCCTGAAGCTCTAAATCTGAGGATCCTGGGCAGGCTGGAGCTAGTAAGCTGCAGGGACACAAATAAGCTGCTCTTAAGCACCCTCCAGCCATCTAAATGAGGAAAAGGAAGAAACACAACAGACTCTTTCTGAAATACTGAGTGAGTTTACATGGTAGCTGTTCCTTAGCAGCAGAGTCCACACTGTAGTTTGAGCAAAAGCACAACCCTTCTCTGGCTCCTAATACTCTACCCACATTACATGACTACCAGCCCAGACATAGCTGTGAGCTAGAGGGGACATTTGGTGCTATCTAAATGGGGAAAGCCTGACTCCAGCCCACCCAGAAGAACTAGTCCATGCTGACCCCCACCTGCAACTGGTTTGGGGAGAGTGTGCTGCTATTACACATGATACCACTTTCTTTCTTACCTGTTCTTGCACCAACAATGCAGGGCAGGTAAAATGGCCATGAGGCCCTTCCTGGGGGACACACTTGGGCACTTAAGGTGTTAGATTGCCTTTATAACACCACAGACTGGGCTTCTTCCCACCCCTTGTCCATCCAAAACTAGAGAACAAATCATGCTTCAGAGGTTG
Source organism: Myrmophylax atrothorax (assembly GCA_026770055.1). Classification (NCBI taxonomy): domain Eukaryota; kingdom Metazoa; phylum Chordata; class Aves; order Passeriformes; family Thamnophilidae; genus Myrmophylax; species Myrmophylax atrothorax. The sequence goes on along the minus strand of JAOXXN010000446.1, from coordinate 108,912,562 downwards.
CAGGTGTATAGTCAAGAAGAGGAAAGGAAGGACCATAGAAACATAGGATTGTAGGATAGTTTGGGCTGGAAGGGACCTCTGAAGGCCAGCCCTCCTGCAATATGCAGGAACATCTTCAACTAGATCAGGTGGCTCAGAGCCCCTTTCAACCTGACCTTGTATGTTTCCAACGATGGAGCAGCCACCACCTCTCTGGGCAACCTATTTCAGGCTACAGGGTCTGCTAAAATATGCCTCCTTCTTTTTTATAAACCCCCTTTAAGTATTGAAGGGTTACAATACTGGCCACACTGCTTTTGGAGCAGCTCAGGATACAGCTGGCTTCCTGGATTTTGAGTGCATATTGTCAGCTCATGTTCAGTTTTTCATCCATAAGTACCCCCAAGTCCTTCTCTGGAGAGCTGCTTTCAATCCCCCAGCCAACACTGCATCCCACCAATATTGCATGTGTGTCCCTCAGACCAGGATATCCCCCTTATGAGAAGTATCAAAACCTGATCATCAGAAGGGTCCCAGAGATAAGGAGAATCTTGTACTTGTCTCTGCTCTATGTAAAGGAGTCAGTGCTTGTTCTACTTGCTCTGGCAATGAAGAATTACACATGGGTTGGTGAAAGATGCAGAAACTAAAAAGGAGAGTTAGAGGGAAGTTTATGGAAACCCACTGAGGCTGCTGTCACTTAGATCATCAGCAAGGACCTCTGCTGAACATCAGAAGAGCAGCTGTGAGGACACAGCCACTGGAAGTGTTCAGTGCCAGGTTGGATGGAACGATGAACAACCTGATTTAGTGAAAAATGTCCCTGTCCATGGCATAGATGATGAAACTGGATGGCCTTGAGGGACTTTTCCAGCCCAAGAATATCTGTTCCATGATTCTTTTATTATTGCTGCCTCTGGGCCTTTGCCTGCTATTTTCCTCCTCAGTTCCTTGACCCATAGCAATGAGGTATGATACTGGTGACTCTCATCATACTGAACATCTAACTCCTTTCACCCCTCCTCACAAAAACGAGGTATATGAGATAGGTCCTGATACCACCAAGTAGTGGTGGGTGCTGTGACTGGACTCGCAGCAGGGATTGGAGGAATGTCAAAGCTGTCTCAGTGATCTCCCCATCATTACTGTCGCCTCAACAACCAGTCTGACTGGGGCATCGCTCCTTGGGGAGGCTGCGAAGGAGGAGCGTGCTGGAGCCTTCTTCCCCCTCTGCATCATCACACCCCACTCACAGAATTGCTGAGACCAGGGAGGGAAATGGACTTCCCTAAAATTTGTGGAAGAACTGTGCAGAGTCGGCCCAGGAGCTGAAGGAGCAGTCTGGTCACATAGCCCTTTTTGAAGCCCAGTGCTACTGCAACACTGGAATATCACCTCTCTGAAGACAATGCACAGCAGAACTGTTAGCAGACATCCATCTGCAGTCACCCCAAGTGCCTGGTAGCCTGAGAGTCAGCAAAGCTGCAATGCCCCCTCTCTTCGGCTCTACCCCTCCTGATTCTCCTCAGGAGTACAGCCAAATCCAATTCCTTCTGGAAAGCAAGTAAGAGCATACTTTGCAACCCACTCAAAAAGCAGTGACAGAAATAACTCTTCTCTAATCCTTCTTCTGTAAGAGGAACTGAATCTCCTCTTTTCAGCAGGCAGGCTGCAGTTGGACTGCCTTCACCTTGCCTAACCCTCTACTTCAACATGCTTTATCCTCTATCCTGATTTCTTTTCACTTCCTTTAAGTTTCTGCTTTTTCCATGACTTCTCAAATATGCTACCCGCCTTCAAATGGGCCTCATTTCCACATCTTGAGCTGTTCAGACTTTGAGTAGGGACCTGTTAAGCCAAGCCTTTATTAACATCACACAGTAACAGAACTAAGAGATGGCCTTGCTCTCTCCACATCACCATCACACTGGGTTCAAGATGTGATGCACAATTGACAATCATATGCTCAGAAAGAAGCAGTCCTGTCACCCTGGGTGCTAAAAATAAGTATACAGTCATAACTAGTTATTTGGGCACTATCAAGCTCTCTGTAGAATCCATAGGGACAGATCAGAACTTCCAGAGCATAATTCAACCTTCTTAAGATATTTTCTGTTTGTCTCCATTTTCTCAGTCTCATCTACCTTTTAAAAGATTTCTTCAGAATTGCAATTTTGTTCAAGGTGGCATTTAAGGTAAAATATCCATGCAAATTAGATTAGTTCTGGATCATTAGATGCCTTCCCAATTTCTGAGCAAACACTGCCAACCATTTTCAGAAGTGCCAACACCCAGTGAACAAGCCACTGTTATCCTTGCATTTGCAGACTTGTCGTCTCCAGAGATGTAAGCAAACAGCCAGCATTATTCCACAGCAGTTAAATAAATTCATTTGCAGGTAATTTGCACTAAGGGAAAGCATATCAACAGGTGTTTTAATAACTGGAAATACAATTTCCAATTTGGAAAAGCGAGAACTCTGGGAAGTGACATAAGTAAAATGTCACTATTGCAACTAAAGTGCAGTTTACACTGAGTTGTGGGCTTAAACTCATAGAATAATCAGTTGTGGGTACCAGACTTCTTTTCCAGGTGACACGTAATACCCAGGCTGCTGACCTTGCTCCATGTCCTCCTTCATCCAAGGTCTCAACAACCACCACCTGGGCATGCCTGGCACGAAGCAAGTGTGTTGCTGTCAGCAGTATTTATAGTGCAATGTCTGTGTTCAAGAACATACAAGCAAGGCTGCTATTCATCTTCTGCATGAGAGCAGCCAGAGCTTACACTTGGGGAAAAAAAATCCTGTTTTTTCTCCTTCCTTTGGCCCCTACTCCACAAAACCTGCTCCAACGGCTCCTGTATGCAGGAATGCTTTAACCCTCAAGAGTATGAGGATACTTCAGATGAAATACCTCCCCATGACTCCCATGGGGATATAAGGTTGGGAGACAAGGCTTTAGGGTTGTGAATGATGGAGGCCTTCAACTCCCTGAGTTTGGAGAGAGAAAAATGAGAAAACATCTGCTTTGTCAAGGCTGGGGGAATGAGAGCCTTTCCCTGTTGCCTTAGTGGGTTGTGCTGTCCCTCTGTGGTCCACAGGGATCACTGAAATGAGGGCAGGCTGGCCAACAGCAGGGATGTCTCTTCTGGTAAGGCAATTTGCAGTTTAACCTCAGTTATCAAGGGTGAAAATGAAATGTGTCCCAAGAGGGCACAGCCTTGCCTACCTATTTAATTACTATGCAGGATTGTACTTCAGGCAGCTTTGTAGAACATACAACAGGCAGTTTCGTATAGCATTGAAGCTAAATCAGTGACCAAAATCCCACTATCAACAGTCCTCAAGGAGCCAGCTGCCACCTCTCGATGTACAGTCTCATTGCATTATTGCCTTTCCATGTCCCAGGGGACACACAAACATTGGCCACAGATCTCAGGACACGAGGTCACATAAATCTGGGCTGCACAAAGAAAACCTGTCAGCTGAGCCAGGCTGCTGCAAGGAACCTACGTTTCCTGACATTTACCATTCCAGGACAAAGCAGCCATAAATGTTCCATTTAAACTCTGCCTTTGAAAGGCTCCTATTTAAATCCAGACAGACACTGCTGAAACCAACACAAGTGGCACAAAGACACACGGGTGCCTGGCATTTTCCCATGTGACGCTCCAGAATATGTGAAACCCAGCATCCCATTTACCAGAAATTGTCTGAAAGGGTTGAATTGACCATGACTATTTATGGAAAAGGCCTCTCAACTCAGAGCATCCTCCCAAAACCCAGCATACAGAAGTCCAGTCATCCCCAGAACGGGGTGTGCCAGATACAGTGCTAATGAAGGCAGACGACAGAGCTACGTCTCACACTGCTAAATTGTCTGTGAACATGGGCATTTTACTTTCTGGCTTCAGGGAGGCACAGGAGGAAGGTGTGACACCTCTTATCCAAGAAGGACACCCGTATCCCCCTTCTTGCAGAGCACATGCTAGGAGTGAAGCTTGTGGTGCTGGGAAGTTATGCCATTAGCCCTTGTGGTAGAACTGGAACAGATCCCACAACAGCAACACAGCTCCTGCCCTGAGGTTTGCACAACAGTCCTTTCAATTACTGATTAAACCACTATCTCTGCAAACTCTGAGTACTTCCGGTTTGTAATTAGTGTAGATGATGTTTTGTTGCCCTTTCTCCTCTAAGCCGATTTTGAAGTGTTTTCATCTTACTGAGCTCTTTTTAATGAAATACTTTGCTGTTATTGAACTGCTGCCCCAGTGTGCCTGAGAGCAGTTTGATTTCTATTCAGTTATTATTATGCCTAACTAAGTATTGCAAACAAAAGGAAGATGGGTAAAGGCACTTTAAAATAGGTGAATTGATTGTGGACCCCTTCCACCTTCAACCTTCAGCTGTTGCAGCACAAAAACTAATCTTCCCTATGAAATTGAAACACAAGAATCTAATATTGTTTAGGAGACTGGTATCCTCAACAACCGGGAGGCAATGACTGAAGTCAAAGGAAGTATAGGATTTCCCTCTTATCCCAGCAGGGAAGAACTCAGACATGAGGAGGAGGGAAGGATCACCACTGAACTTTAAACTCTAAAAATACCTAAGACAGAGAAAGGCCTAGAATTTTTTTGGCCCTTAAAGAGGTCAAGCCTTGTAGTAGGAAGGCAAAAAATGACAGGGCAGGGGGAACTGGACAAACTTTGCTGAGGATGGTTGGAGCAGAGAGGCAAGGGCATTCCTGCCGCTGATGCAGGGAGCAGAAGGGATTTACAGCCTCCCCAAGGTGGCTGTGCTTACAGAGACAGGGACACAAGCAATGGCTGGGACGAGGAGAGCACCACCTCCCTTTGCACTGCAGCACTGAGCAAGGACCAAGTCCGAGTAACAGCCCAGAGGCTGATGTCAGGAAGTGCCACATACCCGTGTATCTGCAGTGGGAACTGATGCCTCAATACCCAGCTGACTTTTAAAAATAGAGTGGAAGGAAAGAAAGAGGCAGGTGCACTCTGGTTTCATGCTGGTCCTTCAGCTTCAGGCTCAGAAGAAGCCAATTCAGCTCGAACTTCATTTTCTGTCCAGTGAAAGTGTCCATCTATCAAGACTAGGTCCAAGACGTTGTGCTGTGAAGTTGTTCCATTTCTGAGAATCAAAAAATGACCCTGGAATGAAGTAGGCTCTTTTTATTTAATAAAAATGGGCTTTTCATGAGATGATCAACCTCCAGTGGCAGGCTGGAGTGGCAAGTAACCCGCCAGCTGGGAAATGTCTGACCCTGGTGCCAAAGCCCACTGATGCCTCTGGTCTGTGAGCAATGCATAGATCGCCACCAGCAAACACCCCAGTGCCTGGGTGTCCCAGTGATACGCACCTACTTCTCCCCAGAGGCCCTTTTTAAAATACTTGATCTCCTTAGCCAAGAAAACAGCTGGGTAAGAAGTTATGGTCTGAGCAGCCCAGAGTGGGAGGTGTCCTGTTCCCCAACATGCTGGCACTGAGCATTGTCCCTAGTGACTCCCTGTGGGAAACAGCAGCATAAGCTGACCCAGAGCAGGCAGCAGCCAGGACAGCAATGTCCCTGGAGAAGCTTATTTTAGTGCTTTCAAAGCCATTGAGCTTTGGTTGAACTCGGTCAGTACCAAACTTTGATGGGATCAGAACTGCATCCTGCTGATGATGGGAATTAACCTATTATTGGATTTCCTGCACCTTGAAAAGTGCAAAATAATGTATGAATGCAAGGTCTTGTTATTAAAACCAATCTGGTCCACATTTCCCACACACACCCAACCTTTTTTCCCCCAAGGTATTTAGACCTCAGTTTCCTATCACCACAAACCAGAAAAATTTAATAGTAGTTAAAATAAGCTTCTCTAATTTACATATAACCATCCCGGCTGTAGCCTCTTTGGATAGACAATGTGATCTAGATTAGTGAGAAGAATACATAAGTTTTTCTTCTGAAAGCCTGTGTGCATTCCAAACAACTTTCAAGAGCACTTCCAGTGCTAGCTTTTAAAAGAGACTTTGTCACACTGAGATTAAAGGATTATTAAAGGATTACAATTTAAAAAGAGTCCCTAGACAAGCCTGAAAATTTACCAAAAATAAAAGGAAGAAACTTGTTAGAAGGACAAGGAAAGATCCATTGTGAACATGGCAGTGTCTGTTACTAAAAATTGTGGAAGAGAGTGATGTTCTCTACAACCTGGTAAAATGTGTCTTCCTTTGCCCATTATGATTTGAGAAACAGAAACTATCCGACGTGAATTTCATCTGTCTGGATTAAATGCGCTCCACAGGAAGTTCTGTTTTCTGTCACTTAACATTAGGGATTACACAGGACACGTGTTCCCAGCAGATCCCTTTGCATAAGCCTTGATTACCTTACAGCAGGAAAGCCTGCCCACCTCAGTAGTCACTCTGCCCAAGGGGCACAGTGCATGTGTAAAAATGCATAAGAATAAGTAATTACAACATCATGATACAGGATTCTTAATAACTGAATCTGTAGTTTATTGATGGGATCAGATTAGAGGCTTAGAGCTTGCCTAGGTAAAGGAGGTGTTTTTGTAACGAAACTTCAGGTAAATCCTGCAGGTGCCTCAGGAAACCTTCAGGCAAATTTGACTCTGGCACTACTTTTCTTCCTCTGGGCTCTGCTTAGCAAAGTATGTGAGTACATAAATATATACCTAAAACAGGTAGGTAGTGGTGGCTCTGAAAAACTAAAAAGGTCTTTTTTGCTTTTCTGAGGTATGTCTGGCTGCTGCCCAGAATAGGTGGTGTCCTGTGGGTGTAGGAGCTGAGCTCTGATGAGCTGTGAGAGGTACAGATGCTCTTCGACATTGCAGTCAGGGATTTTACATTAGGAGGACTTCACCAGGGCAAGCCTGTGAACCTGGGGTTTAAAACATACTGCTGGTTCCTCTCCTGCTTACAGATCCCTTCTGCTGACCTCTGAGTATTGAGGAAAAAAGCCTCCACTGAATATGGAGAAAACTTTCAAACAGAAGCGAAGAACATCATCCAGCTGCACCTTCCCATTGTGACCTCCCACGCAAATACCATCTAGCACAAGTGAGAGTAACAGCACTTGCCTCCTCTCAGCCAGTTTCAAGGCAGGAACAAGCATATCTAGACCATCCCTAGTGAAGACTTGTCTAACCTGCTCTGTATCATTCCCAGTGCAAGAGGTTCAGGAACTCTCCAGGTCACTCATTCCACAGCTTCACCAATTTACAGTTAGAAATATTTCCCTACTATCTCATACAAATGTTGTTCGCAGCAGCTCCCATCAAAAATGCTTTGCCTAGTGCACCAGCCAGACAGGAAAAGCTGCTTGCTGTCCTCCCTGCCACTTTCAGAGAGACCATTGCACACTCCCTTCAGTCTTCTCTTTTCCAGAGGAACTTGTCTACCAATCCTCCTGACTCACATTTCTTAAACCTATCACAGCTGCCCATCCTGAACAGTAGCCAATCTTTCTTAAGCTTGGTTTGGTGCACAAGCTCAAGATTCATCAACAAAGAGCAGAGCAAACTCACAGCCTGTGGTGTTATTCCTGATACAACCCAGAATGCATTTTCCCTTTTGTTTAACATTTCATCTATCTAAAACAAACTCATGGGTTTGATTTGGGTTTTTTTTAGGGGGGATGAGGTGGTTTTCTGCTGCCCACTTTGAATCTGCACATTTGAACTCCCCAAATTCAACATTTTATTTCCTCATCAGCTCCTCATCAAGATCAAGGAGCTCAAGGAGCAGAATGAGAGTGAAGAGGCCATGCCAGATCAAGACCAGTATGAGATGGACATCTGAGTTTCCAGTTCCTCATCTCCAGAACATGGCAGGGCCTGTTTCTGGGTCTCATGGAGGTGCTGGCACTGAGACCAGCTGACAGGAGCCCTCTCTAATGCTGGGGATAGACATGTAACACCTCAGGATCTAGCACAGCTGCTGATGCAATTGCCTAGGAGTTCATGCTTGACCAATAATGACTTATTTCATTCAAGTTTGCTGGTTGTTCTTTCCCCCTGACTTGCAGATTGCTCTGAGCCCTACTCTATTCCTCAAGTAGGTTTGAAGACTTCCCTCGAGAGGCTTCATCCCTCCACAGATGAAAGTGCATCCTTTAGTCGATCATCTGAACTTGAAGTGAAAACCAAATCATCTCAAAACTGCAAATTCACCAGGGAGTGAACTACTAACTGCTTGCCTTTGAGTGTCATATGCCAAGCAGCTCAGCACCCACCTTGTTATGACTTAATCTCCTTCACACTCTCTTAGATTGTATGCAAGACCATCATCTGGCCAGGACAAAAAGATTTCTGAAGTCAAGATGCAACACGTCAGCTGCTATTCCTCTGTTCTTGGGACCACTTATGCTGTTAAAGAAAGGAGTCAGACTGAACTCATGTAACTTTTTTCTGAAAAATCTACTTCTGATATATTTGCATTTTATCCTGCTGGTTCTTATAGAGCGGTAAATAATTCATACAGAATTCTTCCAGGTACCAAAGCAAGTCTGACTGGTCTTTCTTCTCTCCATCCACATCCTTCCCCCTTTCCTTTTGCTGTTTGCTTTTCTCTAGCCTGTTGGGATCTCCTTTTCCACCCTTATTGTGCACTCAAAGATAATTGCTAATGTTTCAAGCAGTGCTTCAGCTGATCCCTCACTTACCCTTGGGTGACTGACATCTATCCCTCACAGCTGATCTAATTTCATAAATTTCTGCTGTACACTTAAAACATTTAATTGATTTCAACATTGCCACACTGAGGAAATAACAGGGACATACCAAATGATGGTTATTATGCTTTGATTTATCAGTCCGCTGACTCAGGATAAATAATGGATCTTTTATGTTGCATTAGTTTCAAAGATACTTTCAAAAGGAGATAAACATTAGATTTATTTGGTCTAATGGTAATGGTCTGTTTATAACCCTGTTTGAAGATAACATTTTTACTACAAAGAAATAATGAAGGATCAAATTTGAATTTCCTCTTTATATGACAGTGGCTCCTTCAAATGCTATTCTTTATCTTTTATAAAGCCAAAATCTGATGTATTTTTGTCTTTAAGTACTACTAGTTTTTTAACCCAATAGTAATGGAAGTTCATAATTTTGTTTCTCAAGTCACTCTGTTGCCATGGAAATAATTCTATATGGAGATGGGTCAAGAGAAAATAATCTCTCAGAGAAGATTGCTACTTATAAAGCACATAAATTATAATAATTTAATCAAAAGCATAAAGCAGTCACTCTGAAAACCTATGGAAGTATAATAATTCAATTCAACTGCCTGATCTTTCTCTCCTGTGCATATCTTCTACAATATTGTTAAAAACCCATTACTAATTAATCTCTAATATGGTTTTCCAGGACACAGCCCAGTTGGTCACTGAAAGTATTTTGCAAAGGCGATGAGAAAGAATTGCTCCTGGATAAAATATAGAGTATTGTTCTCACTCTTGCTTGTCACTTGAAGATAAATGTGATTTCTCCTGGATATAGAATCCTTTATCTTCCCTCTTTGTGCCCCTCTGTAGTGCCGTGGGAGGGCTTGTGACTCTTAATCCCTGACACAAACCCACCTATTTCTGTTTTCAGTGCTCCCAAACCA
>JAOXXN010000446.1:108892141-108902846 GCA_026770055.1 Myrmophylax atrothorax | reverse complement strand
AGTATTTTATCTCCAAGAACCTGATCTCAAACTCAGTGGAAAAAAAAACACCCCCAAAAACCACCACCAAAAAAAAAAAAAACACATGGATTTTTGTAAAGAAAACATTGCTTTTTTGAAGTTCAGAGTCAATGGAGACATCAGCTGAATTGTAAACTATTTTGCTATTGAATCTGGATTTTGTGTTAAGGTAAGGAAATTCCATATTAATGTCATCAAAAGAGGACCTGATCATTTTGGTATAAAGCAAATGCGTGCCAAAAGTTCCAATTTGCTTTACTTTTATTTATCCCTTTAGACTTGTGGTGTATCTGCCTCATCTGTGGCCCATGTGCTGTACTAACATGGGTTTTCTTTGGGCCTTCTGCTGAGAGGTCATGTTTTCCTGCTCATTGCTCATCTCAGCGTTTTAACTGGGCATAGCTACATTTTCATCTGAGACCTCTCCACTGCCCTTCATCCAAGGCTGATCAAGGTGTTATGTCTGAAATGAGCTGCAATAAGAAACTGGCAAAAATTCTTCCCATTTCTAAAACAGCTGAAACAAGATGGATTTGTTGAGTGATTTCCTCCTGGCTATCGATTCCACTCTGCTAGAACTGGGTAAAAATCCAAAGCACCAAAATCCAATGTTATCCTTCAATTCAGCTTCTAATGCCTTGTCATTTCAGTTTCCAGGATGACCCATGAATGTGTGAGACTTATTTTAGCCTAAAAACTTTGGAAAAAGGTGAAAGGGGAATAAAACTAGAACAAAGTTACAAAATACAGAAGAAGAAAAGTGACAAAAATAAGATCCAGTGTCTCAGGACGAAAGGACTAACCAAAAAGATATGAAACCTTACAATTAATGTCACCAACAGAGAAGGCTATTTCCTTGCAGGAATGATGCAAGGGAAAATATAAACTGAAAATAATAGAGATATTGGGCCATTGTTTCTCTGTTTTTATATCTCAGAAGGACAGACTTTTACCTAAACTGGTGATAAGATGTCTAGAGAAAGAGAAATGCAGGAAAACAAGGAAGTCTGCAAGATAAATCCTAAAATAGGTTGTGAAGACTTCAAGCCTCTTGTTATTGACAAGGCATTAAGTGCAGACAGCATCCGTCCAAGAGTGCAAAGGGAAGTGGGAGGGGGATGGAGAGCAGTCTAGCAGATCTTTTTTCCAAGGTCACACGTCCCTCCACAGTGGGGACAGACCACGTAAACACAGATGAGTCAAAGGCGCCAACAGCTGCCAAGTGTTCAATAGCAGCAGTGGAGAAAATCCCCAAGTTTGCAGAAATACATTGGGAAGTTCTGGAGAAGGGAGGCTCATTGGTACCAGAAGGCAGATCCAGGTTTTCTGCACCCTTGCTCAGCAGCTCTCAACTCTCCCGATTAAGGGTGTGGGGAACACCAGGAAATCACTTCTAGCAGAGGTGTCCAAACATCATCAGCAGGAATGTGTGTTTCATGTTTGCTTTTCCTTCCTGCACCTAGCAGAGGGTGGCCAGAGTGAAGGACAGCTCACAAATACATACTTCAGCTTGGGAAAGTATCCATATTTAGGAAAACCCTTAGGCATTTCTTTCAATCTCACAGATGTCAAAGGTAGCAGATACATGTGGTGAGAGTTTTACAGGAATTTCCAAACTGAATTCAGATTAGTTTAGCTTTTAAATTTTTGATCAAACAAAGCATTTTTGAACTAATCAGCAAAGATATTTATTACTAATATGAATTTATCAGAGAGTTTCACTTTTTTTTGTCCAGATGATTACTTACTCTGACATGACAAGTCTGAATATTGATAGTAAGGTTTAATAACAGGTCACTTAAAGGATGCCTTAGGGTTCCTGTTCATCAATTTTTTTTGCTCTTAAGCAGAATAATCATAATGAAAAAAAACCAACAGTTTAGGAAGTGTTATAAGAAAATCAGACCACTTAATGTTCTTGTACTAAAATTCTAAAATACTACCATCTTTGACCTCTGAATAATTAATTGTTAGCAACCAATTTGATAACTCTAAAGAACAAGTGATGTGGTTGTGATACATCCCCAAGTCATTCATACATCTAACTGAACTTTGTCACATAAAATTCATCACTTCAGGTAAGAAGGCAGCCTTGCCCCCAGAGACTTTGCATTTTCCTTCCTTATTGACCTACCATTGTAAAGTCGTATCATTGTAAAGAGCACTATTGATTTTTAGAAGGTCTTTAGAAAAGCAGTCTCTTGGCTTCATTAAAAATTGAACAGCTTATTATAGTGATATGTCTGGAAGAGAGCTGAGATGGTCTGCATTTAGCCTCCAACTGCCTAATGAAACAAGGGAAAACCCCAGGAAAAGGTGTAGAAGTCCAGACTTGGGGTTTCAATCTTAGTCAAGCTTAGACCTGCAGGTCTGCTGATACCTCCACAGCTGCTGCCTGTCTGTGGAGGATCCTTCACTGCATGGGCAGCTAAGAATTTTACCTCAGATTTCCTGAAGAACCAGAACTTCTTCATGGAGTGCTTAGATACGTGAGTTTAGCTGGGCTCAGTCCACCTTACACCCAAAGCTGCTCATGTGACCCTGCCCTCCCAGGCTGTCTCAGGGTGCTGGGGGATGCTGCCATAGCTGACACTTGCCTTGTGACCATGCTGTCCACCTTTGATACCTAAAAGACAATTCTTAACAATACCTCATTTCAGTGTTTCTTGGGGATGCAGGCTACTTCAAATCCCAGTTTAGGACTCAGCTTTCCCATATATGTGTAAGGTCCCCAGATTTCTTCCAGAACTCAACATCGGATGCTGCAGCATGTGGCAGCAGTGATGAGCAGCCCAGCACAAAAGTCATTGTTAGATGCTCACTCTGGTCGTTCCTAGCAGGTTTTGGCACCTTCAGGAGTTAGTCAGAGAGATGAGTTCTCTGCTCTGGTGCAGCATCTGGGACTTATGAGAGATCAGCTGAGCTCTGAGTTGGCAACTTGGTTCCTGTGTGACCTGAAGTTTCTTGATGTTTATTGTCCTGTTTGATGGATAAGGCCATAAAAATGCTACATAAACCTCAGAGGTAAAGAACAAAGTAAAAGTCTCAGACAGGATTTCTGAACGTTTTAAAATTTTTTCCATCAGGCTATTCCCAGCAGGCACAAAAATCCTGGCTGAAGAGTAAAGGCTCCTGAAATGAATAGCATGAAAAGATGTCTTTTATTATCTTGCTTCAAAGTGCAGATCATGACCATTAAGTTATTTGGGGCTACAAGTTCCAGACCTTCTTCTCCCCTCCCCTTTCATCTAACAAGCAGAGAAAAAGGCTGTAACAACTTCACAATTTAGCACAAACTAATGCATCTCTTTCTAGAACAAATCAGAACCCCTACAACCCTCTCTCCCCCTCCTCCAGATGACCCCCAGTCAACCTTATTTCAGCATCTGTGCCATGTGCCCGGTGACAGACTGAAGACAGCAGTATTTGTCAGCTGTCTCCTTGCTGACCTTTAGATAAGAGCAGCCTTCCCCACTTCTGGCCTCCAGAAAGGAAAAGCTCTGTGCTCCAGACATGCCTGAGCTGGGAGTGAGCTGCAGCTTGTGGCTTCACTTCCCTGATACGCTGGGCTACTTCACCAGCAAAGATGTGGAGGGTGGGAGTGAGCCCCCTCCCACCTGCACAAAGTCACACGGATGTCACTGCTTGGGCATCTGATGTGTAAAGCTAAACATATGAATGCCCAGTGTCCCTGGTCATCCTGGGAGGCTCAGCTGAGTGGTTCCAGGCTGCTGGAAACCCTTCTATCTGCCAGGAAGGAGTGGGAAACACACCTGGTCACTCCAAAAGCAGTGTGTGGGTGTCTCTCTGCCGTCCTATCAGGCACCTGGGAGAATTACTGTGGACGTCCCTGCTGAAATCCCCAGGGACCGGACACCTGGAGTGAGGACGCATATCCTGCTTCATGCAGCATGGCTGTAGGATCTCATTGGATGCCAGACACCCTGAATGCACACATACACACCTGCACTGTGGGTGTCAGTGTCCCAGACCCCATTCTGCCTTCTTGTGTGCCCTCAAACTGAAACTCCAATGGTTTTTCTCTCCAGAAGGTTGCTCTCCCTCACTTATGCTACTTTTCAGTCATAGAGTTTGTTGGAAGTTAGCACCTTCAGTGCCTCTGCACCAAATTTGGCTAAAACTGCTGGGCAAAGGTCTCAAAAACTGTGAGTCCTTGTCCCAAAGGGAGCAAGAGACAAAACATATCAGGTGTGTTGCTCCTATCCAGGAGAAAACATACCCTTGCTAGTATGACAGGGAAAGAATGTGTCTGGGGCAAAGCAGGAAGCTGAGGAGCCAGAAGAGGTCATGTTAGTGCTGAACCTCAGCCTCTCTCATACAACTTCAGACCAGTTTGTGGCAGCCTGAATAAGTCTCATTGGTGTCCTTCTCCCTTGCCTCTCCCTGACTTCACTCCAGCTCTAGGGCACATCAGGATGCTCAACACCCTCATCCAGCAAAGCAAATTAATAGCTTGCAATTGCATTAGCACTATGAAATGGCTAAGGCAGGCTGTGGTGAAAGCTGATGTATGAGTCTCTGGGAGCAGATAGTGCTGAGTTATTGGGGTACAGCAGAAAGCAAGCCCAGAGAAACAGTAATAAAGGGTTGGGGAACCACCACAGAAACTGAGAGAAGCAGGAGGGTACTCTGGGTGCCAGCAGCTCTCACATGGGTGTACACACAAGCATCCTCACTGATCCTGAATCCTGTGCTGCTAGCCAAGCAGAACCAAACAAGGTGTTAGACATTTTGCAGCAGTTAAATTTCCACCTTTAATGAGTTCATTTGATTTCTTACTTCTGATAAGACTACAGTCTTTTGGGCTCAATAGTGGGATGCTACATATGGAAATACAGAGGAGCATAGATGAAATATAAATTACCCAGTCTGATAGAGTAGCATATTTTTGAGTGATGAATGGTCAGGCCTTGCAAACAGCTCGCTGCTACATCAGCCTTCCACAGCAGCAAACATATAACATGAGCTATTTGCTGACATCGTGGTCAGGCTGTTTTGAGCCTCCTGCACTCATGTGTGGTTTCCCCAGTGATCTGGAGCAAGCCATGTATCATCTTCACACCTTCAGGAGACTGAGTTGAACTGGTGGCCTCATGAGGTGATGGCCATCTTCTGAATGCCTCCAGCTCCCCTTCAAGCGAGCAGAGAGGGTCCTGCATGCCCTGAATGTGCCACTTGGTTCATGGATATATCCAGCAAAGCCTGGCTGCCAGCTGATGCTGTCTGCCTTGGCAGGGCATGGAGGGCCATGTGGCAGCTCCTTGACTCCCTGCCTGGTGCTTCCAGCCTCTGTCTGAGCTGGGGTGTGGGGAGGTGAGGCTTATCCAGCAGCATGGCCAACTTCCACCCTTATGGCTTTCGAATAACATGTGTGATTGGGAAGAGCAGGTGGAGGCAGGGAGCATGCAGAGTGCCCAAGGACGTCCACACTGTCAGTGCAGTGACCGCTGTGCACCAGCTGTCCTGCCACTCTTGAGGTACTTGCCATCCGGAGGTGACAGGGCCAGGAATGCCAGACAGATGGCCCTGCGCTGGGGCTGGTGGCTCTGCAGCCTCCATGGTGCTTTTAAGGAAATCAGTTGGTGAGGAAAGTGCTTGTATGTACTGGCAGTAATACCACAACCCTAACACCACCAGCCAGCACCTATGGCTGCTGAAATGAGCCTACCTGGGCTCTGCCAACACTGTGAAACACTTTGGGGCGGAAGGGACTAGGTGATTCCCCAACCTTTCCTTAACAAATATGTGGGATTGCCTGAGGCACATGCTGAAGGAGGCCAGGGCTATGGGGGGTCCACAGGGCACCACAGGATATGTGTGCCATATTGCATGGCCAAGCCTACAGGTAGAAGCCTGGACAGCTTCGTAGTCCAGCACAACAATATTTTGGAGGGAGGAATGCTGCCAGTAGCTAGAAGGAGAAAGAAAGTGTTGCTTGCTGGTTAAGGCCTCTGCATCCAACACCACATGGCTGGGTAGGCAGCCATCTGCACCACCCTTTGCCTTTGGTCTTCCGGACTGGTGTGTTTGGGATCACTCCAGTCAAAGCTACAGCAAGAACAGTGAGGGCTCTAGTGAATTCTGTGCTGCAACTCCCTAGAGGTCAAAGCAGTGGCAGCATTCCTCCCTCCAAAATATTGCTGTGTGCTGGACTATGAAGCTGTCTAGGCTTCTACCTGTAGGCTTGGCCATGCAGCATGGCACATATACCCTGTGGTGCAACTTTCCCAGACAGACAAGCCATAACTCAGAATGCCCTTTCCCGGTCTCCTGCATCGAGCTTCCCTTTAGCTGCCACAATCTCGGCTCATTCATTTCCTCCCCTCCCTTTCTGCTGTTTCTTTCATTACCATTGCAAGACCTATTCATGGACATCCCCTGAAATGTCCTGTTAGTCAAGGGGGTTGCAGCACTTGCTTTCAGTTCCAGCTACTGGACATTCTGAGCCAGGGGCCCAGTTTTTGGTAATAAACATCCCCTTTGTCAAAGAAAAGCAGAGTTAAAGTAGCAGAGAGCACTGTCTGTCTGCTAGACAGGGGACTGGTCTGGCCTTAGCCAGCTATTGAGATGCCTCTGTGCCATGTTGCCATAGCTACCCTCCAGCTAAATAGGGAAAGAGCTCCTTTGTCCCAGATTAAGACCAGCAGACTTTTGGATCAGAGCCTGAAGGAGACTGTGGGGAACGAGCTTGTCTGCAGCTGCTGGGATTTTTGCATTGCTCTTATGTGTGTGTGTGTTGGGCTGGGTGAAAGGAAGTCAAGGGATTGCTTGGAATAAATTGATTTTATATGCATATATATGTATGTGTGCATATGTACATGTATTTTATATACGTATTTCGTGACACAAAGCAGGCTGTGGAATGGTGGTGGTTGAAGGGCAGGTTTGCTAGCAAAGGCAGTGAAACCTGAATAAAGAGGACTTGAAATAAATCAAGCAGGAGTGATTACAGCACTTCACACAACCCCCAGGGACAGCAACCAAATCCCTTGAAAAGGCGTCACAGGTCCTGACTAAACAGGGTATTTCCAGATGAGTCTCCCAGAAAACTCACACCAAACTAGCTGGCACTGTCCTTTTTCCTGCTTTTTGCTAAGCAGTGTCAGGGCTGGCCCTGCTTGTGGTCACACGTCCATCTTTGCAAACCCATTGGTGCATGGGATGGGGGATGCATGTGGATTGGGACTGCAAAGTATGGCCAGACCAGTCAGCAGAGCAGGCACAGCAGCTGAGGACTCAGGATGTGCTGCAAAACCCCCACAGAGAAACAAAGAGGCATTTGCCTAAATGTTAAATACAAAGGGGATTAGCTCATAAGTGATTTTCTTCTGCCTCAACTGTACTTTTAGCTCAATACAAGTGAGGTTGAATGTTCCCACAGTGCACTGTAGTGCTGTACACTGACACAGGCAGGATAAAATCATGGTGAGTGGGGAACATTTGTGCCACATGCTTGCTGCTTTGCATATGCACTGCCATGCCACGTGCAATCCTTACTTCCTCTCTGAGCACGTAGAACAAGGTGATGTTCCACAGCTCACTTGTTCCCATTGAAAGTTGGGGCTTTTCCACAGAGATAATGAGCAGCTTCATCATCAGTAGGCCTGACCTAGCTCCAGCTCCAACTTTTTTTTCTGGCCCACCATAGATTTCCTAAAATAACCCCATTTCTTGAGGGTGCTTATGCAGCAAGGAGAATTTCCGACCTCCTGAGGCTGGGATATGTAAGTGACAAAGACTGGTTGGGGACTGAATTCACATAAATTCAGAGAAAAGGGACTGGATATGTTGTTTGGCTGTTAGGATAACATGTAAACTAATTTTGAAGGAAGGACTGAAGTCATGGAAGTAAAGGACAAAATATGGTAAAAATAAATCTGGGATTTGCCAAGGTCACTTGAGTGAGACTAATTTGATAAGAAAAAAAAAAAGAAAAAGAGCAAACAAAGTTCTTCATGGGCTTTTTTAGACAAGGGAAATGCTTTAGATCTAATCTGTCTGGACTTCGGCAACACTTCTGATAAAAGAGCCACATGGGAAATTATTGTTTGTGTTGGAAGAAGCAGGGACTGGTATTTGAGCTGAAGGTCTGTCAGGAAACAGCCAAGAACAAACACAACAGGTTCTTCTGAAAGGAAAATGATAGGAACAGAGGAACATAATGGGTGAAATTCCTTGGAGCCAATTTTAGATAGTTTTCTTCTGGAACAAAAAATAAGAAAGAGCTAATGATATTTGCAGACAATACACAGTTGGGAGGCATTGGTGATTTGAGAATAGCATAAAGAAAAACACGCTGTGTTTGGGAGCTGGAACAGCTGACCTGAAGCAAAGAGTTCAAAGTGTCCATTATGCACTGAGGCTCCCTCTACACTAATTAATTAAATTGAGCCAGGGCAAGTTTATGAACTGTCCTCTGACCATCATGGAGGATAAATGTTTATGTGCTTCCTGGCACTGTTTGAGTGGGGC
The DNA here is from genome assembly GCA_026770055.1 of Myrmophylax atrothorax. Lineage (NCBI taxonomy): Eukaryota > Metazoa > Chordata > Aves > Passeriformes > Thamnophilidae > Myrmophylax > Myrmophylax atrothorax. The sequence goes on along the minus strand of JAOXXN010000446.1, from coordinate 108,894,332 downwards.
CAACCAACTCCCTGCTACACAATGCCAAGGCATGGTTTGGGGATTAGCACCAGCCAGGGACTGCTTTCAACACACTGTAGGGATGAGGTCACTCTGGTTTGGAGATTAGGAGAGTCCTGGATGCAAGCCATGCCACATCATCAGGCCCTGGCTCGCTGTACTGGCTTGCCATAAATGTGGCCTAAGAAATGACAGTGTTTTGCTGTAAAGTAGAGTTTTCAAACACAAAATGTGAGCATCCTCAGTGCTCTTGTGTGAGACAGCAAACACAGTCACAGCTCATATTAGGAGAGAAGCTTCTGAAAGGTTCCTTTTGCTTCTTTACAACCTATTCTGAAAAAACCCCAAGTGTTTAATCATGGCCTCTCCTAGCCCAGAGTCCCAACTGGTTAGCATGGAAAGAGATGTTGATGGAAACAACAAACATTTCAGGTGAGAAGGAGCTGAATGATTTTGGCCAGTTTAGTCTGACAAAACAAACACTGAGAATCAATTCATATGTGCTGTCTATAAGTACATCAAGGAGATAAACACCAGAGAAAGGAAAAAAAAAACATGTAAGCTGAAGGCAACTGTTGGCACCAATACAAATGTATATGTCAGCCCCAGATAACTTTGAGCTTGAAATTAAAAGTAGTTTTCTAATCACTGGAGGGGAGCCTTCAGATGCAACCGTGCAGGAGGAACACTGGAAGCAGGAGTGAAACTTGATTTGGGAGGTAATGGCTACAGACCTGGAAATATGTGTGACACAGTGGCTTGTAACAGTGTAGACAAGCCCCACTGATCCACAAGGACCCCCAGTCTAGCTTCCTCTCTTCCTAAATAATTCATAGAAAAGTCTGCCAGTAATGGCCACCAGAAGAGATACTGTGCCTAATTGTTCCCACCCTCCATCAAGCTCTTTCATTGACCACAGCCCTGTGTATATCAGATGAGGCAGGGCTCTAATGAAAACTGGGCTTGTGATAGGCACAAGTGCCAAATGCTATGCTTGCCCGTGGACTGCTGCTTGGACATGTTGCTTCCTCAGAGACTTGGCCTCACACACATTATTAGAAATGAAAACATGTAAAAAAATCAAGAAATGTAAATTAAAAACAGAGGCTCCATAGTATACGTAATAAACTGCAACCTGAAGATGGTTTAGAAGGCAAGAAATAGTGGTAATTGTTCTGGCTAATAACTGCACAGCCAATTTACTTCTTTCTCCTCTTTCCATGCTTGCTTGTTGCAACTATTCATAGTGTTTTGTTTATTAAACCAGTGCTTTTCAACCTGTGGTTTACAGATTCTGGAAGGTCTTTGGGAAGTAGTTGTGCAAAAAATAATTAAGAAAAGGAAGTCTATGCTAGGAACCTTATATTTTCTAGATAGAAGTCTCTGTTGCAGAGCAGTCCAGATCCCTAACCGTAAGAGCTCATCTGTCCCCAGACCTTCTCTAAACAGGACTGCATCTACATGTTGTCCAGCACAACCTAACTCATCCAGCCTCTGTGAGTAAAGTCATGGACATATCCCCTCTCTATTGTAGCCCAGAGGTGTTGGGCCCATCCTCAGTGTTTCCACAATATATGATGTCCCTGCTCATTGCAGAGGAGATAAAAAGTCCCTCTCAACCCAAACTATTCTCTGATTCCATACATATAAAGCACACAAAGCCTGCAGCTGCATAGGAAATGGATATCCATGTGGTGAGGGAAGCAGAAGAGTCCTTACATATCAAAAGGCAGCAAAACTGAATTATTTTGCCCTGCAGTACCTCCTGTGCTCTCACAGTGGGAGATGTCTCTCTGGGGTTTGGGGAGCAGTTGAGAAGCCACAAATGTGGAGGAGGAGAAGGAAAGGCAGCAGTGCAGCAGCTCCTCTGTTTCAGTGCTTCTTCAGACACTTGCCTTTTGGCCAAGTCATTCAGCCCCCATAGGCAACAGTCATAACTTTACATAGTTTAGCTTTTATCTGTTTTTTAGTTACGACCTGATGACAAAAACCAGCAGCACCATTCAAACCCTCCAGTAGGAGTGTCAGCTGCCCTGAAATCCCTCCCACTTCATAGACATCAGCTGCAGAGTTTGCATACAGGGTCCAAGGGTATTTGAATCCAAGAGCTTGAATCCATTTCTAATATCTGCAGTTTGAAGCCATGTGCATGTGCCAACCTCCTTTACTTTAAAGCTGTGAATTTGTACCA
>JAOXXN010000446.1:108880153-108891776 GCA_026770055.1 Myrmophylax atrothorax | reverse complement strand
GTGAATTTGTACCATGTGATACTGGAATGGAGAGGGAAAATGCACCAACGTTTCAGGTCTGGGGCTCAGGTGAAGCAAGTTGTTGTCCTTGTCCCTGCTGCCTCTCAGACAGGGACAAGGAATTAAAATCTTTTTTTTTATTATATCCTGGGCCTCTATAAGAAAAATGTGCTTAAGAACATGGGAAGTTCAGGCTACAATGATTGGAACCTTACAAACAGTCTCCACAACTGCAAAGGTCTTTTAGGCATGATGGATTTCAAAAGCATAAAGGCTCCTAAAATACTTTGGTAGCTCTAGGGGAGAGAGTTATATGTATGTTGAGCAGATTACTTCATCAGTGTATCTACACCACAAAAGAAGTTATCCCCTTCACTGGAGAACAGCAGAGAGGCAGAGTCATTGTCCTGTCCACTTTCTGTGTAGCTTCCACTAAAGCAAGTTTTGCTTTGCCACCACGACTGGTTGCCTGGAGAAGTTGTGAAGCCTCAATCTTTGTAGACATTTTAAAGCAGACTGGAGATGATCCTGAATGGGCTGAAAGTCCACACTTGGGTTTCAGCAACAGAGTCACTGTGGCTCAGCTGGTATGCAGGAACCCTGGAGCTGTCATAAGCTGATCAGGTTTCTCAGCCTTGCACATAAGTTGGCTCAGCTACAGTGATCTGTGTTCGCTGAAGTGATGGGGAGAGGAGGGGAAGGTCTGGTTAACTTCACCTGATATAGATTCAAACCCATGTAATAAAACAAGATATAGGCATGTTCTGCCACTTGCCAGAGCGTATTTCACCAGTAATTCTTGCGACACCTATCCCTAAGCCTTTATGGGGAAAATTATTTATAAAACTTTAATGAATAAATAAAACTTTTTTAAGATATTAAAAAAATGTGCTTGAGTAATATTGCAGTAGTGCACAAAGCACTGTTACTGGTGGTAAAAGCTCCTCCTCTGAGTCAACTAGTGATTTAAAGCAAAAAAAGGAAAAAAAACCCTCTTTAAGAAGTTTGCTCTGTAGCAGTGGGGTGTTGACAACCAGACTCACCACTGAACTCCATCTGCTTTGTATCATGCTGTGACTCAAGCCCAGATCTGAACATCAGCAGGACCATGCAGAGCAGCTGGAGTAGAAGGGGAAGGTTGGGCCAACAAGCCTTCAACCATTCTGAAGAGTTTTACTCTTTTGGATAAGGTTTTCTTACAGATTTCAAACACCACAGCAACAGCCTCTCAAATGCCAAACTGGCTGAGCTGTGGGATGGTACAGTGGCTGGCCTGACCTCTCAGAGGAGGAAGTTTTCTGCTTACAGGATAATGAGGGGACACTCTGTGATGGGCTTTCCATCCTCAACTAGGAGCCATATGTCCTCTCCTACTGCCTGGCTCCCCACGCAGGAAAAGTTCAGATCGCTTTATCCCTAACCACTTTTGGTCTGTCTAAGAGACCAGAGAATCTCTGAGGACAGACCATCTCTTGCTAAGCTCATGCAGTGCCCAGACCCCACGGGACTTGTGCTGCAAAGGCAGAGGAAGGTGCTTGCCAGGAATTTAAGCAATTTGCCTGCCTCTAACAAGAAACTTTGCTGGTGCTCTCTGTTGAAAGCCTGTATACATAACCTTCTGGGAGGAGACATTTAGTCAATACACTTGGTGTGGAAAGTAAAATGTAGGTAGGATCAAGGGATGAGAGCTCTCTTAATCATTGTCATTGATTTTCTGAAATGGCTCCATGTCTGTTTGTAAGAAGGATGCAGTGGCATCCTATGTTTATTCAGTGTCTGGTCTGGGTGGGAGGAGGTGGCCATGCCAATTAAAAAGTTTAATTAATGCTGCAACCTTTCTGTTCCAGAGATGGGGTCCTGTCATCTGCCAATTTATTTTCATGAATAAGTCATTAAAACAGGAGCTGCTGAGGACTTATTCAAACAGCTCATGTTTGCAGCACATCTTCCCTGGTTGCTGGAAATCATTGTGAATGCAGTAACAAGGCCTTGAGGTGAAACTCAAGAATACAAGTCTAAACAGATCAGAATTATGTCTGTGATATTTTATTACAGTATTGAAATCTCCCAACAGCAGGATTGTGCTGTTACAGTCTATACAGCTGAGTTTCATATACATGTCATAGCCAATAAATCTTCAGGAGCACACAATTCCTATTTTTCACCTTGTTGCTTGCTGTGGCACTTACCTCTGTTGATCATGTTGCTGCACCAGAGGGAAGAGGTGCTTTTCATCTCTGAGCCACAGCTGTTTGTCTGTCCAGCTGTGTGGGGTGCACCAAGTTCACCACTGAACACATGTGACCAAACTCAGATGGTGCTGTGAGAGAGGAATTAGAAATGACAGCTTAAGACCTTGTTTGTGACTACTTGATAAATTAATTCTGCGTTCAAGCTCAGCTCTGAGTTCAAGCTGCTTTGAACTACCTCTGGAGGTTACTTCGCTCCATATGATTCACTGCCTTTAAGCTGGGCACTCCTCTCATAGTTGGTAGGGGAACAAAAATCTGCATTTTAAATTATTACTGTTTTGATGCAGGGAGGTAAACTCCTGAGCCATTAAAAAAATCTCTATTTCTTAGAGATTTTTAGGTCTTTATGACTATTCTGCTGCTTTCCAGAGCAACTGAGTCATCTGTACTGGAAGACAAAGCTCATGCCCAGGACCAGGTGAGACCCGAGTCAGCATTTGGGTGCTGCTCATCATCTCTGTGGGTTCCTCTAGCCAACCTGTTTCTTTCACTGCAGCCATGGCTCTTCCAAAACAGTCTACAGATGAAAATAGACCAATTTTATAGGAAAGCAACTATATCAAAAGCAAAGCTGATCTGCTTCAAGGAGCAATGTCCAATCTGATTTGTGGGGCTTTATCATAAGCAAAACAGGCAAAACTAGGCAGAAATATCAACATTTCAGTGTCATTGGCTTACTATTTTGATGTTTCATCATAGCCTGTTGAATGTCTGCTACACTCTGCAGATGAAAAGAAACCCAATTATTTTGTGGAATTGAAGAATCCCCAACCCCAAAATGTCAGTTCAAAGAAATTTAACATGCTTGTAGGCACAGACATGGGTTTGTGCTGGTACATGTATGGATTTGTGTACATATATATCTATGCATACAAGTACTTATGCACACTACACAATACATTTAGTGTCCAAATCAAGGAATTTGAAAGCTGGACTAGTCATCCAATTGACAGTGATGTTAAAGAAATATTCAAAAATCGGAGAGCACTCAAAAAACCTTAGGAAAATCAAGCTGGAGCCTGGGAGGGATGACCACTCTGTGGAATGACAGGAACAACCAAACAGATGAGGTTTTCAAAGCTAATTTTGGGTGGCAACTATATGACTCTCACAAAAATAAGTGAAAAATTATAAGCCTGAGTCTTCTGGTCTGTTCCTGTTTTTCTCCATTTACAGCTGTGGCTGAATCCCTGAGTCTGCTTTGAAAAACTGATCCAAGCATCCAGGCTATTCAGAGAACGGCAGAAAGGCTCTGTGTTGGAGGTTGTTTAATACCACCATTGGAGAGCCAAAATTCAAGCTGATTCAAGCAGGTACAGCTGGAAGCAGTGAGGTGAAACTGAAAAAGAGAAGCTGCAGATTAAATGTCAGAGCCACTTTTTCCAAAGCCAAGGTCTATTAGCCTGGAGGACATAATCCAAAGAGGGTTACAGAATTCCCATTAGTTGGCCCTTCAAAAGCTTTGCTATACCAATAACACTCAATAATATATTTTTTTGGAATAAACTTGTGTTGGCAGAGAAACAGGAGGTGAATTAATAGATCCTTTCTGGCTCTGATTTTTATAAGTCTCCACATTAAATCCTAATAGAAGAGGTTATCTTTATAGCAAGCAATGAAAGATTTTCCCTGTAGATCACTACTTGAAAAGTACATGCTGCACATCTTTAAAATACAGGACATTTTATACTTTCATTTGATTTCAAGTGACTGGAGTACCCTGAAGCCACCTTCAAGTTAATATTTTAGCAAGAATCAATGGCATAATTAAACTTTATGGATGTCCCTCATCAACAGTTCCACGTGACCAAGTTTACAACATGGTGGTACTTGGATAAATCATTTTGTATTTATGGATGTCTCATAAAGAGAAGGAGGAGGACTTAGCCACAAGGGATGACAGAGCAATTACACTGACTGGTACAGTTTTAAACATCAATGCAATTTGTTATTAGTGCTGTGAGCTGAAACATGTTTGACTTAAAGGAACAGTGCTATGTCATTAAAAAAGCCTCATGATAGGACCTGGTGTTTGGATTAGCTAGTCTTACATGTCACCTTCAGAAGAACATTCCCTCCTAGCTTTCTGACTCTATTGTCTCAAAATGTCAATATTGTGAAAAAAAGCTCTAATTGTTAGAACCATTCTGGAGTGGTTTCTTTATCCCAGTGGGAAAAGTGATTGGACATGGATATCAGATTTAAGTGCCCAAGGCAGCCATTGTAAAAGATGCCTGTTTTGCCCTCTGAAAGGCTGTTTGCCTCTGAGAGACCCTGATTGCTCATGGGCAAGGCCAGGACCGTCTGATCATCCCTCTTCAACCCCACAGCTACTTTCAAGACCTTTTCTGATCCCATTAGAGGAAAAAGATTAATTTTTTTCACAGCTTTCCCTGCAAGCTGGATTTTCTCCAGGTCATTTCCTGGAGTTGAGTAACACATGCCTTAACAGGACTTAAAGCATCAAGAGCTATCCAGGCTGGAGAAAATCCACACTACAAGAGCCCACACCAAAGTATGTCTTCCAAAGAGATACAGCCTTCATTGCAGTTCCCCCTGCCTGTGCCTGCAAAAGCAAGTGATTTTGAGGAATGCAGTTGCTTTGCCAGTTTTGGGGTTTGGGGCAGAGCAAGACATCCCTCCTGAGGGGAGGCAATGCCCAAGGAGGGGTGGGCAGGCTGACTTCCTGTCCCAGCAGGATTTCCTCTCTAAATGGGAAGACTTGTGTTCCAACCAAGGGCACAAGTTTGTCAGGGTGAGAGGAAATGGCCTCAGGTTGGACCAGGAGAGGTTTACATTAGATATTAGGCAAAATTTTACCACTGTAGGAGTGGTTGAGGCTTGGAATATGCTGCCAAGGGAAGTGGTGAAATCACCATTCCTGGAAGGGTTCAAAAGGCACATGCATGGATGTGGCACTTTGGGATATGGCTTAGTGGTGAGCATGGTGGTGCTGGGTTAATGGTTGGAACCAATGATCTTGGAAGGTTTTTACCAAACCTAATGAATCCAGCATTCTGTGATTCAAAGTGCTGGGTCAGTGCTGCTGGACATTGCACCTGATCTTCCAGCCCAGTTTCCCAGGTATTTTACCAAGGACTATTCTGCAGGGTAGGCAGAGATGGATTTTGATTCCCAGGAGAAATTGTAATCCTGTCATGTAATTGTAGAACAACATCTTACTCCTGAATAATGGCAGTATAAATTAATTCTGATAAATCAATGAGGAGAAATTAAAAATGAGCAAGCTGCACATCACTGACACAATTCACTGCCTTCTTCTGCAACAAGTGATCCCTGCAAAGTTTTTCTCCAGTTCACTCCTACTGCTTCATCATTGCTTCCCTTAAATAAAAGGGAAGTTCTGATAAATGTGTTCTGATGTCTGCCTATTTCCTGATGCGTGTCTTTCTTAAGACACAAGTAAATGACAGTTTTCTCTCTGCCTAATATACAACCCTGTTATCACTGACTCCTTTGGCTCACAGTGCAAGGGTTTTCATGGGGTCACGCTGGCAAAACTGTAATTACAAAGGATTGCAAAACAGGGGGAAGATTATGTTGCTGTTCCTGAAACAATTGAGGAGACAAAGAAAGAAGCAGGTCAAAATGGAAAAAGCAGGGAGGAGGGAGTGAAAAGATGAATAATTAATGTTATCATTTACTACACTGGAGTAGTCATCTCAATTAATAAAACCAATAATGCAGAACCATCCTTTAATAAATTCCTTGTAAACCTGATTTGATCCTTGCATGTGTGCTTGTCTGGGGGAGAGGGGTCTCTAGGTGGTTGTTGGCCTAAGCACACACAGCTCTAAACTGAACACTTGTCTCTTTGGTGGTGTTGAAAGTGCACACCACTATCAGGGAGCAGGTTTGGCGCATCAAGTCCTTTCAATTTTTGAGTGAAAAGAATGAAAATGGCTGAGTTGTGCAGCCATGCTCTGTGCATGGGTTTGAGGAAGCAGAGTGCCTTGGTGCTCTGCAGGAACAGGCACGGGATGGCGGGGCTAAGTGGGTCTGATCCCCATCTGCAGAAACTGAGCAGAGCACCATTTCCTCTGCAGACTCCACCAGCCACTGACAGAAAACAGTTTGCGAAAATATGGCCATATTTGGGCTCCTTTGGACATAACTTGGAAGCACTAGTATGCCTTATGTTACAAGTGTAAATAATATCATCAATATTCCATTATTTTTCCTTATCATGAGCCTTCCTCTCTTTGGGAAAGATACTCATTTCAGGTACTTGTACACTGATAAAGCAGCTCTGTCCTGGACTGCACAGATGAGCACCTATACCAGCTGGCTAACAGCCTGCAGCCTTGCTATGGTGCACGCCAGTCTTTTGAAAGCTACAGATAAACTCATTGTACGATTTATCTGAATTTATTTAAGCACAAAATAACCTGTCAGAAGGAGTTTGAGCTTTCACTGACCTTTGTCTGATACACAGCTCCAAACCTGGCAGTATGTCAGTATATTTAAATCTGGATTGTAAACACAGCCAACCTTGCTCCCCTTCCAAAGGACTGTTTAGGTTTCAGAAAACAGCCATGAGCTGAAAATATTTCTCCAATGAACTCATTGTGTTTCCTTTCTAACTGCTGCTAATCTGCTCAGAGGAAAGGTGCCCCTTTTCCTGTGTGCTGCTATATCGAGGCTCAGAGATGCCTGCAGGGAAAACAATCACTTATGAGCTGAAATACCCTGGAGGTGGCATTTTGCCAAACAAAAGGCATTGCTACTGTCATGCCAGGAACCCTCTCACTTTGCACATCTTTAAGCATCTAAAAAGGACTTAATTAGAAAGTAGCTCATATTCTTTTGGGGAGGTTGCAAATGTTCTTGGCTGGGGTTTTTTTGATTCATTAAAAAGGCTTTTTCATTAACCTCCTCATGAAACTGCATCTTCCTTGGCAGCTTTAAAACACAGGGCTAGTGGTTTTTCTTTCTGTCCCACAAATTCAGTTCAGTCTCCAGATATTTCTTGTTCATTTTGGAAACATGTTGAGATTGCAATCTGTTTCCAAGGACAACCAGGTCCCCAGTGGCAGTTTTATAGGCTCCTCAAAACAATGATACTCAGTTTCACACAACACTGAGTATGAGAGGAGAAATGGGAGTCCACAAGGAACCTAAAATCCCCAAATTTTAATTGTTCTGGCTGGTTTCAGCAAAGCCAGGGACAGACTAGATATGCAGCTGGGGCTTTCTTAGTTTCAGCAAGGTTGTGCTCTAGGCCAGGAGCTCAAGTTCTTCCTTGGGTGATGGCACAGGGAGCTTTGTCCCAGCCCTGCTCCCTCATGTCACCTCAGCTCTTGATCAGGATATCCTCAAAACACTGTTTGCCATAGCATTACTAGGAAGTTGTATCCCATCAGAAGCGCATTGGTCATGAGGCTGGAAAGGATGGTGGTTGCTGCACGTCATCCATGCCCTGGTACCTCACTCAGCTTCCAACCACAAGGAAATGGTAGCTAACACTTGACTGATTGTTTGGTGGCCTGAGGTAGGGGATGATGTTAGTAGCCCCTGATGAACCAAGCAAATTATTTGCCTTCAGACAATATGGACTCACTCCAGGCTGCTCCTCTGCTGCTCCAGTACATAGCCCTTCCACTTGACCCATCCTCTTCAGCACTAGCCAGCCAGAAAGAGGACAGCCCTATGAGAGGAGCCAGCCAAACCACTTTCCTGGGCAGCGGGAACTTGCTCTTCAGTGACATCCTGCATGCAAAGTGGAATCCTTTGAATTGTCTGGTGTCTGAATAGGGGGCACGTGTATGGAGAAGAGGATCATTTACAGTTTGGTGATAATTTTGGGAATTTTAAAAGAAAAAGTCAGATCAAACCTGCTTGCAGTAGTAGTTAGTCAAACACTTGCTTGAACTGTGCCATTTCCAGAGCAATCTTTGCTTTGAATAACAGAAACTGAGATCTAAACCCAATACCTAACTTTCTGACTGAACGGTGTATTCATTCAGGATTGACTGACTACTGAGTCTACTGTGGAGCTACAAACCTGTGTTTAACCAAAACTACTACTTCCATTAAAAGCTTCTATTTCAAAAAGCTGATATGCAATGGTTAAAAAACAGGAGTTGAAAAATTCTCAAACATCTTCTCCTTGGATCTTCTCTCTTCCAAACACCAAAATACTGTGATAAACTCAAAGCCTCTTGGTATCATTTGTAATGTCTTAGACGCCTCTGGTTTAGAACAAAAAGCATTCCTGGAGATTAAATAGCAGCACTTTGTCAACATTTTGGAGTTTCCACTCAGTGAATACAAGGATTAGTTCAATGATCCAGCCAGCTTAGCTCATTGCCAATAAGAATATTATAAATACAATACTAAGAAAACTTTTTTATTTCAACTTTTGACCTCAAGGTAGCAACTGCAGTAAAACATGAATACAGCTGGACATGGCTTGTAATGGGGGCCTGAGTTATTTTCCATCTTAATGCCAGCTGATATGTGTGTGTTTGCAATATCTCTTGTGGGGATGCATTAAGCAGAAGAGTTAACTAATGTCAACTGATGATAATGCCTGGTGCTTCCTCGGGGGAGAGCCCTAGAAATGGGCTTGGTAAACACCTCACAGACCTCAGACACTATGGCATGTTTGCTGAGAGGACCTTCAACTGGCGATGCACAAACAGGATGAGTAAATTGGGCTCTTCTGAATCAACAGGTCCTTACTCCACCCGAATGTGAAATTGATTCTCCTGGATGAGATAAAGGCATGGCAAAAATGATGAGTTATTAGGTTAGTTGTCAGCAACAGCTTTGCAAATGCAGCCGAATTCCAGCTGACTCCTATTAGCCTGGGAAGTCTGAACACAGCAGGTAAATGAGACAAAGGGTTGATGAGTCAGGGAAGTATTTTTCATATGTTTTTGAAGAGGTCAAATATGCAGTTTTCCCAGCTGGGTCATCCCACTGTACTTTGCCATGGCCAAGCATTTTCATCACTTTATTTGTACTTGATCTTTATTTTTCTTATATATTGAAAAATATATATTTTTATATATATTATATACATATTTACATATATTATTTTATTATTTTTATATATTTTATATTTAATATATTTTATATTTATATACATTTTATACATATTTTATCTATTTTGTTTTCTTATATATTGAAAAAAATTATTTATTTTTTTCACATCCATTAGTTCTTGGCATAGGTCTCAGGTAAGACCAAGGTTCACAAAGTTTTTACATACCCCAAAGATTTGTATATCCATTTGTAGTAAGAAATCACAGAGTCTGAAAAGAGCTTTGGTCCAGGTTTTCCATATTACTTTGAAACTTTGTTCTTGAGTCACATACTAGAGAGATTTAAGGACCTACTCTGAAGGCTAAGCAGATGATGCACAGTTTGACACAGGAATCAAGACTCAATTTTATAGCTTACAAACTTATACAAAGAAATTCAGTGGCTTAGGCAAGGTCAAGAAAGAAGTCTCTTCAGCCCTGATCTACACATCCAAAATATCAATTGCCGAGTGTGAGTAATGGATAAGGAAGGGAGATGTCAGAGGCCAGTGTAGAATAGAACAAATGAGGAGCTAAGCTGGTGAGGCTGAGGTTGACAGGAGAAATGGGCTGGGACCAGGGAGATACAGGGAATAGCTTGGGTAGGAAGGGGCTCCTCAGAGCTGGTAGAAAGGGTTTGCTTCCAGTTCTGAGCCCACAGACAGCAGAGTGCCTGGCACATATACCAGAGCAGCGTGCAGACTTTGACTAAAGCCAGGCACATCAAACTGGGAGGAGCCAACTGGGAGCCTCATCCATGTCTAGCAATTACTTAGCTGTAGTGTCCCAGTGAAGGATACCACCTGACTATCATTATATTTTAAACACAATCCTTTGTGGTTATGAGTTTATTTAAGTTCTATTTATGTACATAAATGTTTTTATTTTTAAATTGCGTATTTCTAATATTATATATTTTTAATAAATTATATGCAAGCTTATTTATTTATTTACATCAACACTCTTCAGACAGTAGCAATTTTTTAAGTAGAGGCAATTTACTGCTCCATCCCTTGACATGAGTACCAACTGAGCCATTGAACAGATGGAGTAAATCCACCCTGAAGGGCAGGTGGACGGAGTTGGGCTTTTCCTGCACAGACCTGTGATATGTGTAATCAGCTGGGACTTACACTGCTTAAACTGGGCTGACAGGAAGGCCATTTAACAGTGTGTCCTTGACACGAGTATCTCTCCTCCATGGTTATCACAGAGCCCAGACTCACTGAGTTTTGGGCTGTGTAATATAGTTTAGAAGTGGAATTTGAATCTTTTGGCCTTTCCCTATGGGAATACGTATGTGCAGAAAGGGGAAGCTGAATCTCAGCCTGCTCAGAACATGTATTATTGATCTTGAGCAGGGAGGTTTCATGTGCTAGATGGGGGGATGTGAAGCTGAGTAAAGAGGATTTCTTTTATTGTGGTTGCTGCTTTCGCATGGATGTTGTTCCAGCAAAAATATTGCTGCGGGTTTATAAATTATGGGTGTCCAAAAGGAAAGACTGGTAAAACCTCCCTTTGTTCTCGTGGCAGTGTTTGCTACATGAAGATGGATTGGCTGCCCCTTTTGACATGAGTGATGAGGCCAGAATTTTCTCTCGTTATAATTGATCATGTAAGCAGACAATAGGAGAAGACACTTCTACAGCAAATCTGTATTCACCCTCTGCAGCACTGTAATTTGTTACTACCCATAAGTAGAAGCTCTGAGCTGTGCCTGAAGCAGGCTCACTGCCTGTGCACCCCTATCTGCCCACTCCCTGGGCTACCCAGACCTCTGGCATGCAGAGGTTAACTCCACCATTGTACCTCAGGGCTTATTTTTGTGCAGTCTGTTTATCTTCAGTCCCCAGGTCATTAATAAACATCCTTTTTCAAAATACTTTGGACATCTGGAATATGACTTGATTGTATTCTGAGACAATTAAATCCTTTTAAGCCAGTAAGGGAAGGATGAAGACTAAAGCTTCCCTTATTTGGAAAAACACTGTCTAAGTTTTCCTCTTTTTTACACCAATCCATTCACCTGTCAGTTGGGATTGCAGGCTGCTGGAGCATTTAAGCAGGTAGCTAACTGTCCAGCCCCGCTGGTATCACCTCCCTGTCACCATCACTGCAGAATGTTGCATTTTCACCCTGAGCACAGGCAGAGTCATTGGAAAAAAGCAACATCTGCTTCTTTTATACAAGATTAACTACTCATACTTGAGGCAGGACAGCCAATCTTGTCATTTTCAGCTCTCTTTACGGGCTGTTTTCAAGCCCACGATCAGACAGATATTTTCTGTGGACTCTTTCAAGTGTGGTTCAGGATGTAACCAG
>JAOXXN010000446.1:108848836-108864246 GCA_026770055.1 Myrmophylax atrothorax | reverse complement strand
TTGGCTGGTTGGGGGGGAGAGGAGCACTTTTTCTCTGTTCTTGGGCAGTTGGCATTTTGCCAGCTCAACCCAAGACACACTCTCACAAGCAACTGCTGAACAGGGCATGAACTATGGACTGTCCCCACCAGGTATTTCTCTGTTTCTACCCTGGTTTTGGGACAAGAGTGCAGCTGTCATGGATGAGTCATTCCAGGGCAATTGGCCTCGTGTTGTCCTACTCTGCACAGTGGAGTTAAGAGCACACCTGAATGGAGAGAGGATTAGGGCTTGTGAACCTGCATAGGGTAGCAGTGATGGCATGGAGCTGGGGAGGTGAGGATGACAACAGATTTATGTCAGAAATGGCCAACATCAGTGCTTTAGAAAGGAAAGAAGCAGATTGGAATTGGCACCCAGTTGGCTGTCATGTCCTGAGAGCATTATGCCAGCAGCAGGTAGGCAGAGCACAGCCAGCCAAGAATACATTCCATGAATGCAGATTTCTAGCACCATAGCATGCGGATAAAAACCAGTCTCAGAGGAGAAACAGCCTGGCCTGGCTCTGACTCTGCATCCTCTGCAGTTCTGTAACTACAACAATGGAGAAAGCCCAGTTATGGTCCTTGCAGCAACAGTGCTGGGGAAAGATCAAAGGACAAATACATATGCAAGTAGCAGGCACTGATTCAGACTGGTAAGCAGTCTGCAATTATAGTTCCATAAGGAGGTTTTCTGGGGCTAACTGGGCTGAGCAATGGCTGGGGGGACACAGACATAAGTCTAGCAAAGGCTCTCTCTGTTGTGAGGGGTTTCTTGGAGACACCTGAACCTCAGCCCCAGAGAAACAAAGTTTCTGAAATGAGCGGCTATTCTCCTTTTCCAGGCAGGTTTGTAAAGAAAGGACTAATTTTTTAGATTAATTGAGCAAAATCCTCTACCAATCACAGGGGCAGCAATGCTCTTGCTCCCACACAGGTACCATTGACTCCTACCTACACACCTCAGAGTAGAGTGAAACCAGCCCAAAAAGCAGGATCTTTCCTTCCTCCCCTTACAGCTCCTGCCTTGCTCATAGCATCAGACCCTGGCAGTAACACTGCAACAACTGTTTGGTCAAGCCTGTCCCCTCCTAGATGCATACTTGTCTTGCTGGCTTTAGTTCACCTTGCAAGGATGCCCTGGACCTCCAGCCCCCTGCCTCCACCTTGTCACTTTCCCAAGAAGGGAAGATCAAGAAGGAGGTCAAGTTCAATAGTGAGAAGGAGCAATATGCTGAAACAGCCTGGTTCTCTCACACTCTCATCAGTAACAAAAAGAGGTGTGAGAAGCCTGCAGCACTTCTTTTAAGTAAGCAGGACAAAACAGAGCAGATTTCTGTGTGGGTGCCACTTTTCTCTGCTTTGGAAATGCTTGGGTTTGTTGTTTGGGGTTTTTTTGTGTCCTGCCTGATTCATGCCCTGTTTTCCCTCCTATTCCCTTTCTCCTTCCTGTATCTTCCTTTTCCATTTTCTTCCTCCACCACTGGTGAAAGTATTATGGAATAGACTGATATGTGTGGCTCTCTCATAGTTTGTGTTGCCTGAAATACTATCCTCTTTTTATCAGTCCATCATAGATGTCAGCTCTGACTCATCAACACAGACCCATCCAAACAGTCAGCAACAGCACCTTTGGGACTCACACTCAGGTAGTGCCAAGGAAGTATGAGTATTAGCTTGGTTAATCAGAATTAGGAAACAAACCATTGGGCAAGAGATGACCAAGACGATATTTTCCATGCAAGCAGTGTTTTCCACTATCGGTTTCTCAGATAAAAAGCAGGAATTGCTTTCAAACAGATTGTAGGGCACAGGTCAACAAAAATGAGTTGTTTATCATTTCTGCTGTCAAAACAGTGAATGTACATAGATCCCAAACAGTCCTGTAATCCATGGTTATCTTTTCTGCGTTTGTTTTCCAGCTGAGACCTTAAATGGCTTCTCAGATCATACCACTGTGCAGGGCACATGTCCCAGACCCTGAGTGCTCTGGTGATTAAACCCATGCCACCACTCCTTACCAGCTCTGTGACCCCAGGAAGGGCATGAAGGAGCATCCCTCTGCTTCTCTCTCTGCTTCAGCCGTGGGAAATGAGCAGCTTGGAGTCTCTGCCTTTCACTGGCATGACAGGATAATTTTGGGAACCCAAGTGCAATTTTTGGAATAAGGGAAGGAAACCCCTCTCTGACTAGTTAAGGTGGTGATACCATTGTATTAAAATGCCTCTTAATGATTGGTTAAACCAAAAGTCACCATGTGGAATAGTTGTTCAGGGACAGCATCAAGATGGATTTCAAAGGTGACCTTTCAACCCTGACCTCCTGGCTGGCACCAGACATGTACACACCTCTGTGTTTCTATTTCTAGGAGCATCTATGGCCAGCTCACTGTCTGTCCAAGTCACATTGCCACACAGCCATTGACGCCACCGCCATGAGACACAGGGATGTTAATGCACAGAGAGACACTGAGAAACAAGAAGGCAGGGGAAAACCCACTGTTTATGTGTCATAGATAACATCTGAAGATGCAAGGACATCAGCTTGGCCATCATATTACACATTGAGGTGTTTACAGGCCCAGAGGAGATAGTCCAGCACCTGGTCTTTCCCATGGCAACATTCAGTAGCAGCTGCTTTCAAAGCATCATCGCCTGGTGATATAGGGAGGGCAAATTACCCTATTTCAGCTCCCCAGGGACCACTGGGATGGAGCCTGATCCAGCTCTGCTGGGTCCCATATGCCCAGTAAGCCAAAGGCAGCACTGATACATGGGTTAGATCTATTGGGTACCTATTACTAAGTTGCAAAGAAAAAGTATATCTGTTTGCAAAATAAGTCCCTCATTTGGAAAGGTCCTGTTGCAGAGCTAGTTGGCATAGCTCAAATTTCATTTGTCCCAATGAAACAAGGTTGTTCTCAGGGGAGAGATGCTCATACAAGGAGGACAATAACAGGGATCTTGGGAGATCAGCCTGTAACTGTTCCATCTGCCACAGACTGCCACAGGCATGTCCCTTAATCTCCTTCCCTGAATCTTCCCAGCTCATAAATAAGCTTAACAATAACGTTATCTCCCACTTTCTGCTTACCTTGTCTGTGTAGACTGCAGGCTGACTAATGCTATGTAAAGGAGCATTAGTGCCCCTAGCAGAGGCTATACTGTAAGCAAAAATGAATACTCTTGTGACCTGGGAAACATGAGATATGTAGGTCTAGGCAGTCAGGCAGGGGACAGCAGTAATTCAACCTGCACCAGCACTCCCCTCCTTAAAATGAATCTCTCCTCCACCCCTGCCAGGTGCCCATGCTGATTCCTGTTTAATCTCGTGCAGGTAATTTTCCATTCATTGTGGTTTTTTTCCTATCTTGATTGCAACTTCACTTTGGAAACAAAACTTGATACAACTGTGAAATATATGAGTACAGCTTCTCTGCTGAAATGTATTGACTCTGCTGAATTGAAGCAGATTATACCTACATACAACAGCCAAATCACTGGTCCCTAACTAACATCAACATGTATTAAATTCTGTTCCAGGAATGCTAACAGCAAGTTTCGATGTGGTAAAAAGCAAATATTGAACTGTTTGCTTCAAAGTCAGATTAGGCTGTGTCCATAGGCAAATATTCCTACTAGGAAGTAGAGGAGAGGTTATTTCCCCTTCCCCCTTCCCAAAGGCAGCCAAATCAAATAAAAAAAAATCTGTTTGATAACATGCAAGTTTTTAATTAAGGAGATACCAAGCCTAAGGGAAATAGAAGCCCTGGGGCGCTGTCAAGTGACTTTTGGTAGTTTTGTGGCAGGGAGCCACAAAGGCTCATGAGGACAACCACCTATTAGTTGTTGTGAGCAGGGAGAAAGTGCTCCTGAGGGAAGTAAGATCAAATCTCTTCACGGTACTCCAAAAAATCTGTATGAGCACAAGCATTTCATGTTTTAGTCTGTGCTCTTTGCCCTTCGGCTCTGCTGCTTCAGGGCAACTGCTCCCAGCACTGACATGTCATTCCCGTCTCCCTGTGATATCTCACATGAAAATGAAGACACAGGCCCAGATTCAGCCTGGAAGGAGCCCTTCACTCGGCTTCACCAACATTTCTGGCTGTGTGTCAGTCTCCTGCCAGCACCCAGAAACCCATGCCAAGGCCAACCAGAATCCTTCACAAGATGGACTGCAGAAGCCTCAAGTGGCACCAGGGGAGGATTAGGTTGGCTATTTAGGAAAAGTTTCTTCACTGAAAGGGTAATCAACCATTGGAACAGGCTGCTCAGGGAGGTTGTTGAGTTACCATCCCTGGAGGTATTTAAAAGATGTGTAGATGCAGCACTTAGGGACATGGTGTAGCGGGAGACTTGGCAGTGCTGGGTTAATAGTTGTACTCAGTGTTCTTAGAAGTCTTTTCCAACCAGAAGGTTCTGATTCTAGGATGGCTGCAGCGTGGAGGCAGAGCTGTGAGTTGACAGGTGGCACAGGCAGGCCCCCAGCATGTGCCTCTGTGACTAATCCCGTGTGGCAAGCTCAACTCTGTAAGAACCAAGTGTTACTGAAGCAAAAGGTTGCTCATGAATTTGCCAAACATGAAAAATGGACAAGGAAAAGCTACCCACTGTTTGTTCTTTGTGCTGATTTTGCATTGCTGCTCGTTTCCAACCCAGCATAAGGTCTCTTCAGACCTGATGCCACACACCTCTATTTCCACCTCTATAGGACTGGGGAGTTATCAACCTCTTGGCCTACTGAGGAGGCAGTTCCCAGTTCCCAAAGGCTCCAGGAAAGCTCTCCATCATGCCCACTGGTCACAGAGAACGCTCTCTCTCCACTTCTGCCCCTCATCACAGAAGCCCAGTGGCAGATGGGCAGACAGGACAGACTCACACATCAAAACCTCCTCATGCCAGGGTTGGTAACCCATCAGGGGTAGTTTCATCCCCCTTGACCAGAATGAAAGGCTGAACTGGAATCCTAAAATACAGTTCCAGGGAGTGCAGTTAGTTCAAATAGGCTGCTAAATATCTCAGCAGCATTCAGCTAGCAACAGCAGGTAGCAAGTCACTGTTGTGAATGTTTTCCATGCAATTAAAAGAAACCTCTTGGTTTTGCTCTGCTTCTTTTCATTTGCATTATGGAGGAAATCTACCAAAATTGTAGGCAAATTCACAGACTCAGTTTAATTATGTAGAGAGAATAAATTTGGCTTTATGTCATCTTCTCACTCCAGAACCAAGATGAGAGTATAGTCAGAGGTTTGCTATTCAGAGCCACCCCAAGACTGCTCTACAGCCACCTGCACTCACTCCAGGAGGACTGGTTCCCAAGATTAAAAGCTAATTAAAACACAAACAATGATTTTTCAATTATTGAGAAAGCAACTGAAGAATGTTTCATCTTCTCATCTCTGAGAAAGGACTATGGTGTCTTATTTTAGCCTATCAGTGCTCTAGTATGGGTCAAGTTTCTTTTTGTACAGCACCTAGCACACTGGATCTTGTCTGAGGCAGAAATAACTGGGCATAACCCAAACAGGCACCCAAATAAGCATGTGTTTCGTCTGCTTGCTCCATCTCTGCCTGTAGAGAGAGGCACTTAATATAGGAGTAGACTGGATAAGCAAAGGGTTATTTCTTTCATCATTACATCAGGAAAGAGGCTAATTTCTCCTGTGGAGGTCAGCTCAATGAGTTGTCATTTGTTCCTCATCTCCCAGACCACATATTATTTTACAAGTTCACATTAAAAAAGGTTAATGGGAGAAGCAAGCACTGACAGTCATTTTCACTCCCCTGGTATGATTCACTGCATTGCTGTAATTCAGCTCAGTGTAAAGCTCCATATAACAGTAATACTTGTACAAACTAACAGTTTTCAAAATCTTTCATTTTCTTTTTTGCTTTCAGCAAAACATCTTTTTTTTCCTTGACCCTTCTTTGGTTGAACTTTGACTTGAATAAACAGCAACATCTGGAATTCAGCAACACACACCATAAAGGGAATAATATGTCCACAGCAGTTTTGCTGGAAAGGACAAACCCATTTATTACCCGAATGAAAAGTTACGATTGCTAAATGTCAGATGAAATTAGGAAAAAAAATAGAATCGTCTCTGTGTGTCCTTTGTGTCCTTGCCAACTCAGTGTGTGTGGAAAGCTGTCCCTCTGCTATCGCTGGTCTGTTTTTTCTTCCTTCTGCCGTTGCTGAAAGCCTGTGAGGACTTGCCTACTGCGGATACCTGGATCAACATGGTTACCTTTACGCTGGGGCAGAGTTGCAGCTGGTGCTTTCTCCACTCAGATAAAGAAAATACATCAGACTGCCTGTGATTGGACCATGATATAGCTCTAATCAAGTAATATTCTTGTGGCCCCTCACCTTGTTTAGGCTGAACTTGGAGGCACAGCATCCTCTATGCTGGGCTGGCCAGTGAGCCAGTGCCCAGAGGGGATCAGCCACCCCAGGAACCCCTGAGGATGCTGGAAACAGCTGAGGACAGGTAGCCAGTGGGTTCTGGGGGTATGAAAGCACCGAGTACCTCAGGGAGGGAATGGCAAATGTCGTCTCTCTCTATCTCCCTCCTCCCAGCTAAGCAGCCACAGATGCTCCCTGATGGTGATGGCACAGGGCACCTGAGCCCCAGGCACGGTGCACAGTTACAATCTGAATCCATCACCCTTTGCTTTGTTTTTCAGCGGGTAACTCCTGTTTTCTGGTGCAAACTCACTTTCTCCAGAGCACGTGTTGAGGTCATGAAGTCACAGCTCCCATAAATCAACAGAAGCCAAACACATTAATCCAGAAACAGAAGGCAGTCTTCAGCTAGCTGGGCAATTTTTGTCTTAGAAGACTGGTCCAAGGGTCGAAATCCTGCCAGCTTGGAAAATAAACATCACTTCAAGGAGTGACTCTCTTTGCCTTTTTATTTTGTATCAGGAAGTGTTTTGTGGTTTTGCAGCACAAAGTTAGGAAGGTGAGAGAGAGATTGGATTTATTTGAACAAGGCCAGGGTGGGCCCTGCAGTCACCCTGCTACTTCCAAACATTTCATATGTGATCTCAGATGTATCTCTGATGGCCAGACCCACCAAGAGGTCAGACTCTCTCAGCCCTACTGACACTGATGTGCCTGGGGTCAGACAGGTAACTTTTAAGCATGTGTCTTACACCATTTAGCTCAAAATCAGGTATCCCTGGTTCCATCTCAGCTAGAAAGCTAAGCAATGAATGTCATTAAACTGGTAGGATGTTGGTTTTGGCCCAGACCACACTGCAGGCAGTGCTGCCCTCCTTGAAAACACTGTGTCTGGACCTACAACCCAAGCCTGAGTAAACAGGGTGATGCTTGTGGCCTTCTACTGCCTCTTGCACCTCCTTTCACAGCAGTGGTGATGTACAGAGTCTCTTATCTCTTGTGAAATCAAAACCTAAACAGATTCCAGCAAAGTTAATGTGTTAGTAAGGCAGCATTTTGGGTAAGCAGAATAATGGTTTATGTAAATAAGAGAGAAGTTTTTCCTGTTTCTTCTCCCTCCCCGTAAGGAAAACAGAGACTACATCCATACTGGCAAACTCATCCTGAAGGTCCAGGTTGTCAGGTTTAAGCCCCAAACCTTGATCACATGTACTGTTAAACTGGCAGCACTGACATAGCTCAGTTTAGGTCTGGGCCACAAGCACTGCCCTTGCAATCCAAGTGGACAGCTTAGGATTTTACAGAGCCTGTTCCCAGCTGCGTGTTTGGATGTGGGCAACCTGACTGGGGATGTGGAAATGGCACTAATGGGTAGAACATCTGACTGAGGCTGGGGAACAGGTCCCGGCTGTTTGAATTCACCAGTGAGGATATACCCTGTAAATTTGGGTGTCTCTCCATGGGATAGCTGTGACCTGGGAGCAGCCCTGCAGGGCAGAAGAAGTGACAAATTCACATAGACCTGGATTAGACTAGGAAAAAAGCAACACCTTACACTATAGGTAAATAAAATGACATTAAATGTAATGTAGCCCTTACCATGAGCAGGAACTGCTTAATGTGTGAGTTACACATGGTTAACCACAACAATCCCATCTCCATGGAGCACAGAATATTATTTTGGTTACCATAATTACCCAAGAGTATGCATGTATAAGATACCGTTTCCTGCTTCTGGCGAGTCTTCAGTCTCAGCAGAGGGTTCAAGGGACCCTCCCTTCCCTGGCCAGGGTGTAGAGGCTGCCATCATGAGGGCATCCCCACCTGCCACCGGCTCCTGGGAATGAGTGCCTGGGAAAACAGCTTGGTTTCCTCTAGGATAGTAGGGCTTGCATCCTTCCAGCTGCACAGGACAGTCAGCCAAAACAGCAGTGAGTGGCCTTGGCTGCCTCTGCACTCAGGGGAGGACTTTTAGCAGGGCAGTGCCTCTATCCTGGGCAGTTCTCACTGAGCCAGCCCTGCCCTCATATCACACTACACATTTGGACCTTCTCTTGCCCATTGGTCCTCCCATGCGTGTCCCTCTCACCGCACCAGGCTCTGCCAGCAGCAGCTTTGTCCTGTCCCCGTGTCCCTGACACCGATGGGGCAAACCGGAGCACTGGGGCTCTGAGCTGCACCCTGGCCAGGGATCCCAGACTGCTGGGGAAGCATACGAGCCCCAGCCCCCATTTCTCACTTCTGCTTTGACAGATTTCCAGGACTATTCTTGTTGCAGACTGGGGATGATCCTGGATTTTTGGCAACTTTTCAGTCGGGGGAGTTGTTTTACACCCAGCTCGAATGATGGGATATGTGTACAGCACCAGGAAAATGTAAATTTTTATAAAATCCTTACTTATGAAAACAAGGCTTTATAACAAGAAGCATGGAGATGAGGTGGCTGGCTGCTGCCTGCTCCCCTTCTCTAATTTCAGGAATCTTGTTGCTAAATAAGAAAAAGGAATGCATATTTTAGATTTTATTTTAAACGAAAATAGACCCAGGAGATAAGTGGGAGCATGGATTACTCTCAGTGTCCTTCAGAAAAAAAAACATCCATGATATTCCAGTAAGAAGTGATGAGGCAGACCTTCAATTTCCAATAATATATGTGCTGTCCATATCAACACACGGTGCTATTGGGATGGAGATGCTGGGAGAGATAAATCTTCACTGGCTACTCAACTTCATGTTTGGTATGTGCCTTGCATCCACTGACACATCACATCTGGCCAAGGATCACCATAAATTTTACAAATTTCAGGTATCTGGGGGATTGCAGCATTTTCCCCTGTATATGCAGTGTTGCTATTTATAACTCTGGACCTATCAGGATGACTTTTTTTTTCCCCTGAAATCTTGGAATAGTTCAGCTGAATGAAAAGGAAATCATCTTTCTCTTCTTTATTTACTGCATTTAAGTACCAGGGTTGAGAATGTGGAAATGATCCCAATAACAGAGTCTCAGATGATACTGAACTCTTGCAGATGATTTATCTATGACCAGAAGGACAGCAATTCAGTATCCAGTGTACGATCCATAGGGAGCCATAAAGCATCTTGCCTTACAGAAATTAATGCCTGTGTTCAGTCACTGTATAAATAACAGACCAGACCTGTCACTGTCCTAAATTTGCAGGAATTCACCAATCTGAAATCACTAACCTAATCTGCAGAAAGGCACGTGTGCCCTGGGACCGACAGTGTCACTGTGC
This sequence comes from Myrmophylax atrothorax, assembly GCA_026770055.1. Lineage (NCBI taxonomy): Eukaryota > Metazoa > Chordata > Aves > Passeriformes > Thamnophilidae > Myrmophylax > Myrmophylax atrothorax. The sequence continues at coordinate 108,854,564 of JAOXXN010000446.1, read as the reverse complement.
CCACAGTGAAGCTGGCCAAAGGCAAGTTTCTATAATTACCCTGTCCTTCTACACTCCCACATTTTCATGCCAGTCACCCGTTACTTCTGTCCCTGAACCAGAGAGTGGGGTCCCTGCAGAAGGAACCTTTCCTTTATTCGTGGCTTGTAGAGACCTTGGCACTAGAGGAGCCCATCTCAGACAGGGCACTGCAATGAAAATAATAGCAGTAGCTTGAGTTCCTGCCTCCCTTCCTCTTGCTCACGTAAGAATGCACGTACACACACATACCCAGGCTCTCCAGTGCCCATTAACTGCCCCTCGGGAGGCTGGATTCTGACCTAACTTACACCAATTTTATTATCCGTAACAAAATTTACCTTGATAGAAATTGCTGCTGATTTATACATGTGCCGGAAGTAGGCTCTGGACAGGCATTGCTGGGATTGGTGCATGTGTTTACCCTCTCCAGGAGATGAAACAGAAACAGGAATCTTGGACACAGGCATGAAAGGCAGCAGAAGTAGGCACTTCCAATGTCACGCTGGGAGAGATCCCTGTGCCAGCCCACCCGGCTCTCCCCACAGGACCTGGCATGCCCAGCAGGCACAGGCATTGGACACTGGTCACACTTCTGCTTCTCTTGTTCCTGCAATGAGGCCAGGGCATGCACAGACCTGCCACCCTCCACTGCCATTTATTTCACTTCCGAGATGGAATGTGTGTTCACATCAGCTTTATTTTTGCAGCTGTGGGGATGGGTTTTTTTCCCCAATGACATGCTGTGATTTGCTTGTGCCCAAAAGAAGTAAGGAACAGGTTTGCCACAGATTTCCCCAAGGCAGAAGGATGTAAATGAGCTAGGAATTGCTAATAGCTTAAGGAAAATAAAGGAAAGACTGCATCTCAGAGGCACGTACCAGGCCAGCAAGATGAGAACCTCAGGCTGTGGCTGCCGGGCTTTCAGGAAAGGTGAAAGCACTGGAAATTGAAGCTGGGCTAGCTGAATCCAGGCAGGAGGTGGAGCCTCAGCCATAGACTTCCTACACCTGATCCTTTACCTCAGGCACTTCCAAAGCAGTAAGATCACACACCTTCTTCCCCTTGAACAGAGTGAAAGGGCTTCAGTCACTGCCAAGATGCCAAGGGTGGTTTCACATGCTATGTATGTGCCAGGAGGTCACACAGAGGGTTTCACACCCCAACCAATCCCACCTTCCTGCTGCCAGGCATGGACCCTACTGCAGCCATACCCAGCACCTCTCCAGCTCCTCACCTCAGAGGAAAGAGCAGGTAGAAAGGTTCCAGCTCAAAGAATGAAAAACAGACAGCTACATCCTGAGGGTCTCCTCTTGCTGGCCTGTTACTTGCCACAGAGGAGCAATTTTACCATTCCTGACCAGTTTTTACCATTCCTGACCAGTTATGAGCAGTTGGGATTTACTCCAGTCAAATTGAGGGATCCCAGCAAACAAGTCCCCAGTGCTGTAAGAGTAGATCAGCTATACAGGGGAATATGTAAAATTTTACTGCTGCATCAGAGCATAATTTGGGATCTTGCTTCGTTCTTTCTTTTGTGTATGAATAGTTTTAGATAGTACATTTATCTGTAAGAATATAATTATGCTCAAACTCCTTCTGCTTCATCTGTTTCCCAATCTAGGGTGAGCAAATTAATTTTAAAAGTCCAAGAAGAACCTCCCTTATCAGCTAAAACATCCCCAGTGTTCTGAGATAAGGATTTATTTCAGCAGTTTCAAAACTGTCTTGCTGCCCCTCCCCAGTGTGGGGGTTTCTGGACTCTAAGACTTGGTCATAAATTGTGCAAATGCTCTCAGCATTTTTAATTAATGTAAAATTTGCATTTTAATGAAGGGGGTGATGGGGCCCTCCAGCAACAGAAACAATTACATATCGACCTGATGAAATAGCAGCAGGATTGCTGCAGTGAGCACGTTTAGCTTGGTTTTGATGGATTCAGCTGTGGTGTCCCAGCCCTGCCCACACTGAATGAGCAGAGGTGCAATACCCTGAAGCAAATACCAGGAGAAAACTCCTGGGAGTCCTGCTGGTCTGGGCAGGTCACATCAGGTGTCAGCAGCTTCACCCACCTCTTGGTGGGGTTTGCTCAAGGAGCAGAGAGCAGAATGAGGAAGGATCTGAGGCATCTTTCCTTCTTTGTCCCCAGCACTGGGTCCTGGATGCTCTCTGGGAAGATCCAGGATTGAGTTTTCCTTAACACTGGGAGTATGAGAGAAGATACTCTGCACTATTCTGTGTTTTTCCAGATTTTCTGCCCTCAGAAGAGGGAAAGGGCAATTTGGCTCAGTATCTCAGTTCAGATCAGCATGAGACCCAGAAAATTATTTTCACCACTTTTGCAAACCCTCTCTCCTGTAAAGCAATTTTCCTGTTTTCCAGGTGATGATGATCTGCATAGCTGCATTTCAGTATGCAAGACCCACTTGAAAATCTACAGCACTTGGCAATGCACCAAAAAGACAATTGTTTGAATGTTTTATGTCTCTGGGAGATTGTCTCAGCACACATTCCTGAGTGCAGGGCCAAGGCACTAGAAAATGTTTTGCATCCAGGAATTATTTATAAAGCAAAGAGGAAGTTTAAGATGTCAGGAAACATTAAGACTTTCCAGCCTGTTGAACAGAGAGACACATAATACGATTTCCTAGCAGGTCTTGCTAGTACACAAGATATTTTATACATTTCCTCTCTCTGGACACTATACAGTAAGTAGCAAATTAATGGCCTGGAAGGTGTTGGGTTTGGTTTTGTTGTTTTTTGGTTTTCTGTTTTTTGGGTTTGGGTTTTTTTTTTCCATTTAAAAAACAGGGACAGGTAAAATCTTAGCTGAATTGACAACTGATTTCAATTCTTCTCAAGCCAAATTCAGTCTTAGTTGTGTGACCACTGTTTTCCCGAACACATCAACTCCAATTAAATTGTGAGCTCTACTTATGTCCAAGCCCTTAGGAACAACAGAGTAGATGTGATGTCACCACAAGAGGCTCTGAATCAATATACCTGACTATCTTTATCTTATTATGAAGTTAAACACTGGAAATCATATCTCTCCAAACAGTAATTCATCTCCGGGCCATTGTCTACCAGAATAAAAGGGAACAGAACTGGCAAAGGCAATGGAAGCAGGACATTTCATCTGCACATCACAACAGAAAAGCTAGCAAATGTCCTAAAATGGTAAGAGTGAGGTTTATATTGTAACATCTGGAAGTGAGCAATTCAGGCAGATTTAGCCAATCACAGTAATGGAGTTTTCCTAGATCAACCTTTGAGAAGACCTTTAACTCCTGGCTGTACTGCATTTGCTATAAACTCAGCTCCTCTTAGTCTAAATAGCAGCTCTCCTCTCCCCACCCTCATTTCTGTGGTCTTGACCTCGTGTGCAGCCTGTGTGGTTATTGCTGGTATTATCTGATTCATTCCTGTGTACTTTCCCTGGCTTGTCTGCTAACTCACCCCTTGTTTTTCCACTGTAAGGATAGAGGTGCAATATTGTTATTGTGCTGTGAATTGCCATCTTCAGCAAATCTGCCTACCACATATAATCTGTGCCTTGCAAATCCTTTCTAAATGTTGATTTGCACAGCTGCTTGCAAGTAAGAGCATGCAAGGAAAGCAGCATGGGCACATGCAAACAGAAGAGCACTCCTGAACTCCAACCAGGTCATTACAGAAAAGGAGGCAGCTGGTCCAGGGGTTTAAATTATGCTAAGTCCTGCATTAGGTGCTCAAGTGTGGATCTTTAGTCTGGGAACTATATCTAGAGCATCCTTCATCTGTACTTGTTCTTCACTTTTTTCATTCTTCTTGTTCTATTCATATGGGCAAAGAACATTTTGCTACCTCATATCTGTCTGATCTAACTCATGTCTCCACTCAGCAGTTCTCATTTTCCTAGCTCTGACACAGCTATATCTATTTGTCATCTTTTCTTTTTTTTTATTAAGCCCCATTAGTTGTCTGCTTACCTTAGCATTGCCCTTTCCTGTGAATTTTATTCTTTGAATATTTCTGGATAGTTTTAGTAGTTGTGTCTTAAAAAAATCCATCTTTTCCACTCTCCAGGCTCTGTGCTCCTCAGGCCAGATGACTGTGTTAGTTTCCTTTATCCATCAAAATTCACCCCTTTGAATACTGACAGCCCTGTCAAAGGATATGCTTCTGTTTATTCTTCATGCAGGGTAAATTGAATCCATTCACAGTCACACAAACTGAGGCCATTCCCAAGAGCCAGTTCTCTCTCAGCCACTGCATGACCAACAATAGATACTGGAAATCAGAAGAGTCAGTATTTCCAATCTGGCCATTAGTCAATTAAATCCAAAACAGACACCAAGAGATAGTGCAGCTCCTTAAGTCCTAACCTAGTCCCTGTAACTGAAATGAAAAAAAAGGAGAAGGAAAAAATTGTTGCTTTCCTTTCTGAGTAGCAGCAGATGCTCAGAAGCATGACAGCAAATTCTCGAGTCTAAACTTGCAGGTTTATAAATTTCAGGGAATTTATTATCCTATTTGCTATTTGACCCTGTTACCCCTCAGCAGCCTCAAATGCCAGGTGCCTCTGAAGTGGAGGAATGCTTCTAATATCAAACTTAGTTACGCAAAGGGTCCTTGAACTTCTGTCCTCCTGGGCTGTAGAAGGAAAACATAGGACAATTTATTACTGCCCACTTCTTGGTATCAGGGGGATTCTTTGAAATCTTGTAGAGATTTTTCAGTTTGACATCTCAACAAGTAGGAGAAGTTATTCCTTTCAGCAGACAATAAATGAACGTGGAAGATAGTTGGAAAGAACTGATCATTGTTTTCCACCTTTGTGCTTGAGGAATTAAGAAATATTTAAGGTGATGGACACTTACAAAATGTTAATCAAAAACTCACTAAGAAAAACATGCCCAAATTAAAATTTAAAAATATCTACCTCCATGGAGGGTCTTTGGAGGGTAGTTTTTATAAAATGTTATGCATATGTGTGACTCTCATATATAAAATTCAGCCTTGAATAAGACAGCCTATAATTGCCACTAGTGCAAAAAATAATATGATCCCATATAATGTGTTTCTTTGGTTCTCAAAAGAAATGTACTATGTTTAGAGGAGCAACTCCACTGAGGAGCTAAAAGTTACATTTCTATTTGTGAACCCCCACCATCAATAGGGCTTCTTAGGAATAAACTCTTGTCTAACTTAATATTGTATCACTTATGCCCACAGATTTAGAATTCTCCATTAACCGTTATGAGAAGAATGGCTGTTCTTAATCAAAACAACAAAAACTCACCATCTGATCTTGTCACCTGATGAAAAGGGTAAGACAGAGACATGAGACATTTTGTGAAACAGTAAATTTGTCCCCTAAAATGAAGTTTCAGTTATTTCAGTGCATTCATTCTAAGATACGAGATAACGGTGATTTCCTTGAATTTATCCTTTTTTTTTCAGTTATAGAGATATTTATCTTGTTATCAGATGTACAAATCCTCATCCTTTCTGGTGGGACATAATGCCACAGAGAAATGCCCAACTGCAAAACCACTGGCATTTGTGTGGGACTCTTACTACTGCCTTTTGACATTTCCCTCCTGAAAGCTCATTAATGCAGAACATGCAACTCAGCTTCTTCTCAGTAAATAATCCTCAGATGGAAAGTTTCTCATTTGCATACAAGCCAGCCCAGCAGACTGCATAACCTCTCTAGGCAGCCTGC
>JAOXXN010000446.1:108832601-108844962 GCA_026770055.1 Myrmophylax atrothorax | reverse complement strand
TCTCCAAACCATGCCAGGCATGGCCAAGCCCCACAGCCAGAGCCATGAGGGCAGTTCTGTGGGACTGTGATCCTTCTGTGCTCACACTCCATGTGCCAAGTGCGGCCCTTTGGCACAACCTGGCATCCACGATTCAACTACACTTAGGAACCACAGTGACTTTGAAGGAGACCTGTGAACCATGCAGTGGAGTCTCCCAACAAGGGCTCCAGGGTCACAGTAAAAGGTGTGCATCAGGTTCCTGCTTCTTGCCACTGCCTTTGCCCAGGTACATCACTCAACATCCTCAAAACTCTTCATGAATGACCTTAGAGAGAGCACCTCAGCTGGGCATGAGCCCAGCATACTGATCCTGTAGAATGAAGTGAACAAGAAACCCAGACCTTGTTAAGCCTGTGAATCCTCTCTGAGCCCCTTGGTGTGGGTGTCACTCCTCTAGACCTCAAGAGTAGCACTTCTCTGACTCAGGCTCCCACAACATCACGGATGAATCACATCCTCTGTCTGTTTCTCTCTCTTGACCTTACTGGGAGTGCCAGACAGCTGGATCAGACGCAGGCAACAATTCTGCAGATGTCCTCACTCAGACATTTGGATTCCCTGCTCTGGGCCAGCTGCTGGAGAGAAGCAAAGCCGTGTCCCTCCCCACAGTTCCGACATGCATAGGGTTGCTTGCTTGAAGGAGTTCACTGAAGCTTTTCTTCAGAGAGAGGCATCTAAGACTGGGCTCAAGCATTGTGCTAAGTCCTCCAAAGACTCTTTTTCCTCTCTTCTACTTCTGCACCACAGCAGGAAAAGCAGAAGTCACAGTGCTCTGGTTCGTTCCTGAATAGAAGGCTGTTTTCAGAGCTGGAGTCAATACCCTATTCAAGGTAGTCAAAAGCCCTTCTAAATTACACCAAGTGCTTTTTTTTAGCACTCAGTAACCTTGGGATTGGGTAAGGAGATGAGAAACACACCTCTGAGTCACTCTCCTCACATCTCTCAGCTCCCTAGGTTGCTAATGAGACCCATCTGAATGCTAATGTTCAGATTTTCACCCAGAAAAATTAAGATTTTTTCAGACAAGAATTTTCCATGCAACTTGTTAAACACTTCACTTTTAAAATAAAGTTTGGGTCATCTGCTCCATCCTGCAGATGGGCTTAGCTCAACACTTTGATTTCTGTGTGGTACTATTTTGACAACCATGGAGCTGGTCTCCTCTAATCCCTTCACATGCCATCTCCTTTGAATCCATGTCCTCTAAGAATGCATTTCTCATATTGCAGTGCCTTGGCCTCTACAAGTTTATTTGAACAGACAGCTACAGCTGGGGATTTTTGTCTCTGCACAGACTTTGAACAGCTGCTTGTGGTTCCCACCCAGCCCAGCTCCCAGAAGCACTGTGCTCTGCCTTTGGTGGGAAGCACGTCAGGCTGGGAAGAAAGGAATAGCAGCAATTCTCAGGCTGTCATCGAGCCACAGTGGGAGTGGGACACAGCCAAGCCAGGCAGGGCAAAGTCAGCAGAGACCCAGCTGATGAATTATACAGGCCAAATGTGGAGCTCCCTGGATGTCATCGATGAAAAATTGAGACTTTTTATAACACAAACAGAAGATGATCCTGGTTGGGGAAGGGCTGACAGCATGGGAAGCAGTTTTGCACACCCAAGCTACACCTCTACAGTGTGTTTGTCAGGCCCAGGGGAGCATCACTGGGATGGATGTGTTCTTAATACCTAGATATGTTCATGGCATTTATAGATGTGCATTGAGCACAGATAAGGGCACCAGTACAAGAAATTCTTAACATTTGGAACTGGAGGGTCCCAGAAGACTCTGCAAATGCAAACTGCTCTTCCAAGGATGTGGCTTATTACTGGCTTAACCCCAGTGGTTGACCTGCCACTAAACAGAGTGGTCCTGCTCTTTCACCTTTCCATCCCTGCAGTCTTCTCCCTCCTCATCAGATTTGATGAAGAACACTGGAATTTTGTGGAATGGCTTTGCTGATCTGGCTAGAAGTTAGGTTTGGTCCAGGTTTTAACTGATTTTTAGCTGATTTTCAGCTGTTTTTCAAGCCTGATCACTGACCTGCCCTGATATACTAAGCAGGTGCAAGGGCACCAAGCTGACCCAAGGAACTGAGTTTAAAACATATGAAAAGAGAACAGGTCTGTGCAAGAAAGGTCAAGGAGTAGACAATATTTCATTGATATGGATGCTACAACCTTTCCCAGCTGCATTTTCTATGCAGTGCCTTGCACTGAGTATCAGGATGCTGATGGTGCTGCTGCAGCAGACGTTCACAACTCGGCAGGAGAAGACTTTCCCTGGGAGAACCATCTTCCAGGAAAGCCTCAGCCTGAAGTTTGCTCTCTGTCTGGAGAAATGTAAAATCTGAATTGTTCTGAAGGAAGTAAGACAATAATCTGTATTTCTAGCAAACATGATCCCAGACACAGAAAGGTTTTTTTCCTGCTGTAGGGAAGTAGTAGAAGAAATTCAAAACCTCTCTACAGTTAAGCAGAAGGTTGTACTAACACATCTCCAGAGTAGTTGTTGTTCATACATTGTCCTTATCATAGAAAAAAATCAATGATGAGTTTTTTTTCCCTCTCACCTGCCCAACAGGTCTTCAAGGGGACACATACTCAGGATCAAAATTTTTTGTTGCAAGGAGTATAGTTATTTGAATCATCCTGAAATTTCTTGTGTCTTCACCAAAGTAATGTTCTCTCAAAACAATTGCTTTGTTAGGATTTAATTTTTAAATTTTAGATTGTGATATTGAACACTACTGTGAAAAATAAATCAAGAATCCCACTTTAAAAATTAATAAAAAATGTTTTATTCTGAAATTATGTTGAAGCCAGACACATCTACATGATGGGAATCTTATTCTCTTTTGAAGTAAAATTTCATGCTAAATCAACACGGCTTTGCAATGCATTTTCATTGCAAGTGATTCTTTACTAATGCAAAATAATTTCTCAGTGAGTTACACCCCAAAACACAGGAATGTGGGAAATCCAGATCAGGAGCAAGCTGAGAGTGTGCCTGCTTGGGTCTTTGTTAATTGAGATGGATCAAGTCTTTGCTGTGGACTGGAGATTTCTCAAAGGTGGGGCAGTAAGGTGTTGTCTCTGGTGAGATTGGGAAATCTCTATTTCCATTTCCACCGCTGATACTCCAGACAATATAAATGTGCAGAATGTGATTTTGTAAAGCTTTCAATCTCAGCTGAGGCTTTGCATTCCAGCTGTCAGGTTTTTACTTGTTTACCTTGGAGCCTGGCTTCAAGGAATACGATGGAAGAGATAATTGGAGCAGAGTGGCTGCCAGCAAGCAAAGAAAAATGTTTCAATAAAAAGTATTTTATTCTGCTATGGATACTTATATGAACAAATGGCACCCTTGGGTACAAATCAGAAATAATCCCAAGCATTTCTTTCCCTCCCTCTCTCCACATACCTCCCCTGCAGCAGGTTTCATACCACACACAGCATCGCTGCACGCAGATTTCTATCGATGTTTCACTGCGATGGGCCCCAGGAGCTTTCAGGACCAGGCTTGCTGTGTTGTTACAGAGGCACTGTGCAAGGGGGAGTTCAGTAGCTGGAACTGAGGAGGGACTAGGTGTGTCCCTCTCACGGGCCTGCCCCCCCTCCTCACCTTCTCTGGGCATCTGTGCCGTGAGGAAAGGCTGCCCCATCTTACTGTTGGGGCACCAGCCCCCAGCTCTTGCCCATCTCCCCGAACTGGAGGGCCTGCTGCTGTGATTTGCCCAGTGCAGGGATAAGAATAAACTCTGAAACTCAAACAGGACCTCACACTTTGATCTCTGCTTTCCTCCCTGCAGCAACCCAAATCTTGCTTTTACAAAAGGTTTTCAGGTTGTTCAGGCCAACCTTTGAAAACATGTTCATAACCAAGTAACCTCCTTATTTATTATTACCGTATCTCTAAAAAAAACCTTCTGGAGGAAGCACTGTGTTTAGGTGCTGAGTCTGTTGTCAGAAAGTCAGGAACCCCAAATCTGACTGCAACAGCAGTCAGAAACTGAAAAGGAAAATATGTCAAAGCTAGGTATGGCTCATACTGAAGTTTTGCTGCTCCCTGTGGCCCTTTAGCAGGTAAGTCTGTAAATTGGATAAATTATTTTAACTGGCCCCTTCAAATCCACTAACCAGCTCTCTAGAAAGTCACTGAATTAGCATAGTGCATTAGAAACCTCTGGCACTGCACATGTTGGTTATTACCACCAAATGGAACTTGAACTCCAGTCAATATGCAGGGACTTAAATCAGCACTTGAAATCCCACACTAGCCATGATGGGAACTGTGATGCTGAGAGAGGCGAGCAGCACCCCCAGCCAAGCCAGTTGTGTGAGCCATGACTGGGAGCTTCTGCCTCTGTGCCAGATAAGCTACTGAAGTGTGGCTCCATGCCCAGTCCTGGACTGCAGGATGAGAGATGTCCCTGCAGCTAAAGCTGTGCATATGGTAGGACCAGCTCCTGACTTGTGGAGCAACACTGCAGGACCAACCCTTCTCACACCTCAACAGCATCTTGGAGCTGGAAACGGCTCCCCTGCACCTGCATGGAGAGAAAAGCCAAAAAGTGATCAGTTTTCAGTCTGCTTAGCTCCCTGACCTGGCTCCCTGCAGGAACATTAAGACCAGCACAGGCAACCCTCCTTCAGAGAGGTTTAAGATGCTGTGGCCTTTGCCATCATGATTGCCATAGTGTAATTTGAAAGTCTACACTGTCCTGTCTGGTCAAGTCCTGCATGGCTGATGGAGTTATGCAGTTGCATTTCTGGGCTAGGAAGTCTGCCCTTGGTGACTGCAGGAGAAGCCAGAACTCACTACTTACCCCTGACTTCTCATCTCAGTGTGTTTCCCCATTCTTGCCCTACAGTGCTACATTTAACTTTGCAAAGGCAACATTAAACCCTTGAGATTTATCATTTGAATATGACTCTGCAGGTCTGTGTCTTCACTAGTAAATACATGTATGAATTTCCACTTCTTTTATACCTATCCTTCTCACCTTGTCCTAACAGAAGTGATTAATGACACCAATATGATCATACCCTTCTTAAGTGATAAATGGTTTTTACAGCAAGTGTGCAAAGACTAGGGGAATGTACAGGCCAGTGTGTTCTACTGCACATTGCAAACTATGACAAAATCTATCAAGGCTCCTCTTTTTCACCAAATATCCAAGTCAACAAATTTCCTTAATTGGACTATTTGGTTTGTTATTTGTTTCTTAGCAGGAGGAAGTTAAACAAATGAAGCCCTTGAACACCAATGGTGAGTATAAATTTGGTTTTTCTTACTGTTGCTACAATTCTCCTGAAATATTTTTAACTGCTCAGCACCTCTTGTGCAGGATTTCCACCAGATTTCTCATGTGTAGTTGCCCCAATGTGCAGCTATTTCCATCCTTCACTCAGTACAGATGCTCTCATACAGAAACAATGGTGTAGCAAAATCACCTCTGAAGGGTCTTGAGAGAGCCATTCACTGAAGGCCTAAGTATTTCAGAAATATTGTAAATTCCTTGTCATTTTAGATTTTAATATTCAATAGGTAGAGTATGGTGCCAGTGACATGTGCATGAATCCTGAATTGACCTCTCAGTGCTGTTTTGATTTCACTGATTCACTGGAACATGGAGTTTGTTTACATAATGGATTTATGACAGATTTATACTGCTCCCATTAGTACCATGCTGTGGTTTACCCTCTGGGATGTCTGAGAGTCAATAGTGCTGTGGGTGTTCCTTTGGAAAACCTTAATGTCCCACCATGCATTCTCCCAGGGCTTGGAAGGGGCTATCAGCTTTCTTAGATCCCAGCCCAAGCTGCAAGAACTACCACAGAGTCTCATCTTTGAGGGCTGTAATTTGGGGTACAAGGCTTGGAAGGATGCAAGGATGCAAGGTTGGGATCTCAGTTTGTCAACTTGGATTATCTGTGTGTAAATCCTATGAAGCAGGAGATATTCCTGCATGGTGTCAGGGGCTGCTTGGCTTGCTCAGACACCAAAGTGCCTGCCAGGGTTTCTGGACACACTTTGCTCTGGCAACATGACTTTGCACATCCCAAGGCTCAGCCTCAAGACTGTCATATGGTGCTGTTCCACAACATGGGGACAGTAACAACAAAAGCTGCCTGCTCTTAGGGAAGAAACATGAAACCACAAGTCCAGAAAGATATAAGGCCTTGAACAGAGAGGGCCTCTTTGAGTGATCAGATTAGACAGAAACAGTGCTAACAAAAAGCAACTTACTGGTAGATTGGAATTCATTGTGTAAGGACTAGACAATTTGAATGGGTGGAAGGGAGAATCCTGCAACAGCAGAGTTAGAGGACACACTCAAGGCTTGGACCCTGATGCTTAAAATTTCAACCCTTCTTTAGGCAACAGTGGGAGGCTGGGTCATGTGCTCTCCACGGGTCCTTTCCAGTCTGAATTATTCCCTGAGTCCATGAACAATTCCTAAATGTGCTGAAAAACTTCCTGAAGTATCCAAGGGTTCTGGGGAAACTGATGGGATGAGAAACATACCATGATCATATGCATGCTTACGTGTCTTCTGGTGAGTGCCCTGTGCCGAAACTGGAATTATGTCAGTTCAGTTGCTGACACTGCCTTCACACTTTCTGGGTGACGCTGAGATAAGCCCAAAATATCAGAGCAATCAGACTAAACGTCCCATGAACGCAGCATCCTTTCTTTAGCAGGAGCCAAACCAGTTGCTGGGTGAATTGCTAAATCTGTAATGCCTGTGCTGTGCTTTTGGTGTCCACATCTTCAGGGACGAGAGAAATCCTTCCTTCCTTCTACTATTTGCCTGTGTCTAGAGCAGAGCCCTGGTTTTGTTCAGTGTTTGTACATCATCCAGTGCATGAAGCCCAAAGTCTTACTGCAAACTTCTCTCTCCTCTGAGTGCTCACAGGCATGACATCTTGAAAATGTTGCTTTCTCTCACTTAGTCTGTCACGATTTGTCACTGAAGAGCAAATCCTGGAGGAAAAATTCAAATACTTCTTACTCCTTTTTTCTTTTTTTTTCTTTTTTTTTTTTTTAATAAAATTCAGAAACACATTACCACTTCTCCTTGGTTTGGAAGATGGTTGTACAAAAACTTCTATCACACAGGTCAGACAGCAGTTACCCGTTTGCAGGTTCATAATGTGAATCACACCCTCCTGTGTGGGCAGAGTGCCTGTGCCAGGCAAGGAGCAACACTCTTTCTCCGCTGGAGACTGCAAAGCCAGGGGTTAGTTTGCTGTGATTTAGGGAATCCAAAGGTTTTGTGCCAAACCCTTATCCCAACAGTTGTATTGTCACTGATACCATTGCAGGAGGGAGCCAGAGGCATCAAGCAGTAAATTCAAGAGAATTAAGACCATCTGCTGCCCAGGATTGCCAGCCCACAGCTCCCTGCAGAGTCTATTGAGACAAGCAGCTACAATATCCAAGTTAAATTCTCTTGAAAGCCACTTAAATCCAGCCAGCCATGCTGTCCCTCTTGCACACAGCAGGAGGTAAAAGCAAATCCAAGCAACAATTTTACTAGAAATCCTAGAAGGTCTTTCTAGAACACTTCTAGAAAGTCTTGAGTTGGAGAGGACATTAAAGATCACCTAGTTTGAAGCCTCTTGCCATGCACAGGGATGCCACCCACTAGATTAAATTACTCAGGGCCCACCCAACCTGGCCTTCTAGATTTGCACAGATAGTAGTCAGATATATGTACATAATGAGTGGATATATAAGTAGACATATATACACATCTTTTGGCTGGATCTGAGTACTCACATGAAATGAGCACCTGTCCTAAGGAGTCTTCCACACAAGCAGGGTTCCATAAGAGTCTAATTTTCGTAGCCTTGTAAATGATGATCTAGATTCAGTCTCTGGGGTTCCAAAAGCAGACAAAACATGCGTAGAGATGGTGATAATGCTGTTCCTTACAAATGGGTGGGAAAGAGATCTGATTTTTGGCCACTCCAAATCATTATTTTTAATTTAGAGGCAAACACCATCATGGGGACAGTAAGATAATTTTTCACTGGATTGCATAAGGCTGAAAGACAAGTGTCCTCAAACTCTTTCTAAATTTCTGTGAGCTGAAAGTGCTGCTTGCTCAGCAGCAGTTTTCTTCAGAAGCCAGCTAGTGCTCTCAGTGCCTTTTGCCAATAACAGCTATAATTACATAAATGGTTGATTTGCAGAAGCAGAAGGAGGAGAACAACATGTGCAGAGCAATGTTACACAACATCACAAAGAGTTTGCACACTTCTGTCATTCTAGCAAACCACTTACAATGACACTCACATACTCCAATTTTCTCTCTGTATTTTGGAGATAAGACTGTTTTGAATTCTTCTGTGGGATTATCTGATGGCTGCACAAAACTTGACTCATTGCATCCATTGGAAGGGAGCTGGATGACCCCAAAACAATTCCCTGCTGTGAATAGCCATTGTGATCCCATGAAACAATGGCATGAGATGTCACACAGCCTTTCCTGATCTTCAGAGCGGGATGCTCAAATATAAGAATTTAGAAATGTAACAGCATCATTTCTATGAAGTGGAAGTGGCTGCAATATGCACTGCCACTTCTCCTGTGTTCGTATAAGTGCTTTCTACCTCCAAATGTCGTCCTTTCTCCCCAGGTCTGTGCTGTAATTAGAATTCTACCTTTAAATCTGAGTGCACTTTGTAGGCCTAATAGGGCATCCAGCAGTAATAATGGCAGTAATTACAAATGTGTTTGGTGTTCTGTGTTCAGAACTAAAGAAAAATACACTAAAGATGAAAAAATGCCATCACTCAAGCATTGTTTTGAAACAGCACAGGCAGAAATGGGCAAGTTTGAATGGCTATAAATACCACCAGCACAGAGCTCACATTATTTAGGGCACATGTGTGATGAGCGCTCTTCTGAAAGACTCTGGGCAGTGATAAAGCACGGGAGCACAAGTGATCTGGGAAATATCAAAATATTATAATCTGCTACAGAGACACACTGCTTTGCTTTATGGCTTGCAAAAATATACTCAAGATTCCAGATGCACTCTGCTGCAGGGACGTCTGTTTATGGCAAGAGGAGAGTGCACGGGAAAGAATTGCTAAAACTGTTGGCAGTAGATCAGCATGAGCAACTTGGTAGCAAGTTATTTTGGTGGTACTGTATATCCTGTTCTGAGTATCATGGTGAAACATCTCAGGGAACAGTTTGTTACAATCACCTTACAGTCATCCCACATGTACCGTCAGGATCCAAAACACATGTGGAGTGGACATAAGACAAATTGATAAAGTTTTTGGTTGTCACAAGTTGTTCCTTTGGTCCTCAGGAGAAATTCTGCTGGAATTTGGCATTATCCCGAACACAAACTGTTCCCAATAAGCCACCAGGAGACCTGAAGTACTTTGTTTTCCCATCTCTCCTCCAAAGGGCAGAAGGACAAACTGAATATGTCTAAACAACAAAGTACTGTAACTCATCTTCTTATTTTAGTATTTTTCATTTATCCATGAAGTATTTCTCCCAGTAGCTCCTCTCAGAGACTACTAAGCTTTGTCCATAACAAAACTGGGAAGTTTCCCATTTTTGTAACCTCGGAAATGAGGCATGACAAGGTAGGATATCTCTGAAACATTTACTTAACCCCAAGCTCCTCCTTGCTCCAACTATCATGCCATGCAAGTCCAAGCTGTGTACCCAAGGGGCATCTGACTTCAGGCACTTAGTCTCAGCATATGCAATACTATAAGGAGCAAGGCATGCTGTGGGACCTTCACAGTTCTTTTTTTCTAAAATTTCCCACTTGTTTTCTGGCCTTCAGACTCTCAGGGGGAAGAGGTGGTGCATTGTATCTGGTGCCAGCTGATCCAGCACCCCTAAGCTCTAGTGTCTCTGCTGGATGAGAAAACAGTCCTAAGCTGAAAACATGACAGATGCTGTTGATGGTTGATGCAATTAAGGCAAGATCTTCCTCTGCAGAAGCAGGCAGAAATCTTATGGTGCTCCCCACCTCGGATAAGTCAAAATTAAATGTTTCCAACCTCAAACTGCATACTGGTGTACTTCTCCAATGCTGTTGAGGCTGAAGGTAAGAGAAGTATATCCTGTGACATGCAAAAATTTCATGGAGTTTAGAACGGGAACAAAGAGTTCTACTGAAACAGCAGTCATCTTGTGACCTTGGTCTGAGCACCAGTGCTGGAAACACTTTGTCCAAGCCAGCAGGGAGGCTGCTGCATAGCCAAAGCTCCAGGTATGGGTTAGATAGAAAAGGCATGGGACCGACCCAGATTGTCCACTACAGTCCCATAAAGGCTACTTGGAAGGCTGGATCAGCTGTCTCCCCAGGCAGCAAGTCTGGAGCAAAGTCCTCTGCTTGAACAGACCAGGTGGGTTAGCTATTCCCAGGCCAAAGGAGGGTCTTAGTTCATCACTGGGGACCCTGAGAAGTTCAGATGCCAGTGGGCTGGGAAGGCCTGTGTGCAGAAGTGGGTGGTACTAAATCCTAATGGCGTCCCGCTGCTCTCTTCAAAAGTGGCATTAGCCTCAATTTAGTTCCCTAACCACTAGTGCCCAGGGTGATTTAGGACACCCTTTTGGTCTTTGCCTCCTTACTGCTGCAAACACTGTGCCCATCTCCTAGCCAAGGCAAACCTCCCTTAGGGCACCCCACCACAGCACAGAGTGCCTACATTTCAGGTTGAAAACCAGGCCCACCATCCTCAAATCCTCATTTTTTTTAAATTATTTGCATCAAAAAACAAGTCCAGACTTAGAAAATGTAGTGCCTGTCAGTTTGTGTTTCTGTACGCAGGATCCAGCGCATGTGGAGGAAGATATAAATATGTGCTCAAGCTTATGCAAACTTTCTACCAGGAGAGCAGCAGCTCAGATGGATTCACCCACTCACCAGTGGTTTCTGAATCTCATTTTCTAAATATGCCTTGCCTGATTCATGGACGAACACAGCATTTGGCACCTCCTGAGGGGAAACGCAGATGTTTGGTTCCCAATCCCTGGAATTTCTTGAACTTTTGTGAACAAAAGGGGAAAGGACAGAGGTCAAGCAGCAGTATTTATTCTGACCTATTTCCTACCAATTGTTCAAAACTACCAGGCAGATATAGCACTGGCATTTCTTGTCGGCAAGACCCTTGGGGTCTGCCGTCACAACTTTACAAATTCCAGTCATTCCTTCAGGCTGCTGGAGGCTACTCAAGCCCCACTGAGGTAAAGTGGCCCCATCAGTCAGCAGCCTGCTAAGGAAGGACCTGTCCCAGACAGACCACTCTGTCCCCAGACAGACCATCTCATCCCCACGTCACCAGCTCTTCTCATATGTTGATGTCCAGTGCGGAAGAAATCCTGGGCCTCAGGGAGTGTCTCACCTGCCAGGAAGTTGGGTACCATGTAGAGAGAGCCCCAGTCAGAATATCCAAAAGGATTCTTGGTTTTCAAGCAGGACCACAAGAGAGAGAGAAGGAGAGAAGAAACATTTACTGGACTTTAAATATTCTTTTTTTCATTCACCTAAACTTCAATTTCATTAAATTTAAGTGGGTGATGAGGCACTGCAACAGGCTGCCCAGAGAAGCTGCGAATGACCCATCCTTGTAAGTGTTCAAAGCCAGGCTGGATGGAGTTTTGAGCAGCCTTCTCTAGTGCAAGGTGTCTCTGCCTATGTCAGGGGGTTTAGAATTAGGTTATCTTATAAACCCCTTCCAACCCAAACCACTCTGTAATTCTATGAATTTCAGAATAAAAAGTCTGTAGGACATCCACAAAATAAAAAGCACTTGCTCAGAACTAGGTCCTCAAGATCCAGGCAGAAAAAACCTGAAAGCCTTAAAACGACTGCTGGCATCAGCACAGTCCCTTCTTGTGACAGTATTCTAAAACTAAGCAGCTGCTCCCACAAGGCCATGGACTGCCCCATAGTTATTTTTCCCAGCCCAAGCAGTCACACACATAACTATCAGAGCACCCCATACCTGGGCACTCACTGTGATGGGCACCCAAAAGCTTCTGTGCCCTGAATTGCCCCAACCCATGCAGAGCAGTAGCCTACAGCTGCACCAAGTGCTTTCTGTGACACCAGTAAGTGTGCACTCACCACGAGCACTGAGCATGGGGGCTTTTCACTTTGAAAAAAAAAAAACACCTGGAATGTTCTACAGCTGCTTTTTCTGCAAATATGCTCTGTGCTAAAAACTAAATGCTGCAGGAACAACTGCAATGGTTCCATAGAAGCTCCCTGGCTTCTGTCTTTGGCATTATTACTGCACAGATAAAGGGGTGAAACATCACAAATAGTAGCCCGTGT
>JAOXXN010000446.1:108809150-108822633 GCA_026770055.1 Myrmophylax atrothorax | reverse complement strand
CTCTCCTCTCCTCACGTGATGTCAGGGAAGCTGCATGAAGCTGGAACCCAGGGCTTCTGGAGTGCCTGAGGATTTACTGAGGTAGCAGCAAGGACTGTTGCACACCCTGCTACAAGGCCTGATAAATTACTGAGTTACAGCCTTTTCCTGAACACAGGTCCACAGTCAAGGAGGACAGACATTTTCAACTTGATTTGCCCTTTACCTTGTGAAAAGATTGGAAAACCTAAACTGCACTGTGAAAAGGGGCAAACACAGCCCCACTATGCTCCTACTCTGCTCTTTCTTTTTCCCATAGAGACCAGAAATGAGGCATTTCATAGCAGGCCTAAGTCTGATGGCTTGGCTGAAATCAAACACTGTTTTTCAGAAGGTCTTTGAATTCAGAGAGAAATGCCCAGAAAGCTGCAGAACACATTGGGTTTGATTGACAGCTAGTTTTTCTCCCTACTTTTCAGTCTGACAGTCAAGAAATCAACTATTCCTGGCAAATTTTCAATAAAAAAACCCTCTTTACCATCCTTCTGGATGTGGTGTTGCTGAGGTACATCCTCAGGGTGTCCGAAAAAACCTGGGATTTATGCCTGATGGCATAGTACCAGTGTGAGAAGTTTTAAGATTCACAGTAATTTTGGGAGAACAGTGACAAACTTACTTATATCCCCTGGCTTTCTTCTAGTTTCATTTATCATGTGTTGTTTTGTATTCCTGGCAAGTCATTTACAGCAATCATTTATGCCAATCGTTTTTGGAAATGAATGCTTAGTGTTGGTCTACTAAGTGAAAATGTAAGCACTGCAATAAATAACTAGATCTTCAAATGCATCCAACAGCCTATGGTTCTTTCAGAAATCAATGCTGTAAAGTGCTCAGGCTTTAAAAATGAGTCTCATTTTCTCTTGTGCCCAACTTTTAATGTTCAGAAAAAGAGGATTTGCTCACACTACACAAGAAATCTGTAATCCTAGAGCTTCTAAATGTGAAGTGCTACTGTTAATTTTCTTATTCTGGTGTGGGTTTGGAGGTGTTCAGTGGAATAAATTGGAAACGCAACTTGAAACATTTTTTAAATGCTTAGAGGAAACAAGATCCAGATGACAATTGATGTGACATGCTTATCACCTGCAGCGGAAAACCACCTCTGAGAGCAAAGCCATAAGGCATCTCCCTGTGCCCACAGCATCCTACATAATTTGTGGTACAACAAAAAAGCTTTTGCAGCCATGTATTTATTTGTCATGCTTGGTGCCCTTTGTATTACTCCCACGCATTGGTCATTAAAGCTTTCTTTGAAAGTTTTACTATCTTTCATATTTTGCAGTCCTTGGAGGCATTGATGTTGCAGCCTGTTCCGGGGAACTGGTGGCAAAGTGCTCTCTGTTTCTTTTAAGGGAAGATCCCGAAGGCCACTGAAGTTGCTCAGCAGTGTTTCCTTTCCTTTTAAGGATGAGCTGAGGGAGACATCCTGCTTTCATCCTTAAATCTTACCAGATGAGAAGGAAGCTGGTGCTGAGGACCAGGCAATGGTGACTTGTGCTGGAGCTCTCATAGCTAGTGGAAATGCAGCGGGTGATCAGGCACTGCCGGGGCCCTGAGAGGCAGGGGCAGTGCTCTGCCCTGCAGTGTCTGTGGCTCTGCCTCAGCATGTGCCCTGCAGAGCAGAGCTGACCATCTCACCGCAGCTGCTGGCAGGCTGCGAGCCCAGGCATTGCTGAGGGACAAGTACTGCTGACAGCATCACAGATCCATGTGCCTGAGAAAGCAAAGTTTTTCCCAGTGCTGTTTGCCATAGCCCATTCCCTAGTGGGATCATTGCCATGTCTTAGTTATTTAGAGATTCCCCCTTTCCAAGCAGGGAAGATTTGAAACTGCATTTGAAAGAGGGCATATTTAGATGCTTATCTCCTTGCTGGAAAAAATTTTAGTGACTTTGTATTGTAGGAAAATTCTTTTCACAGGCATAAATGCTGAGCAAGGAAATGCTTGCGAATACGAAAAGATGGACAAACTATCTCAAAAGCACCTGCCTTGAGTGCCAGACTATTCAATGCTGAAAATTAATCATGCTGACATGAGCCTCCACTATAAAAGCAAACTTTGTCATGTTATTTTCAGGCCAAGAAATAAATATATATACTGCAACACTAAAAATAAATCAGTGTATAACAATAAACAACAGTCACGTTTTCTGCAGGAGTTGAAAAAATACCAAACAAAAACTCAGAGAGCTGTATATGAGAGAAAAGGGGTAAAGAGAGATACGGAGAGAGTTTTTACAAAGATATGTAATGACAGGAGTTTTAAACTGAAATAGGGTTGATTTAGATCAGATATAAGAAAGAGCTTTTTTACTGTGAGGGTGGTGAGGCATGGGAAGCTGTGGATGCCTCATTCCTGGAAGTGTTCAAGGCCAGATTGGATGGGACCCAGAGCAACCTGGTATAGTGGAAGGTGTTCCTGTCCATGGAAGGCAGGTTGGAACAAGATGTTTAAATGTCCCTTCCAACCCAAACATTCTGTGATTCTGCAAGGTCAGTACGGCAAATGTTATCAACGCAAAATCCTGTTCTATAGGGGGTATCACCCCCCAGTCCATGTAGAGTCTTGCTCTCTAGGGTCTCTACAACAGCACACCACATTTGTATGAATTTAAGAATGATCACTAGATGCAGCAGCCTGATGATGTCTGGTGGTCCCTCTTCTCCAGAGGGTCATATGGAGTCTCCCCAGTGCTGGTAGCTCGGGCTCAACTTTCTCCCATGGGCTTCACTGCTTTCACAGCTATTGCATTCACACCTTATCTATCTGTTGCCCGCCTGGACCCAAACACTTGCACTCCTACTGACATGAAACCAAGATCCAGCAGAAGAGTGGGGCTCTGGGAGCATCAGGACGAGGGTAAAGGTATTTCAGCTCTGTCCACATGATGGGGTGGTGGGATATCTTGTTCTCATCCAACTCTTGTATCCCTCAGCTGTCTCTGTTTCTTCACCTCTTTTCATGTAGAGCTGGCTGCTCTCTGATGTCTTCTCCTCCCTGTGTTTGTCTTTTCCTTCTCTAACTCAGTCAGTACATGCTTCAAGCCTGGTTCAGCTGCTTCCTATGCCTCCATGATCACAGGCTCCTTCCCAGGTAATTTTATTTCTCATGGATCAATTGGCTAATTCAATATACACCTCAAAATATTCAGCTGCCTAATATCCCCTCCACAGCCTCCTCAAACCTGGTCTGAACTCCAGGATCTTCTTCAGCTTTGTCTCCCAGCTGTGCGTTGTCTCCCACAGGTTCCTCAGATGCCATTTCCCACCTAAGGAGTTTCCTTTAAAAATATTAGCCAGGATTATCTGTCTCCCACAGGCAGGCATCTTTGCTCTCTCTGCCTTTAAGTGACATTCACTGCTGGCAAAATAGCCTTCATCTCCCTTCTCAGATCTGCAAAAACACCACATCAAGCTGTCTTTACAAATTCCAGGCAAAATCACAACCCTCTTCCCCAGTCAAGGCCTCTAGCAATCATCCTGTATTTGGATTTTAAAGATTTTTGCCTGAATCTTGTTTTGAAATAGTAAAGATAACAGCTTGCAAAGTACATACATTTACATACCTCACTTCATTCAAATTAAGTGGGAAAGATAAGAATCTCCAGCAAATTAATTCTGCTAATGTTCTAAACTGTGAATTTCAATCAAAGCTGAAAACCAAACCAATTCAGCTAAATTGCTGACTCTTGTAGCACTTTAAGTGATCTAAAAGCATGCATCAATAAGCAAAGCAACTTCACTTTGAGTAGCTGAGCTCCAGACTGATTTGCTGCTTTCCAGAATTGTCTGATAAAAAAAGCCACTGTCGGCTCTAGCTAATAAGAAAAATCAATCCAGAGCCAAAGAGCAATAGAAATATTGTAGCAAGTTCAGAACATTTTGTCACAGCTAAAATTGGTTTCCTATGAACCATCTGAAATAATATGGACTGCAAAGCTTTGCAGATCACAACTGTTAAAATAGCAAATGCTCTAATGGTTACAGAAGCAAGCAAGAAAATTCACTTTTTGTCCTAGGATAAGGGACACTGATGAGGTGAAGAGTAAAAGACATTACACAAAGCGTTTGGAAATCAATTTATTACTCAGTGCTTTGGGACACCTTAAAACCAGGAGTTTAGCCAGAGAACCTTTGTTTATAATGTTCAGACCAGCTGCATTTTTCTTTGGATAACTTAAAACTGGACTGTAGCTTTTGAGACAGAGACTTATAGATCAGAGATTGAAATTATGCAGAAAAATAAGAACAAATCCAAGTGAAAGGTCTGGAAACAACTGGGATGCTTTATTTCCATTGTTCCCACACTGCCACAGTGGCTGGGTGCACCACAGGCTCTCTTATTTGGATTTCTAAAAGTAATTTCCCCTGGTGCAGCTAAATCCCAGAAGTGCACAAGGAGAGGGAAGAGCAGCATTTACAGATTCATCGATGCAAGACTCCTGTGGGGGTAGTGGGTTCACTGTGAATATCCCTACCTTGCCAGTGGCCAGCGCAATTCCTTGCAGACAGGTCCTGGAGTCCAGAGCAGAGGGCAGAATGCAAAGTGCTCAAACCAAATAAACTACAAAAGGAGCAGAGTTGCCTGTGACAGTATTTGGTAATCTTTGTGTCCTGGGAGGCTGGGGCTGATGATGGCCTGTGCCAGTACCATGACAGCTCTGATGAAGAGATGCCCATAGGGCAGAGCCATCTGGCACAGACAAAGCCTGGCTTCTGCTCTCTGGAGACCAGGGCCACCTCCTCAGCCTCCAGTTTGTCCATCTCCTGCCTCTGAACCAGCAAGGACATGGTCTTGCTAATGCAATCAAGAGACAGAAACATTTCCTGCAAGCCACAGCAATCCCTGACCTTTTTTTAAAAAAAAACTTCTTGTGTTTCCACTGCTGGAGGAAGCCAGAGCCCTCTGTTTGGCCACAAACAGGCTTCCCACGAGCAGATGTGCTCAGAGCATCCACCCACACAGCTCCAAAAGGACGGGCCTTGGGAGGGAGAAGGCAGCTTGGTCTCCACAAACTCTTTTCACACAGATCAATGAACACTTGCTGAACAGAAATGCCTTTTCATCCTCAGCAGCCGAGGCCACGCTCCAGCCCATGACCCATCCCCTCCCAACTGTACTGGAAGAGAACCTGGGATTTATGATAAAAGACTGCTTTCCCTTTGGTGCTTCTCCCTATGGCACCACAAAGATTGAGCAATATAGCAATTTCAAAACATTTAAAAGCAGGTCCCTGCTTCTATTTTTGCAGCACTATCTCAGCCCTGTGAATTTTGGTGTCTGCTGCATATGGTGTGAATTGTCCTCCACAGACAGCATGGGGAATTAAGCAAACAATTCCCAGCTCCAGAGGTTATATGGTAAATAACTCCATACGATTTACATGGAAATGGTTTTCAGTGGAAAAAGCAGCTCCAATTCTGCTGCCAGCACGATGATGAGTGCCTCTTCCATGCACTGTGCGGTGGGGCTCTGTACGTGCCCTGACAGAGTGTTCATCTGCTGAGGTCCACTTTGTTCCCATGGGCAGATTGTACATTTAATTGATTGTACTATGCACTGTTCATTCCCTGATGATTGTACATGCTGATAAATACCTTGATAGGACTATTAATTTAAAGTGTTTGAATATTTTCCTAGGCACGGGCTAAGAAAAAATCAGGTGCTGTCCTCCCCGGATCCTGTGTGTAGCACTTCCTTCCCCTGAGCTTCAGAGCTAACTTCTCAGCACTGTCAGAGCTAACTTCTCAGCACTGTCAGAGCTATATGTCACTTATTTTCTCCACAAGATATTTTTCTCAATGTGAAATGGTCACACTTCCTTTACCCCCTTGATTATTCAAACTGCTCATCCTTGGTGCAAGTTTCTATATTTTGCCATGATTTTGCAAAATGGTTGCTCTGCTTTTGCTCTAGAGCTACTGTGATAAAATTGTAGAAGATAAGTAGTGAGACAGGAAGCTGTAAGGAGCAGTCTGATGACTTTTACACACACAGGCAATACTTTTGTATGAATTAGAATTAAATCTAACAGTTGCGAGATCACACAGAATTTTACAAATAAGCAGTGATTTTATACCAAAGCACAGACAAGAAATGAAGCCACAGGTAGAATTAAAAAAATGGCATATCAGAAGAGACTGGGCCTGTTCCTAGGCTATTCAGTATCTCCATAGCTATCCAGTTGAGCTACTCAGACAGGCAAAATTTTATCTTTGTGGAAAGTTTCTTAATAGACACTCAAACAGTGACAGAAAGAAACAAAGATATCATCATCAGTGAGCTTGTTCTAAGAATAAAACAGGCATGAGTGTGGGGAAAGCAAACTCTGAAGCACCACAGGCAAAACCAGGACTACACACGGGTCCTTGGAGGACCCTGGGTTTGGGGGAAAAAAGGTATCACAGCCATAAAAGAGCATAAGTGAAGAATTTAATGCTGATTGTTTACATCATGTAAGTACATTCAGTCTTCCCCCTACTGTGAAACAACAAGAGTCACAGAGCTGGCAGAGAAAACAACAGAAAGACAATAGGAGAAGAGGCAGAGTAGCTTCACAAAACCCACAGCTGTTTACTGGCTCCCTGCATGACTCAGTCAGGAGTGAAGCCCTTAATCCATCATTTCTGGGGAGAAATTAAGATTGTCACATCGCTACACCACCCACTCCCAGGCACTGTCTGCTGTCCCACTGGGCACAGAGTGCACCAACAGTCAGAGTGCCAGCCATGCAGCCACCTCTGCCAGGGGTGCAGGCTGATGTCCTGTGTCTGCAACTACTATCACATCATGCAGCTCTTCTGCCAGCCAGGACCCACAGCATATGCACAACACAGAACCATTATTCTTAGTGGTGGCATGACTTTCTCCCCAAAATTAGATTCTTATTGATTATGATAACTAAAGCAGCCTCATCAGGGAACTACTTTGGCATTTGGGCTGTTCCAGCACTATTACTTGTCTGAAAATTAATGGCATCCTTGGCTTTGCTTTCCAGATGGACAATATAAGCATCTTTAGGCTCCTCTGAAGCTCCCTTCTGCTGCTGCTGCTTGCAGCTGTGTTGAGTGCAGCCCTGGCAGGCTGGAGCTCGGCAGACAACTGCAACAGGGAGAGAAAAGTTTCTGAGTTTCAACTTGTGCTAAAATGTTTGTTTCATACTGAGCTGATGTTCTTTTATAATATATACACATGCTGCTGCTAAAACTTTAATGGTCATAATTACGACTCTTGGAAAATTCTAATTATATGGATTATTAGGAAATAAGAACTTGGATAAGATCAGGGGATTTGGATGGGCTGTCAGTGACGCAACCTCTGTGCCTCTAACTCCCTGTAAATTAATCATTTTCCATGGTTTATGTATACATTCCAGTTTTTCACGTAATAGGGCACTACAGACAATGTGTTTCATGAGGCGTATTTCACATCCTGCCTTGCTCAGTCACTCAGTTCTGGCCCTGTGCCTCCCCAGGAATGTCGTTGCCACTTCTCAAAGACCTACTGCTTGTACCTCCTTATGGAGTAGACTGTAAGTCCCAGCCAGCCCCCCCTAGTCCTCGCATACTTGTTCAAGCTGGTAATCATGACATTTTCTGCTTACTCTGGTCTCATATGAATAAGGTATAATTTCTCTTTTAAAATATCCACCATGAGGACTTTTCTGATAGATGATTTACACGTTTATGTTTTACTGTATTCAGATTTTATGTGTTTTGTAATCAGCTCTGGGTGATGGCAAGAGCCAGAGCTGCAAAGGAACGAAGCTACAAATCCAGCACAAATTCAGTCTTGTTCATTGACATTTGCCTTAAATGGGTTATTACTCTTCCTCTTGGACATTATGGGATGAAACCAGGAATTGAATTATTGAATACTCTGAGAAATCAGCTTGCCAGTTTTTAGACTTATTATAGTACTTAGTCTACAATGATAATCTGCTGCTAATCAAATTTCGGACACCTTATATTAGCAGTTGTGCTCAGGTTGGGACAGCATAGACCAAATTTTACCTATTTGATGCCCTTTTTACACATGTATTTATCCCTCAAATAGGCTGAGCCCTAAAACTGCAATATTTTTTTCTTTTTCGAATGGTCAAAATGTACTGTAAATGGAGACAATGCAGCTTCCAGGCACAGTCTTCCAGCATATGCTCAGAAACTGCAGACTGCCATTTCTTTTTCTGCATGTAAAAATTAGCTAATATGTAGGCATTTTGTACAAACTCACAGTGGAGCTGAGTGACAAAGCTGTGCAGCATCACTGCTGCTTCCAGATCCCACCACTCATGTCAAGCCATCCCTACAAACTCGCTGATCCTCTCACTCTGTAGATGAGGTCTGGGGAGGTGAGAAGGATGCTGTATTGCTTCATGCCTCGGGAGAGGGAAAATACCTCAACAGGACCCATTAGGGGCTACTGGTTCAACAGATGCACCCACTGCTCATGGACAGCAAGATCTGCTTGAGTGAAGTCTCTTTCCATCCTCTGGAGAGGCTCAGGACAGGAGACAGGGAGAAGAGACCTGTGTCAGACTACCCTCCATTCCTGCTATCCGTGCCTGGACAGCCACCCGAGTGGGAATCCATATTTGGAAACCTCTCCTTGACCTTCCCATCCTGCCAGAGCCCCCTGAGTGTAGGGGTGACAGTGTGTATGTCCTTGAAGGAAAGCAGTTTGGAGTGCACCCTTAAGGACCAGAGAGCTACCTGTAGAGTGTATGGTGCCTTGTAACCAATAGGATGCTTCTATGTATGTTAGGCGAATTGGTTAAGCAATAGGGTCATGACATATTGAATATAAGAGTATATTAAAAGGGTAGATGTAACTAAAAATAAACTCTCCTAGTTGTAAACCTTCTGATCAAGCCTTCTGATGCTGCCGTGCCTGAGCTCGTCTGACCGCCATTAATGCAGTTCCCTTAACCCTACAAAGGGTGACCCCAATACCTGAGGTTTGTCAGCTCCTACATACCAGCCAGAGCAGTCCCAGCTGATGGCATTCTTTATGCAGACATAAGTTACAGTGCTTAAGTTACCTGCTAAAATTTAATTCAATTAAATTTCTGTGAAGACACAAAATATTTCAGCCCATGAAACATTTTTCACTATAAAAAGCCATCAGCTTTTATTGTGCACAGAAGATTAGTTATATAGGTATTTTTCTACCATGTAAGAAACCTTAATGCATTTAAGAAGCTCGTTCAGGACAGTCCTGGAAAGGAAGAAAGCTGGCTGAGAGGTTATTGCAATTTCCCAAGCTTGACACAAGTTTCATGTGGCCACAAAGTAAAAGTTGATGTCTGGGCCACTTGCCAGCACCATCACTGGTTGCACATTCTTTGCAAAGGAAAAAGCCCATGAAAGGTCACCAATGCAAAAAAGAGGCTGAGTGAGGCAGGGGGAGCTGTGCACGGAACAGAGCATTCACCACGAGAATGCACGATCGATAATCCTGTCTCTTGGGATATAAAATCAGATCAACTGTGCTGGCTCTCATCCCACATGGAGAGCAGCCCCAGCCACTGCAGCCCTTCCACGGTATGCTTTTAACTGATTGTAAGCATTTCAAAGATTTTCATTTTCAGAAATATTACATAAATAATTCTGGGATTTGAAATGCTCTTTGAAACTTTAAGAAGAAAAACTGAATAATCCCCCACTTTCAGGGATTATCCATTTTTTGTCCTTACACAATACACATCAAGAACATTTGGGATAAATTTGATGGGGTTATTAACAGTGACTATTTCTTTTTTAAATCTTTGTTATGATTATCAATGATCAAATGCATCACATCAGTATGGATAAATCAAGGCAAACGTGCAAGTTCAGCCTTCAAATAACCTTAGCACAAAATTTTTTTTTTCTATTCATGATGATAAATTTGATTCTACAGTTTTTAATTAGCTGGTCACCATTACACTAAAGTAGTAGTGACAGAACTGGACAAGTAATAAACAGGGAATAATTTACTCAATTAATTCAGCCGTTCTTCTGTTTTCTTATTGTTCATAGGGAGTTTTAGTATTCTCATGTTTATGCCTTCCTTGAATGGGTTCATAAAATAAGCTCATCGTATTATTATCTGCTTGTGGCTCCTGCCTTGATCCCACTGGAGCAAGACACAGGATGTGTTCAGGGGCACAGAATAATCATATGAGAAGAAAAGACATGAAGATGAGGACCCCTTATCTCAGAGAAAGGGTGATTAGAAGAAAAACAATTGAAATAAACAAAATAATACAAGGGTAAAATGCTGAAAAAGACACTTAATTTTCCTCTCATAATACAAGAAAGAAGGAGTTTTCAATGAAATTGCAAGCCAGAAACTACACATTGTCAAAAAAAAAAATCTCAAAAAATATTACAATGTTGGAATCTACTTCCCAATTGGTACTTTTGACACAGCACCAGTGCCAAAAGCTTAGCAGAATTCAAAAGAGGATTAGACATTTATATGGATAATGGGAAAAACGAATCTGAGAATGTGATTTTAAAAGCAATACAAACCCTTTTGTTTCAGGGCATTGCCAAGTCTTGCAAGGTCAATTCCTTACAAGTGCTTGTATTTGAAATGCAGAGCATGAGCCTCTTGGTCTCGTGTGGTCTAAGGACACAGCTTATGTGGTGTATTCCTGTTCCTTGCTGGGATGGGTAGAAATTCAAACTGGATGCACAGTTTATACATGTAGTCTTGTCCATTTAATTTTTACAGTATTATCTTCAGCAAAATCATTTACCCCGGTGCTCCCAAGGGTGAGGATGGTAGCCAAGTCATGATCTGGAGCATAGGCTCTATTTCAAGAGAACATTTCTGGAGGTCTATTTCCAATATGTGGTATCAGCTGTGGCTGCAGGGGAAGATAAAGCAAATTCCCATTTGCAAACGACAAGGGAAGAAAGAGGGCTGGCAGCTAGAGATGCTCTGTGACTTTGCTAGGAGTAAAGGGCAGAACTTGGAAACACATGGAGAGAGACCAAGGAGCATCATCACCTCCCAGCCTTAGTCATCTCCCAGCACTTAAGAGCTCCCTTTCCCATTTCAGTACCTAAATGCTCTGGATGTCAATGCATTTAGTAATACCTTTCTTCATTTTTGATACCCAGGATTTTACAGCACCAAGAAAAACTGAAGTTTGTTTATAGGTGGGGGAGCTGAAAATCTCTTCCAGAACCAGTTTCGTATAGATTTCAAACCTTTAGAAGTCAATATTCAGATTTTATACTTCAGATTCACTGCCTTTATGAAATTCTCCCATTCTTCTTCATAGCACTTGCAGGCTCTTTATGAGATGTAATTTGTAAGAAGGTAGTCATTTAATCAGCTTAGGCATTAAATAGGCTCTGACACAAGAGGCTGGACAATGCTTGCACAGTTCCAGTTCCCTCCAGACCTGCTATGAAAAATCATCTCATGCTCTGTAAAGAGAACAGTTACAGAAAGCACATCAGGTAAAATGGCCATGAATCTCCTGTGCTCCCTAATAAGACCCCCACTAATTAGAAAGGTGAGAGAAGGTTTTCCTGGAGCAGAGCCAGACTTGTGCCTCTGTCATCATTTCACAAGGTTACTTAGTGGTTTCCAGCACTGAGTTTCCATTTCTACAGGGTTTTTTGGCCCTCACTGCTAAGGCTGAACCCGGCCATATTCTGCTGATGCACATTAAGTGATGTCATCCAAGGCCACGGCTCAAGATTTCTCAGGGGAATTTTTCCTGTTCTGGTTTCACTATAAATAAGTGAATAGCATTGCAGATGCAAGGGTCCTAATCATCAGGACTCCAAGCACAGTTTTGAATAATCCGTTTCTGTCTTGACCATTTTGTCTAATATATCCTGTCCTGTGCTGCTGTGTACCCACACACACTCCCTGAGCCCCAGGTGCATCTGTGCCCTGTCCTGAGACTAAATGGCATAGTTTGGCCTTGACCACACTATTAAACTCTCCTGACCTCCCAAACTGCTTGGCTACATCCAGGCAATCCCAGGGGAATGGCCTCTTGATGGCTCTTGACCCAAGTCTGAAGTCCCTGAGATGCTGCCAAGGAACTTTTGCCCAACAGTGGTTAGTATGAGGCAGATTCCTGGGAAAAAAGAAGAAATAACTGTAGAGGCTACTGCCTGACTCTAATAGGCAACTGGATACCATATGAAAAGAAGTTTCACTTTAAAAGTTCCCATTTCCTCTGGGGCAAGGAGCACAGTTTGTTCTGCTTTGTTACTAAAAAAAAAGCAGAACTGACAAAATGATTTAGGAGACTCTGATTTCCCAGTCTGTTCATCACACCCTGTTCTGGCTGGTCCATCCCTTGTGAGGCTGTCTAACACTTTCTGTTGTTGCCTCTCAAATGCCATCCACCTGTGGGAACTGAAGAGCAAACCCATAATATTAACCCAGCCTTTGACCAACACATAGAGCAACAAGTCACTGGTAGGGAGCAAATATCCTTTCTGCTAGCAAGAGATAACATTCATTTTCTCCATGAGCCTCTTGGTGCACAAACACTGTCTGTCTTAGAAGCTGATCTTAGAAGTCTCTCACAAAGGGCATCCTAGACAGTAATGAAGTTTCAGGTATATCCAAATAAATATCCCTCCTATAACTGTCAATCAGCTCAGTTATGCCTAAATAGCGCTAACAGAAAAGCAAAAGAAACAGAAATTTGCCATGTACCCCTTTTGTTTTTCTCTTTTTTTTTCCTGTTAAAGAGGATTCATTACATCAGGTTTCCTTCTCTTTCCCTTTGTCAGTAATATCACTGCATTTTGTGGAGCCCACCTCTTTCTAGGTCACCTAGCAGGGGCAGAGAGTCAAACCACGCAGAGACCAGGGATACTTCTAGGAAGATGGCTAAAGGTTCTTGCTAAAATTGTGCAGTTGGGGTGACACCAAAAGCACAGGTTCCAGAAAAGGGAGAGACAGCAACATGGGACTCTCAAACAAATGTTACATCAGCTTACAGTACAGCCTTGTGCCAAGTGCAGAAGGAGCCATCACAGTTCCTTCTATTAACTACCAAACCCTGAAAATCTTAATGCAGTGGGAAGAGAGGGGGAAAGCTCATTTTAAGGTATCCCTGCTGTCTGCAGAGAAAATTCTTGGTTATGTTGTGGGATTGTGACTCCCACCACCACAAAAGCCCAGGATGCTCTTAGCTTCTCTGCTCCCTCTCAGTGTCTCAGGCTACAGGGCAAGGAGGCATGAGGATTGTTGCAGGATACTGGTGAGAGCTCTGTCCTGCTGTCAAGGTGCCTGCAGCACTGTCAAATCTTAAGAGTTCAGGCTGAGATAAGTCAATCAGTCTGGATGGGTACCCTTGGGTATGAGGTGCAGCATTCTTGTGCTGGTTTAGAGGTAAACCAGCAGGAGAAAGGAACTCCACACAAAGAGATTATGAGTCAGAGTTACAATTTTAATAACAATATTACAATAAATACAA
>JAOXXN010000446.1:108788332-108809050 GCA_026770055.1 Myrmophylax atrothorax | reverse complement strand
AATAGAGGGGGTAGAATACATGGCTTTGATCACCCATACACAGAGATAACTGGTCCCATCTGCTGAACTAGGACAATTCTAAAAAACAAAAAATGCCAGGGCACCAGTCTGGGCAAGGGAATTCAATTTTCTATTAGCAGGATTTTGGCCTAGATGTTCTAGTGCTCTCCCACACACTGCTCACAAGATAGCAAAAACTATGGATCATTCCCAAAAGCAGTCTGGATAGAGCCACAAAGCTCTGGAGGTGAGGAGAGGTCCATGGCATAGACCAGAGCAGCCAAGCCAGCCTGACTTGGGGCGGATGCCAGACTCCAACAGGACTTGCTTCACTAGTGCTGATGCAGCCAAAGTCCCCTGGTACCAGGATTTACTTTCTCCTGGTCTTACTTTTAAAAATATGAGGCTGAGAAGGGAAAATGTTACTGTTACTTCACCACTCAGCCTCTCTACTCACTGCCAATGACATCTGCTACAGCCAGTGATCTGCTCTACTGTAACATTTGTATTTTCTTGCAGACAAATCACGCCCTGCTTGAATGGCACCTACATTCAAAACACCTTACAGACACCTCCATTGGGTTACAGACACTGCTGGCACACCAACCTTAATGCAACACCTGCAGGGATTAGAGGGGGGGCATCAGCAAGGGACCACCATCCTCAGGTGTATCTACAGTCCACAATTTATTTCTTTCACTTTTCTGTGAGCAGAGAAGTGCTGAGATCCTCAAAGGTTTGAAAAACATGCTTACATGCCTTGGAGGAACTGGGCTTCAATTACTTTCTTCATCTGACTTGCTTCTATTTGCCTGATTAGCTGCTCTAATCAAAGGGGAAAGAGATGCAGTCAGATATCTTCCCATCTCCTGCACTTCCCGAGACAATGGGAGCGTCTCTGCTCATCACAGCTGTCATTGCAACCTAGAAAATAGGATGGTGGGAAAAATGAAAGAGTTGATCACACACAAAAATGTGTGCACGCAGACACACCAGAAGAGCAAACCCTAAAAAGCAACCTTTGGGAGGTTCATAGAGGAGTTTTGTTGTTCTTCAATTTGCTGTTAGAACTCGACATGTAAAACAAGAGGTTTTTTTCCTTTAATTTTCATTTTCATTCATGAGTGTCTGCTCTACAGAGCCTAATTAAAGCTCCTCTGTTTCCAGATCAGTAAAAATATGCAACATGTATATAAATGCTTTCTCTACAAGCTGAAAAGCCAAAATTATGTTATTCAGTTCTACTTAAGAAACAAGCAAATTTTAAACCTGGAGCAGTCTCAGAGGTAACTTCCAACTATAAAACAAAGCAATGTGAAAACACAGCTTTGAGAAAACATAGCCCTGCTTCTGATTTAAACAGACATATTTATGGATGGTAAGATATAGTGCACTTCAATCTCAGCTGAATAATTCACCTCAAAGGTTTTGAGACACAAATCTGTTTTGAAAATACATTTCCTCCTGTAAGCATAAAACAATTTCAATTTACACTTTCCAAGTGTAACATCTTTTCTGAGTAGAAAAGCACATTAAAAGGTGAATGCAGAAGTCTGCAAACTTGCAACATTCTTTCCCAAGAAGATGTGTTTCTTGTGCCCTAATAAACATAAATAAAACAGCAGAATCTAAGAAAATTAAGAGCTAGGCAGAAATGTAGAGAAAGGTCTGAGAGCAACAGAACACAATATTAAGCATTGTTTATGCATAAAAGTGGGCTTTGGGAGGGTTTAGCGCTTTGCAGTGTAATGTGCTTAAGTAATTCAGTCCAAAGAGGAGAGGAATTTAGGCTACTGGCTTCTCTTGCCAGGAAGAGAAATCTTTATTTTTTATGTCAGAAAAAATACATTACTGACATCAAAGCATCATCCCAAAAGAGAACCCAGCTTATGGATCCTGCTCTGGGCACCTTTTGCCTTCCAAGAGACCTCAGTTTTTACTGCCTTTCCCTGCAGTACTGTGTGCAGCACCAGGAAAAACAGAGATCCCCTTCACCATCTGAGAACAGTTAGATTTACATTTGAGTTGAGATCCATTTTTACTTTCCTGTGACATTTAGTCCTCTTTCCCTGCCTGGTTTCCATGTATTTTAGATGCAGTAAGCACTGAATTTCAAAGCAAGTAGTGGGGGGGGAGGCTTCCTGGGAAGAGGGTTCCACAGTGCTGGGCAGCCCTGGCCCACGCTGGCAGATTGCAAGGATAAAACTGAAGCAGGTTTCCATTTCTGCCTGCAGGATTCACCTGCTCACAGATCACCTCAGGCTAGGATTTTACCATGTACATATGGCATTACAACTTCTGCAGCTCTTGTTTCAGTTGATATCTGATAAGCAGCTGCTGGGAACAGCATCAGCACCTCCCCAGCTATTTCCCAAGGGAGAGTGTGAAAAAACTGGCAAGGTGGCAGCTTCCCCAGCACTGTGGGCACAGCACCAATGTGGGGATATGCTGTTACACAACAGATCCCATCTCTTCTGATGGGAATGGGACGTGGGGTGCATGTAGCATCCTTAACCTCCTCTGCTAAATCCATCCCTGAATGCAAAAGTCTAGCAGTACACTGCAATATTAGAGGTGGTGTTTTGGAAAGGAACATATGAGAGGATAAGATGCTGACACAAAGGTTTGGAAATATTTGCTTCTGCATTGTACAGGCAAACCTGAATCCTCTATGCTCTTGGGTGGGCTGATGCAAATGTGCCAGGTGGAACAGGTGGGAGCTGTGGTTTGCCTACCTCTCAACTGCCCCAGTGACATTCATGGACCATTTGGTCCCCAAACTATTTTTGTTGTTTTCTGAGACTTGTTGGGGGCATAATAAACATGAAACCTAACTACTAGGCCATATTCAGCTCCCCAGAGCAAATATTCTCAGGTATTTGACCCTGAGTGTGAAGGCAAATAACTTCTTGAGAGCAAAGAGGCTGAGTAGGAGTCCTGAAACACAGTGACAAGCACTGAGGTGTTCTCAGACATGTCCCCATTCCTCCATTCCTCCGTCCTGCCATCCCTCTTTGCCTCCATCCCTCCTCCCCTCCATCCCTCTTCTTACTGTTTCCCTGAGGATGAATCACACCTTCCATTCACCACGACTTCTTCTTTTCAATAGATCCCATCCTTTGGTGTTTCTTCTGTGCAGCCGTTCAGGCCATGAGTTTGCTGGCTCTGTTCTGGCCTCCAGTGAGCACAACATCTGAGAGCAAAGCCTTCACACTTTTGGTAAATTTAGCTTCTAATCATGCTGTGGCTTGATTCCCTGTTTGCAAAATGAGCATATTAATCCTTCCCTTATCCCATTGTTTATCAGCCTTAACTCACAAGACTGTAAACTCTCTGTGGCAGGACAGTCTATTAGGATGTGTGCTTGGTTCAACAGAGCCTTGAAACCCCTAGGAGTTTCTAAATGCTGCTGTTCAGGTATTACCATATTATTCATCCTGATTAATTATCTGGGATGTATCTTTAAGAGAAGATTATTATTTCCTGAACCTTAATTTCAGAGTCCACAAGCCAGATTTATCCCTGCTGCCGTGCCATTAAGTTACATTACTGTTAATAATTCCTCTCTCTGAATGCACTGCACTACCTTGTACTTTCCCATTTTGTGCTGCTTCTGCAAGTGATAAAGGATTGCTTTGAGGAATTTTCATTGCAAAAGAAATCAATTCTCAGCTTGCAAGGGAAGATAGCAAGGGCCATATAAGGTGATCTCCTACCACCACTGCTCCCTAAACAAGAGTCTTCTGGAGGTTTTTTTGCAAGCTGTACATCTGGATGCCAGCTTTCCAAATGCTGGAGTCGATCTATCAAACACTGCAAAACAATCTATCTTTAAAATGAATGATGATACAAATTGTTCTCAGAAAAGAAATCTATCAAAAAAAGAATATAAATTACAGACTGGACATGTTGGCAGAGGAGGAATGCTATGTGGTTTATCAAGTTAATCCACTGCCAAAACTTTCTCTGATTTATGCTGAAATAGCAACCCTAGACTAAAGGTAAAAGGGGCACATTGCCAACACAGACCCTGTTTCTGAAGAGGTTCTGCATATGCCTAACTCTCTGCATGCTCCTAGGCTGCTTGGAGGAAAAGCTTCTTAATCCATCACCACCTCAGAGGTGCCAACGCACCTCCAAGGCTGTGGGTGCCTGCAAGAAACAGTGAAGCAGAAGTTGCTCAGCTGGACGCCCGGCCCCAGCAACTATGAGGAGGAGTTTATTGAGTGATGGCATCCCCTCCACACCCAGCAGGCCTAGATCCAACCTCAGCCTTGGTCCCAGCTGCCAAGGGCTTATGCAGGAAGGGATGCCTGTCACGGAGGTCCTGTTAGTCCCAGCATCACCACCATGGCACTCGCAAGTCTCAGCCACTGGGCTCAGCTCCAGTCCCAGGGCTCAGCTCCAGTCCCAGGCGCAGGGCTCAGCTCCAGCCTCAGGGTTCAGCTCCAGCCTCAGTGCAGAGGCTGTGGTCCTGCTCACATCTCTGTGGGATCCCAGACTTGACGTGGGGCAGTATGCTTATAATTAGCAATAAAATCATTAACAACCACCAACCTGTCCCTGCAGTGACTCCTTCAGCCACTCATCAGACTCTCCTGTCTGTTTCACTCGTGGCAGTGACCCCTCTGCAAACAGTCTCAGAGCCAGCCGTGCAAGGCACTGCACCACCAGCTCCTGCAGCAAGGAGCTCCATGCCAGAGACAAGGAACCCTGGGGATGGCGATGCAGGGTGAATGTTCAATGGCACCCAGCCAACCTTTGGCCCTGGAAAAGAGCAAATACTTGTTACTTGCTGTAGGTACTGACAATATGCAGTGCACAGCTAAGACCCCTTTCTGTTTCAGCAGCTGGTGGTGTTACTTGAGGGACATTTAATACTGTTAGTTACATGCAAAAATTTGGTTGCATGAATGAACACTGAAACTGCAGTGTCAGGCACTCACAAGTTGAGAAATGCCAGAAATAAGATTTCTAAAGTGTCCTTTGTTTAGTCTACGTTTGCATATGTGCTTGATAAGGTCTTTAATGGCATGATTTCATGTTTGCAGTTGTATTATAAAACAAACACAGGGAAGCCCAAATCAAGCTGTACAATCACTTCAAGCACAGTTTTTGCTCACTTCCAGGTTCTTAGTGTGAGGAATAGATTATAGAGCAGCACTTTCAGTCGTAAAATGCGCATTTGCCAAACATGTTGTGCTTCTCATACAGTTCTGCTTTGCAGTCCCTTTGCTGATATAATGGTAACCAAGGCTATTAGCACTGCTGGGAAGACCCATCAGAAGCCAGATGTGAATTTGTCAGCCCCTATTACAGGCTGAGAAAGGTTCCAGCTAATTGATGAGGCAAAGTAATTTCTGTGATTGAAAGTCTATACCAGAGATAAAGCACCGCATTATTATCAGGTGCAGCTTTGATTTTTCGTTAATTACTATACTAACTTTGGAAAAGGGGAGGGAAGTATTTATCCCGCATAAGGCAAAGAGAACCAAAGAGTATACTTGGCAGAGACACACTGTATTTGTCTGGGATGAAAAACAGGACATATCTGCTGGTAGACAGCTATCCAGGGATGTATTTTTCCCCTGCTTCACTGTTTCTCTTGGCAGCACAACGTGCTAACTTTAGAAGTGTCTGAATGCCTTTGCTAAACTATTAGCACAAAATAAGCTCCTTTGTGTTTCACCCATTCATGCTTCTTAATTTATGTTCTGGCATGACTTTTCCTTGTATTGTGCAAGTCAAGAGCCTGCACATGGAGCCAAAATCTGTTTGTGCACAGGCGACGATCAGGATAAGAGCTCTTGAAGTCAATACAACTGCACCAGAAAGCCAGACCCCACAGTGTCTCTTATTTTCAATCTAATTCACACATGTCTGTCTTGAGATCTTGCTCAGAAAGTAACACTGTACCTTCCTCTGCACTGGAGTCGATGACAGGCTAACCAGAAAGGGGAATGACCCATGGTGCATGGGGCCAGAGCCATGCTCCTGGTGGTGTGCAGATCTTGAGTCCTGGTTTGCAACATGCTGGGAGAGCCAGAGGCCCCCCTGAAGTCTATCAGCAGAGCCAAAGTGTCCCTAAAGTGAAGTGATCCTTCTTTTGATTTGTGTCTGTGTTACAGCAATGTGTTTTATTGCCTGGGAAAGAGACAATAAAAATAATATCTGTGGCCATAAATAATGTGAAACAGGATATTCGAGAACAATAATACAAAGCAGTGCATGAAGTGAGGACCTTTTCCTTAAAACGCTGCACACTGCAAGCTCCCCGGGGCATCAAACCCCCTTCTTTCATGTTCTTTATGGAACCAAGAGAATTGCTGGTGCTCGACCTATAAAGGAAATACACTTTTTTATAAAGGGTGATAGCTAGCCAAGAAGTCTTAAACTATGAAGTTTGGCTGACTGACACAGTTTTCAGAAGCAGCTGGAACTGAAGAAGTTTAAAACTTCACTTTTCCAAAGCTAGAGCAATTCATTGCCTTCCCAGTGAAAAGAATAGGGAAGCAGAAGAGCTTTGGGAGCAGAGGGGTACTCTTCAACTCCACTGAAAGCAACTCCGAAGATTGTCCCTAGGGCAGGCTGCTGAGCCCTGGAAGGGAGCTTGACTGGAAGTCCCAGGTGCTGGAAAAAACATGGCCAAACCCCAGAAAAACAGTTTGCTGATGCCTGTCTGAGGCTTTTTTTGCACATGGGTGGCAAAAACAAAGGAAGAGCCCCTTTAACAGTAGCCTCTAATCTCCTTTGCTCAACTCACCCTTTCCCCAACCAAGCTGCAGTTCTAAGTTTGGAAGTCAGAGTTAGGCATGGGAGTTTAATGCTGGGGCTGCCTGGCCCTGCTGTCCCCACATCCCCAGGGACAGGACTGATGTCTCTGAAACCATCAAAGCACCTGAGTTTTGGCATCCTTACTGAGCTGAACCCTGGCACTCTCTGGCCTTTTCTCTCATTCATGTGTCCTAGGGCTGCACAGATGCCAAAAACCTCCATGCTGAAAACACACTTCTCCATCCTGACTTCTTGAGGGCTTTTTCTCAAATTTCAGTCCCTAGAAACAGGCATCATTCCTCCTTAACTGTGCCTTGTTCTACCTCCTTCACAAAATGATGCTCCTCCAACATCTGTGAAAACATGCAGCTCCAAAGCAAAGCTCAGCTCTCACAGGCAGCTCAGACCACAGATGATTGGTAAAGAGGGAAAGGAGATTGTAAATCAAGAGGAAAAGATCTCTCCTGCAAGCACCCAGGGTGCTGTTTCAGCCTTCTCACACACAGGCCAACACAAAGACAGGATGACTGCAAAGCTGGCATGTAAAAGTTAAATAAAGGTACCTGCCAAATGGAGGGTGAATGTGATGCTAAGAAAACGTGGCTAAGTGTAACACATGAATCGGTCCAAAGGAAAACAAAACAAGCATCTACATTATCTCTTTTTGAACTGTTTATAGCTGAACTGTAAGTCCTATTAAGGTCAGTGGACAGGTTCCAGGTAGCCAGGACTGAAGTTGGATTTGGCTCTGTATATTTGGCTCCATAGCTTTGTTCTGGGATGCTAACAAGTATGTTTCATAGTATAAGAGTGCTCGAAGCACCACTGTTGCCTCTCCGCTGCACAGTTCAGAACAAGGAACAGGCTCAGCAGCCCTAGGGAGAAAGGCAGCTCTGTCTGCTGAAGGAACACATCGCTTGATTCAGATGCAAACCCTCTAATTTATGCAGACAGACATACTTGTACACAGACAAACACGCTGGTTTTTCATCCCAGTGTATGGATGAGTGGGCTAATGAAAAAAGATGACATATCTTTCTCTTACACACACGCAGTCACCTACACAAAACTGTGCTAAAAATATTTTGTAAAGCAGCAGTCATGTACAGTGAATAGGGAATGGCAGAACTAAGACAGCCTGTTCATTTTGATACAGTTTTAAGGATTAAAGTTAAGCAATAATAGTATTGTCTTCAGTGTTACACTAACAATTCCTGCTCTATTCCTTCTAAAAAACCAGATCTTGTATTAAAAATATCTCCTTTTTCTGGGAGGTGGGGAGGGAAAAAAACCAGAAACAAACCCCAAACCTTTATTTGTAAAAGTTTCTGGAGAGTTTTCTCTGGAAATACCAAAAGCAAAACCACAGAGATTAGGAAATGTCAGTTAGGGATGCCCAAACACAGAGATGCTTTTGATTTAGTCACGTACCCATCTCCAAATAAAGCGAACCAAAACTTCACAGGCAGCCCTGGCTTTTGAGTGACTAACTCTGCAACCCCTGCAACAAGAAGACCTTTACATATTTAAGTTCCAGGAGTAGATTTGCCAGTTTGTTGTTAGAAAAGGAAGATGAACACTATGCTGGGGTGGTTCCTCCACCACTGGCGGTATCTGAGTCACTGGCAGTGGTTCAGGCTGCCACCCCCCATCTGAAGAACAATCTGAAGGAGGAGACACTTCACTTGGGTAACTAAGCTCACATGTACTCTCCTTCACACCTATTCTGCACCTGAGCTCTCCTGTCCTTTCCCTTCAAAACTGCCCGTGTTCCAGGCCTGTCACAGTATTTGTCCATTCACTGAAGTCCCAGTCTCCTCATCCTGCCAGCCCTATCTCTATTTCTCTTCCTCCCAGTCCTTATCTCATTGCTCAACCATTCTCAGTTCCCTATGACCACTCTCTTTGTTATGCATTTCTAGTCCTCCCTTATTTTCCACCCTGTCTATCCCTCATGTCTCACCCTCATTCCATTTGAGCCCCTCTCATAATTTCTTTATTCTTCTCTTTAAATTTTGTTCAGGCAGCAATATCTCTACTGCATGGGCTCAGCCAGATTGAGGGACATGGTGAGGCCAAGACCTGTGCTCTCAGACCTGACGGTCCTGAATCTCCCTGCACTGGATCATGCTCTGTGCAGATACATCATTTGGGGTGCAAATTGAAAAGTTCAACTAAGTCTCTGCTGAGCATGTGAAAATCAAAAAATCAGAATTTTTCCTAAAACTTGCCATGAGGCAGATTTTAGCAACTACTGGAATTTGAGGGAAGGAGTAAAAATGCATTCTGGATATGGGATCAACCTGTGCCAAACATACTCTCCCTATTCAAAAGCAGTGAACCCCCATCTTTGGTAAAGGCAAACAAATAATTTAGAACCTTGGTCATTTCAGGAATGATTTGACAGTAAGGGTTTTTTGCATCCCTGTAGCATGTCTTAACCAAGACTTTTGGACATGGCTTGTAAAACTCAGACAAATCTATTCTTCCAAAGGGCAGGAGAATGACAGCTAAACAGATGGAGAATGATGAACAAGCCACCCGTGCACCCACAACAACCCACCAGCTCCTGGGTGGTCTGCAAGACAACCTGCAGGCAGCTACCCAAAGGTTGGATCTTTCTAGATTACACTTTAACAGTCACCACACCTAATAAATTATGAGAAATAGAAGGTTTACTCCATGTTTATCACTACACAATTAATTATTTTACTTATAGACAACACAAAAGAACATACACCTTATTAAGATTCTGAGAGACTCATGTCCCCCTTCAGAATGTCACACACATTTATTTACTTGTAGGAATTAACCCAATGTTCTGCATTCCGAGATTTAATTCATTCCTTAGCTAAGCCAGGATACCTCACTAAAATGCCAGGACCTCTCTCCAGAGAAACCTGACCCTCCCATTCTGCATTCATGGATCCTACTAAAAGAAGCTCTCATATACCTCTACATGAGCTGACTTATAGTTAATATCTGTTCTGTTCCATGCCAACTTTTCTTGCTGAAAGGTAGGAAAAAATGGCTTTTTTTTAATCATCCCCTTGACATATTCATCATCACCTGAACATATTTATCATCACCAAATATTCGATTGGAACTTGCAGACATGAACCACGATGGCATAATCTCAGGCTTTGTCTGCAAGAGACAGAGTGGGTCATTTATCAGAAAAAAGGTGTTTAAAGAGTGCCTTTTTGCTTTCCAGTGTCTAGGAGATATCTGGAATTCCATTTCAAATTGTATCTGAAAGGTAAAAGCCATAAAGACTTGAAAGACAGCACTGAGGTTTCCCATACTACCTTCCTACACTGACTACCGCTTGGACCTGTAGAGCCTGAACAACACGTTTTGGTTATTACAGAGAACTTCACCAAAACAGGCAGGTGCTGGCATGATTTTAGGGCTGCAGACGATTTTCTCAGAGGAAAAGTTGGGCTCCATTTGCCAGTCTGTCTCTCCAGTCTATTTCTGCAGCCATAACAAAGGAAGTTGTTTACATAAAGATCATGAAATGCAGCTGATGAAATGCAGTAACATACCATTGACTGTCAGGCAATGCCAAGAAAGAAAGTGAGTAGAAAGGGACTTCTGTTGATGTGTGATGAATTTTGGGGGTGGTAAAGCACAGAATTAGAATCTCAACTAAGGATTTTCTGAATTTTTATAATTTTAAAATTAAATCCCGCAGTCCTACAGGCATTTTTACCTTTTTTTTTTCTCAGTTCCTGTATAGAGTATAGAGAAACAATTCTTTTTCTATTCACACATCACTTGACTTATGTTATACAGCAACAAATAAATTCGTGATTCTTCAAGTCAACCCTTGAGCCTGGGTTGGCACATTTGCATCTGAGATTTCTCACAATAAAATATATGTCCACACATCCAGGAAGTCTGCAGCTACCATGGTGCTAGTGCCAACCTGCTCCCTTCAGCTGGCCTGAATACATTTCACGATGAGTCTACACATCAAACAGCTACAGGTGCATCACGCAAGTCCAGCGCTCCCCA
Organism: Myrmophylax atrothorax; assembly: GCA_026770055.1. NCBI lineage: Eukaryota > Metazoa > Chordata > Aves > Passeriformes > Thamnophilidae > Myrmophylax > Myrmophylax atrothorax. Next base: position 108,798,256 of record JAOXXN010000446.1, on the reverse strand, counting down.
GAACTGCAAGCTCACTGCACCTGCAGTGTTCACTCAGTGGACTGATGTGCAGTAAATCCACCCAGCACAGTGGAGTGAGACATGTTGCTGAGCTCCACAGCAGCTGGGCAGTGCTGACACAGTAAAGCACAATGCTTTCCAAAAGCATCAGACTTGTGCACACACCATGAATGCAAAGAAGGTTTCTGTACACATGGCAGCCCAGATAAATCTATTGCATTTTTTGCTCCAGGCTGGTTACTTAACATCTGGAAATCCTGGACAAATAGGAAAAATTATCAAGACCGGCTGGGTAAGGTTTTGGTTAAAAAATAGTGATTATGGCAATGGAAGTGAACAAAACATCACTGCTAAGTTACAATTTGGCACTATGACCCACTGGTATGGTCTGCTTGCAACCAAACCACAGGCACATAAGCCATGGGCTGCATAGTTTGTAAATATATTTTTTATTCTTTGTGAAAGAAAATGTGTGTTGAATGCATATTGTCAGTGAAGCAGAATTACTTACACTCAATCTTTTGACTATCACCTGTGACAGATCTGCAGGAAAACATCCTTTTAACTAAACATGTGACTGTTGGACATATTTGATGACATTATATTTCAGAATGATCAAAGTCAGCTGTCAGAAAAATTAGGTTAGTCATAATTAGTCTTTAGTTGTTCCCATGAGAACCTTATACAGTTGGTGGTTCTTCTTAAAAGATTAGAGTAATCCTTGTAATGTGTCATAATGAAAGTGGCAAAGATTTGGAATAAAGGGCAGAGTGCTGTCTTTGTTTCTGAAAGTAGATGGTTTCTAATTGAGACCTTTAATTGTACTGAATTTTATCAGTCTGTGATACAGAGAACATTGGAAGAGGGCATATATCTTTCTATGAACTGCTGGAAATGGTATTTTAAATTTATTCCTCTGAAAGAATCTGAGTCCTAGAGGCCATTGTCAATACCAAGAGATATTCTTATTTCCACACCATTTGTCCTTGCTTTCTTCAATTCTTACTAATGCCAAGATGTGAAACAATGCTGATATGCAGTCACAGGACTAATTATTAGACTACAGTCTTATCAGTGAAGTTGAAACAAAATTGGTAGTATAATAGCCATAACCCAAAAGTAAAGGTGAGGAGTTGCAAAACAAAATGAGAGACTTTATCTATCATTACCATTACTGCTGGTGTGCAGCATAATAAAGAAAGCCCAACATATTAATTGACTGGTTTATTCCTTTCACAACTGGAAACTTCTATGATGTGAAACACTGTGTGTAAAACTGGAAATCCTATAAATTCAAGTAATAAAGTGTATCACTTAAGTAATATTTAATCCAAAGAGGCATTCAGATTATCTAGAATATCTGAGAACAATGACTTCTTCAAAGCATTAGACAAGAATTCTCTTTGAAATGGCTTGTTTGAAGTCTTTTTGCACAACCATAAAACAAAAGACTCTCTGTTTAAAAGATTACATTTAAGGAGTCTTTTTCCCCCTGCATTTATTTGTTGGAAAATGCTGATAAGAGAGAGACCCCCAAACTGCAGTGGAGAGCATTATAGCTGTCATTTCAAAGAAGACTGATAACTTCTTTAGATCTTCCTCCAACAGTGAGGTAATCATGCATCCTTGTCCTTTCATTATGATTTCTTAGCCCAAAATTTATCAAAGAGCATAATTTTACTGTATTTTGATTTTCTTTACTATCAATGCTTTCTTTTCAATTTTTTTCTGTTTATCCATTCCTGAAGCACAATCAGATAACACAAAAGGACTTAAGCCCTTGAAAGTATATTGTATCATGGGACTTGTAAAAAAACAAGGTACCTGTTGACCAAGTTTTCATACTCCTGACTTTTTCAATTGTCTACACTCTGTTAGTTAAGGCTATTTCTTCATTCTATGTGAAAAATCATAATATAAATAATGCACAGTCCTTGACAAGTGGCTTTTGGTTAGTGAGGTCCTTATGAAAGCAGCTTTTTTCCTGGTGTACCTGGCCAATGCAGTCCCTGCAACCACAGCAATAACAGCATCAATACATTAAGTCCCTATAGCTAGGGGTTTTTTAAGAACAGAAGGGATATCTGTGGGCATTTGCCAGGCTGCCAGTGGCACAAAAGCCATGGAAATGTACCCCAGGGTTCTCATGGCCAGCCCCTGGCTGAACTGAAGTGGTAGTCAGAATCTCACCCAGCCTGCACACAGTTGCTGGTTTTCCAGGAGAATTGCCGGCTCTCTGTAGTGAATTTAAGCTTCCAGGCCCAATATTCCCTTTTTCCAGTCATCCTCCACAAACCCCACTAGAAGCAGCCTGTGGACTCCTTGACTGTACTGGTACCAGTGAGGTGATGAGAACTGGGATGGCAGCTCCAATGCTGCACCAAACCACTCACATTGTTTGACTTTTGGCACTCTCCTTGGCGAAGTTTTGGCCCTGGCCAGCTATTCCAAATAATGCTGAGGCATTGTCTGGGAGCCAGCCAGGCCAGGGAACATTCCCAGCTGGTGTTTATGGACAAGGCTTCCCTCTTTTGGGAAGGAAAGGGGATGGAGTGTAGCCAGATGGATGCAAATCTTGCCCTCATGGCCAGCAGTCCTTGTGGTTTAGGGATTTCCTGAGTCAGAGTTGGAGTCTTTTAGGGAGTTTGATTGTTCTCAATTAATTTATCTTCTTGAATTTGTCCCAATGCCTGTGGGATCCATGCAAAGCTTTAGCATCCTTCACATCCTTTGGCAAGCAGTTTCACAGCTCATTTTATTGTTATTAATACCACACTTAAATGTAAGTGATAATAAATTTATCATGTCTTGGCAAAATCTTCCATAGGGTAATAGTTTTAATAACTGTTAAAAAGGTTTGCTCTGCTTTCTGTCTATCTCTTGCTTCAAATTTCAGCTCTTCAGTTCTTGTGAATTCCTTGTCCATTAGCTGGTAAAAAAACCCTATTACCAGATACTTTCTCTGAGTAAACTGTGGTGAAACCACTTCTTAACCTTCTCCTTGGTATACTAAATCAACTGAGTTCCTGAAATCCCTCCTACAGTGACATGCTTTCAAAACTCAAATAATTACATTAAACATGTTGAGGCATGATTTTCCTTTCAAAAAGGAACTCTTTTTGGCTGCATAAAACACACCTTGATGGAAATAAATATTTCCTCTGTCTTTGGTTTTTGACATTGTGAAGATGTTACAGAGAAACTTTTGGCCTGCCTCCAGGCCAAATAAACAATTTCACAATTAGCATCCCAGAATATCCCCTTATGTGCAAACTGTGCTCCAAAATAAAAGTGGATTTTAGTCCAAAAATGTTAGTCTGAGTTCAAAGAGTGCTAAGGAGTATAAACAGCTTATTCAGCTCTATATGCTTTGGGAATTTTTTCCATGGAGACAAGCTCTTTCTGAACACAAGAATGGTACTAATTTGTCCATATGCATATAATTAACTTCATTCCACTGATTTTCTTGGAGATCTGTTAGAAGACGAGAAGTGATCTTTATACTTCACACCTTCAAATGTGTAACAGCAGATCTTACAAGATACATATTGCCAAAGGAAGAAAAAATACATCAATATAGTTCTATTGATTTGGCAGTAGAAATACTCAGCGTTTCATGTTAGATCTGGATTTCAGGTGTATTTTTTCTCACATCTCCAGATTGTTCGTTGTGTAAGATTGATGTTGAAGCATGATCTTCTGGTTGAATGAAATGCTGAAAACCAAAAAATCAGCATGCATTCAACTTGTTTTGTAAGGATTATATAGTGATGATAGCTACTGAAAAAAATAACCCTTCTTTAAATCTTGATTTTCAAGTTCATGCCACTCCTTAGACTTCCAGGCATACACTGTAGGAAGGAATACATCTTCCCAAATGTTAATTTTTCATTTTCCACATCCACCTTGCCAAATCTTATGACTCAATTTACTCTGTAGAGATTTCATTTTCTGTAGTGCTGACACTAGAAGCACTCACTGCATGGAGATGTAAATCACATTCCGATACACTGTATTTCCAGAATTCTCACTGAGGCAGGAATAAGTAAAACTTGCGAGAGGACTTTTCGAAGCACACAACTTGGAGCAATGTTACCAGAGAATTTTTACTCCATAAATAAAACAATGTTTTCAAGCTCTCTAGAATACCTTCACAAACTCAGACAAGGTGCAAGTAAAATGGGCAGCATCTGAAGCTCAGCAGGAACTGCTCATCATAGAGGATCCAAATGCACATGAGAAGTCTATGTAGGATTCTCTGTTGAGGGTTGAGCACCTTCATAGAAAACCCTCATGCTTGTGCATTGCCCCAGGTTTCACCAAAGCCCTGCTGGAAACCAGTGCTTTTACCTCTTGAAAATACTGAGTTTCAATCCTTATGTCTGGAACCGAAATCCTGAGTGTAAGCAAAGTGATTCACTTTCCTCTTCAGAGGCACACCAGATTCCACATGCTACACATTTGACCAGACAGTCACTTGATTCAGAGGACTGACTAACTAAATTCCCACCACACTGGGATGTGCTTCTCAGGCAAGAAACTATCTTTTTGCTAATTCTCTCTTTCCTTATTAAAATGAAACTTTAGCATATAATTGGAGTCCACTTTGACATTTACTGCTAGAGAAACAAGACCATGCCAGTTGCACTGGCACAACAGCTACAGAAGATATTCAGGTACCTCTGAATTGTCTGAACTGCATTATTCTGGGAATTTTCTAGTTTACTAATACTTTAATAGCACTAACCTTGCTTTACAATTAACATCCAAACAGACACTTGAGCATTTCAAACCTTCTTTTGAAATTTAATTCATTATCATGAGGTTGACCCTCACAGTCCCTCTCCCCCGTGGTGACATGCTTTAATCTCAGAGGAAAGGGCTCAAAGCTTTCAAACAAGTCAGGCTGGAGCATGATTCCATTTTCCTCCTCTGCATTTTTTTCTCACCAACTTTTCTCATCATCAGTTTCAGCTTCCCTTGAAAGTAGTTTTTCTATTTAATTTTGCTTCATGTCTCCAGCACTGCAATTTAATGCTACCCTCTTTAAATTAAAAGAACATTGTTTTACAGATTAAAAAAAAAAGGCAAGTCTTTTAATCTTCCTACTTGTTTCTCTGGAGGGCAAATTTCTTTTAATCACTTTCCTGAGCACAATTTAGCACATGTAATTATATCTCAAAACAAAAGGAAGTGAATCAATATAATACTTTGATTTTAGGAAATACCAAATATAGTTAATCTAAGGATTTTTTTGATACAGTTGTCATTGCCAAGGACCAAAGCACTTCTTAGGGGAGAATAAATAACATGATGTGGCACTTGTTACAGAGCAGTCTTTCTGAAACGCACAATTGTTGTCTGGAGGGATTATGGTTTGGGTGTAACTTGTAAACCTGCTGCGAAATAACACACACCATTTGTGGCACACTGCTGCAGTCCTGCTTTCAGAAAAATAAACTTTTTGATTGCTTTTTTTTACCCCAGTCATTCTACTTCACACTCATGTACTAAAATCCAAAGCTTCCTAAACCTGTGCAAAAGTTGTTCTGCACAAAAAAAGAATGTTCTCTGAAGGACAAGCAACCCTCCCTCCACAGAGTGGTCACAGCAGAGTAACAGCCTGCAGGTCACTTCTCAGGGTCGGTGTATCTATCTTGAAGGGCTTCCTCCCTGTGTGACCCTGGTTTGACAATACCTTGGTGATGAAACAACTGTCAAGGTCATACCTCTTGGCTACAACCTTTGTGGCTGGTGAGAAGCTGGTTTGTACTGATGTTCCTCACAGGGTTCACTCTCCAGCTGTGCAAGCATTTCACTCCCAATGACCAGTCATGCTGACTTTCCAATGCCCTTATTTATTTCTAATCTTTATTAATTTATCCGCTCTCACTTCCTAAAGTAAGGTACACCATACTCTGCTAAAACAAAGGAAAAAATTAATCAGGATTAATAGCACTATTATAACCAAATGGATTCAATAGAATTGCAATGGATAAGAGAGAATATTAAATTGCAGTTGAAAAACATATGCAGGAATAACAAGCTGTTGGAAACCGATATCTTTTTTTCAAGAGTTATTCAAAATTAAGCAGCTGCAGTAGACCCTTCATATACCCTTCACTGCACCTGCAAGCCAGGACAAATTGAGCAGAATTTTGCCTTTGGTTGAAGATGTCAGGAAGAGGAAGGGGTTTTGTATTGAGTTCCCCATTTTCTACATCTCTCATGCCTGGTCATACATAGTGGGAACTGACATTGCCAGTAGTTCCGGTGAAGAGCAGAGCAACATTAAGCACTTCTGGACCATAAATCCACTTTCCTAAGGAGACACAGGAACCTGGGATAAGATCCACAATGGGAGTAGGTGCCAGAGCACTGAGGTACACAGCCAGTGGCTTCCCAGGCACTCACTGTCTCCAGCAACATAGCTGAGAGAGGCATTTGAGCTCCCTAAACTGAGCATCCTGAAAACAGGAGCCACAAACTAGCCCAGTGGGCAAAGAGCCATGTAAATTAGCCACTGAGAAATCTTCAAGTGGTGTCAAGGATGCCGCACTTGGATGGTGTTCACAGCTCTGTGGGGTGGATAGCCCCATTCCCACCCTCCACTGGAGTGCCTTTTTCCCATAATGCACAAGCCCAGGATGCAGGAAATGGGAGTTCACATAATTCCCTGGCCTGAGAAAATGTCTGCACTTCAGAAGGTTAGTTTCAGGGTTGTATTTTTGCCTAGAGGATGAAAAAGGAACATACAGAGCATCTAAACCACAAAACTTAGCTTTCCCAGTTCTGGTTGGGAGTTTTTTTCAACAAAGAAGAAAACAAAGGGTAGAAAGAACACCAAATTTTGGCCAGAATAAAAATCTATTCTTGAGTGAAAAGGAAATTTTTCCTTCCTCTGTCCCATGAAAACTACACAGTGACTCTTGCTGTTCAAGGAATAACTTTATACACCTCTAAAACCCCTCTGCTTCTTGGGTAAAATGCTAGGGGTGTATGAAAAACAATCAACAGTTTACCAACCCTCTGCTAAAAGCAGCAGTCATGAAACAACCATCAGAATGTGGTTCATGGCGAAAATAGGAGCTAATGAGGGGCCTGGCCACGTGCAGCAGCCCTGCACCAAGGACCACAGCAGAGAGGCTGCGGAGGTTTGCCGGTGGGAAGGACGCTTGGACAGCCTATGGTCGTGAAGGTGAGGTCTGGTTCTCCCACCTGTCTCCCCAGGACCCACCTTCTTGATGCTCACTCCCAGCAATGTTGTATAACAACAAAAGGGACCATCAAACCAATTCCAAATGACAACGCTGCATGAATATGTCTACACTCTGGTGTCTTTCCTGCTGCCCACAGGTGGGAACACATGAGGCCCTCAAATACAGTCCAAGTCCTTGAGTCCCTGAAACAGGGAGGAAAAACTTTCAAAGTGGGCTCTCCCCCATGTCCCACTCTGGCCAATTTCTTTGAACAGTGCTGGAAGATTTGTTTTTGTTTAGTTAGTCTGCTCACAAAGTCACACAGAATATGGAATTAAAAATGTGACAGGCATTTTTTTGTTGTCTGCTTTTTGACAGCTTTTGGAGAAGAAACCCACTTCTGGCTTCTTACCAGAAGGATTATGATGTTTCACTTATGAAGAATGCATTTTTCAAAAGCAACTATTTTACATTGCAAACTCTGGGCTCTTATTCCAGACAGATAGACTATTCTTAATAAAGTTTCCTTCAAGATCTCAGCTGGTTTTTAAGTCTATGACTGTTAAACTAGAAATACTGTACTTAGAGAACTGCACACAAAGGTATATTCATCAGGTCTGGAGTTGCTCTCACACTGAAATAACTCTTTAGAAGTTAAAAAAAATTACAATACATTAATAAAAGTGAACCAATTATAGAGAGCCTGTACTCAGTCTCAGAAGGCTGTGATTGCAACCTGTGGCTGTGGCTGGGCAGGAAACACTTTTCTTGCCTTGCAAATATTTCTGGGATTTCAGAAATTACTCCCATTTCCATATGTAGAAAAAGAGATCTATTTTACAGTTTTCCTTTAAATGAAAGAGCAGAGACAAGCAGAGAGACCACAGGGCTGTGGTTAGGGCTCTCACCTAGGATGAAAGGGATTTAGGATCAGATTAGCTGTGTTTGCTGTGGTTTGCAGAGGGGACTGGGGCACTGGGCTCTCAGAGGCACCAAGTGCTCATTAGGCTGCTGGCCTTTTCAGCCTTCTTGGTTGAGGATTTTCAGTTTTGTCCACCAGATCAGGGACTTGAACCTAATGAACCTCCATGGGAGGCTGATGCCAAAACCATCTGCTCTAGGCACCCAAAACTGGTTAGGCATGACAAGTACCAGTTAGATGGGTAAGGCATTGCAAGAGTGATTCAGCTCACCCAAATTCCCTGTCTTGACTCCTGGCAGGGCTCCTGGGCAGACCTGCTGTTCCTGAGTCTGTGGTGTGCCCATGCCAGCAGCTGCCTCTGTCTGCCCACCCTGGGCAACACTGAAGGGGCACTTTGTGAGTGGGGATGTACCAAGAGCAATGTCAGAGGAACAGGGTGCTGGCTGTGTCACATGTCCCTGAGGTGCAAGCAGCAGGACCCTGCTCCACCAAAAGTTCAGAAACATGAACATGAGTGACTCCTGCACAGTGTACTAACCCTGCACCCTCACCCACATCTGCCCTTAGAGAGACAGGATCTAGCATTCAGGCTGGAAACTGGGCTAAAATAGGGATGGTTTCTGTCCTTCATAAACAAACCATGCCATTGCTGTGGAAAAACTCATGGAAGTGGAAGAAAGGGTGGCCCAAGTTGAGTTTAATGTAGTCTCAGAAAGAAAACTCGGTGACTCTCTCCCTACACCCAGAACCATCTGTTGGTGGTGACAAATATTATTCTCTTCATTCCCTTCTCACCTGCTCCTGGCACACCTGCATCATGCTCACTGACCTGTATCATACTCACTGGGCAAAAGGAAGATCTCCAGGTTTCTCCAGCTACATAAACTGCTCTTATTTAAAAGATGGATTGCCAGTGTAACGGGAAGCGAGGCCAGGAGCGGATCTCACCCAGTCTCCTGCATATCGTAGGAAACGAAGTATCACATAAATTCCATAGCATGGCCCAGTTCAGAGGAACAAAATGCTACATTTCAGCATTTGCTTTTTATCCTTATTTGTTCTTCTCTGCATGCACACTTCTCTCTACTAAACAACTAAGCAAAATGAGGGTGCAGATGAGGTAAAACCTGAATGGAAAACTCCTACTAAGAAGTACTTTAACTTAGGTTGTTACTCTGGGGAGAACGGCACTAGGAAAAATGTGAAAGAAAACTTTTTCTACATTTATTTTTTCACTTTATTTGTCAAAGTCAAAATCATTTCAATCAGGAAGTTTGCATGTACACAACCCACTTACTGGAACCAGCTCTGCTGTGGGGAGCTCAACCTGCATAATGTACCACATTCTGTGTCCCAGGCACCTCAAAAGGGGTACCCTAATCAGGGGTTAGAGTATTCCTTATCTTCTGGAGCTGCTCTAAATTGGAGTAGGGCTGATGACAGGCTGGCCTCGGATACAATCACAAATGTGTGTTATTGAAGTGATAACCTAATGAATGAAATTTAACAAAGCATGATTTTAGGTGTCTGTTACTAAAGAAGTCGGTATTTCTTGTTCAGTTTTCCAGGAACGTCTTCAGGATGAGATACAACATACAGCAAATAATTCAGCAAGTCTGTCACCAGTGCACTTCTGGTCTGTATAGATATTGCACACAGTAATTCATCTCTATAGAAAGAGCCCATCAATAAAGGCCACCCATTCTTTCACAGTGAAGACCACCAATCCTTCAGTTGTCATGACTTCTCTGAGCCCATTGTTCCTTACTTCCTTTCTCATATAATAATTCTGACTTCCATGAC
>JAOXXN010000446.1:108748482-108780160 GCA_026770055.1 Myrmophylax atrothorax | reverse complement strand
AGAATAAAGCACTAAAGCTATAAATTACTCTTTCAATACAAAAGCCTGGACACTAAGTAACCATGCAGAGCCAAGAACTGAGTGGAGCACATCAGGATGAGTTCTGTGACCTATGTTAAAAACTGTCTCTATATTCCTCATTGGCATTCCTTGCTAATTCCTTGTTGGTTGGGGGCACGGCAGGAGGGGGGTGGGTGGGAGAGGTGTTTAATAATGTTGATTTTTAAGTCATCTACTGTTTAAAATCACTTCCTCACTCAGTCCCCTAACAGACAAACAAGTTATCATCCGGGGAAAGAGATGCTCTCCCTTTAACCAGGCTTACTGCACAGAATATCTGCTTTCAGCTGCCATAAAGGGGATCAAACTTGGCAAATTGTTTTAAATGTCTGATGTGGCTACTGACAACAGAGAGGTGCTGAAAGAAGAAATTTCTTTTTTTTTTTTTTACACTGAAGAGCATAGACAAACTGGCAGAAATGCCTGAATAAAAATCTAGGCTACATAATGCTGCTTTAATTATATTTTTTATTTAGGTCTCAGCTCCTAATGATAAGTTCTTACTAATTCACTCTTGTCCCAGATTTCTTCCCCCTGTGCTTCAGTAGTGTATTAAAAAGTCTTTCTGAAAACAAACCTTTGTAAATTTTAGTGTAAAAAATGAAGAATTGTCACTGACAATAGATATATGGCCACATGTAAAGTCAACAACTCCCTTTACAGAGTGTTGTCTACTAGTAGATAGGAAGCACACAGGAAAGAAGCAAGGATGTTGTACCTACAGACATTGTAGAAGAGTAATCTTTAAAATTCCATTCCTTCCCTTCAGGACAGAATAGACAGTGAGTAAGGAAAACCCAGCTCAGAGGGTGGAGCACTCTGAGGTCCACACACGGGTGATGTGGGATTTCCGAACTTCAATAGAAAGTTCATGAATGCTAAAAAGTCAGCACATTTCCTGGATGTGCCCCACTGTTACTCAGTGTTACTCACATTACTCAGGTTAAACAGGAGCACCCAGGTTCATTTAGGCAGAATAACAGTCCTTGTAGAATGTAAAAACAATGTAGAATGAAGAAGGAAAGGAAATTTACCTGGGAGAGACATCAGAAGAAGAAAAACAAAGGAAGTGCTTATGCTAGAGCCAGCCCTAAACCTGAAGCCTGTTCTGTCTCTGACCCCAAACACACCGATACACAGCTAGACTCAGTAAAATCCTGGTCAGGTACTTTTCAAGCCCTTGTGCTACTGCAGACAACAATTTACAAGTCTCCTGGAAACAAAATGTGGAGGGGCAGCAACACTGCAAAAGCCAGCTGCAAACTATACTGACACACACTCTCTGGACAAGCTGGATGCAAGTACTGAGGCTCTTTAGCTCTTCTTTACATTTATTTAAAAATATACTTTTTTATATATTGGTACTGATTAACTAGAACTCAGCAATTCACAACCTGTTACCAGTGTGATGGACCAAGGCAATTAGAAACAAGAGATGAACAATTTAAAGTTAATAAAGCCATGAAATCACAAATAGGTGGCCTTCTCTTTTGCCTATGGCCTCATTCTGCGGCAGCATTACTGTGTCTTCAGGGAATAAATAGGGCCATATAAAGGCAATTATTGTCATGGGCTCATTGCAGACATGACCTCACCCTCCGGACTCGGAATCTGCCCCCGACTGGGCTGGAGCTCCAGAAGAATTTTAATGATGGGGTGTGAGGGACAGGCGTGATACCTCTTTTGCATAATAGAAGCCCATCTCCGTGGGTCTGACTGAGGCTGATTGCTATCTGAGATCCCGTTAGTGTCTCCAAGGAAGGGTTGGATGTGACAGGTAGCCGGAACACTCACATTCAGTGCTTAGTTATTTTAAGTACCTTGACAGAAATATTTTAAAAATTTCTATGGTGCCAGCCTCAAATCTGAGCACTTGTTAATAGCCAGGGAAACCTCTGGCTCAGAGTAACACTTGCTTTACTCATGGATCTGGAACAGCCTTTTCCTGTTGTACCCCAAATAACAGGGCAAGGTTGTCTTCCGCTCTCAGCTTTTATTCGTCTGTAGTTATGTGGCTACATGTGACTGTGTCTGCTAGGGATTCCCATCTTACCCAGAATCTCAGAAGGGCATTCAGCAACACCCAGGGAACACAAGGAAAGGGATACCCGCCTGGCAGGGACCTTTTAAACCACAGACTGCTCACACCTTCACCTGCTGGGAGCTACCAAGCACGGTGGGAAGACTGTTCTGCTGTAATCTGCAACCATTCTCAGCTAAGAGACATCTCCCACTTACTCTGCGGAAAGGTAATTCCAGTTCCCACTTGGCACCAAACCCGAGTATCCCTGGGACCCAGTTTAAATTGTGAAGTCTTCATTTTGTCAGTCTCTGGCATAACAGTCCATTAACCTTAGTGAATTACCTTGTATTCCCCATCCATCAAAGTGTCTGTCTACGTGACGAGATGAAGAGTTATTTCTCCGGTCTGTCGCTGTGTCAGCTCAATGGCTAAAACATTTATTCAATATGATTAATCCATTATATCCTGACTGTGGTGTCTGCCTTGTCAATCTGAAGAGGTGGCAAGGAAAGTTTCCAGGAACGCCAGAGACAACAGCAATGGGACTGACAAATCCCACATGTGTATGGCATGCCAGGGGCATCCAGGAAGGCATAAATTCCCTCTGCTTCCACAATAGTATTAGAGCACCGCTTCATTTGAGGACAACGAACTCCAACAGGAGGGAGAAAGTGCAGGAAAACCACTCAAGGAGCAGTAAGAAGCATTTCACAAATACTTTCTCACTGCCTAAGTGATTTGAGATCATGTGTGGTGAGAAAGAGCTTTCATTGTGATAAGTGTTTGAATCCCATGATGAGCATGGATACCCAGAAGTGACAATCCTGTCACCTGGTGAAATGGCTGTGATCTCCCAGATCTGTTCCATCACTTTGGTTTTTAGGCTTGCTACACCAGACCTTCAACTCGCAACCTGAGGGCTGCATGATCACCAGTTACAGACAGCACAGATGAATGAAGGACGTCAGTCGTGGCTGACCTGCCACCTGCCACTGCACCTAAACTCCATTCCATTCAGCACTGCAGAACAAGGCTAGCTGCTGCTTTTATTCCTTCACTGACATCTAATCCTTGAACTGGTTCCTCTGACATGAAAGTATCTGAAATACTGTAACATCCATCAGATGCTAGCAAGGAAGCAGCTGTGGACCAACCCCGACAGCACTGGTGACAGAAGAAAGCATTTAGCACAAAGCCTGTATACCAGGGTGATTTAGACAGAAGGATAAGGAGATTCTCACTATTCATTCCTGAATATTCACTGGGCTTGCTTCAATTACAGAGCTTAATGGCATGATCTTCAGATGTGCAATGCTAAGTACTTTTCTAAGGTCCTGGTCGTAATTGAAAGTCGACTTGGACACCCACATTAAAAATACTGTTAATAGGGAACTGCTCTGAAATCATCTCAGCATGATGCCTTTCAATCTTGGTAATAATGAATATACAGGCAATTCATAACAGTCTACTCAGTGGAAACAAAACACAGTTTGGCTGGTCATTTGCTTTTGTTCGTCTTTTGTTAGAGGAATGGGAGGGGAGACAAGTCCTGTGGCAGTAGTCTTGAACAGCCCATCTCCGTTTTGAATCTGCTGAGATGAAATGTATCCTTCCAACAACAAAGACTGAACTCTGATCAAAGCCCCACCAGCAGCACGCCCTACAGTGGGATACATCAGATCCTAATTCCTGCGAGTGCCCAAGGGGATGTGAGATTCCCATCAGTCAAGTAAGACAAGGACAGGAGAAAGCACTGTAATTTTCAGTTTGGCCCAACAAACCCTGCAGCCTCTTGGCTTCAGTAACCTGGAATGCATCCTGTAAACAACTGGCAAGATGTCTTTCCAAGGCCATCAACACCACTCTTGATTGGCTCTTCTTTGATATTGTTTTATTCTTCCCCTCCCTCCCAAGAGCTTTTTCAGGAACTTCACATACACACTGCTGGGACTACAATTATAAGTCAGCATGTGCAGTCGAAATTCATCCAGCATGTTTCTGGGATCCCTGTTTTTATGCAAGGGCCTCTGTGTCTATTCTGCCTGCACCCAGGGTGTGTGCTGTTATATGTGATGCTTGGAGAAGCAATTACCCATCATGTGTGAATAAAGACTTGTTTTGTCAAGCAAATATATGTGTGCAAAAATGTACAATCCTGTGCTATAATTGTCTAAAATACCATTGTGGCACGACAGTGAGTTATAACATGCACAGGGATAGCCTACCTCTAAGTAATTACTTGTCTTCTGCATAGACCCTCCCAGAAGTTCATCTCCATCTGTTCTGCAGCCATTTATGTAGGACAAACACTGCCATTAACAGACTGGATGAAAAAAGTATTTTCTATACTTAAAACTCAGATAGCAGAACTTCTACTACAGCTCAGTTATAATTTTTTGCAGGATGAAAAGGGGATCTGCACCAGCCCCTTGCAGGCAGGCAGGGTTTAGCAGTGGGCAAGTGTGTCATCCCCTTGCTCACCTTGCTCACTATGCCTGTTCTCCCGCACTCATTGGAGCAAGTCTCTCCCAGCCTTCTGCATTACCCACAGGACTATGCTAGACAACAGACTACCAAGAGTTTCTGCTGAGAAATTACCTCTCAAGTCTCTCACAAATAACGTGTCTGAAAATGGCAGGTTTGTGTGTTCTGTTCTCTGTCGATCAGTAGATGGGGATCCTGCAGCCAGGCCATTCTGGTTATGGTCGTTGCACGGAAAAGGCAGGTACCAAACTAGGCATAGCCCTCAGAATCACAAAAGATCTCAGCAGCTCCTGCTTCCCTGCTACTGGGGGTGATGGTGCAAAGGACCACAGCACAGTACAAGGACTCTGGGCTGGTTCGGTGAAGTGGCCACTTATTGTCCCAGAAGCAAATATGGCTTCAAATCTAGACTGAGCTATTGATAGTCTGTGTGTTGGTGATCAAACTAACAGCTTCTATCCTTCTCTCTTCCAAGACTGAATCAGGGCTCTAAGAGTCTGTGTAAGTCACCATAAGTGTGCAGTTTTGGGAAATTGCTAACTGTTAATGTAAATGTTTCAAAGTCAAACTTCTTTTTCACAATTTTAAATACTTAAGATAGAACCACCCACTCAAAGTCTGTAGTTTTATTCTGTATCTTTGGTCTAGAAATAAATTGAGAATTTCCTGTTCTATTTTTAGGAGTGCAACTATTTTAAGAAAGTAAATTTCTTGGGGAGGTGCATTTCCATGCTTATCCAACAATCACTTTTGAAAGAGAAACCGTTAAAATGCTACCTCCTATCTGTCTGTTAGGACAGAAAGATAACTCACCAAGCAATTAATAGTATAGAATTTATCATAGGACCATTTAGGCTGGATCATCAAGTTCAATTGTTAACCCAGCACTGCCAAGCCCACCACTAAACCATATCCCCAAGTGCCACATTTACACGTAATTTAAATACCTCCAGGGATGGTGACTCAAACGCTTCCCTGGGCAGCCTGTTACAATGCTTGGCAATCTTTTCAGAGACGAAATTTTCCCTAATACCCAATCTAACCACCCCCTGGAGCAACTTGAGGCCATTTCCTCTCATCATGTCACTTGTTACTTGGGAGAAAAGGCTGAGCCCCACCTCATCTACAACCTCCTTTCAGGTAGTTGTAGAGAGCAATAATGTACCCCCGAGCCTTTCTCACCTCCAGCTCCCTCAACTACTCCTCATCAGACGTGCTCCAGACCCTTCACCAGCTTCGTTGTCCTTCTCTGGGAATGCAAATGGTTTAAATATTCCTTATTCGGTAACTGCTCTGTTAAAGTCCACTGAAATGTATAATATATTAAAATCTAGGTGCTTTATCAAGCAGGGAGGTACTTACCTGCAGAGCTACGCTGCACTGCAGGAAAGAGTGTGCACGGGCATGGATATGGTCTTTTATTTTCTGTGATCCTGTGTTTATCTGTAGTTCTGTGAATTCCCTTTGTGAGTACTGACAGACGCCTGATAAATTGCATGGCCCCTGCAAAAAGAGATAAACCCTGCTGCAGCAGTTTACCGATAGCATCAGTGTTCAATTTAAGGCGAATGCTAAATCACAGAAATCAACGGCTCATGCAGAGATCTGACATTACTGTGTTTCAGAATCTGAGAAGCACTGTGACTTTGCTTTAGAGTCCAGGAAATCATAGTTCAACTTTCCAGACAAGTGTATTAGTGAGAAAGATGCAGATTTGGTAAAACAGTTTTGGGAACTTGGAGGTAGAAGGAAAACTTCTTGTGACTTTTTAAAAAATGCTGCTTATTATTATTATTTTGTATATGTTCTCCACAAATAGCTCTTTCCTGTAGCTCTTCTAGAGGTGTGCTTTTATATTCAATAAACACAGTCTCAGGCTGGGGGGAAACGCATCAAACAACATATTTGTGATCTCTGACTGTGTAAAAGTCATTCTCAGGTTCATATTTCTTGTGCAAGATTCGTGATTGTGAGCTCAAAAAATCACTTTATGTGCATAATTTGTAATCATTGCTTAAAAATCAGTAAACAAAACAGTTAACTCATTCTGCCAAAAAAACTCTTATAGAGGAAACATAACTGACTGTAATTCAGTCAAAGCAAATTCAAAGCTATATCCAAAGAACAGTAAGAAGCATAATACTTGCCGTATTTCTTCTAAACTAACAGCCTCCCTGGCTATATATATTTTTGCTTTTCAATACAAATAATTGACAGTATTACCATGAAGTGATGAGATCACTTACCTTGTTAACTAGGAAAAGCCCAGCTAACATCCTAACTGTTTATATTTTCTTACAGTTTGCTTGTCTGTTTGTTGTTGACAGCAGAAACTGCAGTCCCAGCCAGAAATCCTAGTCCTATCTTATCTCAAAGAAATTTCATTCTGTTTTGAGAAAAAAACCAGGATTTCAGCTCCATTGATTCACCTGGATTCATACTGCCTTAGTTGTTTTGAAAAATGAAAGTTTCATATCACGACTCCTAGTGCAAATCAATAAAGGAAATGTTTTTGATAAATGTTAGTCCTACAGAATTATTCGTCATTCAGAATGTCTTATTCATTTCAGCAGAAATTTTCTGTATTTTTCTCATACTCCTCGACTTTATAGAGATTTTGAGTGTTTCCCAAGATTTTCTAGCATTAATGTTTCCACTTCTAAAAGATAGCAGGTTTTTCTACCCAATTCTTCACAGAATCATCAGTGCTAGATCCTTTGCTCTACAAGGTCTAGCTGTATCTGAGAGCCAAGTAAACACAAAGAAGAGCATAATTTTGAAAAGATGCATGCTCACACAAAGGCAATTAAAAAAATAAAGAGAGCCAGAGAGGTAATAATATCAATATTTTCCAATAACTTGGTTTCTTAAGGTGTAACTGTAGTGTGAAGAATAAATATCACAGAGAGCAAAGGATTCATCCCACTTCAGCTGGGTGCCATGTTCAACCAGCCCAAATTCCAAGCATCCAAGACTGCTGTTTCCTATGGCCTAAATATCTTTGGTGTCTTGGAACTAGACAATCAGAAACTCTAGGCACTGACTTGGAGGCCACCTTCACCCTGCCCAAACCAACCAGTCAGTGTCTGCAGTAGAAAAAGGCCTTCATCACCCTGCATTCTGCCTGATCATTGCCTAGCAATTGATTTTACTCTAGTCCTGAATCATTTCTGTACCCCACTGTGTGTTTATCAAGAAGATAGGCACTTTTGGAAGGATCTGCTCTTCTCCCATTCTCACCCTTCCCTTGTGCTCTCCTGGGGAATGGGAGGAGTACAGCTTTAGAGTGAATCTTTCTTCAGGCTGACTATTGGAGGGACAAAGGGAGAAGCAAAGGAACCATTTACCCAGATGAAGAAGGTGTGGAGCCACCAAGTGCTGTTCAATGTTTCTTCCTCTTTAAAATCCTACGGGAACAGGATCCTGATCAGGCAGAAAAGCTATGGCTCCTACTTAGGAATTTGGGCACTAGGACAGGCAGTCTGCTGTCAGGTGGCAGTAAAATTTGTAATGTTCAAGGGCACAATTATTTTCCTAGGAGCTGTATTTCTTCAATTAGTGATGAATCCTCACCTGGTGATCTCCAAGCACTGGTTTGCACTCTACATACTGAGTAAGTTTTGAATCCATACAGACCGTTCCAGAGTATATAGTATAATTAATCAATTGTCTTTTCAATGAAGATCTCAATATTGCGCAAAGCTCATAGTTCACTAAGTGAAACCAGAGGGCTGTTCTTTTTCTGCAGCAACCATTCCCCTTGCAAAGCTCAGAGCTATTCCATTTAAACGTTCACAGTTTGCCAAGGGAAAGAAATGGGTTTTTTTCTTAGTATGTGGCAACCAAAACCAAATAAAGTTTTTCCTGAAAGCTGCACAATGTACAACATCTCTCCAAAGTAATAAATAGCTGCTTGGTGTCTGACTAAAACCAACTCAGAAAAATGCATCCAGTTTTCTAAAGCAATCACAGGCAACTCAGGCCTGGAGGCTATGGACAGACCTTAGCTTAAGGTTCAGAGCCAAACACTGCTTGAGAAATGGAGCTGAAGCGAGAAAAGAAGGACAATCCTGAAGGATGGATGGATGGATGGATGGATGGATGGATGGATGGATGGATGGATGGATGGATGGATGGATGGATGGAAAGTGCTCTTTCTTTCCTTTCAGCAGGACCCAGTAAGTCATATTCCATGCCAGTTTATATCAACACAGTCTGCTTCAGGGATGTGGAATTTCACTGCTGCTGCTGCTATGGTTTTAATTTTTTAAGTTTGTGCTGAAATTGGGAAACTAGATTGTTACTATCAAAGTGCCTGGAATCCAGTGACAGGTTTTAGATCTGTATTGGTATACATCTGATACATTTCTGGTCTTTGATAGCATAGGAGAAAAAAAATGAGCTTTTTATGTGAGGAATGACTGGGGCAGCCTGACAAAGCAGTGTCCCACCAGAAGCATTTGTAAGGTTTCCTTATCTTCATCTGCAGATCAGACTCAAGTACAACAGGAGAGCTGCAGCAGATTTCTACAGGCTCAGATGTGTTTCTTTCTAAGTGCAAGGAACCATCATGACCCCTCATTTACTTTACCAGAAAGAAGATATTTTTAATTTATTGGGCAGTTCACTAGTCAAGGTAATATCCTTTGCATTATTAGGAAGACATGGAGACAGCAAGACTTTTCTTACTTTAACCACACACTAGACTCTTGCAAGACCATTGGCAATAGCAGTCAATTATGCCATACACATTATAGCATGGATAACTCCTGTTCTCCAAGAAAACAGCCATGTGGTTAGATGCCAGCTCTATGCCTGGGCATGCACAGTGGAGAACCTAGCCTGTGTTTAAAGCTTGTGATAGGCAGGGGATAAGGTCCTGCTGGTTATATCTGTGATGTCTGCCCTGGCTTTGAAGATAAGATTTGATGTGGACTCATTGAGTGACCCAGGTGAGCTTCAGAGTTAGTAATATGCTAGCTAAGGATTCCTGCCTTGGAGACTTTTTTGCCCAGTCACAGAGCAAGTGCGCGGTGGAAGCTATAATAGAAGATCAAACTCCTTTGCTCCAAAGAACTATTTTCTACTCTTCTTTTATTGCTATGTGTCAAGTGTTCCAGCTCTTACCTGTCACTGCATCCTTCCACAGAGACTAAGCTAACACCTCATTAAATCTTGGAGCCTCTTAAACAGGAGACTCAATTACCATCCCAGCTGGGCAATGTCATCACATCAGATCAAATTTGACACAGTATTTTGACTTTTCCAGAAGCCTGGAGTTCATTTCCCTCCCATCCTAGAAGTAGAGTCTGAACAAGTGGTTAAATTTCTGTAATTTACATAACTAGGACCTCAATGAAAAATTTTATCTACCTATTTGTAATGCTCAGTGCCAGCCTGAAAATTTCATGAGAACTCCCAAACTTAGCAGGTGTCAGCAGCTGCAGTCCGGGCTGGGATACGAACACAGAAGATTATGGAACAGAGTGGATGAATTGCATGAACACTGTGTTTAATCCCTTCTGTTATATTCACCTTTTTAAAAACCTTCTTCTACTACACAATAAAGGCAATTTTCCAAGCAGGTATTAAGGACTCAGCTGTTTCACTGTTACTGCTATGAAAGTGCCACCCACCAGAGCTGTGGCTGCTCCAGGCTTTGGTTCAGCCATAGAATCATAGAATGGTTTGTGTTGGAAGAGACCTTAAAGATCATATAGTTCAAACCCTCTGTCATGGGCAGGGACACTTCCCACTAGACCAGGTTGCTTAAAGCTGCATTTAGCCTGGCCTTGAACACTTCCAAGGATGCTCACCTTGCAGCCAGTGACAAAACCCTTGCTTGAATAACCCCTTGGTGATCTTTTTTCACAGAAGGGTGCAGGTTCTCCACTATGCTCAGGAGAATCAAGGAGAAGCAGCAGCCCTGAGTATCACAGCTAAAGGTAGCTGACTCCGGGTCAAAGCACAGGGTGCTGAGATACAGCGGAAGTGACCTTCCTCCTGACAAGCCCTGCCAGGGTGTCTTGAAAGGGCAGCTCACCCACCCAAACTTAGATTCCCCTGCCCTGATCTCACAGCCCCTCTGTTGCTCAATACACAGGTTAGCTGCCAGTTGTGCTTCTCTGTCCTGTCCCAGTCCCCATGCTGACATGGCCCTTGTGCAAAGTTAGCTCTCTGTTCTGCCTGTACCCTCTGTGCCACCTTATAAAGCACAGTAACTGTGTCTGTAGAGCAGACAGTTCCCTGCTCCAGGGAGTGCCTGTAGGATAAAAGAGATGGCTGCAGGTCTCATGGTGTTCTTCACATGTCATAAACAAAGCTAGAGACCCTAGGTACATTTGATGTCCTTATTGCTTCATTTTATACTGTGTTCTCTTAAATATGGGTAACTCAGTGTTCCTGGGAGGACAGGGAAATAACAGTTTTGCAGAAGGTCATTTGTTTTATCGTGTTTCAGATGCTTGAAGAGTTGTTTCATTTTTCCTGCCCTCTTTATGAGATGAAGATTGTGAAACCTTGTGAAATTGACTAATGAAAGTGCCACTAGCACGCAATTTATTCAGAGCTCTGCTGCTTCAGAGATTAGAGATTAACTCTGAATAACCAGCATGTATCAGTCCTTCTCAAACACAATGTGTTCTCACTAATATGAAAATCATACTCTAAATAAAACTTTGAAATTTTGTAATTTTAATAAATTTTGTTTGAGTTTTGTCATCTGTTTTTTGAGGCTTCTGAGTTTGCTCACTTATGAAGAAGATGCGCACAGTTTTTAAAACTTAGGACAAAAATATTAAGTTGAGAAAGTATGTCTTATTTTAAAGGAAATTAGTCAGAATTAAGCTCTTTGATCACCCTTAAGTTATTCTTTTGCAATATCTAGAAAAATACTCTTTTTTTTCCTTAGAATAACTGAACTAAAGCTCCCAACTCATTTCTTGTCTACAGAAATTTGGACTTTATGCAAAACACTGAACACATGGAACTGATAATAGAAACAACAAGTGATAAAAATGGAACTTGAACTGCTGTCTTATCACACAGTATAGAACTATGTTTAGACTGCCCTCATCTTCCAAATCAACCCAGCTGTGAGCCTCTGAACCACACAGTCAGGTTCAGCTGGGACAAGCAATGGGGTTTGTCACTTTATTACTATGTTCTGCCTTTTCTAAATATGTGACAGCATGTAAATGGGGACATTTCCTTAGCAGCTTTAAAACACTTCTAGTGCTGACTGGTTGCCATGGCAAGCAGGCATGTTTAGGTAGCAGGCATGTAACAAGGACCTGCTTGGCCAGCAGTAGGAGGGGGAACAGGCCCTGTGTGTGCAGCAGAGTGGTGATTTTGTAACTTCACACCTCAGATATGATCAGGCTGGCTGGGGCTTTGCGTCCAAATGTTTCCTTTTAGCAGCTTTGTTTCAGACAGAAGAATCAAGAGTAAATAAATCACTCTTTCCAGACCAGGAGAACAGAACAGAGGTTGTTCTGGCATGAAATGCCAGCATTAGTAGTAAAATAGCACATCTTGCTTCCCTGTTTCCCTTATGCCCATCCTATACATCACAGATGTTGGTTATAACAAAATAGCTGGAATAATCTGAGTCTAACTTTGGAGGGTTGTTTGAACATGGGAGAAGGTGGGACCAACACTGACATCTAAAAACCTGACTATCAGCTGCATGATCTCCATCCATTATGTTTTTCCATGAATAGAGAGGGAGCTAAGGGCAGCTTCAAGGATGTGCAAATGAGCCATTTTTAAGGGAGAGGTGTTTAGACATGCAAACAGCTTTGAGAATATATCCTTCTGAAACAGATACTAGAAACAGATACTAAATTACAGGAAATAGGAGGGCATAAAGTCAAGAAGCAGAAAAGAAATTGGGAAAGAGAAACAGCCTAAAGTCTAAGAACAGCCTTATTCCAAATACATATTTGTATAGTAAAATCAGTAGAATAACGCGAATTGGAAAAGATATCTGCAGGTCATGTCTTAGTTGCCTGCTCCAAGCAAGGCAAACCTAGAAGACATCACTCAGTGCGTTGTCCTGTTGGAGTTTGAGTATCTCCAATCTCTTGGCTACCAGTACCAGTGTTTGACCATTCTCAGGATGAAAAAAAAGTCCCTTATAGCTGATTGGAAATTTTCATGTTCCAGCTTTTGTTTATTGCCTCTCATTATTTCCCTGGGCACCTCTAAAAAGAATCTATATCTTGTTTATCTCCTTCCCAAGTGGCCAGTTGAAGAAAAATGCAGGACACTCCATTGTCTTTCTCTTCTTAGGTCAAACAAACCCACTTTCTCCAGCCTCTTTGAGACATCCAGCATGTGCTCCAACACTGTGGTCAAGCCTTGTGGTTGAGAACCCTGACTATCTTGGCTGCCTTTGTTGTACTCACTCTTGCTTATCAAAGCCTTGGGGAACAGGGAGCCCAAAACAGTACATTGTACTGAAGATGCAGTCTCCCAAATGCTGAATAAAGAAGGATGGGTTCAGGGGGTAAGTCAGGTTGGAGAGGACTTGAGGTTGTCACAGAGTCCAAGTGCCTGCTCAAAGCTGGGGCAGTAGCCACCTTGCTGAACTGTTTCTAACACAGACCAGGATGCAGCCAGCTGCCTTCACTGTGAGAGCACACTGCTGACTCACGCTCATCTGGCTCACCCTTAGATGCCTAGAATGCACATCACTCTTTCTGAGCTGGGGACCAAAGGCAGCCTTTGAAAATAATGGCAGAAATAGGTGTCTGACCCATTTCAGGCATCTGCTTCAGCAGGAGATGGATCACGCTCCAGTAACGCCTGATTCCCTCCGCTGACTGGAAAGGGAGACCAGGGTGATCAGTTCTGATATAAACATCCGTACCAGTGGTATTTGCTTTCAGCGAGATTAATCCTGCTGCATAAGTTTTACCACATCCCCAGATTTTGCTGGAAGATTTGCATGTGTGTATATGAGCGTGTGCTTGCAGGGTTCCTTTGAATGCCAAGTGAGTACAATGAATAAGGATATATATACACAAAAATGCACCAAACTGGAGGTACTTAAAAGAGCTAGTTCACATTTCAATGGCAGATATTCCAGCAAATATCAACCCTACTGGTTTCTGAATGTTAGCTTGCTTTAAACATATGCCAGACATTTTATTTTTAATAATCTGGGTAGCATATCTTCCTTTTTCTCTTTCTTCATTAACTTTAGTAATATCAATTTGATTTTCTAAGGGGAAATATAAAATTCTGCTTTGAAGCAGTTGAGAGTATCAAATTCTGCATGCAACACACTAAGATCATCCTTAATTCTGTTTTTTCTCAATGAGAGTTTCAAAAAGGAGCATGTAGTCAGCAAATCTGACTGATTTCAGCTCCCAGTGGAAAGGTCAGATAAAGTTCAACTCTTTTATAACAGAGAAAGAATTCAGGAGGTCTTTAATTGTATGTCCTATAGACTAGCACGGTCATCATCTTTCAGTGAACATAATGGTTAAAAATTACATTAAACCTCCCCTTTTTGAGCAACTGCTCTCCTTTTAACCTCTCTGTAACCTTGAGTATTATGGCCTGCTATACAATTTGAATCACAGATGAGTGTTGCGCTTTTTAGATGCATGTTAAATAACCTTCCACTTTCTTCTCATTGAAGACAGACACACTGTCTATGCAGAAAAATCCAGGCAGATAAGGGAGAAAGCATCACATCCCATTCCCAGAAACCAGCCTAGACAAGCAAAGTGCCTATTCTTTTAACAAGTATGTTTTGAAAAATTGAGAACCACTGATCTTAATCTTAAGAGCTGACTTTAGCCTTCTTTCATGTACTTTGCAGCAGCTTCCTCAGAAGTCCACCACAAGCCTTCCCAGTCATCACGATGTCACAGCCTGTGTGCAGGAGGGATCAAGTTAAGAATCTCCAAACTGACAGTGTACACACAAAATAGGGAAGGGGGTTGTTCATGCTGGTCAGAATAGGTAGGAAAAAACAGATAGAAGAAGAAAGGAGTGTTCTAAAGCCACTATGAATGATGAGATTTGTTGTCCTCTTCAATTATTACTGCATGAAAATTGTGGACATCCAGCAGCTTGACCTCTGAGACACACATACAGTATTGTGTTTAGATTATTGTATCAGCAGAGGATGGTCTAAACATTCAATCCAATGTGAGGGGCTTTTCAAATCACTTGGTTGGGTCTTAGCATAGCATTGCCAAGCCTTCCTTCAATTATGAGGTTTTCTCCAGAAATATGTCCCAGACAGGTCTCTGGACAAATTTAGGGGATCCTTGGGGCAGCTGCTTTCACAATGGAGAAGGAAGCACAACAAAAAAAGGAGGCTGGCCCATCATGGTAGGAGGATTCTGAAGTAGTAAATGGTATTCTCCAGTTGGTTTTGTCTCTTTATTAATGTCTTTCTGCATTCTTCTGTTACTCAAGTTCAGAAGCTGACAGACAGCTTCTCTCTTAGCTTCCTGTTTCTCTGCTAATTCAACTTTTGGGAACGGATGTAACTCCAACCACACTGGAATTTATACCAGGCCTGGAAGGACAATCTTGTGCCTGGGGAGAGATGTCTGGGCTCAGAAACACTCTGAGATGTGTCCTAACAACAGCGCAAACCTTGCTCCTTCAGGGACAGAAAACAGGAATTACAGATAAACAAGACTGGATATTAGGAAAAATTTCTTCCCTGGAAGGGTTGTCAGGCATTGGAATAGGCTGTCCAGGAAAGTGGTGGAATCACTCTCCCTGGAAATGCTCCAGAGTTGCGCAGATGTGGTGCTGAGGGACTTCTTTTAGGTGTGGACCTGGCAGTGTTGAGTTAATGATCTTAGAGGTCTTTACCAATCTCAACGATTCTGTGATTCTATGACTTGAGGCAGAGTTATGCTCTGACTACAAATTGACTTCCACTGCTTTTAGCCCTCTCCATCTCTCTTTACTCTCACTTCCTGGTAATTATTACAAAACTGGATATATTCATCAAGCAACAAACTACTGCACTGCACATCACAACTCCTCACTTCTCACGTCAGGATTATGTTTGTTCACATGAGCCAGTGTTGTATAGGTAATGGGTAGAAATAGGCAACCAAGACAAGCAAAATCCATAGCTCAACTAGTTTTGAGGTGCAGGCAAATCACTTTTTAAGTCAGCTAACAGTGAATTTGTGTTCAGGATGCACAGGACATACTTAAAACAGTAACCATGGATTTTTTAGCAGCAGTTCTAGCTGAGGCACATGTCCACCAGTTTCATAAACGGGCATTAACATCTCCAGAGTCTTTCAAAGGATATATAGACCTCAGACATACATTACCTCTAAGCTATACATGGACCACATACTCCAGAAACATGATCAGCACTTTGGATGATGCTTATCTTTTTATCTGATTGCTGGGGTATTACCAATATTCTAACAGAAAAGAAACTATTTTGAAATAAAAATGCTATCACTGGGACTAGCAACACAGCCTAGCCTTTGTTATTTCAAATAAGTGTCTCATGTTTTGAGCAGAATGAGTAGGATACAGCAGACGTTCTGCACAAAAGTATCATTTTCTACTCAGGAAGTTGAAGATTTAATAATAAATGTGTCCCGGGAATTCAGATTTAGAGTCTGATCTTATGGGAGTTTTTGAGCACTCAGTGTTTTTGAAATAAGCTAGCAGTGCCTGTGAGAGATATTAAAGGAGTTCTCTGGGCCAAACAAAGGCCAAGGCTATGAGTGAAGCCCTCCTGCCCAGGCAGTGTCTGGACAGACACTCTCCAAAAATGCAGCAAGCTTTTTTCTGGACTCCTACTTGAGCAACTCAGCCTTCATCCACCACAGAACCCGCTCCTGCTGTGCCTACTCTGGGGCTTCTTGTCATTGACCTGCACCTCCCCTTTGCAGTTCTGGACAGTCACCACACCCAGACTAAATCCATTTTCAAGGTCACATACCCACTCTGAACACTGTCTGCAACGGAGACTTAAAAAATAAAAAATAAATAATAGAATGACAGGATAGTTTGAGATGGAAGGGACCTCAAAGATCATTCAGTTTCAACCTCCCTGCCTTGGATAGGGACACCTTCCACTAGACCAGGTTACTCCAAGACCCGTTCAACTTGACCTTGAACACTGTTTGAGCACCCTCACAGTAAAGATGTCCCTGTACATCACACATTTCTTATTTTATTGTCTCCTTTTACACCTTTTCATGAAAGTTGTAGGAAATACCTTGTTTACCCAACAGGCAGGAGGAATATGAAAGTTTAACAGCAATGCAAAGATCAAGTAAGCATTTTATCACAGCAAAACCCCTGGCAGTTTCTGGTTACTCTCACAAGCTCCCTGGTAAGAGCACAACAAATGCTAAATGTCAGCACAAAGTCTCTGTGGAAAGTCAGATTTTTAAAAAGTGGTTGCAAATATCCACTTTGTTACCCCAGGTCATCTTATTTCTCCAGCCATTTGCGAGCTGGGTTTGTAGAATGTGCATTACCTGTGACTGCAAGCCCAGTATCACTTCATGGTCATTGCAGGAGGAATGGCAGCAGCATTACATCACCTGATGTCCCACTATCTGAGGTGACCTCATAGTCCTCTGGAAACGCCTGCTGTCAGCACATGTTATCCTCTCTAATGTATGATAGGGTGCTGATTTTAAAATCTGCATGTTACCTCACCTGCCCCCAACTCCAGCTACAGGCTGAACATATTCTAAAGGTACTTCAGCAACAATAAAAGTCACATGCCTTTCATAAGCATTTTGGTAAAACATTATGCAGATATTTCTATCAAATACATTCTTTCATGTCACTCATTTAAATGAATAAAGTCTCTTGTGAGGTCTCATAAGTCCCCGATTTGTGTTTATTTGCAAATCTCATAGATCACTGCTAAAAGCTGTATGAAAAGAAAAAAATACCTTAATACACAGAATAGAACAAAGGACACGTAGACGGCACACACTCAGATGAGGGGCACAGCATCCCCTGGGGCAGAGCAAAAAGAAGCCCAGACACTGCATGGGGAGCTCAGGAGCACCTCCACAGGTAGACAGATTTTTCAAAAGACAATTTGCTTTACTGTAGCACAACTCAAGCTAGTCAGAAATGAAACAGGGAGCTGCCAGGGCTGGATATGGATGCCTGGGGGAAAGTCTGCATGGAAAATGGGGCATGGGGAGGAGGGGATCTGATTCACATTTCAGTGGCAGATGTTCTAGCAAACGTCAACCCCAGTGATTTCTGAATGTTAGTTTGCTTTAAACACATGCCAGACATTTTATTTTTAATACTCTAGGTAGCATGAAGATCTTTCCTTTTTCTTCTTTTATTTCAGTAATATCAATTTGATTTTCTAAGGGGAAATAGAAAATTCTGCTTTGAAGCAGTCAATAGGACCAAATTCTGCATGCTTCCCACACTGAGATCATCCTTAACTCTGGTTTTGATAACCAAAACTTGAGAGACTGAGGCTATGAACATCCATGTCAATGGGGGGACACCCCTGAGGGACTGAAGCCTTGGGGGACCCATGCCATTGTAGGAGCAACCCTGAGGGAGGGACTGTACCTATAGGTGATCCACAACAAAGCAGGGACACCCCAAAGGACTCCAGCCATGGGAAAAACAGCAATGCAGGCAGTGCAGACATAGGTGATCCTCACCATAGTGGGGACACTAAGAAAACTCTATAAAAATGAGCTAGAAGCAAAGAGCAGTAGAGAAATACCTAGAAAAGCAAATGGTGGCAAAGAAAATGAACAAGTAAAAAACATCAGCAGAATACAGTTCCACACATGGCCCAAAGCTCTACTGCCACCAGAGAAATCAGGACAGGATAACCATGACTTGGGGTGAAAGTCAGGGAAGGTGAGGCTAGGAAGAGGGGATGATAAGTGTTTGATTCAGGGAAAGGAGGACGAAAGGTGTTTGTTTGTGTCCTTTTTGTTCGGTCAGTAGTAATCACTCATCAGAAATTAGTGCTGTTTGGAAATAAATTAAGTAAAAATTCTCAGAGCTGAGTCTGTTTCCTCTGCAACTTCCCTCTCTATAAGACTTAGTCTGTTTGAGGCTTTCATCAAGGAGCTTCCCTGCCAAATCAGTTGTCTCTCCTCAAAGAAGCAGGCACAGAGTGCTGCTATGCACGCCTGATGCCAGAGACCACACAGACACTTTATTCCTGCAGATTTGTTTGGGAGGCTGAGGGGAGCAGAGTGTTTTGCTGAAGTTTGTTCAGAGGCATAGAAGTCTAGTGAAATTTGCTTTTTCTTTACACAGGTGTTTGTGCCACATGTGCTAGAAGGAGACCAGGCACTGAAACGGAATCAGCCAATTTCCAGCATTTCCTCTGTGTGGTGGATGTGTTTGCTGGGCATTCATCCCTTAAACCACTCCAGGCCAGGCTTGAACCAGCAATGCTGATGAGCGAGCTGAGGAGAAAATTCCCTGTGCCCAGAGTGGGAAGATCTGAATAACAGGCTTCTCAGCTACAGCTCTTCCATAGTGAAGCCTGCCTAGTGGGTGCTTGATTTCCAGGCTTTTTTAAGATACACAGACTTCCATTTACAGCCATACACACATGAAAATTGCCCAGCAACGTGGGATGTGTGCCCACCTATCAGCATTCCCATTTGGATGAGAATAATTAGTCGTTTTTTACATTTTTTTTCTGTTCAGAATGATCAGGTTGTAGTCTTCATGAATTCATTTCTTATTTGAGTTGTTTCCTGTGACAGACCACACACACTCTCTACATATGGCCCACCACCTTGCGTGCTTCCCAAGCACACTACACAATGTCTTGCTTTATATAATCATAAAATCATTATGGCTGTAAAAGATCTCTAAGATCATCGAGTCCAACAATTAACCGAGCACTGCCAAGCCCACCACTGAACCATGTCCTCAGGTGCCATATCTACACATCTTCTGAATACCTCCAGGGATGGTGACTAAACCACTTCCCTGGGCAACCTGTTCCAATGCCTGATCACCCTTTCCATGAAGAAATTTTTCCTAATATCCAGTTTAAACCTTGTCTGGATCAACTTGAGGCCATTTCCTCTGGTCCAATCGCTTGTTACTTGGAAGAAGAGATGGACTCCCACCTATCTACAACTTCCCTTCAGATAGAGAGTGAGAAGGTCTCCCTTCAGCTTCCTTTTCTCCAGGCTCCAGTTCTTTTCCTACTGATCTCATGTGCAGGGTTGCCTATTTCCAGCTTACCAGCTGCTGTCGATGCCACTGACTTACTGAACAGAATTAAGTTCTCTAATATGCCCGACTGCAAATGCAGCTCCCCTGACTGTTCTGCAGCACAGAGCTAGAGATTGCTCTTCCAGCAAGATCTCCTGCTAATAAACTGTTTGCCAAGATGTTTGTGGGCGACAAGCACAAAGATGAGTGTAAGTCAGGGCAAATGCTTTTAAATTTCACACACGTTTATTTTTATCTTTTCCCAGTATTTGCCCAGCTGTCTAATCTTCCTAAGAACTACATAAATTAGGTCAACTCTTGCCCACTGAAAAATTCCATGCCAAATTCTCCCAAGTAGAGCTGGAGGTGGGTTTTTCAGTCATGTCACCCCCATCCTTCCCCCACACACCCCCCAGAAAAACAGTCTAACAAAATAATGTCTCTAGTTTTCACTTTAAACAATATGTTTTGGCAAAAGAAATAAATTACTTCAAAAATCTAAAAATTACTTTCATCAAAGAAAATATTCTTCATTCAGGTCTAACCCTCTGTCTTGGGTTGAGCTGGCAAAATGCCAACTGCCCAATACAGAGTAAAAGCTTCCCTCCCCCTGCCGAGAAAAGGGAGGAAAGAAAAAACCCTCAAACTAGGTTTATGCTTAAACTAATTATATAATTTATACAGAAAAGAGAAAATTAAAAGAAACAACAATATAACATACACACGTTAGATATAACAACAATTTCCTACTTCCCACAGAAAACAGATTCCATCACTAGATTTATAAGCACCCCAAAAGACACCCAGCAATAAAGAGAAAGTATAACAACAAAATATTTCTACTTCCCTGAATTCAAACAAAAGGCAAGTAGCAGCAGCAGCAGCAGGGCCCACTCCAGCAAGACAGCAGCTACATGTCTTGCCTCTACTTTAGCCATGATGGAACTGAGTGAACACCTCCTACTCCAGTATTCATATCTCAGGTTTGCGTCATCTGGTATGAAATATTTCTTTGGTTACTTAAGTCAGATGATACCTGTCTCTCCTAATCTACGTAGATTCTCTGAGCCTGTTAATTTGAGGCCTAGATAAAACTACCACATCCTGAGTCATGATGTCACTCAGACAAAGAGATTTATCCTTGTTTTCAATTATTAGTCTTTAGCAAAAGTCATTTTACCTTTGGTATGTTTATCCCATCTCTACTTTTTCAAAACCAAATTTTTTACTGTGTGCCAGTGTAGAAGCTATGGAAAAACTTGTGTCTATTTTCCCACATGAAAAACTCAAATGAAGCTAACCATCTACCACTGGTGTCTCAGAAATACACCCCCACATTTTCCCTTGTTCTTCTCCCACACTGTGCTACCTTACCAGACTTGGTAACATGGCATCCAGCTTCAAATTATGCAGAAATATAGATGGCAATAGAACTATGAAAGCCCCTCTCCAAACCCCACACCTTACCAATACACACTGGTTGGCCTAAGGTGAGCTGTGTCTTCCTAGTAAGGTGTTAAGAAGACCATGTCCTAGACTGGTATGACTCTGTCATGGAGCCAAGAATAGGCCATGAGGATCTTTAAGAGTCTCAGCCAATGCAGCAAAATCATAGAGTCATACAATGTCCTGAGTTGGAAGTGACCCACAAGGACCATAGAGTTCAATTCCTCGCCCTGCACAGAACAGCCTCAAGAATCACACCATGTGCCTGATAGTGTTATCCAAATGCTCATTGATCTCTTGCAGGCTTAGTGCCATGACCACTTCCCTGGAGAGCCTGTTCCGCTGCCCAGCCACCATCTGGGTCAAGAACCTTTTCCTAATACCCAACCTAAACCTTCCCTGACACAAATTCAGGACATTCCCTTGTGTCCTGTCCACCAGTCGCCAGAGAGAAGAGGTCAGTGACAGACCTTCTGCATCCCCTCATGAGGAAGCTGTAGACTGCTATCAGGTCTGCCCTCAGTCTCTTCCAGGTTGAAAAAGCCAAGTGACCTCAAACACCTCTCATAAGTCTTCCCCTCTAGACCTTTCACCATGTTCATAGCCCTTCTTTGGACACTTTCTGATAGCTTTGTATCTTCTTCCATGACAATTTTGACACAGGGAAAGCTGAAAATGTTTCCGATCACCTTCTACCTCTCTTTCTTCTCAACGTCAACACAACAGATCAACTTTCACCATGCCCAGAAGATCAAATGCTCCAAGACAGGGCTCCCAAACCCTCCACGGGCAGAACTGCAGAGAAGGAGACCTGAGTATATGCACAGAGAAGTCCCCTTTGCCCCCAGGACTGCATTTGCTCCATGAACTGTAGCTTGCACATCCACCAATGGTGTGCGTCACAATCAACAAGATCACCGCACCTGGAGACTTAGTGGATGTTCCCAACTGCATGTCTAGTCACTCTTTCACTCCCTGTTGTGTCTGTGGGTCCTCCCCAGTCAGTGTGCTGGGATGCTGAGGAGGACTCAACATGATCAGATGGAGTTTTGTCCCTTGGCAGGGGCAGAACAGCCAGAATTTCAAGTCTAGCATCATTTAATGTGGGAAGATTGTAACACCTTCAGTGACACCACAAAAATAAGGTACATGCTGATCCCTGCTGCCAAAGAAAACAAGAATAAGTCAACTCAAAATCCCCTATGAGTAAGTCAAGAAAAGAACCTGGATTATCTGAGGTTCAAGATGGCGATGGCCATAAGTTGTGCCTTGACAGGATCAGATTTGGCACTGGGAAACTTCTTAAGCAGGAGAACAAAGGAGTCCTGGAAGAATATATCACCTCCATACAGAGGGATAGTAGAGTCTGCATCCCTGAAGATGAAGTGTAAAGCAATGGCTTTGTCTGATGCTGGCAATAGTCCTGCCTTCAGCTTGAGGATGGACTAGAGACCTTCAGAGGCCCCTTACAGCCAGCATTCCAAAGATTCTATGAAAATGCAGGGAGCTGTATACAACTGCTTTATTATTTGCATTATACCATTCAATCTTATCTGCATGGAAGTTTATCCCTTGCCTACATGTTGCAATACCATATCTAAATATTTCTCAGCTTTTCTTTCTTAAAATACTGACTATGATACCCACAAGCAGTCTGTTTCTTGAAGGCTCTTTTCTGTTAGGCTGAAGCATCCTCTTCCTGTGCAGGAATAAGTACAACAGAAAATAAGGGAAAGGGGAGAAGCCTTCACTTAAGGTAAAAAGTTAAAGCTGATCCACTTAATAAAATTTATCATCAGATGCTGCAAAGGCATATGACCTTTTCAAGTATAAGACCTGCGTTACTACACACAGTTGCACATCTTTGTCATTAACCCAGAGCTCATAAATAATGTTAGAGAGACTCATTTCTGATTATACACCAAACTTAATGCCAGAAAGGACTATCTGAACATTTGATTTGGCCTCTGAAATATCTCAAGACTTTTATACTTAACCACACAGGAACTACAAGTTTGTGCTTGACAAAGTTTATCTTCCAGAAAGACTTTACTCTTGTAGAAATCAAGATTCCAGTTCATATTGGATGCAGAAGTGGAACAGCATCACCCCTTGTGTCAGGCATTAGGGGTGAATGGAACTGTCACTTTTGGTGGAAAACAGAGGAAGAATGACTTGTGTTGCACAAGTAACAGAAGAAGCTGGGCTAATGCTGCACAGGTAAGTATGTTTCTGTATTACCCTGACCCTGCTGAATCTTCCCTGAAAAGGTCATGAAATGTTTTTTCACAGCTCTGTTCCCCTTAGTCTGATTTGCCACCCCCAAAATGCCAATGGTCCTGAATTCACACCAGGAGACTGAACTGTTGTAAGGAGAGTGTTCACTGTTACTCAGCAGTTTCCAGCGTGCCCTGTTATGAATTTTCACTCCTTATGCACAGGGACTGACAAGGTCAGTCCTTTGTGAGGAGTGTTGACAGGACTGGTTTGTAGCAAGGCACACTCACTAGATTTGCACAGTTATTCTAAAGATTAACTGTGGTTTAGACAGCTGGCAGGCCCTTCAAACTGTTTCAGGGGAGCAACTAGCACAATTCAGGCACCTTCTCTATGATATGAGAGGGAACATGTTCTTCCTACATCTATAAGAATCATGCAACATATATCCCAGGCTAGTTTAAAGCCAGGTCTCTACTTTCTCACAGTTCTGAAATTCATTTGTGAAGTTAATCCTTTGTTTCTATAATACCAAGGCAGAGCAGAGCACATTTAGTCATTTGTCTATTAGAAGAATTGTTGCCTTCATGCACATTTGATGCAGATCAAACTTGATGGGTTTTTGGCAACAAAGAAAAATCAGGTAATCGCAGAATGGTTTGGGTTGGAAAGGTCCTTAAAGACCAGATTACCTCCAGGAGTTCAGCTTGTTTATTGAAGTTTCAGCATGGTGAGGCAGCTAGTCTGCTCTTAGTTCTAGAAGGAGCTTGTGTGCTCTGCACGAGGTTGTGTTGTGCAGGTACACTCCATTAGTCCTAACCCCCCAAAAAATCAACAAGTGAGCAGCTGAAACTGCACAAGAGCAAACCCACCTCTGTCAGCATCATCCCTCCTTCTCTAACCCAGATCAATGTCTCAGCTGGCCCTTCTGTGAGTTCCCAGTTTGTAACCTTTGTCCCAGGCATTCATTTCCCACACAAGCAATTAATCTCATTGTCCATAACATGTGCAATGGCTCCTGGGTTCCCTGTGCTGCTAAACGGCCCTACTGCTCCCTGGCAGGCTGGCAAAGCACTGTCAGTGCTGACAGCACAATGGTCCCTTTCTTCAGGGGAAAGGTTATAAAGGCTGCTTATACAGAATGATCCTGCTGTCCAGAAGCCATGGGTTCATTTTCCCCTCATCCTAGCAAATCCTTCTGGGACCCCACTGGAAGCCTCACCAAACAACTGCTTGCAGTTCTGCCTGGATATCAGCTCTTGGAAGAGTTGAGTGAGGGTTGGCAAGGACAGCTTTTTGCTTGAGGGTCGCTTTCGCTGCAAGGGAAAGCATTCATTCCACCTGGGCCTGAAGGCAAGCCATAGGAGAAATATCCCATTTCAAGGGCTGAGTTGAGGGAACAGACCTCTTCACTGCTGATGGGCAGAGCACTCGCACAGATAAGGATGATGTTACCAGCATTTAAGCTGCCAGCACCTCTTTGTGTCTGGCATTAGAACTGGCTCTAAAAAGGAAGGCAAACAACTTGTGTGGGTCACAAATACCTGTGTTTACATGTTCAGCAGAAGTATCTCTCACCACTCAAGGGAAAGGTGTGACAAGTACATCTGAGGTTGCAGAGAAGCAGATGATCACAAGCTTATCAGATCCTCGATTTTCTTAAAGCCAGATCCCCCTACACGCTTAGAACTGGGTGACATCCTGCATGGTGCACAAATTTGTTAAAATTCTTTCCTGTGATCAAACAGCAGTGCCTAATAAAATATCCAAAGCACCTGAAATAGGACATAGAAGCAGGATTAAGGATCTGACAGTCCCATAAAAGAGAATAAACTTGGCATTCTGATAGAGGAACTGAACCAGGAAACTGGAGAATGGAGTCAGGGTGTGAGTGTTACACCTCCCACCATCTTATTGAACAAAGTCTGCTCTGCAGCTAAACTCACATCAAAAAATGAGTAGTCTACCCTGTCCCTATCCCTGCCCTCTCAGTGACATTTTTTAGGCCTGTGAAAGCATTGTGGAGAAGCTCTCTTTCATTGCATTCATACACTACACTAGGAGCTGAGGGGGCTTCATCTTATCAAATGTAACCCTTTTAGACATCTGACAATCCCTTTATGGCACACTTAAGACTGTTCACCTCATCCTAACGGAGAGATCTAAACTGGAATACATGATTTTTTCCCTGAAACACCTGTTTCCCTCCATCAGCAAAGAAGGAAGTGCAGGGTGGTACCTCAAATCAAGAGAAAGGAATCACATTAGTTTTCTAGTTTTTCTAGTTCTCAGAGTGTAAACGTAGCTGAGGTTCTCACATGTCACAGACACCTCATGGTCATGAGGAGTAAGTTCCAATCAAAGATAAATTCCTCATGAGACAAAGAAAATTTTGCCACCAATTGTGATATAGTGAAAAAAATCACCGAAAGAGACACAAATGCTACACTGGGAAGGACATCAACCTGTTGGAGTGAGCCCACAGGAGGGTCACCAAGATGATTAGAGGAATGGAGGAAAGACTGAGAGAATTGGGTTTGGTTTGGGGCTTGTTCAGTCTGGAAAAAAGACAGCTTATGAGTGACCTAATTATGGCCTTCCAGTACCTGAAGGAAGCCTGCAATAAAGATGGAGAGGGGCTTTTTACAAGAGCATGGAGTGCAAGGATAAGGGGGAATGGCTACACACAGAAAGAGAGTAGATTTAGATTAGATATTAGGAGGAACTTCTTTGCCATGAAAGTGATGAGGCATTGGAGCCTGTTGCCCAGAGAAGCTGTGGATGCCCCATCCCTGGAAATGTTCAAGGCCAGGCTAGATGGGGCTCTGAGCAATCTGGTGTAGTGAAAGGTATCCCTTGCTCATGGCAGGGGATTTGGAATTAGACAATCTTTATGATCCCTTCCAACACAAACCATTCTATGATTCTGTGATTTCTTCTCCAGATAAAGGAGTGAGAAAAAGCATATGAGGAGGAACCATCTGCTGCAAGACTCAAAGTCCATGAATTGGATGTCCATACCAAGCTGGATGGACAAGATGACTTTCAGCTTTCAACTACTCTGTGCATGGATTAAAAAAAAAGTCCTGTTAAAGGTCTTTCATGTTTATCTGAAAGATTTCATGTCATGATGTGGTAAATATAAGAGGTTCTCTTGTAGCTCTGAAAATGTGGCTGTGATTGCTTACAAAAGATGTGACTTACCACATTAAATCCTCTCCTGTCCCCCAGAAATGTCACTGCACCACAAAAACACAGCTTGCTTTCAGAAGAACGACATGACCAAAAAACTAAGGCAAGCTAGAAATATCCTGGGGCTGGCACACAAGGAACATGATACCAAATGGGGACAGGAGGATGATGGACAAGATAAATGGCGTCGTCATGATCTGGCACCACTGTCACACGTTTGTGGTTCAGTAAAAGGCACTACAGAGGGGTGGAACAAAAGCATAACACTTTCCTGGTGATTTAATCTTGCTGTTGAATGAACAAGAGTGTCTTAGAGCAACTTGACAATTGTGAGAAGAGGGCTGATTTCAAAGGATATCATGAACAAGCAGGGAGTCTCTCCAGAAGGCAAAAAAAGGGAACTCATAAACATAAAGGGACAAAAATGAAAGGAAGAATTAGAGTAACATCTAAGGATCATATATGCAAAGCTTGAAAGTAAAAATTATACTTTATCATGCTATAACTGGGATGCCATGGTTCACTGATCGTGTGGACAAGCCAAAGTGGCTAAATGGGAATAAGCACACAGGGCTGGAAAGGAAAGTATCTGAAGGGAAAAGAAATCAAGGAACCTCTAACCATGTGTGCTTGAACCAGGTACTAAATTACTTCTGTCCCTAATGTTTAGATATGCATATTGTGCAGGAAACTGGGCCTGGCAGCAAGACTGTCTGAACAAATCTATCAAGGAAGGATGGGCTTCCAGAGCGGCATCCAGAGCCTGGTTTTCTGAGCCTAGGCAACCAGAGGCTAAAAAGGTGTGTCAATTGCTTTCTATAAATACAGCAGGGAGGAAGGGGAAAGCAAACAGAGGAGAGGAGAGGAAAGGTTCCATTTAACATAAAGCACAGTCTTGGCAGAAGAACAAATAGGTACAGACTGCCCACAAATATACTTAGGCTCAAAATTAGAAGGTTTCTTGCCTCTACGGTGATCAGGATCTCTTCCAAAGGCAAAACATAACATTTCTTTGAAAACAGACTTTCAGGCTGAATTCTTTCAAAAGTTTATAAAACAGATTTCTTTGATAGCTGTGGGGTTGGCTAATAAACTGAAAGGTCTCTTGTTTCTAAAACAGCTGTCTAGATCCAGAATACTTATAAGAAGGTGCTTTAGAAATATTTATTTATCATGCTTAACTAGAAATAACTCAGCAGGCAATTACACAAAACCCTACTGGTCCCTCCGTTGACTTCAGTGAACTCAAATCCTGTTTGTGAACGTTCCACTCACTTATTGCTACTTTAGTTCCCTGGGAGCAAAGGGAATGGGGAGAAGAGCTCCACAGAGCTGGCACAGAAGTCAACAAGTGCATTTCTTCCCCCCAATAGTATGAAACTAGATAGAAAAAAGATCTGGACTTCATAAGCTCTACCATGGAGCAGCAAAGCTGTTCTGAGAGTGCCACTGGCACCACAGATATGATACAAGAAAGAATTTTTTTAGAGTGAGGGTAGTAAAACAATGGCATAGGTTGCCCAGAGAGGCAGTGGATGTCCCATCTCTGAAAACATTCAAGGTCAGGTTGGACAGGGGGCTGAGCAACTTGACCTTTAAAGGTTGCTTTCAACCTAAACCATTATATTATTGTGTTCTTTCTAAACCCGTGCTTGTGCAAAGTTATTCCTGTGCAGCTTCAATGCTCCATGTTTACAGTGCACTTTATTCTGCAGGAACCTCACTCTGCGCAGAATTTGACAGAAGTTGGCCAGTGCTACTTGCAGTCAGGTGCCCTTGCCCCTGAATATTGATGCTGTATCAAGCTTCACAGAAGAAAAATGGAGAGGTACACATGACATGTGCAAATCTTTGAAGCTGCAAATGACTGTAAAACAAAAGCACTAGTGGTTAATTTGCCAAGTGACAGAGCAGACAAAGTGCCAAATTTTCACTGTGTCTCCCATGCAGCCCAAACTCTTTCCCAGGGTAGCAGCTTTGGAGGGGGATATAGCTGAGCATTTGACACATGCACTACTTTGAGCTGTAAGAGTTGTTAATAACATTTTATAAAAACAGTCCACTAAGTTTACTCCCCATTCCTTTCCAGCCGTTTTCACTGCCTCATTTGCTGGGACTTTTTATTATGATAGGTCATTTCATGTGGCTCATTGTGTTGAGATATTTTAGTACATTGTTCAAGACACAGCACTTTGCATTTGAAATAAATGCTGTGGTCTACTTCTCTGGCTTTTTTTTTTTTTTAAACTCTGGCAGGTGACTGACCAGGGACAAACTGACTTGCATTTTGTCAGAGAATTCATACTTCTTAGATATGTTTAGAATTAGACCTGGTGCTGTGGGATTTGAACTTCCAGCCATGGACTGATATCCCATTCTTTAGCAGAAATTTATAAATATCTTTTCTTTACATGAGCTTCTTTTACATGACCTTACTGAAGCAATACCAGCATCAGGACCCACTGTGGGCAACAGGAAGGAGGTCCAAAGGACGTCATGAAGATAGTGAAGGGTCTAAAGGGGAAACCATATAAAGAGTGGCTGAAGTCACTTGGCTTGTTTATCCTGGAGGAAGCTGAGGGCAGACCTCATTGCAGCCTACAGCTTTCTCACCAGGGAAAGTGGAAGGGCAGGCACT
Organism: Myrmophylax atrothorax; assembly: GCA_026770055.1. Lineage (NCBI taxonomy): Eukaryota > Metazoa > Chordata > Aves > Passeriformes > Thamnophilidae > Myrmophylax > Myrmophylax atrothorax. The sequence continues at coordinate 108,750,908 of JAOXXN010000446.1, read as the reverse complement.
GATCTCACCTCTCTGGTGACCAATGACAGGACCCAAGGGAATGGCATGAAGCTGTGTCAGGGGAGGTTTAGGCTAGATATCAGAAAAAGGTTCTTTGCCCAGAGGTAGTTGGGAAGTGGCCACAGCACCAAGCCTGACAGAGTTCAAGAAGCATTTGGACAATGCTCTCAGGCACATGGTGTGATTCTTGGGGTTGTCCTGTGAAGGCCCAGGAGTTGGACTCCATGATCCTTGAGGGTCACTTCCAACTCAGGATATTCTATGATCCTATGACAATTTACAAGGGAAAAAAACCATTCCAGAATGGAAGTTATTTCTAATCAGATCAGGACATCCTGAGTGCAGCCCTTACCTGAGTCCATGCTCATTTCCCTGTCTACACAAGCTATACTGAGTTCTCTACACACTGCTGAAGCCCCAGAAACAAAAGCCCTGGGTTTTCTGTGATTTCAGTCAATTCACCCACTGTCTGCCTCAGGCCAGAGTAGTTTTGCTGAAATAAATGGAGTAGCTAGAGCGGATTGATCCTGCAGGGCTATGAAGAGGCTGCCAAGGGAAAGTGAGGACAACCAACAGCTTCCAGTCAGAGACACTTCTCTGTGGGGGCCCTTGGTGATGCATGTATTGTTTGGACTTCTGTCTTACACAAGCGGATAGGTGAAGGTGGCAGTTGGGGATAGGGCATGGACACAGCTCCCATGTTGGTGGGCTGCCAGGTGTCTTGCTAAGATCTGAAGTGGTCTTAAATGCAGAGAGTGTCTTTCTTCCCTGCTTTTGAAGATGGATGCTACAGCTGTCCTTTCCCAAGCTGCAAAAGCTGTGCATGTGCTTCAGCTCTATAAAATAAAACTCAATAGTTTCAAAATGCATCTTCATGGCCCTTAGGTACCCCAGAGTGCATTTCATCAGACTCTTCCTTATTTGAATCCGTCTAGCCTGATCAGATTTAAAGCCTTAGATATGATGTCTTAGATTCCTTTCAAAAGCAGAAAGGTTTCAGTTCCTGTGCAGGGCACCACTGACCTCAGGCAAGTTACCCACAAATCTTTGTTTCTTATTACCATCAAAGTGAGATAGAGAATTATTTCAGAGTTATATCAGCATTTGAAAAAGCCTGAATAACCTGAGCAGAAAGGTTGAATTATCACCCTGGGTGAGAATTTCCATTTCTATAATTTTTAACAGACTTTACAGAATCAGATGCTCCAAATCTGTCCTGTTCTTTACTGGAAATTACTATTTCTTCTCCTGTAATTTCCTGGTTTATTGTTATTGTCTATTTGCCTTTAGCAACCCAGCCCAAAGGCTATTTATTGTGGGAAGCATGCACAAGACTCTTCTCCGCTTAAATTGAGTACTTTGAGTTTTATTTAGAAATACTGCGCAGGAAATTTCTGTCATTTCAGGTGGTATCATAAACGTCTCTGTGTTCAGAGTCAGTGAGAATTTGTTGTAACACTTAATTCACTGTTAGAAGGGGCTCAAAACAGAGTAGATGAGCCTAGTTTAAAAGCCAGCACACAGCAGAATCAGCAGCATAACTCTACCATAAGAAATTGCAACTTGTCTCTATTCAAGTAAAAATTCACGGAAAAGTTACATGTTCAGCTTTGAACTAACTCTGAAGTCAGTCTGCCTGATTTCACATCATAGACATTAATAAAACCAAAGGTAAACCCTTGGTATTTTGTAATGCAAGATGTTTTCCATAAAGCCAGGACAAAATTATAACTTGTGTGAAACAAGGCTGAAGACCCTTGGCCGTGGTTCAGCATCCCACCCCATTACACAAGGTAATAACAAAACAAAACCACTGTCCTGCAGCTCACCATTCACTTCATAACAACCACTTACACCTCTCCTGTGTTCCTCTGTTTCCCCTCAGGAAATCTCACCATGGCAATGTGCCAGGGAAGGAGCCACAGACCAGACTTGGCTTCAATATGAGTAGAGCTGCACAAGGGATTCAACTGAGGTGCTGGCCAGAAGGATGCACAGTCATGTCCTGTCCTTGCTCTAGAACCAGACCAGAATCCAGGTTTCACTACTGGGCTATGTTGGGGGTCACCATTTATTGGGGCTGCCCTTATTCCAAGAAAGGGGGCAGTGTGAATGATGGTTAGAAGAGCTCAGGAACAGCAGGCATCAGAAGGCTTGACCGAGAAGGCTTACAAGAATTTATTCAAGATAGTTTCACAGACAGTTTCCTCATCACTCATAGATCATAGGATGGTCCCCTGGTGTAAAGGAGAGCACTCTGGACTCTGAATCCCAAGGACTTGAGTTTCTCAGTGGGGACCATCCCCTGACAGTTAAATGCCTCCCTGCCATCTGATCCCGTCAGATCTCGGATGCTCAGCAGGGTCAGCCCTGGTTAGTACCGGGTGCTGTAGACAGTCCTGAGGACTTCACTGTCACTGTCCAAG
>JAOXXN010000446.1:108723926-108740027 GCA_026770055.1 Myrmophylax atrothorax | reverse complement strand
GGCTGTGAGGACAGGGCTGATGGAGCATTAGGCAAGTCCTGCAGGGGCTGAGTTGTGCTGGATGGTCACAGAGCAGCAATGTTACTGAGGCACCAGCCCCTGCAGACCACAGACACCTGGTCAAGGGCATAAACCAACCCAGCTGGGGACACCATCCTCTCCTGTGTTTGGGCTGCAGTTGGTAGTCTGGGCTGGTCATCCAGCTCTGCAACAACACTCCTCGAGGCTCACCACAATATTCCCAGCCAGACACCACCATCATGTTTCCATGGCTTTCATGTTTGACATTAAGCATATATCTACATATCTCAGCTGAAGAGAGGTTTTTCTTCCTGTCTGTCTGGCTTTGTACACTATCAAAGCAAAGTTTAAACGAGGCTTTACAGATCTTCAATTTTCTGTTACACTTGCCATATCACAAGTTTCATCACTAAACCGAAAACCAAAGCATTTCTTGTGGCATCGAAGCTGCAAATTGGAATGTCAAGTAAATTGAAGACTTATAGGGTTGTAATTCCCCAGGACAAAAGAGGGGCTGCTTCTATAAAACACTTCTGTCAGCTCCATGGAAATCTTTCCAGCAGGCTCAGCCTCAGAAGGAGGAATTTAAAGCTGGTGATGATTAAAAGTCCGAATTGTGAAAATGGCTAGCAGGTCTTGCTTAAAAGGCTAATTTGATCCAAGTCAATAATAGCACAGCTAATGGAAAAGCAGTATGTATTCAAAACATAATTTCATCCACTGTCACATATGCAGAGAGAAACTCCTGGATATTCATTCTTATCACAAGTTGCAGATCTGTCACTTCACATCAGCATCTATAACCTCTCAGGTCCCCTTCCAAGGAACATTCCGGGCCTAGCATGGAAATAGTTAAATGCAAAAAAATGGGGCAAAATACAAAATGAATTGCCATATTCTGCCTTATTCATACCCAGGTCCAGAGAAGAATCTGTCTTGGAGATCTGAAAGGTATCACGAGGCTGCACTGCCTCTACTCTCTGCTAGGTTACTTCTCACGCGACTCCGGTCATGCAGTGTTCCCCAAATAGAAGTTCATACCTTTTCACCTTCAGAGCTGGCCTATTTCTGCTCTCTGGTATTCAAAAATAAGTTTCCCTCCTTCCCAGGAAGAAACTGGGCTATAAATATCCACGTGCACTTTTCCTGAGTCCTAATGTTTCTTGCAGAAGCATGTGGCTCCTTGTCCAGCAGCGACAAGCCTGGCTGGGTTCTGCAATGCCTTTACCAACGTCCTTGTGCTACTACGGCTGCAGAGAAGGAATGGAGACACTGGCAGGAAGATGTAGCATTGCTTTAGCCATGGTGGTCTAGACACCACTAAAATAAAGTTAGGATAATCTCTTCTAACTTAATCCCCCTGTTCTCAGCACTGATGAGGCTGCACCTCAAATCATGGGTTCCGTTCTGGGTACCTCACTAGAAGAAGGACAGTGAGGTGCTGGATCATGTCCAGAGAAGGGCAACAGAGCTGGTGAAAGGTCTGGAGCACAAGTCTCATGAGGAGTGGCTGAAGAAAAGAAGTCTCAGAGGGACCTTCTCACCCTCTACAACTACCTGAAAGGAGGTTGTAGTCAGGTGGGGGCCCGTTTCTCCTCCCAAGGAACAAGTGACAGGACAAGAGAAAACGGCCTCACTTTGCACCAGAAGAGGTATAGATTCAATATTAGAAAAATTCTCTCCACTGAAAAGATGATCAAGCATTGGAACAGGTTGCCCAAGGAAGTGGTGGAGTTTTCAACCCTGGAAGTGTTAAAAAACTCCCATCTGGATGTGCTGCTTAGGGACATGGCAGCGTCAGGTTAATAGTTGGACTTGATGTTCTTAATAGTCTTTTCCAACCTTAATAATTCTATGAACTTCAATAAATCAGCTCATTCAGGAGGGAGTCTTGGTTGTAAAAAGTGTACTGACTTGCCAGTGTTTTCATTTGTGTTTTACATTTTGCTCTCAGAAAAATAAAGAAACAGTAAGAATTGTGCAAGGCAAGAGGAGGTCTGAAGGGATGATATGTCTTGTCCAAGGAATCAGCAGCAGGCTCAGAAGCATAGCAGAGGACTCCAGACACCATGCAGCAATGCACAAGTAGAGCATGCTTTTCCTGCCTGAAAAGAGCTTATTAAAGCTTATTAAGCAATGTAAACCCCGTAGAAGCAGTGATGGAGGCATGTGTGTGATTGTAGCTAGTGCCACTGGGGAGGGAGATGAGCTAACTGCTGTATGGCACCTCCCTACTCTGAGAAGCACTGATAGTGCTATTTCAGGGGACTTTAAATCACCTCCTTGTTTTGAACAGTTTTCACATGAAACTAATCCCAGAAGTGTCCATGAGCCAGGCCTGCCAAGAGGGATGCAGAGCAGAGCAGATGTTCAGGGTGGCTGAGGGTATCAGGCACAACCAAGCTAGTAATGAGCAACTTTTATAAGGAACATTAGCTCTCAATCTTTGAGATGTGAAAAGATTGAGAGGGTGTTTTATGACCCACTTGCTTCTCCTGAGAAAAAGTTTTCATCAGAAAAGCCCTTTAGAAGCTTCAAACCCTCCTACCAACAGCTCAGCATGAACTGCAGTGGCAGAGCCTGCAACTCGGTGACAGCCCCAGAGACCCTGAAATCAGCTGCTGGATTAAATGGACTGTGTAGAAACACCAGGTTTGAGCAATCCCAAGAAATACAAGCTCTATGACTAAAAAAAGATTCTCTCAGACTGTAAAACATTTAGCTACCAGCTGGGGTTACTATGGAGAGAGGTGACTGTGTGTGTTCTGTGTGGTAAGGAACACTGAGGGCATGATTTAAATAGTCTGTAAGGTAGAAAAGCAGTCGGGACAAAAATACATGTAAGTGAAAGAAAGATGGACAGTCACAAGTCCAACACCTTTCAGGCTGTTCACTTTGATGAACATGGTGGTATCTCCTTTGCCTTACATTTTCTGGGTCCTGTAAACAGGAGGCACTTGGCCATCAAAACGAGAAGAAATACTGAGAGGAAAAATATTCCTTTGTGAGTCAGCAATAAATGAACATGAGGAGAGGGAGTCAGGTGTCCCTGTGACCTGCTTGTCCTCATTCACTTCTTATCTACAAGGGTGAAAATATAAGCAAGGAGAGCCGAGAGTTTCCTCAGCTGTCCAGAAATGACATGGGTGAAGGGCAAGCACAGTGCAGTGAATGTCTGTGGCCAGATAAGAACTGTGCAGAGAGGCAGATAGATGTGACATTTCTTATCCAGTTATCAAACAGTTTGGGAGTCTAACAGCCGTGCACATGTTTGATGAGAAAGGAGGGGACTTCCCACACCCTCTCTGCAAAGGCTGCTCACCTCTCACTGCAGTGCCTGGATAATAATCTGTCCGGACTGGAAGGAACGTTGCTGGCTTTGTAGGGGCAAAATATTTTCATCTGCTAAAAAAATGCATATAATTAAAACTAAAAACTATTTTAAGAAAAGCTCATACAAACTGCTTCCAGTGCTGATTAAACTATTGAGCAAGTTTAAAAAGTAAGCAGTACCCTACACACATCTAATCCATGAGCTCACCTAGGAAGCATTCCTTTGTTAGTCTAGTGACTGCAGCCTGAGCAGGGAGAGGACACACACCTCGGCCTTGACGGCACAGTTTTGTAAGAGTAATTTGTTGATCTCACAGCATGAAGCTGAGTTACTGAGAGTGTAGGAGGAATAAATGTTCTGCAGGCGCAGCCCAGCTCCATCAGCTCTAATCAGTAATAGGCGGTTGCAGGCTCTCACCACTGTTTTCCCTTCCTCATAGAAAACAGAAAAAAATAAAGCTGTTTTCCATGAGTGACAGCTTTGGAAAATAAAATCAGATGTTTTGGCCACAAAAACGGGCTGAGCATGAGAATCATCAGTGACTCAGTTCTGTCTCACCTTCCTCACTGCTGGTTTGGTGTCACTGCTGGTGAGAGGTGTTCCTCGAGAAGCAGGCAGTAAAGAGGGCTCAGGAGCTCGGTGCACCCCGAGATTGACACGATGATGCTCACAGGAGCCCTGGAGTTGTGCTCACTGGGTGCTGCGTCCTCACCTGCACGAGCCCCTCAGTGTCGGATGGGACACCCTGCAGCCCCCTGTGCTGCAGCTCCCTCAGCCATCCCACAAAACCATGTCTGAGCCTGGCTGCCTTTCCCAGCAGTGGGAGAGTGTGCTATATTTGTGTCTGTACTATTCCCTGTGACAAAGGCTTCATCAAGCACAGGCAGGAGCATTCCACGTGAAGCCAAAAGAAAGGCTGGAGGTAATACTCTAACAATCCTTGCTTGCGCTTACACTGGGAAATGTTGCACACGTGATGCTGCATCACAGGGACCATGAATCTCCCTTAGAGATGCTCGGGAATAAAAACAGGGACTGCAACATCTCCAAAGGAGAAGTCCAGATGAAAATTTTCCATCTGTAAAGGTGGGAGCATCCGTCAGGCTCCAGTTCTTCCAAGAACATTTAGGAAAGGACCAAAACTCAGATTCTTGCCAGAACAAAGGACATTTACATTCTTTCTAAAATTGTCAGACTCATTTATGGAGAGTGGAATGAGGGGCAACAGTCATGGGCAGAGAGGAATGACTGGGAAGTGCACAAGCCAGATGTTGAATCCCAGCAACAAACACAACCTTCTCAGCATAGAGACTTAAATGCTCCCCATTTAGGAACTAATTTGATCCAACAGCTCCTCTCAGTTTGTATAGACAGGAATCAGTAATGTAGCAGTTTGTTTTTTCTATATCCGGGAAGAGGTCCATTAATCTTGGCATATTAATAAACACCATCCATTAGCAACAAATAGGTTGGAGATCAGATTTCAAGTACAAGGAGGTGATGCTCAGAGCAGCTTTCCAATGCCAGAAGTGAGGCCAGGAGAGGAAAACAATTAAAATCTGTCTGAATTCCAGAGGGATTTTGATAATAAGGGGAAATCACAGGGAATTAGCATTTCCCTGGGTGGAGAGAGTTTACAGGCAACCCAGCTGAGGTCCAGACAGGGTCTGCAACCAAGACCAGGGCTCTCAGTGCAGCTGCAAATGCTCATGCAAAGGGGCAGCACCTGGGACAGCAGGGTCAGATGTGACTGGATGCGAAGGGGCTACCAGGCTGGGGCCACTGGTGTGGAGGGTGGACAGGGGGGAGTTCCAACCTCTGTGTCTGCTGCATGGCTGACATCATATCTGATCCTGTCCTGCCAAAGGGGCAGCACAAGGGCAGGAGCCACAGTTGAAGCACATGGATCTCTGTCCGGACAGGAATGACGGGTGGGATGCTGCTGGCACTGCACGTGGTGTGAGGATAATCCAAGAAAAACAGAATTATGTGGCAAAGCAGCAATCAAGTGAGGTTTCACTGGGTGTTTGGCTGCCATCTGGGAGTCAAAAGTCTGTGAGCACATCTTAGTTTGCCAGCTGAACATAGCTGCATAGAAATAGGTGCAAGAGCACACACCACAGAGCTTCAAAGCCCAAGGATCAGTAAGAAAATGTCCTCCCAATGCAGGGCATGGTAGTACTAGAGAAGCTCTGTCAGTGGACAGAGCAAGCTTAGAGAAGCTACTCTCCTCTGCGCTAGTGCTTCGCTTTACTCATCTCATGTCCCACGTGAGTGAGGACTGGATACTCTGATCCTTATTAGACCTGTGAAACTCATTCATCATCCCTCAATTTAAATAATACCCTCAGAGTTTAGCAGGATGGAAAGAGGTCACTTTTGATCATATGGGCTTGGTGACTACCTGCATGAGCTGCAGCGTGGTACGTAGGACAGTCACTGTGACATCGAAGCTGTTCATCAAAGAACAGAGACACATAAACATAGGTCTACTCAGGAAATGTATGTGAATTGTGAGTTTGACCCCCTCCCAACTTTGTGAGTGACAGCTAAGCTTTGATGTACAGAACTAGTGTAATTTTGCTTGGAAGGACCTCAGGAGATCCCCTGGTGAGTGGTGGGTTAACATTAACATTACTTCAGGTGAATCACTGGCATGAATTTCTTCTGAATTCATGGGCAGCTTCTGTTTGATCAGACCTCTGCTTGGTGGCAAATAACACATCCAGCAAATAAAAAAACAAACAACAGTCCTGTCTCTCACTATGGGCTGAGCTTTGCTTTTCAGTGCTCTGCTCTCCATGGACACAGCCCACACATCTGGGTGAAAGAGCTTTGGTTTGCAGGGAAAGGAAGGGGTTAACAAACCCTGCAGCATATGAAGCACCATTAGAAAAGGCAGGACAGCTACTTTCTAGGATCTACAACCCTTAGCCAAGTGACTGAGCCTGCTGTGAATAGGTCCCAGAGCACTACAGGTAGCCAAGACAGTGTGACTAAGTGCTGGCACAATGCCTGTCACGTCACACTGGGACAAAACATCTAATGCTGTTCTTTAGGGTTTGGGGGGTTTTGGTTTTTCATTGTTGATTTTTTTTTTTTTACTTGAGAGCTATTAATTATTTTATGGCATCATTTTCAAGCACAACAAGAATTGTCTAATCGGAGTTGTTTATAAAAAAAGCTGAAGAGCTTTATGAGAGACACCATGAAATTCTGAGGAACAGTTATGAAAGTTACAAATTCGGGAAAATTTATGGATGAAATCCCATTAACATAGCTATATGCATATGATTTTGCAGACCTATGGGTGTTTTTTTCCCAGAAAAATATCCTCCATCTCTGTTATCTGCAGTATTTGTGAGCCACCTGGATAAGCCTATCCACAACAGTTCCCTTGCCCAGAAACACATGATATAGCCTCAAATCTGTCAGGAATTAAGTTGTATCTGCCCAACAACAGCACACAGTGGTTGTAAGGACAATATTATTATAATTTTGGACAGACTTAAATAAATACATTGTCCAACAAATGTTTCTGAACCAGGAAGCAATCTTTACACAACCTTTATTTGAATTTGCTTCAGTTTGGCGGTAGCAGGTTTGAGAAGCCAGTGACTTCTGGATACCGCCCTTGCTTCATTCACAGAGCTCACAGCGGTGCTCAGTGCACCCAGCAGTGATGCCCAAAGGTAAGTCATAGCCAGCCCACCAGATGGAAGACTTCCCCAGCCCCAAGACTCAGCCCCACTGCAACCTCTGTTCCTTTCAACTAACAATGCAGCAAAGTTTGGAATATGAGCACGTTAAGGGTTGATTTTTTAATTTTTTTTTTTTTTTTTGCTGTCAAAGCACAACCATTGAATAGCCTTGCAAAATTAACATGTAAGAATGCGTATTTTTCTTGGGATTTTTAAAACCCTTCATGTATGGACATAACATGGTCTAACAGTGGAAAAACTGCAAGTTCTGAGACCGGTGTGTGACTGCTTTATCAAATAGCCATCTGGGAATGCCTAATAAACAATTGCTTTTCATTTTGAACATCTGTATCTATAACAATAAGCACAGATGACGTGGCCCTCCACCAGTCCTGGGCTTTGGCTTTAGTCGAGTAAGGACCAGCTGCAGCCTGAAAGCGATCTTGTCTGGCCCCACTGTTTCACATGCTGTAATTCTAGCCCTCTGCGGCTTGTCCTGGCTGATTTTCCCTGAAACCTGATCCTTCTTCAACGGATCAAAGGAATAAAATAGAAGCAAGAAACTTTCACAGTGAAATTTCAGCTACGGCAGTTTGATCTGCATCTCCAGTTTAATCCTTGCTCCTGGCCAGTCTGCTGCCTGCAGAGGAACATGCTGGTGTTTCCACTCTTGTATCCTCATCCTGCTGGCACAGTGAGCCACAGGTCACTCCTATTTGGAGAGGACTAGTCCGCAAAAGGACAGCCTTGCTCCTAATCACACAGGTGGTTTACCAGTGCAACAAAAGTGATTTTGATATGGGATGATTCTGTTGATAAACAGACCTCCTGGGATAAACCAGTATAATCCCAAAATCTAACAAGATTAACATCGCCAGCAGAGTGAATCAATACATTGTTTACAACTTGTCTTCTATGTGGAACAGGAGGACTCTGCCTCCCTATGAGGTGACTATACACCAGGCCCCCATCCCTGTGTAACAGCATGTCCCCAAGACAGGAGGGGGTTGGCACCAAATGCACCCCCCATCAGCTACCCTGGCCTCCCACAGCACTTGGCACAGCCTTCAGCAGGGTGTAGTTAGCAGCCAGTTAGAGAAGAAACCCTCCTTCCATGGGCATTTCTGCAGGGTGTGAAGAGGAATGGGGGTCCCTAAACCTGCCTGGCTTAGTGACTGTGGAATGTAGTTTCTTGTGATCACGTGAAAGAAATATGTCTGGCTCCTTCCTTTGCCTAGTATATGAGATGCAAAATTTCAGAAGTTTATGTTTCAAATGGATGCTTAGGCTAAGGAGAGTAAAAAGTGGCTGAAGGCAATGTCTCAGAATACATATTACCACTGGTAGAGCCACGTCAATCTATGTGTGCAAGTGAAGCACCCTGCCATCCCCTTAGCTGCCTCCCTGACATGATGAAGAATTAAGAGCATTCTTAGATGAAAAATGTGCAGAGGAATGGCTTTTTATTAAATCCAGAGGTACCGCTGGGAAAGACAGAGAATCCCTCAGGCACCAAAGCCGTTTTCCCAGTTTGAAATCTTCTCAGACGGATATAGGCTGAGAACAGTTGCTCTGAATTTCACAGGACGGTGTTAAATTTGAGCCCACCCAAGAGAAGAAGCCACCGGGTGTGTGGAAGCCAGGCAGGCTGTTAGCAAGTTGCTCAGACATTAGGCACATCTTTGCTAAATTCCTGGCTGCAAGATAATTACTACAATTTGCTTCCCTTGTCACCATTTTACTACTATACGTGTGTCTTTGTCATGCCAGCTTCTCATTCCAGTTAATCCTTGGGGGTGTTTTGAGTGAAACGCAGCAATCACCATCAATGCATAGTGTTTTATTTACCATCAAGAAGGAAGGAGCTCATTTCTGTCCCTAGCTGAAGGACACTTTGTTTGGGAACACTTCCACAAAGCAAACGTGGGAGAAACACACATTTTCCGGCCATCACCTCACCGTGGGAAGATGCGCTGATACACTGACTGTTTTGTCACAAACTCCCTCCCATCCACTTTCCTTGACCCTATAGATGCTGACACTTTAGTGTCCCTCCAAACTGAGTGTCCGAGAAACTGGAAATGAATTATGACTGTTACAGTAACCTGAAAGTTGGAGTTTCTTTCAGACATTCAGGAGGGCACGGTTGGTTTAAACCCAAAACATACAATTATTTTTTGCTCAGAATTAAATATATATCTTTGTCTTTCTGTCACTGATGTTAAGTTACACTTGCACACCAAGCAGTGATGTTCCTCAAAATTTTCCAAGCTGATGAGGTTGAAAATACAAAGTGCCCAACTACTATAAGAACCTTGAATGCAGAAGCCTGGATTTTCATCCTTTTTTTACTTTTACACAGATAGTGTGACTACATCTAGCTATGCACATACCTTATGAAAAGCCCTGGTCTAAAAACTCACTCTGTTTTGACGAGAGGAGAAGGTCGTCTGTCACCCAGAAAGGTCAAGATACTGCCATCAAACCCCATCGAAACCAGCAAAGTGGGACCCGATTCTGCAGTCCTGGATTGTGCGGCTGTGGTCAGAAAGAAGAACCCCACAGAGCAAGGGCTGTACGGTCAAACCTCGTAGAAAACTGCACAAAAGCTTAGGAGCAGAGAAAAGGCTCTTCCTGGGCAGACCCCTAGCAGAGGCAACCTCCCACCTCCCCAAGCCCTGGGGGCTCCCCACTGCCACCACCCTCCGGTCCCTGCAGCCGGAAAGAAAGCGAACATTCTCATGCAAATGAGGATGATTTCCCACCAGGAAAAGCACTTTGTTTCCAAATTCCTATCTCCAGCCCTGCCACTTTTGAATGCAAAGAGGATGAATGACCTAAAAGAAACGAAATTAAGAGTTTAGCATAAAATCCCACCCACTGGTCCCCTTTACTGGGAAGCAAGATTTAGCAACACAGACAAAACCCACACAGACTAGCAAGTGAGGAGGGAAATGTAGACATATAGATAGTGCATGCTGTAGGCACAGATCTAATGCTCTTACTCTGCAGCTACAGCCCAGGGTAGGTATCACACCAGCGCTTCCAGCTTTAACCCCTCTCTTACACTCCACCTTTTAGCATCAGTTTGATCTTTCAATCATGTAAGAAAAACAGATATGCCCATAGTTGTTATTGTACCTAAGGGTATAAGCTGCTGAGTTATGGACACACAGAGGCACCTCTGACCACAAAGCCTCTCATTTCATGAAAGAACCCACTCTGAAAGAACTGGAGAGAGGTCTGTCCTGCACAGGGTGTCAGTGACCACAAAAGTGAATCTACCTGGCTGCTGCTTATTACAGACTATGGCTTACCACTGTCACGAGAGCAAACCTGAAGAAAACTCCTTGCTCTCAAACATAAATTTGGAAAAATGCAAGGGAATAGGGGGAGGAGGAAAGTGCAACTAGTTCCTTTCCTCTAGTGGCACTGAAAGAAATTTCTATCCATGCACCAGGGTACCAAAATCAAGCACTTAAAAACATAGAATCATGGACAGATCACACTGGGCATTTTTCCTTTCTGCAGACAAGGAATAAAATCTGCAAGTGAACTACAGTAAGTTAGCAAAATGTGACCTCCCTTAGAGTACCTTTTTTTCTCTTACTGCAAGGAATTTGTGATGATTCTTTATTGTGGTGCTAGAAAAGACTTGCAACCTGTCCAACATAGTGTAAGGCAAAAGGAGCTTCATTAAATTATTGCTGCAAAACCAGAAAACTCTGTAAGAGGGCATTGCTTCAAAGTCTGCACCCACTTGCACTTGTGCCACCCCACTGCAGTGTGTGAAGTTAAATGAAGGTTAAAAAAACTAGCAGGAATATGTAGCCTAATTCCAATGCATAAAAGCGCTTTAACAAACATTTTGCCAGAAGTACCAAGGAGTTTTAATTACTTATTTCTCCCATCAAAGATGACTTATCCTGTGTTGGGCACACTCTACAGAGTACTTTCTACACAGAGAGCCTCTACTCAAATCTACTCACAGTTGTCATGGCTGGGTCTGCGGAAGGGCAGAAGGTGGTTCTGACGTTCCCTGGGTGGTTACATTTTCAGGCTTCCCAGACAGGACACCCTCACACTGCCAGAGGGTTCAACCTGGTCTTGAGGTGGGAGTGCACAAGTAGTCTCCTCACTTCAACAGAAAATGACAGAGATGAGTGTGCTTTTCTGTAAGGTTTTCCTACATTTCCAGAATTTGCTGCTAAGGATGCACAAGTGCTATTACAGAACTTTGGCTCCCACCAGAAAAAAAACACCTTTACCAGAAGCTGAACTTGGCCTGTGCAGAGTAAAGAAAAGGTGCAACCTTTCCTCAACTGAGGACATCTGTGTAGGCATGTGGACACATCAGGCAAGGTCTCTGTTTGCCCAGCAGTGTGCACAAGGACTGTGAGATGAGTTGGTGGTCGACCTTCCATTGATGCTCTCACTTGCTCAGTGTCACTGCTTCTCCTGCCAAAAGCTTACAGCAAACAGACTGGGATCAGATGAACATGAGTCAGAGGGCCAGACAAAGATAAAGCAAGAGGAGGTCCACATGAAACCAGTCCTCTGTCTGGACACCTGGTGTATGCTGTTGGGCACCTGTTCTGAGGTGGGGCACCTGGCTGGCCCAGGCAGAGGGCAGATGCTCTGGGTACACTTGGGCAGATGCAGCTGTGGGGTGGAGTTGATCAGTGTGACATCCTCACACCCTGAGGCGTCAGCCTGGCCCTGTCAGGGTGCCTGAGTCACAAAGGGTGGGATGTGCCACACCTTATGTCCCCCCTCCACCAAAGCAAGCCCAACGTGACACAAAGCAAAACGAGTTACAGCTCTGATCCCACCATCTGACCCCGATGGGTGGGTGGGTGGACTCGCACAGTGATCTCACTCTGTCGGCTTACTCACAGCTTCACAAGTAGCAGAGAAAGGTCACGCTCAGTTAAAACCGAAATGTGCTTTCTTGCAGCTTTCCCCCACTGGGCCAGAGGCTGTAGCCCTTACTTGGGCAAAGGTCCAATTGGAAATAATGAATGTAATTACCTTGTAAGCACCTCTGTGGAAAATATTGGTATAGTTAATTATACAGGGATGCAGGGCTAACTCATTTCCCAGTGTTTAAAATACAAACATTAATGCTTTCTCCTTTGGGGTTTTGAGATTAGTTATCGCTGCAGCCGAACAGAATTGATAAGTTTTGCAGTCATTGCCATGTATTTAATGACAAGATTTCCAATGCAGATTTTAACATCACTGGCTGGCATCATGCAGATGATGATGATGCACAGAGCTGGGGGGGAAAGACTGCCTCTGCAAAACGAGATCTTTGACCACAGCCCTTCAAGCATCCAGAACTGAGATATTTTTCAAAGGATGTTTGATTTTAGTGTTCTAAAACTGAAGATAAGAAACTCACCCTTTGAATATCAAGGGAATTGAAATTTGAATATCAGGAGAACTGAGGATATCTGACACCTGGGATTTAGGTACCTTTCAAGAAATCCTGGCAAAATTATCTAAGTGAAAATGCCCCTGTTTTTCATTAGGGATCATAGGAAGCAGCCTAATAAACTCACAGCATGGACTGTGTGAGTACTCTAGCATTTGAAGCCTTCAAAATGCAAATACAGGTATTTTCACATTAACTCTGATTGACTTTCCAGGTGTTGGACTAGGAACCTGCTATTTCTATGTCAATCTGTTTAAAAAGCCCCATTGCTTTCAGTCAGCAGCTGGCAGAGCCCTCTGTGAGCAAATAAGCAATAGCCATTAAATGTGCCTTGCTTGCCTTGGTATTTGTTAATATTTCTGAAAAATCTGTACCCTAGCAGATATTTGTAGGTCAGAAAAAGAAAAGGCTGGACTCCTTTCTCACTTCCCTGAGACAAAAGATGCATCAGCACTTTGGGCATAAGCCTTACTGTTCAGTAAAAATAATCACAGTAATGCATTTTGCCCCAGGCCACCTCTCCTGCCAGGAGCTGCTGCCATAGGCAGCATCACAGCACCTTGTGCACCTGGCCCAGGCAGCTGATTCTTGGAGCGGTACAGGGCTAATGCCCTGGTGGAGATCCCCTACATGGAGGGGCCTTGACTTCTTGCAGTGTTATGGGAATTAATAAGGCCAGTAATTAGGAAATCTGGCTTGGCAGCTTAGGACAACTCCTGTTCAACAGCAAGCAGTGCCCACCCCCATGCCCTGCTGCAGAAAACAGGGCCACACACTCCCAGCGAAGTGGGAATCGTTAATAAAACTGCTTTTACTTAAATATTTTCTGGAAAAATAAGCCTTATTGCCTCTGCTACTTTTCAGTTTTCTGCCTGCTTTGCTGCTACAGCAACCCACTGGAAACCCAAGCTCACCATGCACAAGCCACAGAAGCTTCTTGTGCTCAACAGCAACAAGGATGGATTAGTCACCACCTTGAATTTTGAGTACATTTCCACATGCCATGCACAGAAAAACTAAGGAAGCAGCTACCCCGAAGGGAAATAAAACCACGATTCTCTGAAAGCTGCCAGACAGGTATTTCAGTCAGTGGAAAAAACAAATCCAAATAAAAGCATGTGCAGGCAGCGGGCAAACTCTGGTCTAGTTCAATGCCGACCAGGTGTACTGCTGCAACCCGAGGACAAGTCTCCATGAATCACAACACTGGTCTCACAAGTGTCAGCATAGAGTCTTTTAATACTTTACATAAAAAACTGCATACACTGCTCATATTTTTATGTAAACATCATATACATCTCAGTTTTTGCCATGTCAGTTTTATTAAAAACAGTCTCAGTACCACTGTTGAGGGAAGAGGGAAAAAAGTAAACAAACATAACTGGATATATTTGTTCTCTGAACCAGAGAAACACAAAATTATTTTCACTCAGGCTAATCACCTTGTGAAAATAAGTTTTAAATAAATCTCAATTCTTTAAACTGCCCTTTAGTACTAAAGTCTGATGTACTTGCTGCATAAGGAACAGTGCTTTCACCCATTTTTTTCCAAGGCAAAGAAATATACAGTGGTTTTATTGTCTTGGTTTAAATTGATTTCAACACAAGACCTAGATGAGGTTACTGAGTAAGAATGTTTCCAATGCTACAGTGTTGTATGCAGAAGAGTGCACTGAGTGTTTCATTTAATAATTAAAAAAAATCCACCAAGTTGTGCAAAGTAACTTCTTTTGAAAATAAACTTTTAAATAAACCCAAATCAACACACTTGCAGAAGACAACATTAAAGGAAAGAGCAGGCACCAAGATCATAATATGGCAATATCATCCCCTTGCTCATCTTGCCTCATCTGTCTAGAGGTGGATGTCCAGCAAGGAGGACAGTTCAGCTTTACTTCTGGCCTGGTGGCTTCTGCAGCTGGAATCAGTTCAAGGCTCACGTTATCAGCAGGCATCAGTCACTCAGGGCAAGTTCCTTTGCACAACACAAGTCCCAGCTGGGCACCCCCTCCCCACCTCACTTTAAATAAGCACCCCCTGCACTACCCCAGTTTGCACAAGACAGAAAAGGTAAGATATATACAGGCTTTGCTTGGGATGACCCTCCCCTCCCAGTCTCGGTCTTCAGGGCACTAACTTCCACAGCAGGTCAGGCTCAGGCCGAAACACGTGCGGGAGAGGCGAAGATGTTGCAGGCAGCCTGGGAGATGCAGCCCCTTCCCCCAGCCCGCCTGGGGGGAGGCACATGCAGGCAGGAGGCAGAAGTCCCTTCGAGCATCGGCTCCACCACCCTCCTCTTGCAAAAGAGAGGAGGCTGCCTGGGACCGGGGAGCAGCAGGCAGTGGCAAAGGGGAAGAGCCGGGTGCAAGGTTTGCTCAGTCCAGTCTCAGCAGCTTTTTGTAGTCGAGTCCGCGACTAACTCGCAGGGGCCGGTGGTAGGGGAAGGCTTCTCCCCACTTTTATTCCCAAGACTCAGGGCATGCAATCCCCCCCTCCCTCTGTCCCCACGGCTGAGCCAGCACAACCCTTTTCGGCCAAGGCTCAGGGAGCGTGCTGCTCCCTCCCTTAGCCCCCACCCCGATTCATCGCCAGCCCCCCGCGGAGGGGACGGGCAGATGCCGTGTGCGTGCATAACCCAGCTCCTCTCCACCTGCCAACAGGTGACCAAGGCGCTGCGCCCAGCGCCGCGTTCCGGACACGCCCTATAGGACTTTGCAGCAGTTGATGCAGCCGTTCTGGGTGCCGTAGCGCTTCTGCAGGGCTGCCCGGGTGGCCGTCTCGAAGACCTCCCGGACACCCTCCTTGGTCTTGGCCGAGCACTCCAGGTAGTCGTAGGCCTGGATGCGGATGGCCATGGCGCGGCCGTCCTCGGTGCGCACCGGCTCCTGCTTCATGCGGGCCAGCTCGTTCCGCACGTGCTCGTCGTTGCGCAGGTCCTTCTTGTTGGCCACCAGGATGATGGGGACGTTGGGGCAGAAGTGCTTGACTTCGGGCACCCACTTCTCCGGGATGTTCTCCAGCGAGTCCGGGCTGTCCACGGAGAAGCACATGAGGATCACGTCGGTGTCCGGATAGGAAAGGGGGCGCAGGCGGTCATAGTCCTCCTGGCCAGCCGTGTCCCACAGAGCCAGCTCCACCTGCTTGCCGTCCACCTCGATGTCCGCCACGTAGTTTTCGAAGACAGTGGGCACGTACACCTCGGGGAACTCGTCCTTGCTGAAGACGATGAGGAGGCAAGTCTTGCCACAGGCACCGTCCCCCACCACCACCAGCTTCTTGCGGATGGCGGCCATGGCCAGGCTCGCCAAGCTGGCCTTGCCGTGCAGCAGGACGATGGCAGCGCCCTCCTCCCCGCGGCCGCCGCCTCCCGCTCCCTCTCGCTTCTCACAAGGCACCGTGGCGAGTCGGCCCGCGCAGGCAAGCGGGCGCGCCCTCCTCTCTCCGGGCACTGGCACCGCGCCTCCGGATCCTGCCTCGGGGGAGCGCTACAGACGCGCGGTCGGTCCCGGAGCCCCGCGGGGGAAGCGCTGCCGCCCGTACTCGCCCTCGCCGCCCCGCACGGACTGGACCCAATCCGCCACTGCCGCAAGCTGCGGCCCTGCGCCGCT
>JAOXXN010000446.1:108711868-108723859 GCA_026770055.1 Myrmophylax atrothorax | reverse complement strand
CTCCCGGCGCGGGGGCACCCCGGCTTGGCGGCAGGGCAGGGCAGGGCCAGCCCCCGCCGTAGTCCCACCGCTCGGGATGGCTGGTGTGAAGAGTCTGGGCGGGCGACCCAGAGAAACAGAGAGGGAACGCCGCTGGGCCCCCGGTGCTGCTTTAAAGCTCAGGCAAAGAGAACTGAGTGTTGCAGGCGGTTTAATAAAACAAAAGCCTCCGCTGGGTGCTGCTGGAAAAGCGCTGGAGTCGACTCCCTGCCTTAAAAAATTCATCATGCTCGAGTCTGTCTTGCCAGCTCTTGGCCAAGAGGGAGCGGAGCAATCGTGAACCGCGAGAAGCAGCAGGCTCGAACTGAAACGGCCTCTTGCCCTCCATTTAAAGAGATACCACAAAGTTACAGTGGTAAAAAAAAAGAACGTGGGAATAAAGGAGCACACCGAGCCGTAGCGGGGGTGCTGGTCGCAGGGCAGGTGTGACCCTCAGCACAGGTTGCGGCGCTGGTGTCGCCGGGCACTGCCCGCGGTCACATCACACCCACACCCCGGGGCACAGCGACCCTCCGTGTCCCCGCGGCACTGGGTGCTGTCCCGAGCCTTGTCCCAGCGAGCATTCCCCCCTCCATGTCCTGTGGCTACTGCCTCTCGGAGTTGCGTCCCAAGTGTCCCGTTTTCCTAGCCAGCACGCGCATTAGTGAATAGAACAAAAACGAGCTGTTCGAACAATGCGGTTGTTATTAAAAACTGTGTTTAAAAATAACCACTTGAAGAGCGAACGCATCAGTGAGTGCATCAAAGTGCCTGAGGAGATGCCACAGAGGGGGGATGTCAGTAGGGCAAATGGTTCAGTTAATGCTAGACACTGAAATAAAACTAATTTTCTGTGAGATTTTTGTAATCCACATTTCTCCCTGTAAACAGAGTATATCCCTGGATGGGCATGGCCGGATTTGTACCTTATTCTTACCGGGTTTGGACAGCATATTTTACGTGAAGTGAGCACAATGAATTCAAACTGAGGTTTGAAAGAACCCAGCAAGAAAGTGTAGTCATGGACAGAGGTGCTCTACAGCACCTGTGAGCTTTTGAAGGGCTGAATTTCTGGTTTGCATCATCCCTTTACATTCATTGTCACTGCTCACAGGTTTAACTTCTTCACGAAACTGTGTGGAAGTCATCCCCATTGCTGGCACGTCCTTTCGGCGGCGGAGCACTGGCATCTCGTAGCTTATTTTCTTTTAACGCCGAGTACTTCAGGCCATTCGGACGGGCGGACAGAGCGCATTCGCCGTGTATTTTTGCTGGATAATGTAAATCCAAACAAACGCGCCGTTCCCGCCCCCGCTGCGTTGGGATCACGGTGGGTTTCCGGCGCCCTCTCGCGGCCGCCTCGCTCCCTGCACGAGTTTTCCCTGTTCTGGGAAAACCCACCTATGGGGCGGCAGCAGGAGAAGCTGCAAGTGCCTCATGGATGCTGAGAGGTGCTGCTTAAATATGCTTCTGATTCGCTTTTTATTTCACTTTTGAATCGTGTCTGGATTTTGAGGGTTTGTTTTTCATATAGAAAAGCGTTTCGTTAACTTAAAAAAAAAATCGTTCGAATAGGCAGTTGTGCTGACCATCTCATCTGTGCTGTGCCATGGAAGGCAGGGAAATAAGCAGCTCGTTCATTTCAAAGCACACGGCTCTGTTGTTCACCCCACAGTGCTGCTGGTAATTGCCCGTGTGCCTCGGCGTGGAGGAAGGAAATCGGGTGTCCCACATACATACTCCTTAACTCTTAGACTTCAAAGCAGAGTGGCCTCATCCAAAACTGTCTGCTGTCCCAGGAAAAGGAAAACACTGGTGCTAAAGAAAGACTTCCCAAATGTCCAGCTAACCCAAGTCAAACCTATAGTGGAGCCTCTTCTTGCAGCTGAACAGAGCACATATATTTTCATCACACAATTATGGTCTGAGCAGTAACTGCCTCATTTTCTAGTGGAGTCTCACATCTGTAGCCTTCCACACAGTTATGCTGAAGGCAAAGGGCCTGATGGTTCATCTCTCGCTTTGCAAGAAAGACCTCAGCAAAGTCTATGTAATTCCCTGACCTAGGGTTTCAAATGCCTTTTTTTTCCTTTTTTTTTAAATTTTTTTGAGAAAGAGACCTTATATCATAGGACTCAGCCCTGTGTCTGACTCAGGCTGAGATCACATTCATTTCACTGTCCTGGGGTACAATCCAGCAACAGCCTCTATGGGGAACATCTAAGTCACTGTGATTATCACACGTGTATGCTTCAATGTGTAATACTTGGGACTTTGTTGTGGCCTGGGTTTCATGCTTAATGTAAATTTGCTACATGCCACCCTTCTCCTGCAGTGGGTTTAGCCCATAAATATCAGTGCGCTATGTGGTACCTGCCCTGAGCCAAGAGGAAGTGAGGAGGCCCTTAATTTATATTACTTTTTCAGTTATATATATTTGCTTCTCTACAATGGAGCATTTCTTCTTTAGGCCACACCTGAAAGTATGAAGTGAATCAGTTTCCAGAACAGTGGAAATCAGGGATAAACTTGTTGTTTTCTTTTCTGCTTGGACTGATGCATCAGGGAAGATGTGGATCATACCAGCACGGCTGTGCTGTGAGTGGCACAGGAAGAGGCACAGCAGTGGTACTGTAAATGAGCACTTTGGATAATAATCTGTGGAACCACTTAGGGTTCCTTCTTGGGGTGGTACCTGAGAGCAGAAGCAGAAAACCTGGAAAGAAGTCAATGAAAAGAGACTCTGGGATTAAGTGGGGGGGGTTTCTCCTCAGGGAGTTTTGTATAGGGCCTGTTCTGTAAGTTCTGTACAGGCCATGGGCATGGTCTGGAAAGCACCAGTGAGTGTAGGCAGCTCACATATTTTAGGGATGAATTTGAACTTTATGTTGTAACTTTTATATTTTCTGATTGAATTTGCATGATAGACTAACCTATAGTTCTCTAGGCAAGCTGAATCTTCACTTCTAGTTATCCCTAAATGTGCACTAAGCTGAATATTAGTTCTGCTGCATGGCTTAATTGATTGATAAAGAAAGTGGGAGAAGGAAGACATCAGTTGTTTGCTTTCTTTGCTTGTGCTGATGGTTTTGAGATTAAAACTCAGCTCTGGGGGCTTTTTTTCCTTGATTTAGTCCAATTGGCATTTTTTGTTGCAGAGAAGACAATTCTAGTCAATTACTGGAGATTGTTTCCAGATTATATTCCCCCCTTGTTCTTTTTGCTAAACAGAATTTCTAAAGGGCATGTCTGTAACTCAGATAATTTGTATTCAAGCATAAATCTGTACCAAAAGTATGAAAGCTCAGTGGGGAAGGTAATCTTTCTCCTTTTTGTCAATAAGTAGGCAAGTAAGTACGTTGCCTGCTGTGGCATAACATGCTGAGGGAGCCATATGTGCCATAATGGCATATTGAGTCCTGCATGCTGACTTGTAGCACAAGCATCAGGCATCCTGCAGTCCTCATGCAGGCAACACTTCTCAAAAAGTAAGGAAAGCAAGAGGTAGAAAGCAATGAGTAATTCAGGGCCTAGTGTGAAAAAGCTCCGAGTAGATGTGGGAGGACAGGCAGAAATGGTAAGTACCTGTCTCTCTAAGCTGCCAAGAGTTTCTGGCACATAGAGGAACCAGACCTTTTGTGTGTCACAGCAGGTCTGTTGCTTTCCAGGGTCCCTGAAGAAAATGAGGGTTTAAGTCTCAGATCCTCTTGTGGTCAGTGCTCTCAGCAGAGAAGCCAGACTGATCTGCCTAGAAACTGGAATGCCAAGGCACAACAGGAGATGAAAAGACCTATGTATTTTCATACTGAGGTTTAGGCTAAGTACAGTGCACATGAAAGCATGTAATCCCAAAAAGGAAATGCCTTCATGATCCTAAAGAGCTCTATGGACCCACTGACATTGCTCTTCCAGGGAATAAGGAAGGAAAGGCAGAAGCTGATGACTTTAATTTTGTCAGGCTCCTATGGTGAGACTATCAGATTCATACTTTAATAAGACTCAGGAAATATGGTCTGGCAGAGTAAAATTAGACAACCACAATAAATTAAAGTGTCCTCATGTTTCCATCTGACTTCAAATTAAACAAAAACATGTTCCTCATCCTTAGAATAAAGTTTCAGACCTACAACCCCTCTTCTCAGTTGACGAACCCTTCTGTAGCTCTACAAAATAAATGACCTGACTACATAACTATACTAATCATGTTACATATGTACATCACCAATAATGCCTTTGGAAACAGTTCTCTCTGCAGAGAGACCAAATTAATCCACCTCTGGTTTGTTCCCTTTGTTCTCAGTTTTTAGTGGTTGCAGACACCTTTGCAGTATTTGTCTACCAGGAAAACTGAGACAGACTAAATATTGCTTGTCCAATGCGAACACAATAGCAGGGAATCCAGTCTCCATCTCTGGAGTTCAAAATAGCATCCTTAGCACTGAGAAGTTCTTTCTTTATGGACTCTCAAGTGGATAGACTTCATTTCACTACTCAGGATGGTCAGACACTGGAAAAGGCTGCCCAGAGAGGCTGTGGAGTCTCCATCCTTGGACATATTCAAAACTCAATTGGACATAGTCCTGAGCAATCTACTGTAGTTGATCCTGCTCTAAGCGGGGCATAGTGGACTGGATAATCCCTTCTCACCTCATTGATTCTTTGATTCTGCAATTCATTTATTTATGATGCCTCAGCAGATCTGGAAAGTGATGTCTTTGAGTGTCTCCCTGGAAGGTCTACTGTTTCATGCTCCAGCATTGTCAGGCCCTTGCTCCCCCAAGTAGGTTGGCACACTCAGTACTGAAAGGCTCAGGCAGGATGAGTCTTTCGCAATAGAAACAAGGAAATTCCTGAAGTAAACATGTGATTTGTTAATGATGTGTGTAACTTCCACTTTAATGCCAGTAAAGTAGGTTTCCTTAAAAAACACGATGTCATATGGTTCTCCTTGTGGATTGGTTGGCTATAATGAGATACATTAACATATTCCTTTAATTACTGTGCTCTTCATGGTGGTCTTTGAAGTGTGGTGGTCAGTTCTCTCTGCAAGGGAACCAGTGACCTGAGGAAGCTGAGGTAGAAACAACATTAGAAGAAACAAATCTATTACTGAACGTTGAGAAAGAGAAGGTGATTGATGCTGGAAATTACTATACTGTAAGAGATAATAACAAAATTCTATCTCATATAAATTAACTGTGACTTTCTTAGGAACTTTCTTAACTGCCACATTACAATAGACTATGAGCAAAATGAGTATGGCTCTACACAGGATAGCTATTGCCTTTGGTAAAATTCCACTAGAATTCATAGGAAAAATGTCAATAAATGTGATTTGGAAAGATGTTCACTACAGTGTTTTATATTCCATCTCATCACAAAGTTAAGGAATTCAGTCCAGAAAACAAAATCTGCTATGGGCTGAACGCTGACCATAAACAATGTCTGAGATGATAAAACAGAAATATAGGGCACTGCAGGAATCTTGGTTACATCCAGGCTTGGCTTATACCTTCATTTTTTGATCTATACTAATAGGCAAAAGCAAGGTACTCACAATTTCAGAAGATTCTGATACCAGAGAAATTAAAAGAGGAAAAAAATAGGGAACAA
The DNA here is from genome assembly GCA_026770055.1 of Myrmophylax atrothorax. Lineage (NCBI taxonomy): Eukaryota > Metazoa > Chordata > Aves > Passeriformes > Thamnophilidae > Myrmophylax > Myrmophylax atrothorax. The sequence goes on along the minus strand of JAOXXN010000446.1, from coordinate 108,718,228 downwards.
AGGTAAGAAAGGAGTATGGAGAGAAGAAATAAGAGATAAGGGAAAAAATTCAAAACTAATGGGATTTCTCTTCTGAAGCTTAAAAAAATCATCATAACAATAAGCCATTTTGTACTTCACCTTGATTTTCAAGGAATGGCTGGTCTTAGGAGAAAGCTAACTGTATTTGAATATCACCCCTGTGGAAAGGTATGCCTCCTCTTTCTTTGCTCTGTATCATGAACAGCTTCCCAAGTCCTACAAGCCAATTCTGATGCTTACATTACTGACACAAAGTTAGATGGGAAAGAGATCAAACTGATTCTCTTGGACATGGCAGGGAAGAATGAAGTCAGTCACTGAAATCTCTAGTCAGTGCTCTACAAGGACATTGATTTTATTTTAATGTGCTTCTTTGTGGACTGGCCTGACTCACAGCAAAACATCCTTGATTTTTGGGTTCCAGAAATCAAAGTGTTTTGCCCCATAGTATCTATTATTCCTGTGGCTGCCAAGATAGAACTAAAGGGAGATGAAGGTATTAAGAAGAAACTGATTACACCAGGACACAAGCGAATTAACACTACAGAAGGAAAAGCCTTAGCTGCCAGCACTGGGGCTTATGCTTACCTGGAGTGTTCTGCCAAGACAAAAGAATGTGATGATAGAGGCTTGGAGATCATTAACCAGTGTGCATTAAATGAGAGAAGAAGAAGAAAGACACTACAGGCACTGCCAAATTTTGTGAGAGGTGAATATTATTTTGTTGTTGGATTTCATCATGTGGAAGGGTAAGTAGATATATTTGTTGCTGCTGTGTTTGTGCTTTAAAGGCTGTGTTTTATGTTATTGGAGAAAAACATCCCTTATATCTGCAAAGCATGACACTTGAAAGGTTGGATTTATTTTCTTCTCCACCTTCAACACAAGCTGAAGAGCATAATTTCAGATTTGGGATGGGTACCAGTCCTGAGAAATGGAAATTACCATACTACCATTCTTCACAGAGGATTTTTGATCAAGGGAGATGCACACAGACTAAGATAGGAACATAAACCAGTGCTACTGGGACAAGCACAAGAACATGTATCTTAGTGAATCTAATCCCAAATTCCTGGTAGCAAGACTTGGTGGCAAGCAGCTGTGCTGACAATGTTTCCCAGTATGCACTCCCTTCCATACACTTCCTTGGAGGATGTCCCTAGGGAAGGGTGTCACCCCACAGATATCCAATAGTCTGCTGTGCTAATAGGAGTGGATTTCTAACTGGAAGAACAAGTCTGACTTTCTCTAGGATTCATTTGTAGAGTTGGCCTGGGCTTGGTTCCATAAACGCATCAAGACTGCAATGTATACCATAGGGTACAATTCAGTGCTATGTGCTATCTCCACCTCTTCTTCAGGCACAGATGAATTAACTGGGATAAACCAGCCTGGATCTGTGGTAGGACCAGTTCTTGACAGAACTCCTATCTTAAAAGTATAGAAAAATACTAGACTTCACTTTCTAAACCTCTTTGTCCTTACGGTCTGACTGTATCTTAATTTTTTGTTTTTCCTTAGCACTTGCAGACAGGAGACATGAAGAAAAGGGAATGCCAACAACCACGCTCTCAACTTTGCAAATCGTTAACAATCTGGAAAGAGACTGAGACATGCTGTCAACCTAAGCAGAACATCTCAGAGAGGCACAGAGATGGACCAAAATGGAAAGACTTCGGGTGAAACTCCACTTTCCCTGCTTCTGTGAAGCACTGAGTGTTGGCAGCCCGAGGAACTGAGTTATGGACTGACATTACAGGCACAAGCCTGGAAGCAGTCATACAGTGTGATTGCAGGGTTCGAAGGCACATGCTGTAACACAGTAAGTGAACAGAGAAATGTTTTAAGGTAAACCCCTTCTGATACTGAAGGTACAGGGCTACTTGAGTGTAACTGTCATGAACCAGGAGAACATGGAAGTCTGTCACTTTCTTTTCCTGACATCCTCAGTGCTTGTTTCATCACTCTGGCAGCATGGTTAAAGTTTCCCAGGGAGAGATAAAATGAGAATAAAGACAAATCTCTAACCTGATTGTGCACCTGGAGCCATACACTTAGCAAACAACCTTTTCCAGGTGAAAGACCTAGTAAAATGCACACTTAAGATTGTTTTCTTGCGGATCCTGCCCACCACTTTCGATTGGTAGTATCATGGGTAGAAGTACTGGGGTTGGCCAAGTATTCAGTATTGGATGTGTTGCTGCTTTCCTCCAACATCACTTTATGGTAGGAGTTTTGTAGTTCACAATCATTCTGTGCCATAATAACAACCACTTCAAGGATGACATTTTGCATTTCCAAAAGTACCTTTCTTCCAAGAATCTCTGAGCACTTATCAAGATGAATTACCAGCCCACCTCTTGGTTATAAACAGTGTTATTTCCATTTTCAAACTAAGAAACTTGAACTGCTGTCTCAGAACCATATACTTCTCAGACCTTTCTTTTTCTTGTTTCCCATGCCCTTTCCTGTTTGTCTCCTGGACCATCCTTAACCTCAATTTCCTCTCCTCTCTGTCTATAATACTCCTCTCGATGCAACCTCATATTGTACCCAAACTTTAAAACTCTTCTCCCCATGCAACTTGGATGTAAGTGTGTGCTGTGTATAAGTGCTCTCCTGATTCAGGCAGTAGCATCATTAGCACCTTTTGAAGAGCTATATTTATGTAGACAGGTTTAATTGTTATTTCCATTTTGTATGTGCATGTGTGGGTGGGGAGGATTAGTCTGCAGATAAGTTAAAGAGCACAGGTGTCTCAGGTGCCTCTGATGTGGGGTATGGAATTGGAGAGAGAAGGTTGTGCAAAGATGTGAAGCACTTATTGTTCCCAGTACTTGGAAAGTTCAGACCACTTTTGTGAATCGGAGCTCACACTGCCTGATGCTTAGTAGGACACTGGTCAGCATATTGTCTGCTGTTTTCAGTCTAAATAAACAAGTGCTTTCCTCTAGAAGGGCGTTTCGTTTAAGATAAGTAACTGGTTTCACCCTCAGTATTCACTCCATATCTCTTAATTAAAGTGTTGTTCCACTGATCTTAGTTTCTGTTTCTTAACATTAACCTTTTTATTGTTTTTATGGAAAATAGAAAGTTGGCAATCTGTTTCCACTGCATACTCCTCTGCAACTGGAAAAGAGAAACTCGTGTGAGGTTTTTCATCATCCCTTTGTTAAACTGTAGTTATTTACATTTTGCCATTTTTATGAAAAAATACAAATCCTTCCTCTTTATCTGTCTCAGACCCCCAGACCTGCTGGGTTAGCGTTGGTACTCATGCACATGAAGAGCTCAGATACGAATCATGGAAGAGCTGGAACATCTGTAGGAGACTGATGCTTGGAAAGTGATACCCGTCCATATCTTAAACTTGGAACAAAAATCAATACTGATGAATCCATACAGAAGCAAGCTGCCAGTAGTCAATATCCAGGCTAGACTTGAGCCAGAAGTGCTCTCCTCTTATGTAAGTCATTGTTCCAGCATTGGAGAGGAGAGGAAGGGAGAGAGAAGGAGGAGAAGGAGACAAAACTGTTTTATTAACCTTTTTTTTCTTGTGTGGATTTAAATATTAAACATGACTTTATTAAGGAAAATAAAAAGCAAAGGAAAGAAGTACTGCAAAAGAGAAGATGGAAATTAAATGAAGATTCATGTATCATTCAACAGGGCCATTTCTAAGATGAAATACACTGTTTACTCCTTACCACCTCAGTTTAAGACAGATGTCCAATTGAAACAGCAGGGGAATTTATACTATATTAAGTGAATATGATGATATACAGTACAATTTGAGATTTCAGCAAAGAAAATATGCAAATAAATGATATTGATGTATTTCAGTAGAAATAAATATAACTAAATAAAATCAGTCCATAATAATAAAGCCATATGTGAGAGCAATTTTCCATTTTCATTTCAAAGACAGTATATCTAGCCCATGAAATAATGTTGTAGTAGTCTGCATGCCCAAGAATGTCATCAAGAAAAGGTGTGTAGAAAAACCGTCTTTGTTGGGAAAAAAACAGACAAGCTCCTGAACACTCATGTCTTCCAACACCTCCTCCAGTTCCCATCTGATAAAGGACCTGAGTTCTCCCCATAGAGCTCTACATACTGTAATAAGCCACAAAAGCCATGGCAATCTAAAATATATTTTTCAGAGATGTAGGCAGAACCTGTAAGCTTCAGGGACATCTACAAAGTGATATACCAGCAGTGCTTTAGCAAAAACCTTCCTGCACAGCATCCAGTACAGGGCTTTGGAAGGAAGTGCAGTTTGGAACTAAAAAAAAACCCCACGTGTTCTTCCTTTTTCATTGCCTGTTTTACAGATGGAGTGAAGAGAGGGTAATATGTCTTGCTTAGTGAGACCATTCTCGATTTTGTATTAGGTTCTTGTGTAAATACGTCTTTGTAGTGAACAATCTATCAGTCTTCCTATTAATTCATCTGTTTACTCAAAATTATCAGCAGACAGGAAGCATGTTATATTTTATGAAAATAGATTTTCTTAGGCTTTTGTCTCAGCTTTCTTCATAATATCTTGCCAGTTAATCAAATTCCCTTTCAAATGTACTGCATCTGTTTTAAATAATTCATCAGTTTAGAGTGTATCTCTGCAATCACTCGGAGAATGTCAAAGTGATACAAGAGCCTGTAATTTGTTATTATGTTTTGATGGAAACACGGGGTTGGATCATGGTGCTCCTCCACAGCAGCTCAGAGTAGCATATGAAAACGCAGAAGGACTGTAATTTATTTGCCAAAACTAAATTTTGTGTGTCCCTAAGGCCTTGAAAGCTTTGTCTCTGCTAGTGGGCTTGTCCATCACTGAAAGTCCCTCCACACTGTTGATGTGTTCACATTTGAGTCTGTTCAGATCCCCAACACGTGCTTCATGCCAGGTACCTCCTGTGTCAAGGTGAGGCAGCTTTTGGGGGAACTTGTCTCAGCACATCCCTCAGGCAGTGCCTGTGGAGGGCACAGATTGGTAAAGGAACATCCAATTCATGAATCACACCAATGACTGGTTTGGGAGCGGTTCAATGACATTGGGACCAATTTTGTCAGCTCAGGTGTGGCTGAACCAGGCAGTGTTGCAAGGTGGATGTGCCTGAGTGCTGGGAGTGACGGTTTTAGCTGCCTGTCATCATCCAGCTTTGAGAGGGAGTTTGCAAGCTTGAAGGCATTAAAAGTAGCATATGCTGCCTTTCAATACTTTTGCTTAGGCAGTAGGATATCCTTGGCTGCAACCCAGCTGCTAGCCCAGGTGAACAGGTCACTGTCACAGGTTGCCAAGTCCAGTGGCCCATAAAGGCAAGGTTGATGCAGCTCTCTGATCCAGCTGCAGCTGGCAGTGGGGCTTACCATGTATTCCCAACAGGCACATGAGCACAAACACATACTCAACACATACCAAGGCACATACATGACCAGCTGCACCGAAATGCTCAACACACACGCACAAACACAATCAGCTCCAAGGGCCTCATCCTGTTCTGCTCTCTGGCTGATCATGATGAAAGCCCATACTTCCATGGACATATATATATATAATATGGATCACTGTAGCCACTAGCCTGAGACACTCAAATCTACACAGTAGCTGGTCCTTGAATCCTCTCATCTCCAGTTGGCCCTTGCACAAATACATACATACAGGTCTCTCAGCTGACTCCCAAATCCCGCAATCTTCTCAGTAGCTGGCCAGGACTTCCTTGTCCCTCCAGTAGCCAATGCACAGACCTCTGGTGCCTCCATCATCCAGACCAGCCTTATGGTTGTTTTGATATCTGTCTCCCAAAAGACTCTTATCCTACTCACCAGTTAGTCCAGCTTGACACTCACCACTGATTCACCTAGATCCCCCAACAAACATATGCACACAAAGAGTCACTCACACAGGAAAAACCTCTGAAGTGGAGTTCAATGAGCAGATGGGCCCTGCTGGCTGGGTGGAGAGTAGGGCCAGACAGAGAAACCAACCAGCCAACTCTTGACATGCCAAGGATCCCTTTTATCCCTTATCATTGTGTTTTCCCACCCTTGTTCCTTCCCAAACCACCCAGATCCCTCCCTTTTTGCACACTTCATTCCTCCTCTAAACATCCTGTAGTAAGTCCTGTGCAATTCCAAGATGTTCCTTCTTTGCATCCCATAACATGTCCCATACCCCTGAGGCAGTAACTTGCCCCTCTCAATCTCTAAGAACTTTTCCCTTTAGCTCAGGGTGTCCCCTGGGATGAGGTCTCACTGGGTAAAACATTACAAAAAACAAACAAAAAATCAAATCCAACAAAAAAAAAAAAACCAAAATCAACCAACCAATCTTCACCC